>OW203743.1:3022817-3622817 GCA_934045075.1 Yponomeuta sedellus
AAAATACGCGGATTTCAGAAGGTATTTATCCATAAATACGTGCCTGTCTCAAGTTTTGATTCAGGTCAAAACTTTTTGTACTTGGGCATTTTTTAACAGCGTATACAAGCATTCTCTATTAGGTCTTCGGTCTAGCAAGCTGGTGGCCTCCGCTTCGTTTTCTAGCTTGTGTTGTATACCTACTCGAAAAATTCTAGTTTCTTTACAACCACTTTATATAGTGGGTTTATTCACTTCTTGTTTTTTTTAATAGAGTTAATTGATGAAAGTATTCCTTAGGTTTGATTAAATTTAAAACTGACAGATAGCTATGTTTCTAAAAAACGAATAAGCTAAGCTAATAAGTGAACAAGCTAGTAACCTACATCTGCTAAAAGTTATGCTTTAAAGCATTACTTTTCAAAAAGCTTTAAAAAAATACCTAAGGGGTACGGGTCTGGAGCACGGGTCTCTTCCTGCATCGCAGGAAGGTTAGGCTATGCTCCACCACGGGGGCCAAGTCTGGGTTGGTGGAGGATTGTAAGACAGTGGCGGGCCTTACTGTCAGAAGTTGTCAAGCCGCCCATAAGGCCTCTGACATGGCTTAACGACTGCCATTATATGCAGCCGGCACTAATGGCTTAACGTGCCTTGCGAAGCACGGAAGCGCTCGGAAAAATGCCACTAGCGGTAGTCACGGGACGCTCACCCATCCCGTACCTGACCGCGCCTGTAGTTGCAAGTGATTGATTCCAATCACTCGGTTCGCTTAGGCCACGAGCACTTCTTACAGTCTACTCTTACCTGCTTACGACACATGAATCCAAAGCTTAAAAAAAATTGGATGAAATCTTGGTACGATTGCGGAATGCACCTGTTTAACATACCTTGGCATGCGGTACAAGGTGAATAGTATACTTTCTTTACTATACCTATCTCAACGGGTGAAAGGTATTGCTTTTCTTTAAGAGAAAGAATAGATAGGTGCATAGAAATAGGTAAATTACTGTGGTTCCAAGATAGGTGTAAAAAACTTCGGTTTTTTATGTATACTGCCCACTGCAGGGCATTCTTTCAGAGAGAAAGTATCGGCCTAAACAACTTAAGTTTTGGCTTGGAATTAGCAATCTATACTAACTAACGCTTTGCTGTCGTTAATCAAATTGTGTCCGTCATCACTTACAGCTCTATAGTAACGATGAACTAGACCTGACCAACGACTACCTTGGATCTCAGAATTAGCTTACCTATCTAGCTTACAGTATTACCCTGCCGTAATACAGTTAATACTAGTGCGGAGGGTGGTGGACTTGCTTGAAATAATAGTAACGGCTCTTATTTTGTACCATGTAAACGTTGAACAAGCGAAATAAATTTCATTTCATTTCATTTCACTTTCACGTATACATCTGTGTGTAAAAGCGAAATTACTTAGCTTTACCGTATACAATATGTATCACATATAGTGGAGACACATTTCAGCGAATATTTAATCCGTGACAGTGATATTGAGCCACATAATTCTACGACAACACACAGGTGTATTCGTGGAATATTACATAATCAAGGCGCTGCTGAGGCAATGACTTTACTCAAGTCGTCGAAAAGCAACGGACGAGATTGGCAGGAGACCGAGAAATCTGCTCTTAGCAGTAAATAGACGCAACAAAAATATGAAGGTCGAACTAGTATTTGCCTAGGTACCTACTGCCAGAGTAATAAGTTCCAACAAAAATTACTCCGTCCCAAATACGTCCCGGCATGCCTGGCGTGTTCCTGGAAAAGGTCCAGAGCGGACCTCAGGGAGCGTTGTGATCTTGGGCCCTGAAATTGTAGGAACCGGTGTCTTATGCCGCGTTTGCACCTGGCGAGTTAGTTGTCTGTTTAGTGCGTCAGCATCAGTGCCTATCGGTCCACTCATGTGAATAGATTTTAATTGTTATGTATCAACGGCTTAAGTGTAAAAGAAAAAAAAAGCCGGCTAATAAGCCTTACAAAATATACAGCTTTTATCCTTGTGAGATTTCTATAGAAGTAATAGAAGAAAAAACAATGTTTTTTATCTAAGACACGCTCTATCGCGTAATATCTAAAATATTACATAGAAGAAGGCACCTATTTCTTTTATAGAGAAATAAGAGAGAGAAATGAACTCATTATAGATAATCATAGGTCATAATCACTTTTCGACGATGTTTTCAAGAGAGAACCTGGAAATAGTATTCGTTCCGTTACCAGTCAGGGAATCCCATTAATTTTTCCGCATTACATTTTTATTTTCCCTCATTATATTTATGCTTCCCCGCCCACCCGCCGGTTGCCAAAACGAAGCTAGTACTGTCCAGTGCCAAAACATTCTACAGGATATTTCCAAATTTTCACATACGACTAAAAGTACACCTTCAGGTCAATATAACAACCCCAGAGCAATAAAGCCACCAAATTTTCTGCACTTGTAAATATTACGATTGATTTTTACTGGTGTGTAGTACAATACAGAATATTCTTATGTTATGTTAACTCTCTATTCAACCAATCTGCCCACAATCGTCCACTGTTGAACATAGGCTTTCCCCCAAGACACGCCACTTGTTTCTATCACGGCCATCCGAAGCTTCCTCTGATCATTTCACTCAGACCACACAGGCACTCCAGTGCTCGGGAGATTGTTTTAAGATGGAATATGCTTACCCAGCATACAAATTGTAATTATCACACTAATATTATCAATATTTGCACACCGAAAGGTAGAACATGAAGGATCTTAAGAATAAATTTAAAACATGATAATATGTACCCGTGTTCTAGCAAATAAATTATTTTTACTTTTTACTTTACTTTATTATAAGAAAGTTTGTAAGTGTGTATGTTTGTTACTTCTTTGCGCCTAAACGGCTGGAGCGATTTTGATAAAATTTGGACAGAGTTAGCTAATACCCTGGATTAACACATAGGCTACGTTTTACTGCGGGGGAATATCTCATTCCCTAATAAACCGCGGGGAACACCGCGGGGCATAGCTTGTACTATTATAATTAAGATAGAGTGCCATCCGGACAGCTTAGTCGGCCTAGTCATTAGCGATTTTGCCCTTCTGCGAATGGCCTATTCTGTGAATTAGGCATGAATCAAGCCAGAATAAGCCATTCTGTGAATTAGCTGCTTTTTACTATTAGCCTTTTTGCGAATTGGCCATTTATCTACTAAGCCCCCACAGGAAATTATGTGCGAAACAGTTTTTACTGTTTTACTTTTTTTTACAGCGCGAGCAGATCCAACCAAGCCGCGGGTTTCCCCACCCCCCTAAAACACTCCATTGTCTGATGTATATCAGTACTTACACAGCTTGTCAGTCAACCAGCTTCGCCAATGCAAACGCGGCACACATAGAGTCCATCGTCACTTCTGTTCAGGTTACATACAAAACGACCCCGATTTGTCCCCGATACGTGCCGGCCATCCGGGCCGGAGGACCAACGTAATTCTGCCGTAATCCCGAGCTTATCCACCAAGAAATACAGCTCACTCTCCCTTGGCACGAGTAAGAGATAAATTGGCCGCGGGAGAGCATAAAGTGTAATCTAGTGTGGACATGTTTTGTGCAAAGAAAAATGGTAATGTAATTTAGTTGATGGAGATTTTTTCTTTCTTGAAGTTCACATTGGAACGGCTTACAGACAAATAAATACCCTTGACCTGAAGCGCCGTATCCTTTAGGGACCTATTCCATTGTACAGTAATACTGTTAGCTGAAATTAAAGGTTCTATACCTACTCGGTGTTCACCTGCGGAAGCACACTTGTTATTTTCGAAAAATAACTATAGTTACGAAAGTTTTAGTTTAAAAACTATAGGTTGCTTAGACCTAAGATTTCCGCACCTAGCATCATGATTGGGTCTATGTAAGTAGCTAGCTGAGGTATGTAAACACCTTTTTGACGACCTCTGCCGTAGTGCGTCTGCCTACTATGCAAGAGGTCCCGGGTTCGAATCCCAGCTGGGGATAAAAAAAAACCCTAGGTCTTGGATGTTTACATGTTTGTGACGTCGTTGTTTCTAGTTCCCACGACACTGGGTATCCTAGTGTGGAGCCAGAAGCAATGTATGTGCCTGTATGTAAATGTTATGTTAAATGTTGTGTTATGTTATGTTATGTAAATAACATAGAAAACTAAATCATTGGTACATGCCCGCACTGGAAATGGAACCTGTGTATCTCGCTTCTAAGTTGTTCTACCGACTGGTCTCGTCGTCAGGCTATACTATAGTCCACTGCTGGACATAGCCCTCCCCTAAAGAGCGCCACTTTGTGCTATCATAAGGGGTAATGCCCATAATCCCCACGCTGGGCATGCGGGTTGGGGATCGCAGTTTCGTGGAATTGTACTGCAGGGGGCGCTGCTGTCCACCCTCCGGTTTATGTCCCTTACGCCTTTTACGACACCCGCGGGAAGAATTGGGTTGGTGCTATTCTCTAGGCCGACACCACACAGCCCACTGGTCTATCGCCGCTTATATGTTACGCCCCGCTCGGGTATTTTATTAACTACTATATACTAACTATAACTAGGTAGTTGTTAACTAGGTGTAAACCGTAAAGTTCCAATTAATCCGGGAAAACTTTTAGTATTTTAAGTGCAATTAAAATTTTACTAGTAAAGAAATATTGAAACCAAAATGTGTTAGAATTGGTATGAATGTAAGACCCCCTTACACTTGACAGAATTGGACTCGTAATGTCACGTTCGTTTTTATCTTCTCGTGGTCGAGAAAATTAGATCTAGAACTTACTAAGGCCAGCAATAAGAGTAAAAGTTTCTTAAGTAGATGTTTTTTTGAGTATATAGTGGTTGGCAAAGATCCGAATGAAATCAGCTCGGCATGTAATATCTCGAGTCGGATCTCCTTGACAAAGAACGCGTTTTACTCCATCGGATTTTTTAATATCAACCTTTGTATGTCCCAACTGCTGGGGCACGGGTCTCTTCCTGCATCGCAGGAAGGTTAGGCCTTACTCCACCACGGCCAAGTCTGAGTTGGTGGTAGATTGTGAGACAGTGGCGGGGCTTAGTGTTAGAAGTTATGAAGCCGCCCATAAGGCCTCTGACATAGCATAACGACTGCCATTACATGACAGCCGGCACCAACGGCTTAGCGTGGCCTGCGAAGAACGGAAGCGCTCGGAAAAAATGCCACTAGCGGTAGTCACGGGACGGTCACCTATCCGATACCTAACCGCGCCTGTTGTTGCTTAACCCATGTGACTGATTCCAATCACTCGATTTTACTAGGCCACAAGCGCTTCGGATTTTATAATGCAGCCCGCAATGACGCTGTTAAGAAAAACAGTGTCAACCCACAAAATGTGTAATATAAAGAGTTTGATGCAGTTCATTAGCTTAGGACAGTGCCTTACAGTGGGACGTTTATTATACAAGTAAGTCCAGCGCACTTAAATATGTAATTTTTGACGTATCTGTGTGCAAATCTACTGGATTTTTTCGAACAAGTATAGCGCAGAAACTGCGGCCTAATGAACGTTCCAAGTCAAACTAGGAGTCAATTTCAAAATCTAGATCGTTTTGGAGAAAAAAAGACAATTAAACTCCTAGTTTTGTGCCTAAATATTAATGTCATGTATCAGATATCTAGTAACATGCGGTAACCACTATATGTGATACATATTACGCCTCATGTCTATAGGGCAGAGCTAAGTTAACATTCCGCTTTCGCACACAGATGGATACATGGAAAGTTACATAATCAAGGCGCTGTACGTCCTAATGTAGGGAGGGCACACTGTTAGTTGAATTTACACGCAGTCCTTATTTCGAGTCAACAACCGTTTTCTCACTGGAAATTCCTTAACGAATATTCCAGAAGAAACTTTGTTCAGATTTGAGGATGCAGCTCATCTGGAATTATTTCGAAGGCGTTTCCACCGTGGCTCTGGAAATGAAATTAAAAGATTTTATTCAAAGTAGCGCAGAGGCTGCGGCTTAATGAACGTTACAATTCAAACTAGGTGTCCATTTCAAAATCTAGATCATTTTGGAGAAAAAATGGACAAAAAAACTCCAAACTTAGTCTTTTCAAAGTCCTTAATTAACATAGTTTACATAATTATTATAAAACATAGAACTCATACATTGTACTGGCTTTAATTCCAGACCTCATTGTCATCTAGATAATCCTTTATGTTATAGTAGCCCTTTTGGCACAAAGTGTGCTTAACATATTTTTTGAACCGCGATTCAGGCAAACTTAATATATCTTCAGGGATTTTATTATAGAAGCGTATACAATGCCCCATGAAGGATGTATTAACCTTTGCCAGCCTAAATAGTGGGAACAAAAGTTTATGTTTATTTCTAGTATTCACATTGTGTTGGCTACCTAAAGTTTTAAAGTTACTGATATTTTTCCTGACGTACATAATGTTTTCATAGATATACTGACTGGCAACTGTCAGGATGTTAGTTTCTTTAAAGAAATCTGATCGCTTTCTTCTGCAAGACAAAGATGGTCTCAATATCTGCAGCCCGTCCCCACAGTATTATGCCATAGGACATAACACTATGGAAGTAACTAAAATAAACAAGCCTAGCAGTTGCGACGTCAGTTAGTTCCCTAATTCTTTTAACATCGTAGCATCGTAGCATTCTGGTAACATCGTAGCCGAATTACACTGAAACTTCCTGCACTAGTGAGCTAGCCTTTGTTACGTTACAACATTGCAGCTCAACTAAAATACAAACAGTTAAAGTTCTGATAGACTATTTGCTCACAGAACGTTCTAGACTCGATGTATGTACTACCTCATTACCTACCTCATTGGTTCAGCGGCGACACGATTGACTACCAAAACTAAGGTTTTACTCCCATTGGGGGCCGCCTATACTTGACTTGTGAAAATGCAAACAAACTAAGATACTTGAGGCTGCAAGTGATGCAAATTACTTCAGCCAGATGTCGCTGACTGTAAGTAATAAAGAGAGTATTGTAAAGAGGTTCAAAATTTCACTCATGCATTTAGATGCCCATTAGCTCAGTTGGGAGAGCGCTGACACGGTTAGCCAGAGGTCGTGGATTCGAGTCCCGGCATGGGTGGAATTTTTGGCCTCTAAATAGGTTTTTAGAAGAGTATTTCCATGTTTGTGATGTTCTTGCTCGGTTACCATAGATAGATTTATTTTTATTGTTTGAACACTGGGAATTACGTAAGAGACTTAAACAATAGCACAGTACAGTACAATTGGCCGCCTCAATACTATCAGTAATATTTTCCTGTTATGATGTTTGATAGACAGGTAAGTGACAAAAATAGTTAATTTTCGCATACATTTAGTTGATTTAACGTCAGGAAAAGTTAGAACAATGTATAAGTACAATGTAAGTACTGAAAAAAAGACAAGATAAACCAATTTTCAAGCGGATGCTACAGTGCCTTCCGTTGGAACTAGTTTGTACTAGGTATTACTACAAATCGGAGGATTTCCAGTGGATAGATTGGCTGGAACAAAGTGTGTACAGTGTTGCGTTTCTGGAAAGAGTTTTATGACGCCAATAAGGTTGGAGATGGTACCAATGGGTTGAATACATTGAAGTGAATCTATTTTGTCTCCAAGCTGTAGCTTTGCGAACAAAATTTCTTAATAACATATTTTTTACATTCGCGACTCGTACACATAGTGTCGCAAACGTGGTATCCGGTGATCAAGATGTTCGAGTGGAAAAAAGTGAATTCAATTCAATTCAATCATTTATTGCCTTAAATTACAGTTATGTATTACATTACATTCTGATATTTTATAAGTAGTACAGTGTAATTTTACCGGTAATGGCATAGCAACTTAGTACATAGAGTAAAAAATTATATACCTAATCAGTAAGTAGTATTTATACATTTAAATTAATTTAATTACCAGAATGAATAGTACTAAAACACATTATCATTCGATTTCTATACCCATCAATATGGCTTATCGTCCGACATTGTCAGTGTAGTGTGTCGCAACCCTAATAGTGCTTTGTGATTGCTGATTGAGGGTAGTCTGAAACCTCATCAGCCGAAGATGCGAACGGGTGACAGCCATCAGTCTTCTCGTGACCACGATGACTGTAACGTCGTCGAAACGTCCAGGTAAAATAGCAATAAATTACTACGCGATTAAGCCCCGAAAATATTCTAAAAATTTCTTAATGATTCGCGATACTCATACATAGTTATGTACTAAACGGGTCCAATCGCGATTATTGTCTACCCGAGACCACGGCAACTGTAACGCTGCCGAAACGTCGGGAAATAAGGTAATTACGTTTTACCTAATAAATAATCGCGATTATCTAAACCCGTTTAATATATAACTTTGCGAATAAAAGATGGCGTATATTTAGTTGGAAAGAAGCGCTGGTCGTATAGTGCAACTGAGTTTTTGGAATCGCTGACTTTATATTAAGCAACAACAGGCGCGGTCAGGTGCTGGCTGGGTGACGATCCTGTGACTACCGCTATTGGCATTTTTTCGAGCGCTTCCGAGCTTCGTAAGGCACGCTAAGGCAGATGGTGCCGGCTGTCATGTAATGGCAGTCGCTAGGCCAAGTCAGAGTTCTTATGGGCGGTTTAATAACTTCTGACAGTAAGGCCCGTCACTGTCTTACAATCCTCCAGCAACCCAGACTTGGCCCCGTGGCGGAGTATGGCCTAACCTTCCTTCGATGCAGGAAGAGACCCGTGCCCCAGCAGCGATCGATATCAACATACAAGGGTTGATATCGATCGCTGTACGAAGCTAACTATTGGAAGGAATCATAAGTAGATCGGTCTGTACCACGTTAACGGCACCAACAGGTTAACGTGCCTTGCGAATTATGGAAGCGCTCGGAAAAAATGCCACTAGCGGTAGTCAAGGGATGGTCACCCACCCTGCAACTGACCGCGCCTGTTGTTACTTAACTCAAGTGATTGATAACCTATTTAGAGGCTAAAAATTCCACCATTCCAGTCGCGGGTTCGAATCCCGGCATGGGTGGAATTTTTAGCCTCTAAATAGGTTTTTAAAATTGTCCTTAGCACGGGTTAGTGCATTAAAAATTAAAATAATCAAGGGATTGATTCTAATCACTCGGTTCGGCTAGGCCTCGAGCGCTTCAGTACCACCGAAAACAATCGAATTCTCTTTCGTGACACATCCGACTGAACAATAACAAACGAAATCGACAATGACAGTGATATATTTCCCTAGTATTCCCTATGGAACCCCAGTCAATCGCCGCCGGAACCCTACAATATCATGCCATCGCCTTCGAGGTCCCAGGTGGCGCTTTGAATGCGTCTAAAAATATAAAAGCCCTTATTGATATTGACAGGAGCGGGAAAAGTGAGCTTCAATTTACTTCCAACGCAGAATTACGTAGACCCGTTACAACATAATAATTCAATTTAATATAGCCTTTTTAAACTAACCTTCAACATAACAGAACATTTACATACAGGCAGATACGTTACTTCTAGCCCCACAACACGATACCCTGTACCGTGGGAGCCAGAAACAATGACATCACAAACATGTAAACACCCAAGACCTGGGGGTTTTTTCACCAGCTGGGTTCGAACTCTGGATCTCTCGCATGGTATGAAAAGCAAACAACAGGTCCCGAACTCGGCTGCAACCCAAAAGCAGTTTACGCAGCATGAAAATTATCATTAAATAACTTTAATGATAATTTATCATTAAATAACTTTAATGATAATTTTCATGCTGCGTATACATAATTGGTATCAAAATTAAACATTATACATTCAAAACCTATTTAGAGGCTTAAAATTCCACCCAAGCCGGGATTCGAACCCGCGACCTCTGGCTATCCATGCCAGAGGTCGCGGGTTCGAACCCCGGCATGGGTGAAATTTACAGCTTCTAAATAGGTTTTTAAAATTGTCGTTAGCACGGGTTAGTGCATTAAAAAAAAATAGTATAGGTAATTATACATTCAAATAACTTATTTTCACTCACTTCTTACAAAGCTATATAAACATTATCCAGTATGAGTACTGTGGGTGAGGCATCTGCAAACACCTCTGACTCAGCATAAGCTAGTGAGTAGGTGATACTTCAATGGCCACGGGTCAAATCCCACTGGTACGTCCTAGAACAGCCCATCAAAAGTAAACAATCGATCATACAACAAACAACTAACGACACGACAATTTATCCATAAAGACATTCTAAAAATAAATTCTGCTGGCACGCCACACGCCACCCAAATGTAGACTTTGATGCGTGAAGTGATTTATGCTTGTGTAAAATACACGTAAGTGATTATAATTTATTTAGGACGAGGCAGGTGACTTTCCCGTTGGTTTGTGGTTTTAGGGGTCCGTGAATCATAGCTACTACATTAGGTATGAAGTACCGTTGGAGTAAACGTATTCTTGAGTGGAGACCGCGACTCGGCAAACGTAGTGTGGGACGCCCTCAGACGGGTGGGATGACGATCTGCGAAAAACTGCAGGCAGATGCTGCGGCAAGCTGAAGACAGCTATGGCGCTCATTAGGGGAGGGCTATGTCCAGCAGTAGACTAACCTGATGATGTTAATGAAAATGACATCGGGAATATGAGAAAAGTGTGATATAGAAAAATTGGACAAGTTCAAATGGGACTCACGACTCCTAAAAAACTATGGCCTTTGCATCTAATAGATGATTTTACAGCTTATGTGGCATGTTTACTCACTCACTTACTTACACTAGATGGCTGAAAGAAATACTTGGACGCTGTGCTTGGAACTCACGCTTCCTAACTTTCCCAAATAAGGCGAATGCACATCAAGTATTAAAATTCAGGTTCTTCCTTTTAAATACATACATAATCTCAAGCCTGTATACCAGAGGGGCAGGCAGTGACCAGGGATTCCCACTTGCCACGATCCTGACAGATCACCTTCGCTTCATAAACGTTCATAAGTCGTTGCATGCACGCACGCCGTTCCGGGTACTTTTTATCTTCCCCATTGCTAGTACATTCCCTATTCGGTCGATGTATGTCCGCCTGGGACAAAGCTTGGATAAAGCTGCGAGACTCGATTTCAAAACTAAAATATGTAAATAATAATAATAATAATAATAGCCTTTTATTCCTGAACTTAGGGTAACAAGAGGTCCCTAAGTTCGGTGTGCCTTTTGGCATAGGCCTCCTCCAACTCCTTCCAATGGGTCCTGTCCCTTGCTACTCTCAGCCAGAATGGTCCCGCTGTCAGTTTCAAGTCATCCTCCCATCTCTTGACTTGGCGACCTCGAACTCTTTTGCCGTCTCTTGGTTGCCAGAGGGTGACCTGCTTGCTCCATTTGTTAGTGGGGTGGCGTAGCATATGTCCAGCCCATCTCCACTTTTGGACGTCTATGCGGGTGAGAATATCTGTGATTTTTGTTCTACTTCTTATATCCACGTTCCTGATTCGGTCTTTAATTTTTAGCCCCAGCATACTTCTCTCCATGGCACGTTGGCCATGGAAAATATGTAAATACCTCCCTATAAATTTGTACGGAACCTCGGTTCGCGAGTTTGACTTGCACTTGGCCGCTTTTTCACAAAAGTTTTCCACATTTAACACATAAACTGTCACAAAGTCATTCTAGACCCAAAAAGCGCCACACAAATCGAATCGAAGTGTAATTATTGTGTATTATTTATCACTATCTATGTATTTATTCGTGAGTGTGCTTGTATGCGTGAAAACCAGTGTTGTGAGTGCAAACCCTCAGCTTATACTGAGCATAAGGCCTTTTTTCCGCTGCATCGACATACTGTGTAGCGTTGGAATTTATGTTCATTTCATTCATTTGTAGTTCCTCTTTTCCTCTGCTTTTGTGTTATTCCTGCTTTCTTTTCTTGATTTTCCTCTTCTTGTTTAATTTGGTATGTCTATGTGGCGTAAATAAATGTTTTTCTTCTTCTTCATTTTCAAATTTGATGCCAGTTCGCCATTTCTGTAACTCGTTACAAATATTGGGACAGAAATCACAAAAGGCTCTGAAGCCCCTTATGTAATCAGCTTTTTATTTACCTCTAGCCGTTTTATTTCTTGATTTTATCCCTCAAATCATGACCTAACCACGTCAGAGTGTGAAATAAAAGCTGCCCCAAACGTGAAACTGAGATTTAAGGAGCCTGTACCACCATCCACTACTAAAAGAAGACCTCGCAACTCTTCTCACGCATGGAATAAGTGTGAATTTCGTATAAATACGTATACATAACATTGTTCTTGAAGGCTTTTCTGGCTGGTAATATAAAGTGGCCACTTACCTTTTAGGATTCTGTCCGTAAAGTTTATATTGTTATCTCTGTGCAGTGACTTATGACTCTTAAGGTACGCTTACACTGTTGCGATTGTGTGGATCAAAATATTAACGGTTATTACCCGACTGCGGCGGAGCCCGATGTGTTTTGCTCGTATGTATGTACGTAAATGAAATAAAATTAATGTATTAGAACATGGGGTAGCACAAAGATGCAAAGTTGCTTATAGTCAGGTCACCCGGTGTTACATTTTCAGGTGTAAACACGTTTGTTTACAACTAATAATTTTTAATGAACTTTTCTGTAAACTATATTCTTAGGCCTTCATCATAGTGTCTGATTTAATAAATCTAAGATTAGTTTTTTTGCGAAAACAGTTTAAGTTTCCCCTATAATAAATCTGGTATTTTCTCGCAAATATCACTTTTTTCGCTTATAAAATTAAATTATCTTTGCTCTTCTGTCTAGCTATAGCATAAGTTTAGAAAGTAAATTATCGAGAAATTATTATTTGATAAGAATCTTAAATTTAATACATACATAATTTCAACCATTTTAAGCCCCCACCACTGTCCTGAAAATGAATTTGAATAGAAAGATGAAAAGGTTTTATTCAAACTACCACAGAAACTGCTTAATGAATGTTACAAGTCAAAATAGTGGTATTTCAAAATCTATTGAAACCGAATTCGATTCAAAAGAAAAAGACAAAAACTTGTAAGAAAATAGAATAATAAGAATTTTGTTGACGTCACTGCCTAAGTCTAAATGCACCGTAACAAGTGTAAGTTCGAGCCAAGACCGCAGTAAAGTGGTTAACTGCTCGTAAACCACCCGGTTATCCGGATTGCCCGCCCTCCCGGGTCGCCATGTTAATTATAACCATGCGAGTGTTAAATGGAGTTCTCTTACTTGGCTTACCATCTTCGCCCACTCAATTGTAAACAATTCAATTCAAAAAAATCTTTATTGCACAAAAAAGGGAGTTTTTACAAAGGCGAGCTTAATACTAATAAGTATTTTCTACAAGCTAACCTTGGGTTATGTGGATAATGGAAAGGGTATATTCTGGGCGCTTGTGACCTAGGCGGACCGAGTGGCGAAGAGGAATCAATCACTTGGTTAAGCAACAACAGGCGCGGTCAGGTACAGGATAGGTGAGCGTCCTGTGACTACCGCTAGTGGCATTTTTCCGAGCGCTTCCGTGCTTCACAAGGCACTTTAAGCCGTGGGCGCCGACTGTCATATAATGGCAGTCGTTAAGTCATGCCAGAGGCCTTATGGCAACTTGATAACTTCTGACAGTAAGGCCCGCCACTGTCTTACAATCCTTTACCAACCCGGACTTGGCCCCCGTGATGGAGTATGTCCTAACCTTCCTGCGAAGCAGGAAGAGACCCGTGCCCCAGCAGTGGGGACATACAAGGGTTGATAACGATAACGATATTCTGGCCACAAAGAATACGGAACCAGGACCTCTGGAAGTGTTCCAATCAGATAACAGTCTACCTAGAAATCCTAGATAGCATATGTCGCTGGATAGAACATACACTGCGCCGCGACAAGAGATGCTTGAACAGACAAGCACTTACGTAGGTATACCCCATTGGGCACACTGAAAGAGGGGGCAGCCATGGACCACCAAGAGGCCAAGTCGGTCGGCACTAACTGGCCTGAATTGAAAGCTGCCGCGAACCACCGTCAGAAGTGGACATCTATGGTTGATGCCCTATGCTCCCCTAGGACTTACAGGACTGAAGAAGAGGGAAGGGGTAGTGCTATAAAAGTTTGATTGCGAAGAGTATAATTATATTCACCTACTCACGTACTGTTGTCGGTTTGTTGAACTTTACGTGGTACCAAACTGGTCAAACATACAAACAGGATGATAAAAACGCCGAAAAAAAGTTAAATGATATATCAACAATCTGACTTCGATATCAACCCTTGTATGTCCCCACTGCGGGGGCACGCGTCTATTCCTGCATCGGAGGAAGGTTAGGCCATTCTCCACCTCGGGGGCCAAGTCCTTGTTGGTGAAGGATTGTAAGACAGTTGTGGCGGGCCGTACTGTCAGAAGTTATCAAGCCACCCATAAGGCCTCTGACATGGTTTATCGACTGCATGACATTTAATGACACATCAACGGCTTAATGTCCCTTCCGAAGCACGAAAACGTTCGAAAAAATGCCACTAGCGGAAGTCGCAGGATGGTCACCCATACAGTACCTGATCTCACGATATTTTCATTCACTGTTAGCGAGTAGTATTGCTACCTTATTAGTTTCAAAAATGTAACTAATTTAAATGAAATGAAAAGGTTTTATTCAAAGTAGCGCAAAAACTGCGGCTTAATGAACGTTACAAGTCAAACTAGGTGTCAATTTCAAAATCTTGATGATTTTGGAGAAAAAATGGACAAAAAAACTCCAAACTTAAACTTTTCAATGTCCTTAATTAACAGAAAGTCACAGAAAGTTGGTTTTAGAAAACAAGGTCATTGATACATGCCGGGGTTCAAACCCACGACGTCCCGGTTGAAAAGCCGGCGTTTTACCGCTCCCCTACCACCGCTCACAGTTAGGTAGTACCTACCTAATACTGAAACTATAACTATCTCGGACTTCGTTAACAAAGAGCGACACATTTTAAGATCACTTTCTATGGCTTAAATTCACAAAACGCATTTATGCGCAAAAGTTTTATTTTATGTCTATGACATTGATGGAGGGGGTACGAATTTGCAACTCCAGAATTTGTGAACAAGGCTAGCGAGTGAGGCATGGGGGAAAATCAAACGATTGATATCCGGGGAAACGTAACACGGTTTATCCGGTTATGGCATAAAAGTCATGTAATTCAGTTTACTGAGGCTTATTGAAAATATCACATATTTTATGTCTATTTATTTTGTTTATTCAGGAAACCCACCAGCTGTACAGTGTAACAGACTCCTCATAATAGACAAACTTAGTGGCGAATTATAGGTTACCTCAGAAGATACAATGTACTGAGTACTACGTTAAAAAAAAATAATTCACAAAACAGGATCAACAAACTTACATAATTACTTATATAACAATACTGAATTGTGATTCTAAACAACACCATTTCCTCATCTTAATAGATTATTTTGTTTGTTAATTATGATGAACAAATAGATAAACAAGTAGATAATATTATTATTTTTATATATAAATACATAAACGAGTAGATAAATAAATAATAATATATATATTATATTAATTAATGGAAAGTAGCATAAATATAAACATATACATAAATTAATACATTAAGATAGGTTGCATGTAATTGAAGTATGTAATTAAGGTCGCAATGAAATTATTTTCATCGCGACATTGCGATTCTGATTTTTTTTTCTTCTCATGATCTGATTTATTACGCTTGCGCAGTCTTTTGATTTAATTATTAGACTTGCAATTAATTATTCAAATTATAAAACTATTTACCAATGTAAATAGGATGTACTGGTTGTTTTTTTTTATAAGAAAAATCAATAAAAATTAAATGGCATAGCGGTCATCTCTGTCTAAATATTGACCCAATTTGTTTCCTGTATCTGCAATAGGCATATTCGGGATTCAAGGATCAGGATCACGGGTCTTTGGAGTTCATAAAAACTACTCATTCTGATAGTGACGTAAAAATATTTAATTCTTTAATTTGCTTTTTCTATTGTAATCGTAGACGAGCATGGCGGAACCGATGTTGGTGTAGAGGTAAAAATTATTGAGGTTATGGGCATGGCTGTATTTGCCCAACCCAAAAACTTTTGGCGATCAGGGAAGCTTTCACGTTAAAGATACGAGTCTTCAACTCCATCGTAAAATCGGTTTTTTTGTACGGTTGCGAGTCCTGGTATGTGCGTTCAGATAGCTCAGACAGGCTCCAGGTAATTATAAACAAAATGTCTCAGACAGATACTGGGAATATTCTGGCCATAAAGAATTCGGAACCAAGATCTCTGGAAGTGTACCAATCAGATACCAGTCCACCTAGAAATCCTCGATAGAAAATGGCGCTGGACAGGACATACACTACGCCGCGACAGGAGATGCCTGACCAGACAAGCACTTAAGCCGAATTTATATTACGAACTTAGTGGCATGAAATTAATGCCGTGACATTAGTTTTATCAAAGTTTTCACGTGTAATTTAGTACTTTTGTTAAACATGCATTAATTTTCACGACAGCCAATAAATTTCATGTTCTGCGCCATTTTTTTGGTGAAATAAGTGTCATGCAACTAATTTCATTATGTACGTAGATGCGACTTGAAACTAGTGTCGCGAAAGCGCCTGCGCTGTGCGGACGTATGTATTTTCGCGCGTTTCAAGTCTTCAAGCGTTGGAAATGGCGAACCAACGATGGAGTACAGATAAAAATATACAATAGTTTTTATAGCTCTCAGAATCTTCATGTACTAATTCAAAGACCAAGAGGCTAAGTTGATCGGCACTAGCTGGCCAAAATTGGAAGCTGCCGCACACCACCGTCAATGTGGAAATCTGTGGTTGAGGTCCTGTGCTCCCCAATAGCAATCTTAATTACAGCAGTGTTAAATATATTGTAGTTTCACGCATAACCACAAAGTTACAACTCTATTTACGGATGGTATCGCCATTACTAAGCATTAAAAAGCTTTTAAAAATACCTCGTTGCCTTAGCTAATATAATCATCGTCGGGTACCATCCGTTCCTGGCTCCGCGCCTGACGGAAATCATACTCTTGCTCTTCGAGATCCTTCGTCGATCCCAAGTACAAGTCCATACCACCAATGCTACCAAAACCCAGATCTGGAAGCTCAGTATCCAGTTCAGGATTAGGTTCTTGCTCTAAGTCTTCTCTTGGATACCTTCGATGATTACAATTACTGATTGTCGTTGGCGTAACGACGATAGAACTGGAAGGGCCACGAATGCTATCCAAGCCATGATCTGGAAACACAGTCTTCAGTTCACGGTCAGGTTCTTGAACTAAGTTTTTTCTAGCAAACCGGTATTGACTATTTTTTTTTGTCGTTGGAGGTTTGGGTGTTGGAAGGAAAGATGGAAAGAAAGGAGGAGGCAGTAATGGCGGGAATATTGGCATTGGCGGAGGCATTACCGGCATCATTGGCGGTGGCATCATTGGCATTGGACCAGGGCATGGACAAATAGGCGCCATGGGGGCGCACCAGCAGGGCGGAGGCGGTGGTGGAGCAAGGATTATAGGCGGAGGCAAGAAGATAGGCGGAGGTGGCATGGGTGGTGGTTCTGTGTCCGTGGTATTGCAGATTCGCTCTTTGCAGTAGATAATGGCCGGGGGGCAGACATATTTGGTGACGAGACCCTTTGTTGGAGCCTGGGTCGATGAGGTCGTCACGTAGACTATCTCGTCGCACCATGGTATGTACGGCTCCGGGCAGGACACGTTGATGTGCCCTGGAAAAAGAATAGACAAGCATTTGACGACCACGTGTTTTAATGATTCACTTTTTGAAAAATTTTGAGATCTTTAAGGACAAGATTTTTTTTGATAAGGTTTACATTAATTCTTGAATATTAGTGACCCCAGCACTACTTGTTTCTGCCGTCGGCCATCCTCAACCAATGACTACCGATATAAGTTATCTGCCTTAGGAAGGTGCTGAACGAATATATACTAGAATATTAATAGAATGTTCCTTAGTGCACTCATCCCAAAAAAAATTACACTAGATACATCGGTACCGATGATAACTAAAAGACATACTGCTACTGAGTATATTAGATTGTATTGAGATTGATCTCAATGTACATAACTTTTATTTAACGTAAAAATGGCCTGGCCTTAGCACAATATAAGCACTTTTTTGGGCATCAGTAGGTTGACCTACAAATATTGGGCATTAGTTCAATGGAAGAGCTGACAGCTATTTGGCAATCTGGTATATAAATGATGAGATGATTTAGATTAATTTTCGATAGCAATAACGATTGTTTCGATAACGAACCTGTAATTGTTAGAACAAGGATCCACAAGCTGTAGGTCACATTGTATGCTAGGAAAAAAGCTACACTGAATTTTTACTGCGTCTGTGAGAAATTTAAAAACCCGCTAAAAAACGAAACTGACTGACAAACACACGGTGTCTCGTTAAAATGTTCAAGTTGTACCTGCTAGGCAGACGACCAAAGAAATAAACCGACATTTTCGTCAGAGTGAAAGTAAAGACTAGATGCAAAAAGCAAACAAAAATGAAGCCTATGGCATATGGGAAGTGGCTTATTCTCAGCTCTCGGTGGCTATTGGCTGAAGAAGACATAGACAGTGGTATAGTGATAAGCTCTCTATATAGCATACCACTTTAGTTTCGTAAAATAGTGTAAACTTACTAGTAACTTTATCACATTCGTAGTCCGGGTGGTTTGTGTAAACCCGACGTAGACGTATATGAGTTGATCCATCATAATCCAGGAGATCTTGGGGTTTGCCAACAGTCCACGACCACAACACTATTAGCAGCAACCATGACGGGCTCCAGGCTGGAGTTTTCATTATCAGTCGCTGGTTATGTTGTCGTCAGACCTAACCTTGAAGATAACAACAGAAACTCATTGTTATTTTCAACCTCATTTAACATTGCATTTAACAGGTAAGCACGTAACATCGTAGACCCCGTCTTCGCTTACCATCAGGCGTGACTGGGGTCAAGTGTCCTACTTAAAAAAAACTCCTCAGTTGGAGCAAAGCAATCGAAAGCCATTGTTATTTTCAAGGTCAGAAAATAACAATAGGTTTCTATTGTATTTCTATAACTGAGAAGGCTCAATCTTAGTATTAAAGTTCAGCCGCCTTATTATAAAAACCTGAATAAGTCCTGGTTTAAACCAAGACTAAAAGATCTAGGATTGTTACGGTATCAAAGTTAGACCCAGATCAAATGTGTGTCGTTATTACAAATAGAAGACTATTCGAGGATCAGTTAAAGCAGAGATCAGCCATGGTTCAAATAATATTCACTGATTCGTTCATTCAACGTTCATTCAATGCTGCGTTCCGTTTCACTAAATGGATATAATCTTCACATTTTAAACGCAAAAATATTCATTATTGCGTTTAAAATACCTATACATCGTAAATTGTTCTTTGCTTAGGTTCTAATCCAACTAAAATGAGCACTATTAATTATTATATTGTTATTGAAGCGTTTTTATCAAATGGCTACTCCCGTGTGAAATGGAGTGAAATATTCGAGCGCGCGCGCCAATCCGAGACGTCAAAAATTTTCTGATAGTTTCATACTGGGAATAGGTATTATTAATTTTTAAACTTTGGGCGGTTTCGTTGTTGATTATTATAATAATAAAATGGAACATTTGAAGAAAAACGTGAACCTATATTTGTATCGAAAATCTTCGTCACTTAATTTGAAGGGATTCACACGATGACGAAGTCCAAATCATGGCCTAATCGTCCAAATCATCGAAATCCATCATATCAGTGGCGTCCATAATATCAATTATTTATTGCAATCTATCACACACAAAACCAAACAAATTCAAACGTCAACTTGGAGGTTAGTCCATAGATAAACTAGGGGTATCAGAAGTTTAACTTTAGTACCATAGATAGTCCTTGACGTAGCGATAAACTTCGTTTTGTAATAACATTTTACTTGGTCTATGGCTTAAACCTGGTAACAATCCCAGTACTAAATGTAGACCGCGTTTTGGAATAAGGCTGTATGGGTTTTTTGGCCTCTGGAAGACTGAATGAATACGGAATATGAAACAACTAACTTTGTGAGATTTCGCGGATAGGTGAATCTGAATGTAATTAGGTAGTCATTAAACGGTATAGTGACTTAGGAGACAGATTGGTTGGATGTGAATGCTAGAGGTTAGACATATTGAAAGTTGTAGCTCCCGATTGATACCTTCTGAAACACTTAATGATGGATCATTATTGAATGAACTATTTATTACCTAAAGTACTTCGAAGTTGTCTGCTGGCTCTTAGTTTCTGATGATGGTGTAGCGGTTCAGTAGGATTCTATATTCCTATTCAATCGCTAAGTCCTCTAAGTTAAGTAGCTATGTTTGTATTTTGGTCCGAGTCGTTAAAACAATTAAACTCTGCATCTTTCTCAAAATTCCTTAAAAATCTTTGATTTTGGTGTAACAGAATTTTCTTTATTCACGTTTGTTTCATATTTCGAATCTAACACGTTCGTGAACTTCAAACAGAGTAATAAATTGACTTTACGACCCAATGTATGTGGTTTGTCCCCCTAAAGCGTAAATGTAAAAGTGTGGCCAAATCTTCGTCTCAATAAATCATCATATGAATGAACTTGGCGAGTTCCTACAATCCATGAAATTAGCAGTGTTTTCATAAACACAGATGAAATTTGTGTGACTTTTGACACAATTTTAATGATTTTCTATTTTAATTTTGCCTTCTAAACATTTGCAATAAGACAGCCAATTATTGTACTATGTACATTAGTAATTATTTTGTATTTGTTGTTTTTCCAGTGTACAATAAAGAATATTCATATCTTATCTTATGGCGGTAATTTCTGGCTAGATTTTCACACAATTTGTTTCCTGTGTACGCAATAAACACATTCAGGATTCACGGGTCTATTGTTCTTTACTATACTTTGCGATTCATAAAAACCACTCATTCTGATAGGCACGTAAAAATATTTAATTCTTTAATACAGTAGAAATGAGGTCCTTAAGAAGTCTTTGAATAATAGGATACGCAATAGTCTCATTAGAGAATGTTGTAGACTGAAAGAGGATGTAGTGACCAGAATTAAGAAAGGAATGTTGCGTTGGCTTGTGGAGAGGAAAAAGGAAGAAAGATTGAAGAAACAAATATATATTGTGAATGTGGAAGGGCTGGTAAGAGAGGTCCCAGGCAGGACATACATTGACCAAATAGAGGGTGTATTAGCAAAGGGGATAAATAGTACCCGGAGCCGGCGTGCGTGCATGCAACGACTTATGAAAGTTGATGACGCGAAGGTGATGTGTCAGAATCATGGCAAGTGGCAGTCCCTGGTCTTTGCTTTCTCTTGGATACAGGCGTGAGGTTATGTATTTGATTTGTTTTTGTTATTGTAATTGTATGTACAACTCTTCCGAGTCGCAAAGATGGGATAAAGCAGATGGGATAAAACAGCCACAGTGTTAGTCTGATAGAAGAGGACACCAAAATTTAAATTTAAATCAAATTAACGTACAAACGAGTTCTGCAGTAGCAATCTAAATTGCAGCAGTATGAAATATACGGTGGCTTCACCTGTAACCACATAGTTACAACTCTATTTACGGATGGTATCGCCACCTACTGAGCTTATATTGTATTCTATTGTATTGTGTCATACGTTGTAGGTCTCGATGCGACTTTCCGTGAATCACTGGACCAGAGTGCTTAGTGCGAGTTTGACAGATCCAATCGAATAACTTTACTACCGCGTTAATCGAGCATTGAGTAGTGAGTATGAGTAAATTAACCGTTCGAACTGGCAAAACGCTGTCACAGTACAACTCGCACTCGCGTTTATTCGTGTTTTGGCTGGTAAACGTGTTCACTTCTCAACGTAAACCATTACAACTCGCACTCAGCAATTTTAATTTCCATACTTGTCACTAGGTGGCGCTTCCTCGAAGCCATACAAATATGAGTTTACGTTAACGCGATCGAGTAGTTAAAAAACTCGCACAAAGCACTCTGACCATTGCTGAAAATCAGTGCTGTGGGCAATAAACTAAACCTGCAGGAATTACTGACCCTGAAGCCGTTTTATCGCCGCATAGACATGGCTCATATCCCCGTTCTGTGTTCTGTAGTCGTTTGTTTTTTTATTACTTTTTTTATTTAGTTCCTATTTTAATTTTCGTATATGTCTGTATGGCGATAAATAAATGTATTTATTTTTCTTCTTCTTCTTTAAAAAGCTTTTAAAAATACGTCAGTCTTAGCTACTAGAATAATCGTCAGGTACTATTCGCCCCTGGCTCATTGCCCGACGAAAATCATACTCTCGCTCCTCGCGATTCTTCGTCGAACCGAAGTAGAAGTTCATACTACCAACGCTACCGAAACCCAGATCTGGAAGCTCAGTATCCAGCTCAGGATCAAATTCTTGCTCTAAGTCTTCTCTTGGATACCTCCGATTATTGTAATGCCTGATTGTCGTTGACGTAACGACGGTAGAACTGGGAGGACCACGAATGCTACCCAAGCCCTGAACTGGAAACTCAGTCTCCCATTCACGGTCAGGCTCTTGATCTAAGTTTTTTCTTGCATTCTGGCATGGACTGTTCTTGTTTATCATTAGTGATTGGCGAGGTTTGGGCGTTGGAGGGAAAGGAGGAGGCTGTAATGGCGGGAATATTGGCATTGGCGGAGGCATTAGTGGCATCATTGGCGGTGGCATCATTGGCAGTGGCATCATAGGCATTGGCCCAGGGCATGGACAGATAGGCGCCATGGGGGCGCACCAGCAGGGTGGAGGCGGTGGTGGAGGCAGAAATATAGGTGGAGGCAAGATGATAGGCGGAGGTGGCGTGGGTGGGTCTGTGCTTTTGCAGATTCGTTCTTTGCAGTAGATAATGGCCGGGGGGCAGACATATTTGGTGACGAGACCCTTTGTTGGAGCCTGGGTCGATGAGGTCGTCACGTAGTTTATTTCGTCGCACCACGGTATGTACGGCTCCGGGCAGGATACGTTGATATGCCCTGGAAAAAGAATAGATAGCATTTGACTACCACGTGTTTAGATGGTTAAGTTTTTGAATAATTTTGACTTTAAGGTCAAGATTTTTTTGATAATGTTTTCATTATTATACTATTTTTATTTTTAATGCACTAACCAGTGCTGGCACGGATAGCCAGAGGTTGCGGGTTCGAATCCCGGCATGGGTGAAAATTTTTAGCCTCTAAATAGGTTTTTAATTGTTTTCATTAATTATTGAATATTAATGATCCCGTTGGGTGCTAGGAAAAAAGATGCACTGAATTTTCACTGCGTGGTTCTACGAGAAAGATGAAAAGCCGCTAAAAATCGTAACTAACTGACAAAAACACGGTGTTTCTTGAAAATGTTCAAGTTGTAGTGTCAGAGTGAAAGTAAAGACTAGATGCAAAAAGCAAACCAAAATGAAGCCAATGGCATATTGGAAGTGACTTATTCTCAGCTCTCGGTGGCTATTGACTGAAGAAAATATAGATAGTGGTTTAGTGATAAGCTCTTTATATAGCATATAAGGTAACTATTGTTTCTTTAAAATAGAATAAACTTACTGGTAACTTTATCACATTCGTAGTCCGGGTGGTTTGTGTAAATCCGACGCAGACGTATCTGCGTTGATTCATCATAATCCAGGAGATCTTGGGGTTTGCCAACAGTCCACGACCACAACACTATTAGCAGCAACCATGAGGGGCTCCAGGCTGGAGTCTTCATTATCAGTCGCTGGTTATGACTTCGTCAGATCTGACCTTGAAAATAACAATCGAAAGTCATTGTTATTTTCAAGGTCAGAAAGTAACAATAGGTTTCTATTGTATTTTTACAACTGAGCAGGTTAAAACTTAGTCTGAAAGTTTATGGGTTTTTTGGCCTCTGAAAGACTGGATGAACTAGAAACGACTAACTTGGTGGAACTTTGCGGATAAGAGAATCTGAATGTAGTTAGGTATTTAATAAACGTTACAGTATCTCAAGAAACAGATCGGTTAGATGTGAATGCTAGAGGTTAGACAAATGACAAGTTATAGCTCTCGATTGTTACCTTCTGAAAGACTCTATGATGGATCATTATTGAATGAACTATTTATTACCTAAAGTACTTCGAATTCGTTTGCTGGCTTTGAGTGACTAGTGATGTTGTAGCGATTTACCAGGATTATTTATATCTATTGAATTGTTCTTTAATAAGTTCTCTAAGCTAAGTAACTATGTTCGTATGTTAGTCCAAAACCATAAAAAAATTAAACCCTTCATCATTCTCAAAATTATTGATAAGTATTTTAAGCTGATTTTGGTATTACAGAAATAAATTGTTATTTTTTTTTTTCACTTTTGTTTCCTGTTTCGAATCGAATATGTTAGTGAACAGCAATCAGAGCAATAAATTGATTTTACGACACGATGTGTGTGGTTTGTCCCGCTAAAACTATTCTGTAAAATTCTGGCCAACTTTTCGTCTTAAAACTACATTATGAATGAACTTGGCGAGTTCCTAGCCTCAAAAGAATTAACAAAGTTTTGTTGGACACAAATAAATACTCTGTGATTTTTGACACAATTTACCCTTTTCATGAATTTCCATATTTACTTTGCATTTTTAACATGAAATATATATGTTTACAACTTTCTAGATGTATTAGTTAATAAGAAGTATATCAGACTTTTAGTAATATCAGTGAGTGAGTCATTGAATGCTGAAAATCGTAATTTTTAGATCCCTTACTTAAATTATGGATGTTACACCAACTGGTATTCCCTAATAATTTGCGATATTCATACGATATATATTAAACGTGTGAAATCACGATTATTTATAAGATAAAATGTAATTACCTTAATTCCTGACGTTTCGGCACCGTTGCAGTTGCCGTGGTCATGGGTAGACTGAAGTGGCGAGTCTATTATATTGGGTAGTCACTTTTATATTTTACGCGGCGTGCTGACTCACAACACTCGTTACATCCGCGGACAGATCCGGTGATAAACCACGGTATTTATGTTAACTTAGCACTGGATTCAACGTTTTACCTTATTAATAATCGCGATTAGACCCGTTTCATATTTTACTACTACGAGTATACCAACTAGTTTCGTGCATGAACTTCAAAGCAAAGTTTCTTCAAGAGATATAGTACTTTCCAGAAGGGATTGAATTGGTTTGTAATAATATATACACCGTATGGACCGGCCGAGAAGTTGGCCTGACGCACTCTGTGTGCCTTGATTTTTATTTGTGCGATAAGAGAATTTATGAGACGAAAAAATGGTAAGATGCAATTTATTTCTCTAGAATACGTTGTGGCTTATATGTATATTGCTTCTAATACATCTCATGTCACAGTGTTTATTATTGTTTTCCTCCGAAACGGTTTCACACATTTAAAATGTGTGAAACCGTTGGTATTGTGTAGGTTGGTTTGCAAATACAAAACTTCGTTAACCAGGTCAGCTAGTACAGTTTACATTAATTTGTACAATGCAGTTACAACAAAATATGCTCGTTAGCTACGCAATCGAAACGGAACCTTACGCTCTGTGACACAAAAGTCAAGTCTCTTTATATAAAGTGGTACAAAAAATTACAACACGATTTCATCCAACCAAAATACTTCCTCACCTAGGGCTGGACAATCGGGTTTCTTCACGTGGAAAAAAACCCGCAGAATAGACAAGAGTAAAATAAAAAAATAATAAAACTGCTCACACATTTATCAAAGCCTGTTTTGGGGCAGTGACGTTCCTCGAATAGGTTTCAGGGGACACGCGTGCAGGTAAACTTTTTATAACATATTTGCTCGTAAAGTGGTTGTAATTACACCAATTTCAATATCGTAATGTATCTCATTACGTACTTGTGCGATAATGTAATGTAAAAGGCACAATGTTTTTACTATTTTTATTTTAAATGCACTAACCCGTGCTAAGGACAATTTTAAAAACCTATTTAGAGGCTAATAATTTCACCCATGCCGGGATTCGAACCCGCAACCTCTGGCTATCCGTGCCAGCGCTCTACCAATTGAGCCAATGGGCGACTCACGGCATCAGTGAAATTTCGAACCTCTTTACACTATTCTCTGTATTACGTACAGGCAGCGACATCTGACTTAAGCAAATTGCATCACTTACAATGTTTTTTTTTGAATAAAGTTTTAAGATAATCCGTCTAAAAATGAACGATACTTTTAAAAATCTTAGCAAAGAGGTTTTATGACAATAAATTACAACCATTTATTTTGCATTCTACCAGTCAACCCGCGGCTAGTACGAAGAGGCTTCTACTGTTGAGGGACATTTACAGCCGTTTAGAACTAAAACTTAATAGCGAAGACAAAATACTTTATTAACTTTTGCTTAGAATAGAACTTTGATTTTGCAACGCGTTTTGGGAACGCAGCGTACTTGACAGTTGTCAGATGAGTCGGCACATTGACATCTTGTTCTTTGGTTGGAAAACGTGTAATTTGTGTGGCAATTGGATTGCCAGGCTTGTATCTTCTTGTGGAGTGCGAGATAAGTACAGGGACGGCTCCCGTGTTAACAGTTTTGGTGTTGGGCGACGGATCGCCCAAAATAGTGGACATACATTGTGATAGAGCGCGGTGTCGTGAAAGTGCCCTGCAGGTAAGTAGCTTTCTGGGGAAAGAGCTCTTGGGGATAGACGGGGAAGTCTAGGGATCCCCAAACCTCAGTGCACCCATCCCGGACGGCGCCGGCTGCCAAGTCGAGAGGCGTCGACGCAGACAGAATTGAATTTGTAAGTGCCTTGTTTTTATTAGTTTTTAAGTATTAGTATTTAAGTGGGTACTTAACCCAACAACTTTAAAATAAACTCTGACTTCCCCCAAGCCAAAGGAGTCTCGACTCAAACTGTAGTTACTATTATTTAAGTACCAGTGCAAACAATTCCAAAGTCGAAATAGGCTTTCAATGTAAACATTGACTCGAATACAATTGTTTAAACTTCGCCAAAGATAATGACGGAGGTCTCACCCTTCCAGATATTTGAGCTATCGAAGATTTCAGAGGTCGGGAAAAGGAAAAGTAGGTAATTTTGAGGCAAAATCACTATCAAAATCCAGGTTTTCACTCATGTATGTGCCTGTATGTAAGTGCTATGTTTCTGTTATTGCTATCGTTCGATATCGATATCAACCCTTGTATGTCGAAGCACGGAAGCGCTCGGAAAAATGCCACTAGCGGTAGTCACGTGATGGTCACCCATCCTGCACCTGACCGCGCCTGTTGTTGCTTAACTCAAGTGATTGATTCCAATCACTCGGATCAGCTAGGCCATGGATGCTTCGGTTACGGTTGTTATAGTTATTCGTAACTTAATGCATTTAGTATCGTGATGTTACGAATTGCTCGTAGCCCCGGCAGCCACTATCACGAAGGTTAAGCCACGTAGGGCGCGTTCAGTGCATGGATGGGTGACCGTCTATAAAAATAAATAAAATAAAATAAAGATATGTTTATTTTCAGTATTAAACTTAAAGTAGGTTACAATTTGTGTGGGAGTTTCCTTTTAAGTAAGAATTACCTGTGCCAGGAAAACTCCCGCTCTTCCTAATTGGGTAGCATTAATTAAAGTGATTATAGCTGAGAATGAAATCAAATTTAGCATGCAAAAAAAAAAAATTAAAATTAAGTAAACAATAAACTCCTTTCAGAGAATCGAAAAACAATACATTGCTATTATTATACTATTTTCAAATAGTTTGAAGAAGTTTTAAACAATGAAAACATAATTAGAATTTATCATGTTGAAACTATATAATAAGTATATATATGATATGATACGATACGATACGATAAGATACGATACGATACGATACGATACGATACGATACGATATGATATGAATGATACGATACGATAGAATACGATACGATATGATATGATATCGAAATCAGGTACAAGATCCATATGAAATTTAAAATATATGTAGGTATAATGTAAAATAAACTTCTATATTTATTTATGCGTTTCGTAGTAGAAGTTTTTCAACATCGTTGTAGCTTAACGAGTCTAGCCATTTCGTTATTATACTTCTGCATTCGAAATTAGATTTTTCATAAATATTGTGCATTTTATTTATTTTATTATAAAGAAAAGATGATTGCGCGCTATGACTAAGACTAAGGCTAGAGGCATTATACGAGTGGTTCCAAGCTTCGTAAGGCACGTTCAGTACTTGGTGGCGGCTGCCGTCGATAGATGACAGTCGTTAAGCCATGTCAGAGGCCTTAGGGCGGCTTGAAAACTTTTGACAGTAAGACCAGCCACTAGTCTTCCAAGGCTCCACAAATCCGGATTTGGTTTCCGTGGAGGAGTTATGACCTGTACTTTCCTCAGGGAAGAGATACGTGCCTCTCGCTGGGGCCATTATGCGTTGATGACGATGACACATAGGTAGTATTAATCTAAATATTACAATCTAAAGCATAGTATTTTTATTCAAAATAACATAGAAATTGAATAAATTCAACTAGGCGTTCCGTACAAACACACACACGAGACAAACACTACACAAATCTATAATTTAAAGATTTGTAAACTTTATTAAAATATTTTTTATTAAATAAAATATCTTTATATAAAATAAATATATATTATAGCTTTAAGTAAGAAAGAAACATCTTTATTATTAACAACTAAATTAACTTTTTGTACACAAAACCACCTTTATTAGTTATGGAGGAGCGGATTTCCCTGTCACAAACATTT
Organism: Yponomeuta sedellus; assembly: GCA_934045075.1. Classification (NCBI taxonomy): domain Eukaryota; kingdom Metazoa; phylum Arthropoda; class Insecta; order Lepidoptera; family Yponomeutidae; genus Yponomeuta; species Yponomeuta sedellus. The sequence continues at coordinate 3,051,586 of OW203743.1, forward strand.
CATAACTAAAATGTATAAATAAATACATTGATTTCATAATCTAGATTAGTGAAGAAAAAATGGGCAAACACAATTTACTCTTCTCAACCTTTTATTTTGGTGTCATACATTCAATGTGATAATGATACCTCCTTGAATGCATCTCCTATCCTCTAATTTACCGTTTATATTGTTACCGTCATTCCTGCATCACGCAAGCAGTGTTTCACATGACATACTATATAACGTCAGACGAACGACAGTCGGGCGCCCTCCTCGGCCTTGAGGGGGGTCGCTGCCGATGTGGCTTTAGGGGTCCTTAGGACCGAAACCAGCCCCAAGGTGGTGGTGTTTTTGTGGGTAGACGCACTTCTTGTGAGTCCCACATTGGCAGCACGGCCGGGTCCGTTCTGTAATGCATGAGCATTCACCACCTCCCTCCCCCTCCTCCTCCTCCAGAGGGTGCCCTTTATAGGGCAAAAAAAATGACGGTAGGACCGGCTGTCCCGCATACGATCTCCTTGGCGGAAAATTTCTCCTTGTAGGGAAAGAGCACTATCACCCGCTCTTCCCTACCATACAATCAATTTTTAACTATGATCGATATCAACCTTGTATGTCCCCACCGCTGGGGCACGGGTCTCTTCCTACATCGTAGGATTGTTAGGCCATACACCACCACGGGGGCCAAGTCCGGGTTGGTGGAGGATTGTAAAACAGTGGCCTCTGACATGGCTTAACGACTGGCCTTACATGACAGCCGGCACCAACGGCTTAATGTGCCTTGCGAAATATCACATTAAGCCCCTAGATTTAATACGCTCTAATGAACGAACTAACTACTCAAACGTATTGTGAGAATATCTGAATTGCAATGAATTATATTGAATTAGAAAGTAGCAAGCTAATTTGACTTTAACCCAATTAGGACAAGACGGGCATGTAGAGACGTGAAGTTTTGCGAGGATATTATCCGGGAATATTTTCTGTTTTCTCAGTACAGTCGACAGAAGGTCAACCTTTACACTGTTATTGCAAAGTAGCCCGTATCTTAACTGAGTAAAGAACACGCGTGTAAAGGTAGATGTGGTTCTACGAATAAAGAAAAGCACGTGGAACTCAGTAGATGTTGTCGTTTTAGAGTGGTGGTCGATGAAGAAAGTAAGAGGTTGCGGGTTCGAATCCCGGCATGGGTGAAATTTTTAGCCTCTAAATAGGTTTTTAAATTTGTTCCTTAGCACGGGTTAGTGCATTAAAAATAAAAATAGTGTAATCATGTGGGTACAGTGATATCGTTCCGATGTTAAACCTAACTGCAAAGTAGGTAGTCGGGGCTGTAAGTAATGCAATTTGCTTAAGTCAGATGTCGCTGCCTGTACGTAATACAGAGAATATTGTAAAGAGGTTCGAAATTTCACTGATGCCGTGAGTCGCCCATTGGCTCAATTGGTAGAGCGCTGGTACGGATAGCCAGATGTTGCGGGTTCGAATCCCGGCATGGGTGAAATTTTTAGCCTCTAAATAGGTTTTTTCATATCATGCCTTTAAACTAATTGAAACGATAGCCCTCTAACTCGCTGAAAAGAGTTTTCTCGTTACCAATTGCACTTCCGATAACAAAGCCTTATTCAAAACTTTAATTCGTTTCCATCCCAGCTGCAGGTTTCCTCAAAGCATTATCCTTCCCGACGCCCCAAAACGCCGGGCTCCACCAACTCTGTTGCTGACAGATGGCGAACTATCCATCACTGTCGCCTGCGGACTGAGTAATTAGTGAAAAATGTTATTTTATATCGGACTAGTGAAAGCCGGCGAGTTTCGGTGCCGAAATAAGGAAGTATAACTTTAAAATAACTTACTTTATTTCACACATAAAAATCATACAGAAAACCTAAAATAATAAATTAAAAAAGAATATCATCACCATCAACCCATTATGTCCCCACCGAGGGGCATGGGTCTCTTACCTGAGGAAGGTATAGGATATACTCCTCTGCCCTTCTGTCTGCCTGCCTGTCTTCCTGTCTGCCTGTCTGTCTGCCTGCGTGTCTTCCTGTCTGCCCTTCTGTCTTCCTGTCTGCCTGTCTGCCTTTCTGTCTTCCTGTCTGCCTGCCTGCGTGTCTTCCTGTCAGCCCTTCTGTCTTCCTGTCTGCACAATTGAGTCAAGTCCGGATTGGTGAAGGCTTGCAACACAAGTGGCTGGTCTTACTGTCAGAAGATTTCAAGCCCCCCTAATGCCTCTGACACCATTTGAGGTACCGAGTTAAAATATACGGGGACAGACAAAATGTTTTTTTTATAAATCTAGATATAGGGACACAAAACTGCGAGAAAGTCACGATGAGTTTTTTAATCGACTCGGCTCAAAGAATGGAGGGTTGATTAAAAAAGAAACGTGCTTAGAAAAAAGACAAGTTCCGTTTTGAAACTTTTTTCTTCCGTGGCCGAGGTTTATGAAGATTTGTTTCGTACGAGAACGATGGAAGAAGGTAATGCTGTTTACCTGGACCGAGTTTCATAGAAATACAATGAAAAATAGAAAGAAAGATATATTTACAGTATGTAAACTATTAGAATATACCTCGGGCTTTAAAGTAGGCTTCGGTTTTTGCCGAAAGCACATGAGTGTTGCTCTGTATAAAACTTTTCTTCACTATTTTGAAAAGTTATATAAAAACCGCCAGCCAGATGTCGCTGCCTGTACGTAATACAGAGAGTATTGTTAAAAGGTTCGAAATTTCACTGATGTCGGTGAGTCACCCATTAGCTCAGTTGGAAGAGCGCTGGCACGGATTGCCAGAGGTCGCGGGTTCAAATCCCGGAATGGGTGGAATTTTCAGCTAATAGGTTTTTAAAATAGTCCTTAGCACGGGTTACTCATTAAAAAAAAGAATATAAGTTATAGTTAAGTGTCATTTTAGTTCCGATATTTCTAGTCCACGAACATATCCGCTCGTATCCGATAGTATTCTAAAAGCTGACAGACTAAACTTGACGTCACAATACTCCAAAACTTAAAAAATTACCGAAAACCTGAGTGTCTGAGGTATTCATTACCTCAGCGGTTGAAATTGCCAATCAGCGGTGGGCACCTCGTACTCTCTCTCTCTCTCTCTCTTTGAGAGAACGCCTGTGCCTTGCAGTGCATATCATTTATATAAAAAAAATTAAACTGTTTATTTCATAAAAATAATCCACAAAATATTCTAGGTCTGAAAGCTACAAATCTACTACATAAGATTAAAGTGCTTCCAGAGGTTACTCTATATTGAAGATAAAATTTGACAATCATTCCACTCCGCTTGCATGTACTTTTACTTACATTATTATTATTGTTTTATTTATTTAAATTGTAGAACATTACAGTACATATGACTATTTCGTTTTACAATTAGCGACTATTTTACTTATAATTTAGACATAAAATACACAGAACATACAATAAAAATTAAAATCCAATACAGTTTACACATAATTTAGACCATCCTTTCATTCGTCTCATTCACAGTATTTCAGACATTCTTCAGCTACATTCATCATCTTATCAGCAAACAGATCACACCCTGGTGCTGACGATAGAAGGGAATTGATCGAGGAGAGTGCGCGCACGAGCGGAGACTGACTGCGGGCGACCGTACGCGCCGCTGGCACCGCCAGCAGGGCGTGTCTGCGAGCTCGCACGTAGTTGTCCGGCACGGCAAGTCCACAGACTTGGCGTGTGAGCTCAGGGCAGTCGGATTCGCCCCGGATTATGCGACATACTGTTACTAGCTGCTCACAGCACCGGCGCACTCTTAGCGTATTAAACCCGAGCATTCATTACATTACATGAGTTTATACTCACAAAAAAAATACAGGCATGCCGAATAAAATTATACATGCAAATTATTATATTAAATTATATTAAATATAGGACATTACATAAAAAATAACATGTACAAAAGCGAGCTTATCTCTGTAAGAGATTTCGTCTAGCAAACCATGTTTTTTTTTACAAATTACACACAAAAATGTCGAAACACAAACAGCAATTAATCATCACTTTTCTTCGACGCTTGACAAAAAAAATCTTCAATATACAAAAGGTACAACAACCGATGCAAAAGAAGTAAAGACGAAGCCTAATTATGTGAGAAAATAATAGAATTATCCATCCATCAAGGCGAAAAGGTGCGTAATAACAAAGCAATAAGGTGTAAAACTGAACACAATAGCGCCTACCTTTCGATAGAATTTTCTTTTCACAATTGTATACGAGGGCTGCTAACTTATGTGTGCGGAATAGAAAAAATAAACAAATGTATATGGCTAAATATGCTTTTATTGTTTTTCTAAGTATTCTCCACTATGATCGATGAACTTTTGCATTCGATGAAACCAATTTGTAAAACACTTTTTCCACTCTGTTTGAGGTATCTCCAAAACGTGCTGTTTGAACGCATCTACGGCATCTTCACGGGTCGAAAATCGTTGACCACGTAATTATTTTTTTACATTTGGTAATAAATAGAAATCATTGGGAGCCAAATCAGGGCTGTACGGTGGATGACCCATCAATTCTATTTTTGACCATCTTAAAATGTAGTTGTTTCCTGAGATGTATGACAGCTGGCATTGTCATGGTGAAGTATGATTCTGCGTCACTGGTTGTTTTGGCGTATTTCTTCAAATAAATGGTCGTGTACCACTCCGAATGATTCTCCAGTGGTATTGTAGCCACGTGGCCATTAATAATAAAAAAGCAGGCCACCATTTGCTTTACAGTGCTTTTTGCACAAGCCACATTCGTAGGGTTCGGCTCATTTTGAAACACCCAAACTGTTGATTGTTGTTTAGTTTCGGGATCGTACGCGTAGATCCAGGATTCATCACCTGTGTAGATATTATAAACAGATTTTGAGTCGCCTCCGTTGAATTTTTTTAAGGTTTTCTTGCACCATTCGACGCGAGCATCTTTTTGATCCTGAGTTAAGTTGTGCGGGATCCAACGCGAACAAATATTTTTTACAGACAAATGTTCATGTAATATCCTATGAATGCTCGTCATACATATGCCTAGAATAGCCTCTACCTCGCGATACGTAACATGTCGGTCTTGCATTATTAGTTTTCGCACAGCTTCAATATTTTGTGGCACAACTACCGATTTCGGGCGACCTTCTTTAATTTCGTCCGTGAGCTTACTGCGCCCGCGATTAAACTCACTAAACCAGTGATACACAGTCGTTTTTGATGTAGCTTCACCACCAAAAGTCGAAGTTAATTGATCTACGCACTGTTGTTGCGTTAAACCACTTCGAAAATCGTAATAAATCATAGCACGAATATTTTCACGAGTGAGTTCCATTTTTTCAGCGATATGAAATTTTAAACCCAACAAAAACAAAACACTAACGTATATAAGAGAAAAATATTAGCGGCCAGTATTTAAAAAAAGAACGAATTTGACGATGGAGGTCAGACATTGCGTTTAAAATTATTGGAATCCCAGATTCCGCATACATAAGTAGCAGCCTATGTAACAATGCTCAGGCCTCCTATGAATTGGGAATAGACGCTTAGGGTTTTTACTATGGTGTTTTCCTCAATAGTAAGCGAGTGCTATTGTCATTTTAATGTCAGGGTCAGAAAAGGCTTTCAGGCTTTAAATACTGTAAACGGCTTACACAGAAAGCGTCGATTATAATGGAGGTGTGTGAACATCCTGAAAATGTTACCCCTCTTTTATTACAGCAGTCATGGAAAGTGAAAGGTGACGCAGTATTATGCCGCAGCTGTCTTCTACTGAGTGATCAATAGTACTGATCATGACACAACAGCAGGAAAATTAATAACAAAACCTTTATCGACAAATCAAAAGAAACACGGTATCAAATCGAGCAGTCCCGCAAAGCGGCAGGCGGTAATCAAAACGAAATCGAATCAAGTCAACCAGGACTAATATTCTGAAGCCTACGATACAATCTAATGGGATTGATGACATCGATATCATAGCCAGCAGTTTTTCGCAGATCGTCATGCCGCTTGGTCGGAGGAGTCTATGTAAAATAAAATAAAAAATAGACAATAAAGAAATGCCGACAACCGCTGGAGTAAACGTGTTCTTGAGTGGAGACCGCGACTCGGCAAACGTAGTGTAGGACGCCCTCCGACCAGGTGAGATGAAGAGCTGAAGACAGGGGGCTATGGCGGTCATTAGACGAGGGCTATGTCCAGCAGTGGACATAGCCCACTGCTGGACATAGCCCCGGTATTTACAGCCATTATATGACAGCCGGCACCAACGGCTTAACGTGCCTTGCGAAGCAAGGAAGCGCTCGGAAAAATTCCAATAGCGGTAGTCACGGGACGCTCACCCAGTGATTGATGCCAATCACTCGGTTCGCTTAGGCCACGGACGCTTCATTTCTCAAGACACCTTAAAGGAAATTCATCAGTTGCGATCTATACACACATACACAACAGTTGAAATAGTATAAATAAAACAGCAAATTTTACAGCTTCGAGACAAGTAAAACAACAACAAAAGCGAGCAAAGGTAAATAAATTGTGGGTGTGGCAAATGCAAAGGGATCTCTGACTCAGCATAATTATGCTGGAGAGGTAGACCACTCCAGCGCTGGTCTTCCGTGAGAACCCGATAGTGCGCCGACGTGCAACACTCTAACAAACGACATAAATAAGAAATTATTCATAAAAAATAGATGGCGTTGTATCTATTTATTACGATTAGAAAGTTTCAAAATATGTTGTTGTAAACATTTTGTTTATATAGTGAATAAAAAAAAACAATGCCTTTCTTTAAACGTTTTGTACGTTTGTGAAGTTACAGTAGCCATAGCGCTAACTGTGGATGAAAATATCGTGGGAAACCTGAATATTAAAAACCTATTTAGAGGCTAAAAATTCCACCCATGCCGGGATTCGAACCCGCGACCTCTGGCTATCCGTGCCAGCGCTCTATGCAACTGAGCTAATGGGCGACACACCGGCATTAGTGAAGTTTCGAACCTCTTCACACTATACTCTGTATTACGTGCAGGCAGCGACAGAGGTCGAGGGTTCGAATCCCGGCATGGGTGGAATTTTTAGCCTCTAAATAGGTTTTTAAAATTGTCCTTAGCACGGGTTAGTGCATTAAAAATAAAAATAGTATAATCATGTGGATACAGCGATATCATTCCGATGTAAAAACCTAACTGCAAAGTAGGTCGGGGCTGTAAGTGATGCAATCGACTTCAGCCAGATGTCGCTGCCTGTACGTAATACAGAGAATAGTGTGAAGAGGTTCGAAATTTCACTGATGCCGATGAGTCGCCCATTAGCTCGGTTGGATAGAGCGCTGGTACGGATAGCCAGCGGTCGCGGGTTCGAATCCCGGCATGGGTGGAATTTTTAGCCTCTAAATAGGTTTTTAAAATTGTCCTTAGCACGGGTTCGTGCATTAAAAATAAAAATAGTAAAACCTGAATATGTTAGGTGTTCAACTACTTTAACGCTTGAAATTGCCAATGCGCGGTGGACACGCGTGGTAGTTAAGCAAATACTCGCTCTCTCTAAGAGAAGGCCTGTGTTTTTTTAGGTAATCGGGTAAATACTCTTTCATCCCCCACGTGACAAGTAACATTTTATAATGAAATTCAATAGAATAAATTAAATCAATTGTGAAAACATGGCGTGACGCGGCGGTAATTGAAAATGTCAATCTGTCGTTGTATGTAACACAATTCAGTTTTTTTTGTATCTAATCATAAAGTGCAAATCCTTACAATTATTTTGATATATAATACATTAAAAAATAATGAAAACTTACATTTTAAAAGCAGATTGAAGTCACCTCACGTAATAGATACGAACTGATTTTGTTTTGACACTGAAGCTTTTTTTTTATTCGGAGACTTGGCTATGACATCAAGCATCAATTGAACGAATAATTTACCACAGATTATTGTAACAGCCGATTCGAGAAATTATTTGAAAGTTTTCATTCAAAAAAATCGATTTTACTGACGCCAGTCCGCGAAGTAACTATAGTTACGTAGACGTACAACGCTACTTTTTTTTGAGTAGCTCTAGTTACGTAGACGTTTAAGTGGATAAGTAAAGCTGTGCCTTTTATGGCAATAAATACTTTTTATCTTATCTTATCTGCAGTGGGCTGTATAAAGACAGAATAAAAAAATCTTAACTTAAGTTGTTATGCATGAAAATTATTCCGCGATTTTGTGACGTCTCACTTCAAACGGCAGCCCAAACTCCTCCCCGTGGGTCCCCCGCGAGGTTATCGCTCGCAGCAGCGGCGGGTAATCCATCATGAGCGCGGGAAAGTAAACATGTTTCCTATTCGGCAAAAGGATTATGCCACCGTGTACTGGACCCTTATTCAGAGATGCTCGGGATAACATGTGGAAGATTTATTCGCAATTTAATCTTAAGTGCGCACAGTCAAAGCACTGACAATTATAATATTATATTACATAACCTCACGCCTGTGTTCAGGAGCGCATGCAGATTTTCACTTGTTACGATTCTGAATAGTAGATTGTTATAATTAAAACTTTACACGGATTTCACTCGTTTATTATATTTTTACAATATTTCGACGTGTCGGCACTTTTACAGATGCCGTGGTCTCGGATGACTCATCCGAGACCACGGCACCTGTAAATACCGGGGCTATGTCCAGCAGTGGGCTATGTCCACTGCTGGACATAGCCCTCGTCTAATGACCGCCATAGCCCCCTGTCTTCAGCTCTTCATCTCACCTGGTCGGAGGGCGTCCTACACTACGTTTGCCGAGTCGCGGTCTCCACTCAAGAACACGTTTACTCCAGCGGTTGTCGGCATTTCTTTATTGTCTATTTTTTATTTTATTTTACATAGACTCCTCCGACCAAGCGGCATGACGATCTGCGAAAAACTGCTGGCTATGATATCGATGTCATCAATCCCATTAGATTGTATCGTAGGCTTCAGAATATTAGTCCTGGTTGACTTGATTCGATTTCGTTTTGATTACCGCCTGCCGCTTTGCGGGACTGCTCGATTTGATACCGTGTTTCTTTTGATTTGTCGATAAAGGTTTTGTTATTAATTTTCCTGCTGTTGTGTCATGATCAGTACTATTGATCACTCAGTAGAAGACAGCTGCGGCATAATACTGCGTCACCTTTCACTTTCCATGACTGCTGTAATAAAAGAGGGGTAACATTTTCAGGATGTTCACACACCTCCATTATAATCGACGCTTTCTGTGTAAGCCGTTTACAGTATTTAAAGCCTGAAAGCCTTTTCTGACCCTGACATTAAAATGACAATAGCACTCGCTTACTATTGAGGAAAACACCATAGTAAAAACCCTAAGCGTCTATTCCCAATTCATAGGAGGCCTGAGCATTGTTACATAGGCTGCTACTTATGTATGCGGAATCTGGGATTCCAATAATTTTAAACGCAATGTCTGACCTCCATCGTCAAATTCGTTCTTTTTTTAAATACTGGCCGCTAATATTTTTCTCTTATATACGTTAGTGTTTTGTTTTTGTTGGGTTTAAAATTTCATATCGCTGAAAAAATGGAACTCACTCGTGAAAATATTCGTGCTATGATTTATTACGATTTTCGAAGTGGTTTAACGCAACAACAGTGCGTAGATCAATTAACTTCGACTTTTGGTGGTGAAGCTACATCAAAAACGACTGTGTATCACTGGTTTAGTGAGTTTAATCGCGGGCGCAGTAAGCTCACGGACGAAATTAAAGAAGGTCGCCCGAAATCGGTAGTTGTGCCACAAAATATTGAAGCTGTGCGAAAACTAATAATGCAAGACCGACATGTTACGTATCGCGAGGTAGAGGCTATTCTAGGCATATGTATGACGAGCATTCATAGGATATTACATGAACATTTGTCTGTAAAAAATATTTGTTCGCGTTGGATCCCGCACAACTTAACTCAGGATCAAAAAGATGCTCGCGTCGAATGGTGCAAGAAAACCTTAAAAAAATTCAACGGAGGCGACTCAAAATCTGTTTATAATATCTACACAGGTGATGAATCCTGGATCTACGCGTACGATCCCGAAACTAAACAACAATCAACAGTTTGGGTGTTTCAAAATGAGCCGAACCCTACGAATGTGGCTTGTGCAAAAAGCACTGTAAAGCAAATGGTGGCCTGCTTTTTTATTATTAATGGCCACGTGGCTACAATACCACTGGAGAATCACAGAACGGTTAATTCGGAGTGGTACACGACCATTTGTTTGCCGGAAGTATTTGAAGAAATACGCCAAAACAACCAGTGACGCAGAATCATACTTCACCATGACAATGCCAGCTGTCATACATCTCAGGAAACAACTACATTTTAAGATGGTCAAAAATAGAATTGATGGGTCATCCACCGTACAGCCCTGATTTGGCTCCCAATGATTTCTATTTATTACCAAATGTAAAAAAATAATTACGTGGTCAACGATTTTCGACCCGTGAAGATGCCGTAGATGCGTTCAAACAGCACGTTTTGGAGATACCTCAAACAGAGTGGAAAAAGTGTTTTACAAATTGGTTTCATCGAATGCAAAAGTTCATCGATCATAGTGGAGAATACTTAGAAAAACAATAAAAGCATATTTAGCCATATACATTTGTTTATTTTTTCTATTCCGCACACATAAGTTAGCAGCCCTCGTATACAATTGTGAAAAGAAAATTCTATCGAAAGGTAGGCGCTATTGTGTTCAGTTTTACACCTTATTGCTTTGTTATTACGCACCTTTTCGCCTTGATGGATGGATAATTCTATTATTTTCTCACATAATTAGGCTTCGTCTTTACTTCTTTTGCATCGGTTGTTGTACCTTTTGTATATTGAAGATTTTTTTTGTCAAGCGTCGAAGAAAAGTGATGATTAATTGCTGTTTGTGTTTCGACATTTTTGTGTGTAATTTGTAAAAAAAAACATGGTTTGCTAGACGAAATCTCTTACAGAGATAAGCTCGCTTTTGTACATGTTATTTTTTATGTAATGTCCTATATTTAATATAATTTAATATAATAATTTGCATGTATAATTTTATTCGGCATGCCTGTATTTTTTTTGTGAGTATAAACTCATGTAATGTAATGAATGCTCGGGTTTAATACGCTAAGAGTGCGCCGGTGCTGTGAGCAGCTAGTAACAGTATGTCGCATAATCCGGGGCGAATCCGACTGCCCTGAGCTCACACGCCAAGTCTGTGGACTTGCCGTGCCGGACAACTACGTGCGAGCTCGCAGACACGCCCTGCTGGCGGTGCCAGCGGCGCGTACGGTCGCCCGCAGTCAGTCTCCGCTCGTGCGCGCACTCTCCTCGATCAATTCCCTTCTATCGTCAGCACCAGGGTGTGATCTGTTTGCTGATAAGATGATGAATGTAGCTGAAGAATGTCTGAAATACTGTGAATGAGACGAATGAAAGGATGGTCTAAATTATGTGTAAACTGTATTGGATTTTAATTTTTATTGTATGTTCTGTGTATTTTATGTCTAAATTATAAGTAAAATAGTCGCTAATTGTAAAACGAAATAGTCATATGTACTGTAATGTTCTACAATTTAAATAAATAAAACAATAATAATAATGTAAGTAAAAGTACATGCAAGCGGAGTGGAATGATTGTCAAATTTTATCTTCAATATAGAGTAACCTCTGGAAGCACTTTAATCTTATGTAGTAGATTTGTAGCTTTCAGACCTAGAATATTTTGTGGATTATTTTTATGAAATAAACAGTTTAATTTTTTTTATATAAATGATATGCACTGCAAGGCACAGGCGTTCTCTCAAAGAGAGAGAGAGAGAGAGAGAGTACGAGGTGCCCACCGCTGATTGGCAATTTCAACCGCTGAGGTAATGAATACCTCAGACACTCAGGTTTTCGGTAATTTTTTAAGTTTTGGAGTATTGTGACGTCAAGTTTAGTCTGTCAGCTTTTAGAATACTATCGGATACGAGCGGATATGTTCGTGGACTAGAAATATCGGAACTAAAATGACACTTAACTATAACTTATATTCTTTTTTTTAATGAGTAACCCGTGCTAAGGACTATTTTAAAAACCTATTAGCTGAAAATTCCACCCATTCCGGGATTTGAACCCGCGACCTCTGGCAATCCGTGCCAGCGCTCTTCCAACTGAGCTAATGGGTGACTCACCGACATCAGTGAAATTTCGAACCTTTTAACAATACTCTCTGTATTACGTACAGGCAGCGACATCTGGCTGGCGGTTTTTATATAACTTTTCAAAATAGTGAAGAAAAGTTTTATACAGAGCAACACTCATGTGCTTTCGGCAAAAACCGAAGCCTACTTTAAAGCCCGAGGTATATTCTAATAGTTTACATACTGTAAATATATCTTTCTTTCTATTTTTCATTGTATTTCTATGAAACTCGGTCCAGGTAAACAGCATTACCTTCTTCCATCGTTCTCGTACGAAACAAATCTTCATAAACCTCGGCCACGGAAGAAAAAAGTTTCAAAACGGAACTTGTCTTTTTTCTAAGCACGTTTCTTTTTTAATCAACCCTCCATTCTTTGAGCCGAGTCGATTAAAAAACTCATCGTGACTTTCTCGCAGTTTTGTGTCCCTATATCTAGATTTATAAAAAAAACATTTTGTCTGTCCCCGTATATTTTAACTCGGTACCTCAAATGGTGTCAGAGGCATTAGGGGTGCTAGGGGTGTAGGAAGAGACCCGTGCCCCAGCGGTGGGGACATACAAGGTTGATATCGATCATAGTTAAAAATTGATTGTATGGTAGGGAAGAGCGGGTGATAGTGCTCTTTCCCTACAAGGAGAAATTTTCCGCCAAGGAGATCGTATGCGGGACAGCCGGTCCTACCGTCATTTTTTTTGCCCTATAAAGGGCACCCTCTGGAGGAGGAGGAGGGGGAGGGAGGTGGTGAATGCTCATGCATTACAGAACGGACCCGGCCGTGCTGCCAATGTGGGACTCACAAGAAGTGCGTCTACCCACAAAAACACCACCACCTTGGGGCTGGTTTCGGTCCTAAGGACCCCTAAAGCCACATCGGCAGCGACCCCCCTCAAGGCCGAGGAGGGCGCCCGACTGTCGTTCGTCTGACGTTATATAGTATGTCATGTGAAACACTGCTTGCGTGATGCAGGAATGACGGTAACAATATAAACGGTAAATTAGAGGATAGGAGATGCATTCAAGGAGGTATCATTATCACATTGAATGTATGACACCAAAATAAAAGGTTGAGAAGAGTAAATTGTGTTTGCCCATTTTTTCTTCACTAATCTAGATTATGAAATCAATGTATTTATTTATACATTTTAGTTATGAAATGTTTGTGACAGGGAAATCCGCTCCTCCATAACTAATAAAGGTGGTTTTGTGTACAAAAAGTTAATTTAGTTGTTAATAATAAAGATGTTTCTTTCTTACTTAAAGCTATAATATATATTTATTTTATATAAAGATATTTTATTTAATAAAAAATATTTTAATAAAGTTTACAAATCTTTAAATTATAGATTTGTGTAGTGTTTGTCTCGTGTGTGTGTTTGTACGGAACGCCTAGTTGAATTTATTCAATTTCTATGTTATTTTGAATAAAAATACTATGCTTTAGATTGTAATATTTAGATTAATACTACCTATGTGTCATCGTCATCAACGCATAATGGCCCCAGCGAGAGGCACGTATCTCTTCCCTGAGGAAAGTACAGGTCATAACTCCTCCACGGAAACCAAATCCGGATTTGTGGAGCCTTGGAAGACTAGTGGCTGGTCTTACTGTCAAAAGTTTTCAAGCCGCCCTAAGGCCTCTGACATGGCTTAACGACTGTCATCTATCGACGGCAGCCGCCACCAAGTACTGAACGTGCCTTACGAAGCTTGGAACCACTCGTATAATGCCTCTAGCCTTAGTCTTAGTCATAGCGCGCAATCATCTTTTCTTTATAATAAAATAAATAAAATGCACAATATTTATGAAAAATCTAATTTCGAATGCAGAAGTATAATAACGAAATGGCTAGACTCGTTAAGCTACAACGATGTTGAAAAACTTCTACTACGAAACGCATAAATAAATATAGAAGTTTATTTTACATTATACCTACATATATTTTAAATTTCATATGGATCTTGTACCTGATTTCGATATCATATCATATCGTATCGTATTCTATCGTATCGTATCATTCATATCATATCGTATCGTATCGTATCGTATCGTATCGTATCGTATCGTATCGTATCGTATCGTATCTTATCGTATCGTATCGTATCATATCATATATATACTTATTATATAGTTTCAACATGATAAATTCTAATTATGTTTTCATTGTTTAAAACTTCTTCAAACTATTTGAAAATAGTATAATAATAGCAATGTATTGTTTTTCGATTCTCTGAAAGGAGTTTATTGTTTACTTAATTTTAATTTTTTTTTTTTTGCATGCTAAATTTGATTTCATTCTCAGCTATAATCACTTTAATTAATGCTACCCAATTAGGAAGAGCGGGAGTTTTCCTGGCACAGGTAATTCTTACTTAAAAGGAAACTCCCACACAAATTGTAACCTACTTTAAGTTTAATACTGAAAATAAACATATCTTTATTTTATTTTATTTATTTTTATAGACGGTCACCCATCCATGCACTGAACGCGCCCTACGTGGCTTAACCTTCGTGATAGTGGCTGCCGGGGCTACGAGCAATTCGTAACATCACGATACTAAATGCATTAAGTTACGAATAACTATAACAACCGTAACCGAAGCATCCATGGCCTAGCTGATCCGAGTGATTGGAATCAATCACTTGAGTTAAGCAACAACAGGCGCGGTCAGGTGCAGGATGGGTGACCATCACGTGACTACCGCTAGTGGCATTTTTCCGAGCGCTTCCGTGCTTCGACATACAAGGGTTGATATCGATATCGAACGATAGCAATAACAGAAACATAGCACTTACATACAGGCACATACATGAGTGAAAACCTGGATTTTGATAGTGATTTTGCCTCAAAATTACCTACTTTTCCTTTTCCCGACCTCTGAAATCTTCGATAGCTCAAATATCTGGAAGGGTGAGACCTCCGTCATTATCTTTGGCGAAGTTTAAACAATTGTATTCGAGTCAATGTTTACATTGAAAGCCTATTTCGACTTTGGAATTGTTTGCACTGGTACTTAAATAATAGTAACTACAGTTTGAGTCGAGACTCCTTTGGCTTGGGGGAAGTCAGAGTTTATTTTAAAGTTGTTGGGTTAAGTACCCACTTAAATACTAATACTTAAAAACTAATAAAAACAAGGCACTTACAAATTCAATTCTGTCTGCGTCGACGCCTCTCGACTTGGCAGCCGGCGCCGTCCGGGATGGGTGCACTGAGGTTTGGGGATCCCTAGACTTCCCCGTCTATCCCCAAGAGCTCTTTCCCCAGAAAGCTACTTACCTGCAGGGCACTTTCACGACACCGCGCTCTATCACAATGTATGTCCACTATTTTGGGCGATCCGTCGCCCAACACCAAAACTGTTAACACGGGAGCCGTCCCTGTACTTATCTCGCACTCCACAAGAAGATACAAGCCTGGCAATCCAATTGCCACACAAATTACACGTTTTCCAACCAAAGAACAAGATGTCAATGTGCCGACTCATCTGACAACTGTCAAGTACGCTGCGTTCCCAAAACGCGTTGCAAAATCAAAGTTCTATTCTAAGCAAAAGTTAATAAAGTATTTTGTCTTCGCTATTAAGTTTTAGTTCTAAACGGCTGTAAATGTCCCTCAAAAATAGAAGCCTCTTCGTACTAGCCGCGGGTTGACTGGTAGAATGCAAAATAGCATTATGTCCAACTTTTGTAAATTATCATTTGTGGAGTAAATGGTTGGGACATGGCGCTGATTTTCAGCGGATACCTTATACTTTTATATTAAAACATATCTGAAACAATGTCAATATTTTAAAAACCTATTTAATGTCAATATGTTAGCCGCAGCCTGCGGTCAGTATTTGTAGTAGAGAAAAGGCAGCGGGATTCCAACCACTCGGTTCGACTAGGCCACGAGCGCTGCGACTTCTTTTTCTTCTTCAGGCTATATTAGTCCACTGTTGGACATAGCCCTTCCTTAATGAACGCCATAGCGCATCGTTGTGCCATCATTGGGGTGTAATGCCCATAATCCCCACGCTGGGCATGCGAGTTGAGGATCGCAGTTTGGTGGAATTGTACTGCAGGGGGCGCTGCGACGGAATCTGTACAAATAATTTAAACAAATACAGCCCACACGTATAGGAACGACTTTACCCTAGGCCACTTATAATAAGGTGACATGGATCAAGCTTACGAAAAAGCTGTTTGGCGTTATTTTCTTTGGAACCTCTTATATATTTAAGCCCCTTAATGTGATAATACTTACATACAAAGTACGAACAATAAATATTTATAACGTCATAAAACCTTTGTACTCTATTAACACCATTATAGGTGTTTTGCCATCAAGGAAGTCTTAGTAGGCCTTCGTTTATTTATATTGTATTACGCACGTACACTTGCGTAATACTTGAGCGGTGGAAGCGGAGCGGTGTAGAACGCCGGCTTCTTAATGTACCAATGACTTTGTTTTCTAAGTTATGTACATTAATGAAATTATAGTAGCAATACTACTCGCTAAAGGTGAGGGAAAACATCGTTAGGAAACCCTAGTGTCTGAGGTGTTAGCGTACCTCAGCGCTTGCTACGTACAATGGCCCAACTATGAGGCTAAGTGCGGAAATCTCAGGTCTAACAAACTACGCACGTACACGTATAAAACTTAAAACTTAGGCAATGACATGAAAAAAACCGGACAAATGCGAGACGGCTTCATGCACAAAAGGGTTTCGTACCGTTTTTTATAGGCCATTTAGTAAAAGTGTAAAAAAGTATATATCATATACATTTGTATAAATTATAGGTTTTAAAACCCGTCTTAAGGCATTTTAACTAAAAGAAATTGAATTATATATGCAAATAAAGGTGATAAAACAATAATTTTGTATATGTAGCACTTTGAAAAACCTATTTAGAGGCTAAAAATTTCACCCATGCCGGGATTCGAACCCGCAACCTCTGGCTATCCGTGCCAGCGCTCTACCAATTGAGCCAATGGGCGACTCACGGCATCATTGAAATTTAGAACCTCTTTACACTATTCTCTGTATTACGTACATTAAAATAAAAATAGTATAATTATGTAGCATTTTTTAATTTTGCGCAAAAAGCGGAAATACCTATTATTACAATAGATAAACGGAAAGATACTAGATCGATTCTATATATTTGTATCAATTATGAGTTTTAAAATCCGTTTCAAAGCATTTTAATTTAAAAAAAACATTTATGCAAATAATGGTAATAAAACATGATGATTTTGTATATATAGCACTTCTTAATATTGCGCAAAGAGCGGCAAAACCTTTTATTACAATAGATAAACGAAAAGATTTATTTATTCATTTATGCAAATAAAGGTGATTTTTTTTACGTAGCTTCTATCTTTGTGTCCCACTGCTGGGCAAAGGCCTCCCCCAATTCAGTCCAGAGTTTCCTGTCCTGAGCACCTCAGGCCACTCCAGCAGATAAATAAAGGCATAGACCAAGAAGTCTATGATAAAGGTGATAATTTTGTTTATGTAGGAATTCTGAATATTGCGCAAAGAGCGGCAAAACCTATTATTACAATAGATAAACGGAAAGTTAGTAGATCGATTCTATAGAGATACGGCTTTATGTGGGTTTAGCAGTATCCTAAGTTTTATTTGAACGGGTCTAATCGCGATTACTTATTATAGGGTTGTTTAAAGTATTTATTCAACACATTTACAGAATACATACTAATTAAAAAAAAACTTCATTGAAACCTGTATCGGTATATCTGTAATTTCCGATGTTTCGGCGCGTTGCAATTGCCGTGGTTACTGGTAGACTTAACTGGCCAGTCGTCGTCGTCGTCGTCAGGCTATACTAGTCCACTGCTGGACATAGCTCTAAGTGACCAGTACAGTCAATTATTGTGGGTCTTTCACTTTTAGTTTTTCACAGCAGGCCGATACACAACACTGACTACGTCCGCGGACATGTCCGATGATAAACCGCGTGATTTGTATTTACTTAGCACTGGATTCCACGTAGGTACTTGAAAGCTTGAAACCATCCTCTCTCCAATTAATTGCTCCCCTAATGATTCTTTGATAGTACTGTTGATCGGTTTAGAGACATGTTTGAGCTTAACACTATCCTCTCTTTTGAAATTCTTGCGTTCTTTAATTTCAATTGCTTCCCGAACGATTCTCCGATAGTACTGTTGAACGGTTGAGAAAACTTTTGTTTGATGTGAGTATCCTAATACGAGTAAGTGATGGGTTTCGTTCGTGAATTCTAGGCTCCTTGATCAGCAAAAGACCTACAGCATTTACACATTAAGAACCTCTTTTAGGTTTAACGATTCGTGACCTTTTTTCCAAGGACGTAGAGTAATAATGTTTATCCTTTTCCAGTAACAACTTTTGCCTTATTTCCAACGCGAATATATATGGCCTCTCTTAAGAAAAATAATTTTATAGCCATTGGCCAATTTTACAATCGGATGATAACCGTAACATTTAATTAGACCGTCGAGCAAAATTGTGTGAACATTACCTGTAATACACTTTGTGCCAAAAGGGCTCCTATAATATTTAGGATTATTTGGATGACAATGATGGCTTGAATTAAAGCTTGTAAAATGCATGAGTTTTGTAAAAAATATGTAAACTCTGTTAATTAAGGACTTTAAAAAGACTAACTTTGGAGTTTATTTGTAAATTTTTTCTCCAAAATCATCTTTATTTTGAATCGGGTACGTAGTTGGACTTATAACGTTCATTAGGCCGCAGTTTCTTCGCTACTTTGAATAAAACCTTTTGATTTAATTTAATGTCATTTAATTTCATGTCGTTTCGTTTCGTTTTTTTCCGTTCCGTTCCGTTCCTTTCCGTTCCGTCCCGTTCCGTTCCGTTCCGTTCCGTTCCGTTTCGTGTAATGTCATGTTTCTTTTAGTTAATAACTTTTTTATTTTTTTAGACCAAGATTTTTGTTCATTTGCTACATCTGACCACTCCGGCAAGAATTAGTAGAGTTTGTCCCGCCATCGTCTTATCCGCGGCTATGTTGATCTTAAAGAGGGGAGGCCTGTGCCCTGCAGTGGGACTCCTATATTATAGAGGCTTTAAACTATATGTTTAGTTGATTGACCATTCAATGCGATTCAATTATCCGCCTAGCCTGCGGTCAAACAGGTCCGCGAGTGCTACAGCAAATAGTGGCACACAAAAGCAGGTTTGTATGTTTTCCACGTCCATGTATGTCACCGCATTTGTAATGCGGTCAATCAATCACCCCTGATGTAGCGCAAACACCAGCTTTAAGTAAATTACGTATGACTGCTAACTGAAAACAGCAAATCAACAGGTAAACCTTGTTGCTTGAAATACAGTCGACGCAGATAGACATCAACAGCCTTACTAATAAACTTGGTGTAAGTATTGTAATATAACTATGCAGTGTTTTGTCTCTTTTGTTCCACCTGAAAATTACATTCAAATGACGTGAACAAAACACTGCGTAACTACACCAGGCTTATACGGTGTTTATTAGTAAGAGCCAAAGACTCAGGCAATTATTATTGACTACAGTTAGTTTATATTCTTTTTAATGCACTAACCTGCGCTAAGGACAAATTTAAAAACCCATTTAGAGGCTCTGTTCGTAAAACAGAGAGTGTTGTAAAGAGGTTCGAAATTTTACTGATGCCGGTGAGTCGCCCATTGACTCAGTTGAGACAGAGCTGGCATGGTTAGCCAGAGGTCGTGGGTTGGAGTCCCGGCATGGGTGGAATTTTCAGCCTCTAAATGGGTTTTTACACAGTTAGTTTAGTCCTGATATTTCCGCACTTAGCCTAATAGTTGGGCCATTACAAGAAGCATGCGCTGAGTTATGTTAACATTTCAAACACTAGGAAGTCCTTACGATGTTTTCCTTCACGGGTGGCGAGTGATATTGTTACTATAACTTCACTAAAGACATCTTCTTCTTTTTCTTCTTCTTCAGGCTATATTATGTAGTCCACTGCTGGACATAGCCCTCCCCTAATGAGCGCCATAGCGCCCTGTCTTTAGCTTGCCGCATCCAGGATCTACCGGCAGTTTTTCGCAGATCGTCATCCCACCTAGTCGGAGGGCGTCCTACACTACGTTTGCCGAGTCGCGGTCTCCACTCAAGAACACATTTACTAATGACATACCTAACTTAAAAACCAAGTCTTTAGTACATACCGGGACTCGAACCTTGACCTCCCGCTCCGCGTTCTACCGCTCCGCTAACACCACTTTTACGTACATTTCCTAATTCGTAGAGTAGCAATGCCTCTCGTAAGCTGTGAAGTAAAACATCGTGAGGAAACCTGAGTTCCTGAGGTGTTTTGAGAAATTGCCTATCTTCGGAGAGCAAGCGAGGCCATAAAGCCTATACTCTCTCTCTCTCTCTCTCTGAGAGAAGGCTGTGCAGTGGGATATATATAGGCTCCATTATACTTGTGTTAGCACTATATAAACTTATGCTTTTATCGACTATTATCTACTGCCGCCGTCTATAATCTTAGGTCAAGAAATATCAGTGTAATTTCCTTTTTTATATACAATAAATTGTTCTGTTTTTAAGTGAAGCGCTCGTGGCCTAGTGAAACCAAGTGATTGAATTCAATAACTTGAGTTAAGCAACAACAGGCGGGGTCAG
Organism: Yponomeuta sedellus; assembly: GCA_934045075.1. NCBI lineage: Eukaryota > Metazoa > Arthropoda > Insecta > Lepidoptera > Yponomeutidae > Yponomeuta > Yponomeuta sedellus. The sequence continues at coordinate 3,072,415 of OW203743.1, forward strand.
GTGCAGGATGTGTGACTGTCCCGTGACTACCACTAGTGGCGGCTTGATAACTTCTGACAGTAAGGCCCGCCACTGTCTTACAATCCTTCACCAACCCGGACTTGGCCCCCGTGGTGGAGTATGGCCTAACCTCCCTGCGATGCAGGAAGAGACCCTCGCCCCAGCAGTGGGGACATACAAGGGTTGATATCTAACAGCTCGTCTGTGTAGCAGATAATTACCTCCACTTTTCTTCCATTAAAAAGTTTGTTGGTATTCCGCTCTCTCGCGGCGTCATCCATCATGTCCTGAAGCATTAAACACACACATTGCGGCATGTATCTATATAACATTTTGACATCGACTGTACTTGATCGTAATACAAATAGATGAGTAGATATATATGCCTGCAAGCAGTCATATAGTGATTAACTTAATGCAAATGTTTTAGTTTATTAAAAAAAGATCGAAATTCAAATTACTGTACACGGTTTATTTATTTGAATTAAAGTTTTTTTTTTGTAGTGTAGTCTATAAACGTCCCACTGCAGTGAGCAGAGGCCTTCTCTCAGAGGGAGAGAGTGGGCATAATTACCACGCGTGCCCACTGCGGATTGGCAATTTCAAGCTCGCTGAAGTATTTTAACTCCTCAGACTCGGGTTACCTCAAGATGTTTTCTTTCACAGTCAGGGAGTAGTATTGTTAGTATTAGTTCACAAATCTACATGGCTATCCGTACCAGAGGTCACGGGTTCGAATCCCGGCATGGGTGAAATTTTTAGCCTCTAATTAGGTTTTTAAAAATGTCCTTAGCACGGGTTAGTGCATTAAAAATAATATAACTACATAACATTATCATACATTCTGTGTACAATAAAGATTTTTCTATCTATCTACATTGAGAGAGCTCAGAATGATGATACGTATTAATAGTAAAAGTTAAATGATGCATGTAATCCAACATACGAATAAAATTGTATTTCTAATACGGCTGCTCAAAAAGTGTCGTATGACAGGGACATATAGCGTGCGGGATGGGGGCTATTACACACTCGTGCTTTTTTTTACCTTTACCGCACTCGTGCCTTTTCTTTCCCAACTGTCACAATAATGTCTATTAAAAAGAAAAACTAACCATGAAGTTTTTACTAAAAAAAATTCATAGAAGTTTTTATGAGTTACTAATTTGTTTCAATATCAGATTTAATGATTTGATTGAATGAGTTAAGTTAGGTTTCATTTCATCTCATTAAATTACATTTTCATTTCATATCAATAAAAAAATTCTACTGAAGACTTGGCTGTACGGGCATAGTTCCCTTTGCCTACGAGAATGGGTGAAGAAAAAAAAATCTCTGCTTATATTCTTTTACGGTTGGCGCCATTTTCCAAATAATTTTTCTTTATTAAATTGTAGACTTTTAGTCCGGATTTACTTACGGGTGTTGTTGGACTTTTCCGATATAACAACACCCGTAAGTAAATCCGGACTAAAAGTCTACAATATGTTGGTCTTTATTAAATTGCTTTTTTTTCGCAACTGTATTAAAAATAGTCGTTCAGTACACGTGCGGAACCGTAATTGCAACTTGTTCCGACTGTCAACCCTCGCCTTCGGCTGCGCCTCGGCTCGGCTCGACATTTGTCGGAACTCTTTGCAATGACAGCCTTTCCGCACTTGTAATGCGTACTATTTAAAAAACTGTAGATAAAAAAAAATAACTCTCAAGGGGCGCGCCATCATACTTATGCTCCCGACCGAGTTTCAGCCAGACCGGAAGCCGCCATTTTAATTTGACTCCCTGCAGCGCGATAAGGCTCCGGAACGTCAGTAAAATATATCGAGCGCTTCTGGAAGGAATCGCTCCCGGCGATAACATCGCCCTTTTTACTCCGCCTCTGTTTGTTTACGCCATTTATCTGTGTTTTATTGTATTGCGTGTTACCGTCAGTGTAGGAGACAGTAAGATGGCAGTTTGCATGTGGATTACGCGCACAACTTCCTACTTATATCCGAATAACTTGTGCCCGCGGCTTCGTCTGCGCAATATTTACTATGATTAGACAGATAGAATATTCTTTAATGCATGTACACCAGGAATTACGTAAGAGATTTAAAAAATAACAGTACAGTACAAGTGGCGGCCTTATTAGGGTAATTCCCGCGCATCGTACGAAGGCTTTCGGTGGCAGTTTTAGGTTTCGGCGGATGGGAGGCATTAAATTGCATGTATTTTTTTTGTTACTTTAAAATAAAAAAAAGTATGAAGCGTCCAATTGCTGGAAAAATATTCCTTCCCCAGTCCGTGAAGCGCCTAGTAGATGTGCCATTGGACGTAAGCTCAGGGCATATTTGCTGGAGCAGCAGAGAATTCCCTATCCTGTCCAAACATCTCGCCGCCATCCCCATGTATGTCCCCAATGCTGGGGCACGGGTATCTTTCTGCATCGCAGGAAGGTTAGGCCATACTCCATCAAGGGCCAAGTCCGGGAGGAGGAGGATTGTAAGAAAGTGACGGGTCTTACTGTCAGAAGTTGTCAAGCCGCCCATAAGGCCTCTGACAGGGATTAACGACTGCCGTATATAGTCTACCTAAACAAAATAATATAATAATATACTAGGTATGTTTTTACTTTATCGAACATGTTTAATATGTACATTTTGTTTCAGGTAATATTTACCACACGACTACATCGAAACCAAGCATCACTTTGGGCTTTCAAACGTGACCTCATGTTTAATCAAGTAAGTCACCTTCAGACTAAGAACTTATGAAATTCAAAGTAACATCCGTACCGTGCCGCACCTTTATTATAACAAAAACGCCCGTTTATTTTTGACAAAAAATAGCCACCATTATGTTGTTAAAGGTCCTAAGCAGTCATAACAAGCAACGGAAGTGGCTTATTCCCGGCTTGTCAACATTTTTCGCTCGACACACTTTTTACTCTCATGTGTCTAATGTAGGTGGAGTTTCTCGAGTTGTATTTAATGCGTGAATAAATTTATATTAACTTATTTATTTCATTAGGTATATTGTTATTAGGCTTAAACTAAGTGTACAATATGGTGGACTGACTTGTACTTGTACTGATTAGATTATTTTAAACTTATGAATAAATACACTCATTATTACTTAGACAAAATATCAGTTTAATTTATTCATAGTTCTCAAACTAATTAGCAAAAAATGACATAAAAATATTGTCGCGATTGGAATAGTAAGCTACTCTTTCAGTGAATTTCAGATAACTGTTAGGTTGAAATTAAGTAATTTTGTATGTTCACATTTTCACCTGGTTCTCTTTTGTTTTATGATATTACCAAAGTACCAAATCTTGTTGCTATAATAAATGTCTTTCTTTCTAAATTGTACGGGGGCCACCAAATTCAAATTGGTGGGGGCTTGCAAGACTGGTCTTACCGTCAAAAGTTTTCAAACCGCCCATATGGCCTCTGACTTGGCTTAACGACTGCCACCTATCGACGGCAGCTGACACCAAATTATACTGGGGCACATTAATCTATCAAATTATACTGGGCACATAACACAGCTTCATGAAAAAAAATCTTTGACACGAAAAAGCCATAAAGTGGGACTAGCTGGGAAAGTGGCGGACCGGGAGCCAGCTCCGGAAACGACGGGCCTGCTATTGTCGTGGAAAACTGATTTGAGGCCTTTTTCACTTTGACGGAATTGTGATAAATAAGTTGGTGCGACGAAATCGTTCCGCTGAGAGCTTTTTAGCATGACTAAGAAGTACGATTTATATTCTTTCTCAAAAGACCGTCTTCCTTTGCCTGAATTCTCTAAAATATGGCGACATTAGAGGTCTATTTACCGAATAAGCCTGTGTACGATCCACTGAAGAGCATAAGCTTGATACATAGTAATCAAAATTATTTATTAGAAATAACGTTTAATGACCTTAAATCCGAACCGAGTGATTGTAATCAATCACTTGAGTTAAGCAACAACAGGCGCGGTCAGGTGCAGGATGGGTGACCGTCCCGTGACTTCCGCTAGTGGCATTTTTCCGAGCGCTTCCGTGCTTCGCAAGGCACGTTAAGCCGTTGGTGCCGGCTGTCATGCAATGGCAGTCGTTAAGCCATGTCAGAGGTCTTATGGGCTTTATAATCTCTGATAGTAATGCCCGCCACTGTCTTACAATTTTCCACCAATTTGGACTTGGCCCCCGTTGTTTAGTATGGCCTAAACTTCCTGCGATGCAGGAAGAGACCCGTGCCCCAGTAGTGGGGACGCTGTCGACTGTACGCGCGTATGCCACACAAACACATGGCTGGTAAACTTTTCCGCTAAACCTTAGCGGCAAAAGTTGCCTCATTAACGCAACTGGCACAAAGGGAGCCTTCGCTAAATTGTTTCTACCCGGAGAAACGAACACTCTTTCCTCGCACAGTTTTTCGAGGACACTCATGATGACGCACAGTGACTTTTGTATCTTATAGGTACATAGTAGAAATGAAGATAATAAGTCATCTTAATATACTTGTAGTCATAGAATAATTTCGGGGCTTAACAGCGTAGTAATTTATTGCTATTTTACCTCGACGTATCGACGACGTTACAGTCATCGTGGTCACGAAAAGACTGATGGCTAGCACTCGTTCGCATCTTCGGCTGATGAGGTTTCAGACTATCCTCAATAAGCCATCACAAAGCACTATTAGGGTTGCGACACACTACACTGACAATGTCGGACGATAAGCCATGCGACTTTTTCCCACTCGAACACTTCTTGATGACCGGATCCCACGTTTGCGACAGTTTGAAACCACATTCCCGATTAATCATCCCATCAGTCTTCTTGTGACCACGTTGACTGTAACGTCGTCAAAACGTCGAGGTAAAATAGCAATAAATTACTTCGCGATTAAGCCCCGAAAATATTCTATACGTGTACAAGTCGCGAATGTTTAAAATATGTTATACTCGTAGTCATCTACTGTCTGTTAGCTTTTAGAATATACCTCGGGCTCTAGAGCAGGCTTCGGTTTCTGCCAAAAGCACACGAGTGTAATACTACTTCCTGCTCCGTATCAAACTTTTCTTGTGTCATATTAGTTCCGATTTCGAAATTAAGTGTCATATTCGTTCCGATATTTTTATTACACAAATATATCCGATTCTAATAGCTAACAGACTGTATGTCCCTCCAAAATGGTTGAGACTGATGATAGCTGACCACTGCGTTATGCTCGTGAACGAGTGCTGTTTGTGTGTCTGGCCGCAGCACTTATGTTTTTCCTCTTTTGTAAAACAATGCTTTGGCATTTAAAGTTGTTGATGGCAATCATGGAGTCTTATCAAATCATGTATTGGTGGTTTAGAGACAAGATGGGCAGAGTGGAGTTTTTTTCCCGCTACCTTTCTGCACTACAATTCGGCCCAAAGCAGCGGCGTGGCAGCGGCGGGTGACCTCATTGAAAATATTTTATATTTATGTTCGTTAATTGCAGTCATATTGTACATAGAGTGGTGTTAATTAGTTCAAACATGTCTGGGTAGTACCTACGGTAGATAGTATGTCAGAATTAGGGCCTGTTTCACAATCTGCAAATAAAGTTCTGGATAAGCTATCCGCAACCAGGGCTGCCGTTTGTTCTAAATTTGAAGCCATAAACAAACACACGCAATATAGGAATATTTATTTAAATTTAGAACAAACGGCAGCCCTGGTTGCGGATAACTTATCGGGAACTTTATTTTCAGATTGTGAAACAGGCCTTTGGACAATTAATGTAGTGGAAAGTTGCGACATTTGATATTGACTAGCGTCATCGTTCTACCCAGGCAGATAACCTTCATGATCATAGAAAAAAGAGGGAGGTCATGATTTCCAAGCTTCTTGGTCTTGTGCCGTCCTCATCCAGCGACTCCTTGCCACTGTAACCAGGTCATCAAATAAAAAAAATGTTTTTATTACATTATAAGACTTAAATATCTCTGTGGTTTCCTTTTTCATGTGCAATAAAGTGTTCTCTATCTATCTTATTGTATTAAATTACGTTGTGTTCTAATTATTAAATAACTAAGTATTACATTATTCGCCTTGGCCGATAATAATTTCTTTATCTAATTATCTAAGACTTGGCCGCAAGATTTGTATACATTTTATTTACAATTTGTGTATGGATCAGGAAGCGATACGAATTCGATTGCGTTATTTTTTTGTTTTTGTGTGATGCAATCCAATTCATATCGAATTCCATATAGGCGAAGTACGCAACGGAAGCGTCGACTACACATTATATAGTTTTGGGGAATGCCTACATATTCCATAGTTTTGATCATTTTGAAACGTAGTAATCAGTCAGATTTGACGCCCGAGTCAGAATGACTACCTAACCAAATGACACTATTCAATCAATAGCAACACTCAGATTTTTGATGATTTTTTCTATAATTGATTGGAAGTTATAATTAAAAACAATGTTTTTATCCTACTTTGTAATATTATTTTCCTAATTGCTATGAGCTGTATATAATTATTCTTATTCTGGTTCTACCCAGTGACACCCTCAATTACCGTAAGAAAAAAAAACCATTACAAAAAAAAAGTTGTTCTTACTTTAACTTAGTAAATACATAGGTTCCACTTACCATACCAAATCAAATCAATTTATTACGACGTAAAGAATTTAAATTCTAAAAACCTATTTATTCTGTTTGCTGAATGTCAATGTACAATATAAGATGTAAGCCGCTGCCTTCGGGCCGTATTGTAGTGGAAAAAAAGCCAGCGGAAAAAAAACTCCACTCTGACCATGTTCCATCCATCATTTCATCCATCCATCTTTCAATAAATAAATGTTTTTATTTTTCTTCTTCAACCATCAGAAAAAACGAGAAACCAATATAAAATCACGTTTAACCCTCCTACTTATATACCGAAAGACTTTTCAACCCATACGCCACCGTTCCGTGATGGCGCCCAGTAATTTCCACCCCCTAATGACTTCCTGAGGAAATGCGCGTCTACGTGTTATGTTAATACGTTCGCCGGCTAAGGATAAGCTTGTGCAGTTCCGGAACTAGTTGGAGGATCCGGTTCCAACAGAGGAATGGTTCGGATCCAGTTCACGGACGTAGTTCCATTTAGTCCCTGGAGAGAACTATCTCTCCGATAAAATAAGGAACGAATTATTGATGGGAGTGCGTGATAGATTATTCGAACGTATCCAGTGTCCGATCGAACAACTTTGAACGACTAGGTACTGGTGGAATTAAGAGTTAATGATGAAGCGGTAGGATTCAAAGACCGATGGTACGACCTTAGAATTTGGTTGTAATTCCGATAGGATTGATACAGTTTTGATAGGATTGATAGAGTTTTGGTGAAAATATGAAGCAGATTATATATAATACAATTAAATATGATACAATTTGAAACAGAACGCGCAGCTGTTCAAATATGGCAATTAAAATTACGACCATGTTTTTAATAACACATTTCTCTAAAGCTTCCTCCTTAGAGGTAGTTTATTTTATCTCTGGTTACACACAATTTTAATAGTAATTGTTGAATGGTTTAAGGAATCGTGTTAAAAAAATAAGGCCGTTAGTAATTATTTTTTTAAGGTTTTTTATTACTTACTTAATTTTTTTGGCCAATATAATTTTCTACTCCAATTCGCGGTACCAGAAATTGCGCATTTTTGAGGTAACTGCGTAACTCTACAGTTACGCAGTTACCTCAAAAAAGCGCAATTACCTACGTATATAAGGCCAATAATAAAAAAAAAACTATGTCTATAGTTGTTACTTACTTTATTAAAACTTACTAACACTCGGTGGGTGAACCGATCACGATTCTGGACCGAAATAGGAACTAAGGAACTATCAGAATGAACTAGTTCCTCCTGGATTGTGGACCTATATTGATCGATTAGAACCGATGAACTAATTTTCCCAAGTCTACTGCGAAGGAATCGAACTAATGGATGCGGTAATTTATTACAGTTCGGTAACTTGGCGTGAGCGCGTTGATTTCGCCTGATTTATACGTGCACGGAAGTGAAAATTGATTTTTGGTAAATCTGGCCTCAGATTTCGCGCGGCTCTGAGTTTAATTACTTTTTGCATATTACATAGATCGCTCCAACAATCCGGACTTGGCTCCTGTGGTGGAGTACGGCCTATACCTCCCTCAGGGAAGAGACCCGTGCCCCTCGTTGGGGACATAATGGGTTGATGATGGCATAAATCGCTTAACTATTACAAGCGTATGAGTTGTGTCCTTGACGTATGTTCATGTTTTCATTCCTTTGCTTCCTTATACATACTTATCCCCAGTTTCTCGTACACTAACAATCTATTAGAATAAAATCTATTTGTTAACAGTTGTCAGTTGTTTTTTTACAGCTACCGAATATGTTAGTTCTTGTTTATTTGTGTGTGGAAATGACAATATTTTTTTTTACCTATTAAGAATAGATTAAGCGCTTACTCTCTCTCTCTCACTAAGAGAATGCTTGAACCCTGCAGTGAGACGTTTATACACTACTTAAAAAGTAACCTTCACATACATTTTGTTGGCGACGCCGCCAGGCTGCCAAGTGTCCAGTGTCCACCCAAGTGATCCGCCGTCGTGGCCACGCTTCCAAATTCGCGACGTTGCCAAACCGTTGCCAAGTGAGTGAGGTGCCATACATGTGAATACTAATTATTTGCATACGTAGCCGGCGACGCGGCCATGGCGTCCCGGTGATGCAGGGCCCTTATCGAATAAATGTCATTAAAGATGACTCTCGCATCTATCTTCTTCTATCACGGAGACTCTTCAGAGCAATTTATCACCGACGCTAGTCTCACCTGCCAAATGACGTCATCTGACTTGCAAGTCAAACAAAGAGGGTCGGTAAAGTTTGAAGGGTTACTTGAACTCCATGCTGTAAGTTGGAAGTCAGGAATGAGGGGGGTTACTACGTAAGTTTCCAACTGCGTGGAGTTGTCTAATTTAACCTACACTGAATGAGCCACAGAACAATTAAACCAATAGAAGAAACGATGGTCACGTGACAGCGTACAGGCCTAATTGTCAAAACGATGCCTTAATGCCCTGAGTAAGAGTCCAAATTAAGATGGTAATGTAACTTACAATAGTGGCAGCACTCTGAATGTTTTCAAATTTAGTCGGGTTATCGCAAGCGCAAAATCTGTGAAGACGTCGTCGGATTATTTTAGAAAATTGAAATAACTAAAATATTTTGGTGCACACAACTTACCCTGGGATATTGTACAATAAATGCACAACGAGGTGAAAAGTGCGTGGTGGCTGCAGGTCACATAAGAAACAAAGAAAACGGAGATTATAATATGAACTTCAAAATGTGAGTACCTAAAACCTATGTTTTCTCGCATAAAAGGACCAACGGATAAAATATCACTTTGTAAATAAACTTCCTAATGACCCATTAACCAAAATTACCGTAATTGTTGCTTCTCGAACCCTTCTACGCTCTAAAATTAAAAAAATAAACCAATCCATTTGTAGGTTGTCCTAGTGATGGGATGGCAAAAGCATGGTCGATGAAAATTCGCCTCAGTAGTAGTATAGTCGATACTTGTTCATCACGCCTTCTTAATACATAATCCATTGTTTCTTCTTGTTCAAGTTTTCCCAAATTGATAAATGGAAGCAAAACACGCAAAAACGCAGAAATAAGAAACAGGACAAAAACGACTGTAAACTGCGCTCAAGGCACTTTAGACACGAGTGATTGGGACGAAGAAACTTATTGCGAACACGCCTGAAGGAAGATGTGGTGCCCACCTTAGAACAGTAAAAATGGAAGTAATGGTGAGAAAGTTAAACATTTGTTGCAGAATATGTACCTCTACCTTTTCATATACACTTATCACATGTTTTTACAAAACAGGATGCTCCCAGGAGTTTATTTTGTATTCGAGCATAACGAGAATAACTATGAAAACTTACAATATTTTTTTTCCTTTGCCATACTTCTTTAGTTAAGTCTACTACATCCAAACAGTGTCCCAGGCACCACAGCATCCGAGTGGTGCCTTCATCCATTTAATTCATTTAACAGTTTATCTTTATTTAAAAATTTCTAAATCGTAATAAGTAAACAGTGTGATATGAGAATTGATAATATAAAAAAAAAACAAGCCCGAACATCCCACATCACGATGTTGCTTATATTAAGACTTCTACGTGTACACAATTTGTTTTCCAAACCCCATCAGCTGTTTTATGTTTGTCCTGAATTTAAATCTCACCCAACGACAATACAAACTACCATAGACTTACCCACAAAAAACCATCTCTCCAACAGTGTAAATCATAGATAAAGAAAAGTTGAAATGTAAACACAAAATGTTAAATGAATGGACGTCAAAGCTGTTAGTTTCACAATTAATAAATTATGTGGTGATCACCTTATTGCAAAAAATATCTGACTATATAGATGCAAATTGTACCTTACTTCAAAGTATATAATTAATTATCAGGATCAGTCAATAATAGACGTAGCTTGTAACCCAAATAGCTTTTATAAAGAGATCTAAAACGAAAGTGTTTAAAAGTGGAATATGTTATTATTTAAGCAGCTCTCTTTTGTAGGTACGCCTTTATTAAAAGTTTCTGTTTGTTTTCAGGTCAGTACTGAACATGGGAAGTGAGCAAAATGTCTGTTATCTGCCAATGCCACGGTCATATTCTTCTTTCTTGATCAAATTTACTGCAGCCTGACGTAGTTGATGATCCTTATAGTCTTGCGTTCGAAAATTCCTTTGTTGATGTGGTCATCAAACCCTATACCTGTTGTCTAAAATCTGTCAATGAAACGTATTCAAATATCAGAATTCATCACTTGACACATAAAATTACTGCATCCATCGAATTACTGAATTATTACTTGCAATAATAATATAATATTGTGATAATTAAATACGACTTTTAGCGACAGATTGCGGTCGAAGATGGATTTACCTAGTCAATATTAGCAATAGTATTTTCCTTTTCAAATTTCATTGCAAGATAAACAACTTTTTAATACAAGGACCTAACTCGATCTGTATTTAAAAATTGGAAGAAGAAACGTAACGTAAATTTGGATGTCGTTACGGATTTTATTCAGAAAGAAATCTGAGACGGAGTATTATGCTGACGTTGACGAATATAATTGTAAATTCACTATTTTGTATAAAGTGTCTTCATTTTTCAACGTTTCTATCGATATCGATGGAGAGTTAGGCCTATCCCTAGTCGGTAGCGTTTGACAGTAGGGCCTGTACGCACCTTGAAATCGGTGCATTGATAAACGTAGTGCCATCTCTTTTTTTCTTATGGAAGGTTGGTTAGCGAAAGCAGGACAACATTACTGTCGAAGGTTTCTGCGAAGTTACTGCTACCCCTTGGAATGAGCCATTTTCAGAACAAGTTCACAAATCGATTCATAGATGGCGCTTACAGGCGTTGTCATAAGAACCAGAACACGGCTGTCAAAATTAATCTGGGCTTTGCAAAATTTGACAGACGTGTCCCTGTTCTTGTGTGGCCACGGCTGTAAACGCCAACTATGAATTGAACTTGTGCTGAAAACGACTCATTGTCAAAAACATATTTTGATACTTCGGGACTGTCAGAGAGGTTCAGGTTTAACTGATACTGAGGACAGTATTTTAGTACAGAGTGCTTAGTGCGAGTTTGACAGATCCAATCGAATAACATTACTACCGCGTTAATCGAGCATTGAGTAGTGAGTATGAGTAAGTTAACCGTTCGAACTGGCAAAACGCTGTCACAGTACAACTCGCACTCGCGTTTATTCGTGTTTTGGCTGGTAAACGTGTTCACTTCTCAACGTAAACCATTACAACTCGCACTCAGCAATTTTGATTTCTATACTTGTCGCTAGGTGGCGCTTCCTCGATACCATAGAAATATGAGTTTACGTTAACGCTATCGAGTAGTTAAAAAACTCGCGCTAAGCACTCAGATAGGTACGGGAATAGGTACCCAAATTCTTTCTACGGGTGTCGAAGAAGGCGACTAAGGGACACAAACCAGAGGGTGGGCAGCAGCGCCCCTGCAGTACAGTTCCACCAAACTGCGATCCCCAACCCGCAAGCCCATCGTGGGGATTATGGGCATTACCCTCCAATGATCAACGACCTTGCGCTATGGCGCTCATTATGGGAGGGCTACGTCCAGCAGTGGACTAAGAAGAAGAAGAAAGTACGGTAATCTCCATATTTGGTTTATAATTGTACGTCTACTTTCTTCTCCTATGAATTGCTCCAGTCCATCCAAAGGTTGTCTGGAAGAGATCATTTTTAGTGATAAGGCCGCCGTCTGTACTCTTAGGTTAAGATATTTTATCTGTGGGTTTTTTATGTACAATAAAGTGTTCTATATTTATCTATCTATGATAAATAAAATATATAACTTTTACACGTCCGCCAGTATAACTCTATAATGGTTTTTACCGTGTTACATTGCAGGCGAAATTACTACAGAATGAATGTATTATATACCTTGTTGAAGACCCTAAATAAATAAAAAAAATAGAAACGCGACGGTTGATTTGCTCTCCAGTGCATCGATTGCAGTCAGAAAAATATCCGACGAAAAAAGAAGAGTCGTTTTAAGTTTTAACAAACTTGCATGTGGATTTATTTTTCTTTTTTTATTTAACCGTGATTGTGTCCTACTACTGGGCTTCTGGCAATTTTTTTCCGATTAAAACTAAAGGTACATTACATTCAAAACTAAGTTGCCCTACAGCGAAATAAAGTCTCATTGTTTAGAAGGAACTGGCTGAAATGAATGAAAAGAAAACACTCCACTGTTTGTTTATTTTTTTTTCTCTTGAAGCTGCTACTAACTGCCAGGATTCTAATGAGGCGACACAGGTTCCACTCTTATCGCCTGAAGTGTTGCTTGAGGCTCCACACAACTGGTGCGCTAGTTGTTTGGTAGTGTTAGGGGGCAACGTTCGTGTGAGGGGTTGAAAAAAAACAAAGAACCCGACCGGTAAAAAGTCTTAAAAATGATCTTGCGAGTAAAATTTTCAATGTCAAATATTATTATACTGTCTTACTAACACACAAACTTTCGCTTGTTGAAACCAAGCTAATCTTGCAACCGTACCTACTCATTTTTGAATTGTTTTGCTTTAGTCTCGCTTGTTGAAACCAAGCTAATCACGCAACCGTAATTATTTTTTGCTTTGATGTGTTTTTCATTTAAATTTCGACATACCTACCCTACATTCAGTAAAAAAAATAGAATTATTCTGTTCGCTCCTCAATCGATCAATCAATTAGGCGGTGTGAGTTCACAGTTGGGCATCGACATCGGAATGATCTTGTTGTATCTACCTAGATGTATTAGAATATTGTTCAATATTTTTTTAAGCTTCATAGTAAAATTCATCATTGGCTACGTACAAATTGTTAAATCCACATTGACATCAACCCTTGTATGTCCCCACTGCTGGAGTACAGGTCTGTGGCGAGCACATGTCAACTCTGCGCGCGTACTACAAACTCCAATATTCCTGCATCGCGCAATTAAAGTGTTTCAATGACATAGCATAAATATAACGACCGACTTACAATAGTAGGACCGGCCGTCCCCAGGCATACGATCTACCTGGCGGGAAATTTCCCTTTATAGTGGAAGAGCACGATCAACCGCTCTTCCCTATAGGTCTCTTCCTGCATCGCAGGAAGGTTAGGCCATACTCCACCACGGGGGCCAAGTCCGGGTTGGTGGTGGCATGTAACAGTGGCGGGCCTTACTGTCAGAAGTTATCAAGCCGCCCACAAGGCCCCTGACATGGCTTAACGACTAATTATTTAGTACTTGTTGTTTATTCTAATTCTATTGCTGTCTTTTAAATAAATAAAGTCTCGGCAGACAACCCAGACGGCAGCAGTCAGATTCATCTAATAATGTTGACTTGAAATGTCTTTCACTTCGGTAGCGATTAACTTGCCAAAGCATAGGACACCACTTGATTTATATAAAATGGTTAAAATTTCTTTAATATGTATTTTTTCTACGCTAAGATTTTCTATGTCACATGAGGTTACTTTATTTCCTAAAAATATAACCATCAACCGTTTGACGACTGTACCTTGTAAGAGTTGTAAGTAGCAGGTATTTTATTTTTATTAACTTAAATATTGTATCGAAGTGCCTGAATAATATTTTAAATCACCATGATTAAACATTATCAAAATAGGTCTTTTAAAAAAAAAGTTTGCATCTGGCACCTTTCTCACGGCTTCAAAAGAAAGCTTTTCAAACGAAGTATCGCGTCGTTCGAAAATTAAATTTTCGCACACTGCTTATTTTTTTCTTTCAAAGAAACAAACACCTGTCGCCAGTTACATTCAAGAATCGAAAGCTTTAATCGATCTCCTTTTACTCGATTCGAGTCTTTAGAAATCGCTAACAATAAGAGTATTCGGTTTTGAACGAAGATTAATGAAAAGAAATGTGGAATAGGATTGGATTTTTACTTCTTACTGGTGTTTTTGGGGTTCTGTGCCATAAAAAGAAAAATGGGACCTTTACAGAACCACTTTGGTGTCCGTCCGTCCGACTGTCTGTCAAGACCATTTATCTCAGAAACGCGTTAACGTAAAAAAAGTAACGGCCATTGATATTGCAGTCTGTATACGTTACATTGTATGGGCACAGGCCTTCTCTCAGAGAGAGAGTATGGGCTTGATTACCACGCGTGCCCACCGAAGATTGGAAAATTCAAGCACTCAGTTTTCCTCTCAATGTTTCCCTTCACGGTTAGCGAGTAGTATTTCTACAACAACATCATAAACTTAGAAAACAAAGACATTGGTACATGCCCACACTGGGAATAGAACCTGAGTCCCTCGCTTCGGAGTTCATTGTTCTACCCACTGGGCTACCACCGCTGGAATAGCAAATAAGGATAAGATAAGGCGTCAAATAGCACTATTTCACGAAAATATATTTTTGAGTACATTTACACAAATACATTTTCACAAGAAGTGCTCGTGGCCTAGGCGAACCGAGTGATTGAAATCAATCACTTGGTTATGCAACAACAGGCGCGGTCAGGTACGGGATGGGTGTGCGTCCCGTGACTACCGCTAGTGGCATTTTTCCGAGCAATTCCGTGCTTCGCAAGGCACGCTAAGCCGTTGGTGCCGGCTGTCATATAATGGCAGTCGTTAAGCCATGTCAGAAGCCTTATGGGCGGCTTGATAACTTCTGACAGTAAGGCCCGCCACTGTCTTACAATCCTCCACAAACCCGGCCCCCGTGGTGGAGTATGGCCTAACCTTCCTGCGATGCAGGAAGAGACCCGTGCCCCAGCAGTGGGGA
The DNA here is from genome assembly GCA_934045075.1 of Yponomeuta sedellus. NCBI lineage: Eukaryota > Metazoa > Arthropoda > Insecta > Lepidoptera > Yponomeutidae > Yponomeuta > Yponomeuta sedellus. The sequence goes on from OW203743.1 coordinate 3,087,761, forward strand.
CATACAAGGGTTGATAACGATAACGATATTTTCACGTACATTGTGGCAATTCAAATATACATAATATTGAATCGTTTTTCGTCCTCTTAGATAATAAAAAAATATTAATACTTTTATTCTGTTTTGACCTGGCAGCTATGCCAAGGAAAATAAAATTTATTCTTTAATTATTTCCAAGCTTATTCTATCACAATATCACGTATTATTAGGTAGGTATCTGTTACCTACTTGAGTTATTAGACCCTCGAACTCAAGACAGTTTAAGAATATAAAATACCTATACAGTTGCCAACATACCAACATTAGATTCAGTGAACTTTATTCAGTTTTGTTACAGGCGATTTTACAACGAACTTGTTGAGGTTGGTCAGGAGTCGCCTGTACCGTAATGTTTCTGTAGATTCTTCCTCAAAGCTTTTCATCCTTGATATATTTCAAAGAGAAAACGAGGCTTATGTAAGTACCACACCTGCGCTACAATACATCTTATACTCACGTTAGTAGTGCGACGCTCGCATGTTTTTTTAGTGAGAGTAAAAGGGCCGCGACTCGGCAAACGTAGTGTGGGACGCCCTCCGGCCAAGTGGGATGACGATCTGCGAAAAACTGCCGACAGGCGCTGGATGCGGCGAGCTGAAGACAGGGCGCTATGGCGCTCATTAGGAGAGGGCTATGTCCAGCAGTGGACTAATATAGCCTGAAGAAGAAAAAGACGATAAGGCATTGGTAGCTGTTGAACGTCGGCTTCTCACTCGGGAGGTCGTGGATTTGAATCCCGGCATTGCGGTGGACCCAAACAGTGTTCGCTTATAAGAGAATTTTTTTTAGGAGGTCACCAAAAAGTAAACAAAGCCCAGGGGCGGGACCAGCTAAGATCATCCCATGCAAGCTGCAAGCGAAAAAGATTCACGATTGATGCACCACAATTCTATCCGAGTGTACATTTCTGAACTTATAATACTCGTAGCAATACCACTCACTAACTGTTAAGGAGGAAACCTGAATGTCCGAGATGTGTACATACCTCAGCGCTTGATAATGTCACTACGCGGTTAGCACGCGTGGTATGTCCCTCTATGAGAAGGTCCGAGTGCTTAGTGCGAATTTGACAGAATACAATCGAATAACTTTACTACCGCGTTCATCGAGCATTGAGTAGTGAGTATGAGTAAGTTAACCGTTCGAACCGGCAAAACGCTGTCACAGTACAACTCGCACTCGCGTTTTTTCGTGTTTTGGCTGGTAAACGTGTTCACTTCTCAACCTATACCATTACAACTCGCACTCTGCAATTTTCCTCTGTGACGGTAATCCCATGTAATAGTGTGCGTCTTGTAGCCATCAAGGTAGAGGTCAGTGGTCGCTCTTTTTTGATTTTCTCAGTGTACATGCCAGTTGACAGTACGGATAATATACCGGAATTTACAGAATGCTTAAGTGAAATAACTGCCGTAATTAATAGTAGTGAAGTCGCTTCCGTATTTATACTAGGAGACTTTAATGCTAATCCTCGCAGTTTATTCGGTAATGAACTTTGGAGATTCTGTAATGATCAAAAATGGATTTGTGTGGATATGGAAAAATTAGGATGTATATCTGATACTTTCACGTTTATGAGTGACGCTCATGGAAGTACTAGTTGGCTGGATCATTGTTTAGCAACTGAAGCTGCTTGGAAAGCGGTCGTAGACGTTAAGGTACATTATAACAGTGTATGGTCTGATCATCTTCCTTTAGAGGTAAAGTGTAACTTATCAATATTAAAACCAGTAGAAACTAGTAAAAGTCGTAGTTGCAATAAGATATTATGGGGTGAGAGAAACTGTGATCAGATGGTAAATTATCAAAGTTTGTGCAATGAGAAACTTAGATTAATCGATTTCCCATCTGAATTATCTCACTGCTGTGATGTGCAATGTTTTAAACCACAGATTAATTATAGATAAATTGTAAAGTGATATAGTCGGAATATTGACCGAAGCTGCAGAAAGTAGCTTTGGAGTGTCTCATGATATTATAAAGAAGAAACGGGTAGTTGTTGGCTGGAATAAGCATGTTTATGATACACATAAGGCTGCAAGGATACATTTCCATGAGTGGCTACAGCAAGGTGGGCCTACTACAGGACGCATTTATGAGCAAATGGCGAAGTCACGGCGAGTCTTTAACTCCAAATTAAAATGGTGCCAAAATAATGCCGAGCAAATAAGGATGGATATTCTGGCCACACACCACGCACAAAATAATTTTAAAGATTTTTGGAAAAATACAAATAAATTAAGTCCTAAACCCAGTGTTCCTCTTAATGTCGATGGGGTGACTGAACCGACTGAAATTGCGAACCTGTTCAAAGAGCATTTTCAAGTGGAACCAAGGACTCGTGCGGATAAGCCGAAGCAGCTGCCGCCGTTGCTGGATGCTAAGATCCGTCCAAAGTCCTTAATAAACATAACAGCGAAAGACGTGTTTTCAGTTATTAAAAAATTGTCGAGAGGTAAATCTCCAGGACACGACGGACTTAGCATTGAGCACCTTCGGCATGCTAGGCTCCATCTGCCACGGATCCTGTCAATGCTTTTCAACTTCTGTTTAAGACATTCATACTTCCCAAATGAATGCATGAAAACGGTGGTTGTGCCAATAATCAAGAACAAAACGGGGGACTCATCTGACAGGAGCAACTACAGGCCCATTTCATTAGCTACTATCATTGCCAAAGTGATGGACAGCTTGCTGGACCGCATATTGTGTGGACACTTAAAATTGAATGATGCACAATTTGGTTTCCGTTCTGGATTGTCCACTGAAAGTGCAATACTTTGCCTTAAGCATGTTGTCCGTTATTACACAGATGGCCAGACCCCAGTATACGCCTGCTTTCTGGACTTGTCTAAGGCCTTCGATTTGGTGTCCTATGAGTTGCTCTGGTACAAGATGCGATCGGAAACCTCATTACCGGAGGAGTTTATCACGTTTCTTGATTATTGGTACAATAACCAAACGAATGTTGTGAGATGGGCGGGGGCAGTCTCGGACGAGTACAGATTGAAATGTGGTGTGAGACAGGGAGGGTTAACATCTCCTCGTCTCTTTAACCTTTACGTGAACGGGCTGGTGGAGGAACTCAGTAGCGCTGGTGTCGGCTGTTCCATAGAAGGCAAATATATTAATAATAATAAGCTACGCCGACGATATGGTGTTGCTGGCTCCCTCCATAAGCGCGTTGAGAAAACTAGTAGGCATATGTGAGACATACGCCGGGGCCCATGGGCTCAGGTACAATGCAAGGAAAAGTGAACTCTTAGTTTTTCAAGCACGCGGTCGAAAGGTCACCACTGTACCACCTGTGTACCTAGAAGGAGTTGAGCTAAACCGAGTCTCGCGGTTCAAGTACCTGGGTCACTGGGTCTCGGATGACCTCTCCGATAATGAGGATATTGAGAGGGAACGCAGGGCGCTGGCTGTCCGAAGCAATATGTTGGCTCGTAGATTTGCACGATGTACAGTGCCCGTTAAGATGACGCTATTTAAAGCTTTCTGTCAGACTTTTTATACGTGCAGTCTGTGGGTCAACTGTACGCAGAAGGCAATCAGCGCCCTGCGCGTTCAGTACAATAACTCGCTCAGGATGTTGTTGGGGCTGCCGAGGTACTGCAGTGCATCATCTAAGTTTGCTGAGGCTCGCATAGACGGCTTTTATGCAATTATGCGGAAAAGAGCTGCCTCACTGCTCAGCCGGGTCCGAGGCAGCGCTAGCAGCATCCTGGGAGTTATAGCCGGCAGATATGACTGCCCTGTCATGTGGTCGATGGAACAGTGGCATCTCAAATAGTGGCTACGCAAAATATTTTATTTTATTTGTTATTAAGTGTGTTATTTAAAAACGTACTGGTTTTTTTTCAATTTTTTCAATTTAAGTTTAAAGTTATTTATTTACTTATTTATTATTATATATGACAATTGTAATTTATTTTGTTTCTTTTATTGTTAATTAATTTTAATTATAAAAAATATGGATGTAATGTCTGAAATAAATTTATTGAATTGAATTTTAATTTCCATACTTGTCGCTAGGTGGTGCTTCCTCGATGCCATAGAAATATGAGTTTACGTTAACGCGATCGAGTAGTTAAAAAACTCGCACTATGTACTCTGTGCTCTACAGTGGTACTTATATAGGCTGCATTATAGTAACAGCCTTGATTGAAAATGGATAAGTGCCTAAAACGACTGCCCCGTAAACCGTTAACACACTTGACTGACAAAACCCACTGTGGGCCACCGGACTTGAATAACCCAATAGCTTCCATCCGGGTTTATTTCCATACTTGTAAAGTCCTTTTCTAGTATCCATGTCGCACGGTATCGTAGTTTGGGACCACGACAAGCGATGGTGTCGTAGGAATGTTATGTTATTAGGACCTACAAGGGTGTCCTTAAAGGGTATCCAACCGCTATAGGTATCCCAAAGTGGCGCGGTTTTGGGAGCGAGATGTCTGAGAGGAGGGCGGCGCTTTCGACACGAAAGAAGAAGATTCTTCCGATAGGTATCCCGCTTGATAGCTGGGGAAAAGCTGCTCATAGACTTGGTGCCCGCCATCCACAACGCAGCGGGAACTTGAAAACGCCCGACTCTACTCTCGACTTCAACGGGCAGCGATGACAAAGCAATTTGAAGCCCACTTGCTCTTACACGTACGGTAAGCTATGCTGCGGCCAATATAACCGACCATTCAAATATAAGCTTGGCTTCGCGGCTCACATCCCCGCGAACGCTGCAGAAGTCCCAGTAAACTGAGAAATCTTATAAATCTTTATGAAGTCCTAATAACCCTTGGAAAGTCTTACCAACCGTTGAAAAGTTTTACCAACCCTTGGGATGTCCTACCAACCCTTGACAAGTCCTATCAACTTTAGAGAAGTCTTACCAACCATTGCGATGTCCTACTAACCTTCGAGGTGAATGTCCTCGATGGACATCGATGAAGTCCTTCGAACCATTGAAAAATCTTACCAACCCTTGAGAAGTCCCACCAATCTTTGAGAAGTACTAACCCTTGTGAAGTCCTGCCTACCCTTGAGAAGTTCTACCAACCTTTGAAAAGTTTTTCCAACCGTTAAGAAGACCTACCAACCCTTGAAAAATCTTATCAATCCTGAGGATGTCCTACCAACTCTTGAGTCGTCTTACCTACCCTTGAAATGTCCTACCAACCCTTGAGTCATCTTACCAACCATTGAAACCCTTACCAATGCTTAGGCAGTCCTACCAACACTTATACAGTGTACTAACACTTGATAAGTCCTACCAACCTTTGAGGTCGCTGTAGTCGGTCCTCGATAAGAAGGACTATCATCATTAAGAGATCTTTTTTCACATTATCACTATCGCAAAACGTGCGACCGAATCGCATGTGCTGGGCAGTCATACTGTTTTTACCGCCAGCTCTCAGAGTCCCAGATAAGTATCCTTGTCCTTTATTGCCACACTTTTAGCTCAAGTCTCTCGTCTTAGTAAAAACAATACAAGCACGCAATAGTTCTAGCCTTCGGCCATGACCTAAAAATATGAAGGGCGTACGGGAATTTGCATTAGGGTAGTCGTAGATTGAGCGAGTTTAGTTCGCAGCAGGAAAATCTGAATGGGAATTATAACGTGAGGTTAGGTTGAGGTAGCATTGTTTTTATTTAAAAAAAGACATGTTATCATTTTTTTTTTTAAATAAAAATAATGCGAGATATAAACAATAAAAACAAAACAAGATAACAAGTTATGTGTGAAAAGTTTGTCTTTTACAAAATGCGAATATTTAAATTAGCCCTGAAATATTTTTTTCGCTATTTTTAGAACGCAAAAATTCACAATTAAGAAAGATTGGCTAGAATAATCTTCGTCAGAATAATGGCTGTTGGTTGGCTAGAATAATATTCTACACAGTATTATCCAAATAAACAATTTTTACACATAATTTACTCGTTATAAGAATAGTAACATAAATATAAACGCTGCATTAATCCATCAGTTAACGCGGTACTTTATAAGTCGTCACTAGCAACTTGTGACGTCAAATCTTACGCCTTAATTGTATGGGGCATTTTACATACCACATATTACTGAAATATTTGTCGTAGATAAAATCGTTTAACGTGGCATTTATATCGAAATATTTTGCGAGATTTTTATTTAACTGTAAAAATATCTGTTCCATTACATTAAAAAAGAAATTAAAACATTATAGGTCACGGCGGTGTGTCACTTCTGCTGTAAAAGGCAACTCAGCTCAACTCAACTGCTGACTCAGTTATATGCTGATGGACAAGCCTTCAGCACTGATTTTCAGTCAATGCTAGGTGCTACCGCGCGAGCGCCACAGACTGCGGTGTTGACGGCCTCTGTAGCACAGCGGCAGCGCATCTGCCTACCATGAGAGAGGTTCCGGGTTCGAACCCCGGCTGGGGACAAAAAAAAAACTCCAGGTCTTGGATGTTTACATGTTTGTGATGTCGTTGTTTCTGGTTTCCACAACACAGGGTATCCTAGTGTAGGGCCAGAAGTGCCTGTATGTAAATGTTATGTTATGTATCATCATTTGTTTTATGTGGCTTATAAACGTCCCACTGCAGGACACAGGCCTTCTCTCAGAGAGAGAGAGTGAGTTTGGGCTTAATCACCAAGCTTGCCAACCGCGAATTGTCAATTTCAAGCGCAGATCTTGAACAGATCAAACGCTCAGGTTTCGATGTTTTCCTTCACCTTTAGCGAGTGGTTGCTACTATAACTTCACAAATTTACATAACTTAGAAAACAATGTCATTGGTATATGCCTACACTGGCAATCGACCCTGGGTCTCTCGCTTCAGATTCCATTGTCATACCCACTGGGTTACCGCCCAGTCAATGAGGAACCGCTGAGGATGTTCATCATCAACCCATTATGTTACCACCGAGGGGCACTGGTCTCTTCCCTGAGGAAGGTAGATATAGGCCATACTCCACCACGGGGCCAAGTCCGGATTGGTGGGGGCAAGACTAGTAGCTGATCTTACTGTCACAAGTTTTCAAGCCGCCTAAGGCCTCTGACTTGGCTTAATGACTGCCATCTATCGACAGCAACTGCCACGAACTGCTTAACGTGGCTTGTGAAGCACGGAACCGCTCAGGAAAATGCCACAGCGTTGGTCACAGATCGTCTCCCATCCATGCACTGAACGCGCCTTATGTTGCTTAACCTTCGTAAATGTTTAAGATCACTCAGGCAGCCGGGGCTAGGAGCGATTCTAAGGATCTTAAGAACATATAATGAAACATGCATTTTTGGATCCAATTCTTACATCAGAGGCAACAAGCGGTGCGATAAAAAATAAGGGAAAGCCTCACCCTTTTCACTCTCTTCAGGGCACAGTGCGAAATGTGTGTTATGCTAATAACTTTGGGAGAGGAGTGAATTCTTTTGTTTCGCACCAATTTCGAGGAGTAGCATTTTTACATGCCCGCTTCTGAATTATGTAGGTACAGTCAGACGTGCTAAGGCTTCTGTTCGATAGCAGCATTAATATCTTGAGATCTAAGAGTTACTATAGCATAAGCATAGCATATAAGACGGCCTCGCTGGCGCAGCGGTTAAGCACGCTGACTGTAAACCGAAGGTCTCAGGTTCGATCCCAGGCCGGGCAAACCAGGAGATTTCTATGTTTTATAATAATTATGTAAACTCTGTTAATTAAGGACTTTCAAAAGACTAAGTTTGGAGTTTTTTTGGTCATTTTTTTTCCAAAATGATCTAGATTTTCAAATGGACACCAATGGACACCGAATTCTGCGCTACTTTGAATAAAACCTTTTCATTTCATTTCATTTAGTATCGATTTCAACCCTGTATGTCGCCACTGCTGGGGCACGCATCTCTTCCTGCAGTTCAGAAAGGTTAGGCCATACTCCACCACGAGGGCCAAGTCCCGGTTGTTGGAGGATTGTAAGACAGTGGCGGGCCTTACTGTCAGAAGTTGTCAAGACGCCGTAAGGCCTCTGCCATGGCTTAACGACTGCCATTATATGACAGACGGCACCAGCGGCTTAACGTGCCTTGTGAAGCACGGAAACGCTCGGCAAATGCCACTAGCGGTAGTAACAGGACGATCACCCATCCTGCACCTGACCGCGCCTGTTGTTGCTTAACTCAAGTGATTGATTCCAATCACTCGGTTCGACTAGGCCACGAGCGCTTCAGTATAAGGAGTATAAGCATAGCAATTGGGACAAGATAATGGGTAAGATAACGGCATGGGTGGAATTTTTAGCCTCTAAATAGGTTTTTAAAATTGTCCTTAGCACGGGTTAGTGCATTAAAAATAAAAATAGTATAACAAGATAGTGCGCCTGCAAAGGCTGCAAACTAGAGCTACCCTTAGCTCCACAAACAAACAGACGGGCCAGAACTACTGCTGTAATATTATGCGCATAATATTGTTTACATTATATCGTACTTTCTCTGTACTAATATCAGAAAGGGTGGCTAAGTGTTGCGTGGTTCCTAGTTTTGTTGTCACAGAGTTTACTTGTCTAAGTAAAACGTTGTATAGTCTGTTAGCTTTTAGAGTACGAGTATACCTCAGGCTCTAGAGTAGGCTTCGGTTTTTGCCAATTTTCGCCGGTTTTTGTATTGATGATCGAGTTCCGATTTCGAAATTAAGGGTCTGTTTCACAATCTGCAGATAAAGTTCCGGACAAGCTATCCGCGACCAGGGCTGCCGTTTGTTCTAAATTTGAAGCCATAACGAACACACGCAGTATACAGGAAAAAATATTTAAATTTAGAAAAAACGGCAGCCTAGGTTGCGGAGAGCTTATCCGGAACTCAATTTGAACATTGTGAGACAGGGGCTAAGTGTCATATTAGTTCCGATTTCGAAATTAAGCGTCACATTATTGCCGATATTTTTAGTACACGAATATATCCGATATCTTTCTTCTTCTTCAGGCTATATTAGTCCACTGCTGGACATAGCCCTCCCCTAATGAGGGCCATAGCACAAGGTTGTGCCATCATTGGGGAGTAATGTCCATAATCCCCACGCTGGGCATACGGGTTGGGGATCGCAGATTGGTGGAATTGTACTGCAGGGGGCGCTGCTTCCCACTTCCCGGTTTGTGTCCCTTAGTCGCTTTTTACGACACCCGCAGGAAGAATTTGGGTTGGTGCTATTCTGTAGGCCGACACCACACAGCAATATATAATATCCGATATTAGCCGAGGTATATTCTAAAAGCTAACAGACTATACTGATATGTTAGGGTCCTCTTAAAGGCGATCCCTCAAGCGTAGTTTGATTTTGGTCTAATCTTAACTAGTTGTTTACTAAACGGGTCTAATCGCGTTTAGTCATTAGGTAATAGTACACTATGATATAAGTGCGGTAAGTTTAAAATTACAGCCGAGGCGATATTGCCCGAGCCAACGGCGAGGGCTATAAGGAAGCAGAGGCTGTAATTTTCATACGACTTTTTATAACATATTTACGAGGAAATTAATAAAACTCTGACTTTGTTATCATCACTACTTGACGACATTTTCAAATAAAAACAATACATCGAAAAGAAAAAGCGCGCGGATTTATTTTTACTTGTCAACAAATAAGCGATGCGCGCGCATCAACTTTTTTTTTAGGCAAAGGTAAAAAAACAGCCAGTATTACTAATAAAGTAGATTAATATTTTTGTGTTTTTGTTACAGATAAATGGTTGTAATTTATTGTCAAAATTAATTAAATTAAAGAATTAAATGTTTATTTGTTATATTTTATTTCCCAAAGTTAATTTTATTCATAAAATATTGACCACTTTCTTTTCTAAAACCTCTTTGCTAAGATTTTTAAAAGTATCGTTCATTTTTAGACGGAGTATTTTATAACTTTATTAAAAAGAAACACGTGCCTTTTACATTACACTATCGCACAAGTAGGTACGTAATGAGATACATTACGATATTGAAATTGGTGTAATTACAACCACTTTACGAGCAAATATGTTATAAAACATATTATAAATTATGGGCATTACCGCCCAATGATGGCACAACCTTGCGCTATGGCGCTCATTAGGGGAGGGCTATGTCCAGCAGTGGACTAATATAGCCTGAAGAAGAAGAAAACATATTCTCTGATAATAAAAAAGCAGTGGTGGCGCAGCGGTCTTCTTATTCGGGAGGACGTGGGTTCAAATCCCGGCATATACCAATGAATTTGCTTTCTAAGTTGCGTACATTTTTGTATTGTTTTAGTAGCAAAACCATTATTTATTCTTGAATTGTCTCAATATACCTAGAAAATCTTTTAAGACAATTGGTGCAGTGGTAGAGCAATGAACTCGGAAGCGGCCGACCAAGGTTCGATTGCGGGATGTACCAACTTTGCTTTCTTAGTTACGTGGTTAACCCATACTCCATCACGGGGGCCAAGTCCGGGTTGGTGGAGGATTGTAAGACAATGGCGGGCCTTACAACAGAACTTATCAAGCCGCTCATAAGGCATCTGAGCTTAAAAGGCCCGTACACAATTTGCGGTCCTATCGCTAAAAGCGATCTCTTCCAAACAACCTTAGGATGGATAGAACTCATAGAGAGTAGGTGTGTAGGTAAATATATAAAATATTGAAATGAAATATTCCCTACTACAATTTCTTTTCTAAATATACAGGGATTAAAATGTGAAAATTACTTTGCTAAATTCCGCCAAAAATCCCATAAGCACCATGCGGTTAGTTAATGCACCGCCCTCCCTCCCACTTTCCCTTCCCTTCCGAAAGTAACGCCCGATTCCATACAAAATATATACAGGGCGCGAACAATCCCAAGATAATATCCAAAAACGTAAGTACAGGAAATCGGCGTAAAGCAAGTTGCACGATTCGGGGTTCCGTACGCCCGAACGGGGGGTCAAGTGGGCCTTGACTCACAACTAGGACAATACATAGTTAAGTCAAGACTAGCGCAAACACTCGCGGCGTAACTTAAGCCCGGACTAAGTGCGCTATTTGGTTAGTCTGGGGCTAAGCTCGTGAAGTGGGAATAAGGGGTTCCTATACAGAGGGTAACAAGTTTATTTCGGATACATATTGGGGAATTGCTGCTACAATCGCATTGAGCTTTGGTAGCTGAGCGGTAGAACAATGACTTAACAATCGAGAGTTCGTGGGTTCGAATCCTAGCGAGTACAAGGAGTTTGTTTTGTGAAGTTTTAGTAGTAATGCCATACGTAAACTGTAATGGAAAATAATGGAAGCGCTAGAGGCCTAGTTGAACCGAGTGATTGGAATCAATCACTCGAGTTAAGCAACAACAGGCGCGGTCAGGTACGGGATGGGTGACCGTCCCGTTACTAAAGCTAGTGGCATTTTTCTGAGCGCTTCCATGCTTCGCAAGGCACGTTAAGCCGTGGGAGCCGGCTGTCAGTAATTGCAGTCGTTAAGCCATGTCAGAGGCCTTATGGGCGGCTTGATAACTTCTGACAGTAAGGCCCGCCACTGTCTTACAACCCTCCACCAACCCGGACGTAGCCCCCATGGTGGAGTATGGCCTAGCCTTCCTGCAACGCAGGAAGAGACCCATGCCCCAGTAGTGGGGACATACAGGTTTGAAATCGAAGTTGACAAAAAATATCATGTGGAAACCTAAGTGTCTGGATTGTTAACACACCTCAGCGGACGCTACGAACAATGGCCCATTGTATGAGGCTTAGTGCGAAAATCTACGGTCTTACAAATTAATAGAGTACTTGCGCCAAACTTAGATAGAAGCGACATTGCTTTAGAAGCGGAAGATAGCAGAAAAAATGGAGAAAACGAAAAATCCGAGAATAAAACAAAAATTTTTTTTTTGTGCATTTAGGCTGACATTCAGAGACGATAACTAAGCAAAGACTGGTCTTACAAATGTCAAAATCACGTACATTTTGACATTTCTGAAACCGGTCTTAGCTTCAGTTTTCGTCTCTGAATGTCAGCCTTAGAGTCCTAACAATGCGAGATTTGCGATGAATTCCAAACGTTTTCCGACTTACTTACTCTTAGCTCATACTAAGCTCTTGCTTGTGTATTCTGAAGGCGTCTAAGGTAGTTGTAAAAGACGAACATTTTTTTTTTTGTTTATGCATTGTTTATGCTGATTGCGATTATAGATATAAATAGATATGCATTATCGTAAGAACTGCGATAAGTTTTCCTCAAAGTTGGGCCATTGTACATTAATTAGGTACTGAGGTATGTTAACACTTTATACACTAGGATTTTTTCGCGATGTTTTCCTTCTCATTTAGCGAGTGGAAGCGCTACTATAACTTCACAAACGTAAGATAAGATAAGAATATTCTTTATTGTACACTGGAAAAACAACAAATACAAAACAATTGCAAATATACATAGTACAATTGGCGGCCTTATTGCTAAAAGCAATTTCTTCCAGACAACCTTACGATGGTAAGTTGCTGAAGGACATTCGAAAGACAGGTAGCCAGTGCAAATTTGAATAATGATACATACTTATACTTAATAATAATACACTTACATACCGTTACTTACATACTAACATAAGTTAGAAAACAAAGTCATTGGTACATGCCGGGACTTGAACCCACGACCTCCCGATTAAGAGACCGGATTCCGCGCTGCTACCACCGCTGCAGGTAACCCATAAATCCATTGTTTATGGTGAAGTTAAACTCTATCTGAACCGGAGTATAACGAGATTCTAATCCACACCAACTATTGGTCTATCACGAGTGCCTACATACAGTCGGCTGAAGTGTTGGGCACAAACACAATTTGCAAATGTACACACCCAGACTGGGGCGGGAATTGAGATAACTATGGGGCGTCGCAGTGACGCTATTACCAAATACGTGTACGTCGTATCGAGTTTCATTTCAGATGTTGCAGCCTGTGTTACTGGTTAATCTGAAACTACTTTTATACCTTGTACCTAGTATACTAGCATTATCATTATAATTATTTATTGTCTAAAAAGGTGAGAAGCGCTCGTGGCTTAATGGAACTGGGTGATTAGAATCAATCATTTGGGTTAAGAAACAACAGGCGCGGTCAGGTGGATGGGTGACTATCTCGTGACTAAAGGCGTATACACGTAGAAATCTGGCAACCGGCGCTGATCTATCAACGCTTATCGGAACAGGTCCGCGCGTGTAGTCGGCGCAGGCAGTCACTATACATTGTGCCGAACCAGCGCCGACAAGTTCCGACCTGCGCCAAGTTCCGATCTGCTCCGATAAGCCGCAATTTGCTGTGAATTGCTTGCAGTTTGCATTGCATGCAGTTTGCAAGTCAACGACACTTATTTGGCGTTAGTAAAAATGATTTTGACAGTTTGATTTCATTAGTGTTCAGTAAATCCACTTTCAAGTCTTGAAGTAAATGGTGATGTTCCCCGAAAATTCTTCTTTTTTATTCATGGGACGTACCTATACTTTGTTTTCGAATTTCGCAAAACACATTTTCTAATAAAAAAAAAATCTTGGCCAGACAATGTCGACATTTTGCGTGCTACTCAGAGAGACTGCCAGTCAGCTTCTGCCTGCTTTCTTTGTGTAGCTGTTGCCTGAGCCGACCGGCTCCGATAAGCGCTGGCAGATCGGCGCTGGTAGCCAGCGTTCTACGTGTATACGCCTTAACGCCAGTGGCATTAAGCGTTGGTGCCGGCTGTCATGTAACGACAGTCGTTAAGTCAAGTCAGAGGTCTTATGGGCGGCTTGATAACTTTTGACAGTAAGGCCCGCCACTGTCTTACAATCCTTCACCAACCCGGACTTGGCCCCCGTGGTGAAGGCTTAATCTTCCTGCGACGCAGGTCGAAAACCCTGCCCCAGCCGTGGGGGCATACAAAGGGTTCATATCATATTTGAAAGCGTGACGTATAATTAATGTAAATCGCCAAAATCAATAAAATGCATTCCACCGTTTATCTAAAAGCTAAAAGGGTGACCCAAAAAGAAAAACAAAGGCTTCCCTCCATTCCCTGAAAGGCAATAATTCTGAACATATCGCCGTGGCCTTAGACTACGCGGAGAGCGTCAAGCGACAGCGGTTAATTCTGTTCTCGGCGCACTTACCGGGCCTAGATTTTGCTAATGCATTGTGGTACAATGAAAATTCAACAATCATGGTGATTTGATTTCGTGGCTGCTTCAAGTTTACATACGCATGTACATCGAACAGCAGTTTTTGCCGGCTACCGTCGATAGATGGCAGCCGTTATGCCAAGTCAGAGGCCTTAGGGCGGCTTGAAAACCTCTGACAGTAAGACCAACCACTACTCTTGCAAGTCTCTACCAATCTGGACTTGGCCCCCGTGGTGGAGTATGGCCTATATCTTCCTTAGAGAAGAGAGTCGTGCCCTTTCATGGGGACATAATGGGTTGATTATGATGATGATCCATCGAAACTTTTCGGCGTCCATGGTATGGAAAAAGACTCCACGTGACCTGATCATGTATCTGTCATGGTACTATAATGCAGTAACAGAATCGAGGCCCTAGATAAAATAAACAGGTAAGAACGCAAAGCGAAGCAGTTTGGGAACCCCCATTATAGAGGTACAGTCAAACGTTCCCTGTATAAAGACGGAATAGCGAAAAAGTCCCTAACTTGTAGGAATCTTTAATCCACCTTTTGTCCCCGTTTGGCATACCCCCGTATTCATAATGGTCCGTTAACTTAAAACAGCTGCTATACAGTGTTCTTTTTCATTCTGACTTAGGTCAATAGAAGAAGACAGAGAGAGAATTAGCAATTCTTTAAGTTAGCAGACTATTATGAATAAGGGGGATAGTTTCAATTTTAAATATTATACATAGTGTAGAAAAATCTATCAAAGAATTAAAAAACTTAAAAAAGGTTGATTGGCCGATTGGCAACAGACATCTTGTAAATAAAAAATATACTTACTTACTCACGTGACGTGAGTCGAATAAAAATAATAATTATAATGATTAAGCTTTATTTAAAAGCGAATGAATAAACAGCAAACATTAACATTTGTTGTTTAAATAATTACATTTCTTGATTTATTGATTAACTAAGATCAGCATAATTATCAACAAATTACTTGCAGTACTAGACCACAAATTAACTGTATTATTCACTCTAACAACGCTGAAATATTGAAATATTATCATGATCCACATGACGGGTCTCTTCCTGCGTCGCAGGAAGAATAGACATACTCCACCACGGGGGCTAAGTCCGTGTTGGTGGAGGATGGTAAAACTGTGGCGGACCTTACTATCGGAAGTTAACAAGCCGCCCATAGGGCCTCTGACATAGCTTAACGACTGCCATTACATGACAGCACCAACGGGTTAGGTTAGGTTAACTACCCAGCAGCGGCTCAAACCTTGCTAACTACCCAGCAGCGGCTCAAACCGCTATTCGCTTATCACACAGCGACATAAATTACGAACAGCCGCATGCCCCCGGTCCCCCGCGCCGATATATCAGCGCGCAATGTTTGGCGCTAAACCTTTTTAAAATTTATTAACTTATGTGCGACGTGCGGCGGGGTCCGTGTGGAGATGACGGGTTTTGTTTTGGAGACCCGTGTGGACGGACTATACTAATAAATGTATAGTTGTTCAGTTGAGAAAGGAGTATAATATGATGATATCAACCCTTTATATTTCCCCACTGCTGGGGCACAGGTCTCTTCGTTCAGGAAGGTTGTTAGTAGCGGGAGAAATTGTGATAGTTCAGCGCATAGGTACGAGTAGATAGATGACCACTAAAAAAACAATACCACTATTAAACATAAACATTTACATACAGGCACGTACTGTACATTGCTTCTGACCCCACACTAGGATATCTTGTGTCATGGGAACCAAAAACAGCGAATCACAAACATGTAAACATCCAAGACCTGGGTATTTTTTGTCCCCAGCGGGGGTTCGATCCCGGGACCTTTCGCATGGTAGGCGGATACGCTACCGCTGCACCACAGAGGTCTTCAAAATTACTTTAATGTCATCAACTAGGGTTTGAGACTATCGTCATCTTGGAGAAACGAGCGATCTAATTTGTTTTACGCTTAGTAGTAGGGATTAGATAGATAGATAGATGACACTTTATTGCACAACCAGAAAAATATTACAACCATGATCCTTAAATCTAAGTAATGTTATACAATTGGCGGTCTTATCGCTAAGAGCGATCTCTTCCAGAGAACCTTTGGATGGAGTGGATTGCATGAAGAATATAGTCGGTACGTGGTGCATGTACATAAATAAATAAATCGAAAATATATTGATAACAAACAGCAAGGGAGTGCGAGAATATAATTACTTATAATTACCTACGATATAATGTACATAATAGTATAGGATTAGCTTAGTGATTTCTTTAAGGAATAAAAACTTTGGCCTTTTTGGATGCACTTAATGCGGTGATTTATACAGCGTCCAGTGGCATCTTCACTTACACTAGATGGGTGAAGGGACCACTCGGATGCTGCAGTGCCTGAGACATGGTTTAAGATGGTGTAGGCTTGCCCGTACCTGTACCATCCTTAGTCGGCCTAGCCCACAGGAAAGACTAGTCAATACCAATATTCCAGTGCCTGGAATAATCTTACCAAAAAGGAATTATAGCCTTGAGACAAGACTCTACACTTAATAGGGATTCATTTATAAATCCATTATATCTTCACCGAGGGGCACGGGTCTCGTAACTGAGAAAAGTATAGGCCTTACTCCACCACGGGGGCCAAGTCCGGATTGGTGGAGGCTTGCAAGACTAGTGCCTCGTCTTACTGTCAGAAGTTTTCAAGCCGCCCTAAGGCCTTTGACTTGGCTTAACATAGGGAGACTCTATAGAAAACATTTTATTTTACTTAATGTTTTGTGTTTTATGTACTGTTTAGAATAGAAGTTTGATTTTGGAACGCAGCCATGACTTGACAGCTGTCAGATGAGTTGAAAATTGCCCTCTTGTTTTGTTGCTTGTGAAACGTGTGATTCAATTCAATTTCAACGTAAAGAATTTACATTCTGTTTGCTGAATGTCAAAGTACAATGTAACATGAAAGTGAAAGCCGCCGCCTTCGGGCCGTAATGTAGTGGAGAAAAAGGCAGCGGGAAAAAAAAAACTCCACTCTGACCATCTTTTCTCAAGTCTTAAATCTAATACATTAGATACCACCTATACGCATAAGATTCCATGATTGCCATTAATAACTTTAAATGTTAAGGCATTATTAAATATATATACTTTTTACATAGGCCGTGAAATCATGACAAGTGCTGCGGCCAGACACACGAACAGCATTAGATTGCCGGGCTTATATCTTCGTGTGAAGTGCGAAATAAGTTTAGGGACGGATCCCAGTATTGACAGTTTGGTTGTTGGGCGACGGATCGCCCAAAATAGTAGACATATAATTTGGTGAAAACTGGTGCCGTGAAAGTGCACTAAAGGTAGGTTTCTGGGGAAAGAGCTTTTGGGGATAGACGGGGAAGTCGGGGGATCCCCAAACCTCTCAGTGCACCCATCCCGAACGGCGCCGGCTCCCAAGTCGAGAAGCGTCGACGCAGACAGACTTTCTAAGTGTCTTGTTTTCTCTTTAGTTTTTAAGTACTATTAGTATTTAAGTGGGTCCTTTACCCAACATGTACCGATACGAAAATTTATCCTCATACAGGTTTAATTTTATATTATTGTATTTATTCAGACAACTCAGGTCCAATATTGTTAGTAAAACAGTTGTTTAAAATCGATGTTATTACACATACAATTCATTGTTCAATTAAATTTTTTTCATACTTCAAATACACTTAAAATTCGATCAATAAATAAATAAAAAAAAACAAAACTAAATCACATACCATGATAGGTATTTAGAAATTATAGAAGTGGTTAATTGACGTTGACTCTTCCGAACACCACTAACCAAAAACCCAACAGACCAAGGCCGACTGTTCATCGAAACACAATTCTGTTTACCTAATGACGCGTCCTACACAAACCAAGAATGGGTAAATAGTTAAAGTCGGTATATAAGAAGAAATCCTGCGATAAACCATCTATATATATTAGGCCTAGTTTAGGTCTTTTATTAAATATATATGAATATTAGTGGTAAGTCAGTTTATGTACATATCCTATATACTTCATGTACACCTACCTACCTACTCTCTTCGTCTTACAGTTCTATCCATCCCTAGGTTGTCTGGAAGATATCGCTTACAGCGATAAGACCGCCAATTGTATACGGCAATAGCTTAGATATGTAAGCCTTTTTATGTATTTTGTAAGAACCTACCTAATATTTATTAAAAACTAGCTGACCCAGCGAACTTCGTACCGCCTATAATCGATTCTTTAAATTTTTAAATGTAATTTTTTTGATTTTTCTTTCCGTAAGAACCATCCTCGTACTTCAAGGAATACCTATTCCAAAAAAATAATTAGCAGAATTGGTTCAGCTGATCTTGCGATTTGCGCTTACCAACACTTTCAGCGATTCATTTTTATATTATAGAAGACTAGCTGACTCAGCGAACTTCGTACCGCTTAACAGTCGATTCTTTTTTTTATTTTTTCCTCCGTAAGAACCATCCCCGTGCTTCAAGGAATATTCTTAAAAAAGAATTAGCAAAATCGGTTCAGTTGATCTCGAGATTTGCGCTTACCAACACATTCAGGGATTCATTTTTATATAATAGAAGATTATAGGTGGGTCTTAATTAATAAGGGACGTGTCAATGTAAGCGAAGTCATTATAATATGCGACTTTTACTTTTAAGATTACTGTTGGACAAACAGTCTTTGCTATAGTTGCCTCACACAAACATACACAAACACAAACAATCACACACACACAATGTGGCAAACAAAAAAAAACGGTCCCAACTGAAAATCAGTTTTGCTGGTGATGTGTTATTCACAGCACACACCAGCAATGCATGCTGAGTTGGTGACATTTTTTTCTTGCCACGCAGGCACAATAGCTTGTTAGAAGATTTTACTGTTTTTTTTTTTACTTCCTAATTGATGTTCATCTTTCCCATTAGTGTGTAATTTTCTGTGTGTGTGCATTCGTGGCAATTTAAATAAATGTTTTCTTTCTTACTTACTTACTTTCTTTCTTTCTTTCTTTCTTTCTTTCTTTCTTTCTTTCTTTCTTTCTTTCTTTCTTTCTTTCTTTCTTTCTTTCTTTCTTTCTTTCTTTCTTTCTTTCTTTCTTTCTTTCTTTCTTTCAAACAATTCGTCAATATTTTTTATCTGCTGCTGCATATTTATTTAACTAGTTGTTATTTTTGATTTTTTGTTTTTATTATTTTCTTCTTTTTCTTCTTCAGGCTATATTATGTAGTCCACTGCTGGACATAGCCCTCCCCTAATGAGCGCCATAGCGCCCTGTCTTCAGCTTGCCGCATCCAGCATCTGCCGGCAGTTTTTCGCAGATCGTCATCCCGCCTGGTCGGAGGGCGTCCTACACTACGTTTGCCTCCACTCAAGATCTTGTTGCACTTGTGTTCGCACTATTGTATTTCCATTAACTTTTTGTTTTTTTTTTGGTGTTCTGTTTATATGTGTTACAAAAGTAATGTTTTTCGCTTTCATTCACTTTCACTCCAATTTTTTGCAAGTATTCATATGAAAATCAAACTTCGTTGTATTAATCGGGTCTAATCGCGATTATTCATTACGCAAAATGTAATTACCTTAATTACCATAACCATTAAACGTAATTATGTAGGTAATTGCCGTAATTACGTTTTACCTAATAAGTAATCGCTATTACACCCGAATAATACAACGAAGTTTGATTTTCATATTAATAATTGCTTGCAAAAAATTGAAGTGAAAGTGAGTGAAATTGAAAAACATGTATGAGTATCCCGAATCATTAAGAAACTTCGTTTTGTAATTACGTCGTAATAGGCGGTTCGTCAATATAGGCGGGGTTTTAATGAACGGATTCTACTTTAGTTCTTCTACTATTCTAGCCCCGAAAGGCCGTCTCAGCTTTACGCACAATTGAGTCCACAACTGCTCATCTTGAGGCCCGCATTCACTTGATTTGTGGTCCCCAAGTAGACACTATTTTGGTCGAGAGATTTATTGGGTATTTGGGAAAGCTGCAGTGCCTTGAAATTATGTCGAAAGAAAATACTCACAACAACTTGTACAGTTTGTTACGCTTTATTGCATAAAAATAATTGAACCGCTCGTGGCCTAGTCAAACCGAGTGATTGGAATGAATCACTTGAGTTAAGCAACAACAAGCGCTGTCAGGTACAGGATGGGTGACCGTCCCATGACTACCGCTAGTGGCATTTTTCCGACCGCTTCCGTGCTTTGCAAGGCACGTTTAGCCGTTGGTGCTGCGTGTCGTAATTATAATGACAGTGGTTAAGCAATGTCAGAGGCCTTATGGGCGGCTTGATAACTTCTGACAGTAAGGCCCGCCACTGTCTTACAATCCTCCACCAACCCGGACTTGGCCCCCGTGGTTGAGTATGGCCTAACCTTTATACGATGCAGGTAGAGACCCGTGCCCCAGCATTGGGGACATACCAAGGGTTGATATCGATGATATTGTATAAAAATTAAAAAGCAAAGAAACGTAAACGACAGGTAAGTGTAGATGTACAAAGGCAGACTTATTTTTAAAAAAAATCTTTCAGCCAGCCTAAGAAAGATACTGAAGTCTATACAGTTTTCTTTTGTATAAAATTTTGTGCTTTTATTTTGTACTAGCTGTTTCCGCAAAACGTCTTCCTGTGTCTTAAATTTATCTGCACGCTAAGTTTCATGTAAATCCGTTCAGTTGTTGCGGGATTGAGTAACAAACGTACGAATAATCTTCAGAAACTTTCGCACTTGTAATATTATAGTAGGATGTCGGAAAACAACATGTTGCAACGCTTTGAAGTTTTTTAGGAAGACATTTCTGCAAATTAAGAACTCGGGGCTGCAAGTGATGCAAATTACTTCAGCCAGATGTCGGTGCCTGTACGTAATACAGAGAGTATTGTAAAGAGGTTCGAAATTTCACTGATGCCGGTGAGTCGCCCATTAGCTCAGTTGGAAAGAGCGCTGGCACGGGTAGCCAGAGGTCGTGGGTCCAAATCCCGGCATGGGTGGAATTTTTAGCCTCTAAATAGGTTTTTAAGTAAATTCTTACAACAAAGTGTGCAATTTGCTTTAGAGCGACATTTCGAGCCTTTCTCTTATTTTTTCAGCTACATTTTGACTCCTTCTACCAGGTATCATTGCTAAAACTAGAAGACATGCATACTTTGACATTTTGTAAGAAAAAAATACTGTTTAACAAAGAGAACAGTATTTTTGTTAGAACAAACTTTTAAGATTTTACATTGTATTTTATTACTTCAGATACATTTTCACTCCTTTTACCAAACATCACTATTTAATCGGAGAGACATAAGATTTTTCGCAAGAAAACCACAGCAGTTGCACCGTGACATTCGTAGGTAAGAAAATACTGTACCCTTTGTTGTATTTATTTTGTTCTTAACCTGACATTTCATTTTTTAAAGGTTTTTTTCTTACGTCGAAATATCAAGCCTGTTTTATAAGCTATCTAACGATATATATTCTGTGAACTACCTATTGCCAGTCGTCAAACAATGAAATATTGTGAGGTGGGAACGGGGCCCGATGGAAGCGCTCGTGGCCTTGTCGAACCGACTGATTGGAATCAATCACAAGAGTTAAGCAACAACAGACGCGGTCAGAATGCTTTGACTACCACTAGTGGCATTTCTTCCAAGCGTTTCCGTGCTTTGTAAGGCACGAGCCGTTTGCGCCGACTTAAGGTAATGGCAGTCGTTAAGCCATGTCAGAGGTCACATGGGCGGCTTCATAACTTCTGACGGTAAGGTCCGACACTGTCTTACAATCCTCCACCAACACGGACTACGCCCCCTTGGTGGAGTATGGACTAACCTTCAGGAAGAAACCCGTGCCCCTGCAGTAGGGACATACAAGGGTTGATATCGGGAACGGGGTGTCCGATCGGTACATCTGGAAGCTAACAGGTTGTTTTTGGAAAAAAATTACATTTGTACCGTGAACTTTATAGGACAGAAAACACTGTACGCTTTGTTCCTTTTATTTTGTCCTCGCAGCTACATTTTGACTCCTTTTACCGAAGCTACATCTTTGGTGCTTACTTTGAACGGGGCGAATATGAATTTGAAATTTTAGTGGATCAGTATTCTTTCATTTTAGAACCACCTTTACGTGAGCGAATAAAACTGAATGTCCTCGACCCAAGCTAGATTTTTTATGACTATCACCTCTCTACTTTGCATCGACGCTTCATGCCGAGTCCACACGCTCGCCGCCTGGTGTAAGCCGCAATCTTCTTAAAATACTTGGCAAATTATTTTTGCTTTTTTATTGACTTAATGTGCTGAAGTCGATTTGTATATATTTTTAATATTTCTATTTCAATAATCGAAAACCATAATGTTTATATTTTGTTCATCATAATCAGCCGGTGTCAGTCCACTGCTGCCCATAGTCCTCTCCAAAGACGCCACTAAACCCGATCATCGGCTCTCCAATTTTCAAGTGAAAACTCACGTCTGTATCCCAGAGGGGTTAGTTAGTTAAGACCTGAGATTTCCGCACTTAGCCTCATAGTTGGGCCATTGTACGTTGCAAGCGCTGAGTTACGTTAACACTTCAGACACTAGGGTTTCCTTACGATGTTTTCCTTCACGGTCGGCGAGTGGTATTGCTACTATAATTTCACAGTACATAACTTAGAAAACAAAGTCATTGGTACATGCCGGGGTTTGAACCCACATCCCAGAGGGGTAGGCAGATACAAAGTTTTGCCACTTGCCGCGATCCCGACACACCCCTAACACTGTTACACAGGGTGACCCAAAAATTGGGTCAAGCGGAAGTCCAGAGACAATGCACCATAAGAGTACCCGAATCAACCCTCAAAACATTAATTAAATCGTCCTCAACTTTTCAAAAGTTTAGAATTTTAACAAGTTTTGGGATTCAGTATTATTTTTAATTCCAGAATCGCATCACAATGGCCCACAATTGCCCATAGGGTGAGTCTGAATGTTTTATTTTGTGCAAATTTTGGTTTTGGAGGTTTACCCTCAAAAAGTAACTAATTATGTATTAAGAACACGGAAGCGCCTGGCTACCCAAAGCACAGGGAATCCTACTTTGGAAGCCAGTATACCAGCAGGACTATTATTCTTATGGAAAAACTCAGCCTCTACATTACGCGCACCTAAGCGATTTCAATTCCAATTTGACAGGCGTAACAAATTATGGGATTTAACAGATAGATAAAATATTCTTGAGAGACAGACGATTGAAATTGCTCAAGATCTGGTATGTATAATTAGGCCCCTGATGATCGATAGAGTGCAAATGTTCTCAATGGGAGACCACGAACTGCTAAACGCAGTATGGCATACTGAAGACCTGAGGTAAATTGATGGCAGCTAGATACAGTCATGAGTATGACTGTACCTACATCATTGAAAAGCGGGCATGTAAAAATGCTACCCCTCGAAATTGGCGCGAAACAAAAGAATTCACTCCTCTCCCAAAGTTATTAGCATAACATACATTTTGACTGTGCCCTGAAGAGAGTGATAAGGGCGAGGTTTTGCCTTTATCTTTTATAGCACCAGTGGTGGCTTTTGATGTAAGAATTGGATCCCAAAAATACGTTCTTAAGATCATTAATCCGGACCTTAATAATGAAGATGACAAAAGGATTATTGGGCTGCAACTCGTTCAGCCCGCGCCGCGACTTTCCGGAGACAGCGTCGATCAGTTTGGACACCATGACTTATCCTGCCAACGCAGCGTGGGCCGACTGTCGCGTCATGCGTTCCTGAATGACATAATCCGGAGGGTTCTTTCCAGCGTCGCCTTACCGGCCATCCTTGAGCCTAACGTTATAGTACGGGACGATGGAAGGAGACCTGACGGTATGTCACTGGTGCCGTGGCAGAACGATGTTGCATCCGCTGGTGTGGGATGCAACCTGCTTTGACACACTGGCGTCTTCCCATGTCACGCACACCAGCAGGGCCACGGGCGTGGCGGCGACTACGGCAGAAGGCCTCAAGCGACGCAAATACTCTGTCCTTGGGGGTAGTTACCTATTTGCGCCGTTTGGGGTCAAGACGATGGGTCCGTGGGGGTCCGAGTCGCTTAAATTTCAAAAAGAAATAGCGACGCGCCTCATCTATTCATCAGGCGACCCAAGAGCTGGTAGCTACCTCGGCTTGCGCATCAGCCTGGCCATTCAGACAGGAAATACTACCAGCGTCTTGGAAACTCTCCCCATCTAGTGTTTACCATTTGTTTCAATCTTAGCCAACCTCAGCTTTAGCTTGATCAACATTCATTAATCATAATCATAAACTTTATTGTCATAAGCATTTGTACAAAGCTGTTAAAATAAAATTATTTGTATGTAGGTAGTTGGATAAAATAAACAATTTTAGTACCAGCAGAAAGAAGACTTGTACTACCCTCCGCGCTAGTTAACACCGTGTTGCGGCAGAGTAGCATTCGCCGTCCTCTACGTGACGAGTATTGCATACAAGTATCAATCTTCACTACACGATAAAACATGCAAATAGGGTTCAAAATCGTTTGCAGTTGGCAAATGCGATAACAAAAACAAGTCATAGTGTATGGTAAAATCAGAAGGATGTTACGTTTGAAGAAAACTTTTTTGTAGTGAATTTTTTTTTATTAGATGTATAGAGATCATTTTATTTTCCATAAAAAAGGAAGTCGGCCTTCATTACATAGTTGCTGTTTGCGGACCAAAAACCGGGCGTAACCGCATTTTTAAGGACTTGGTTAAAGTTGTTTTTCTTCTGGGGATTTATATTGTATAATACATTTTTGGGTTATTTTTGATGAAAACATTATGCTCTCTCCTTGATCTACTCTCCTAAGCATGGTAAAAGTTGATTACTATCAACGAGTATAGCCCCTCATTTTTGGATATTTATTAGGCACCTTTATGTTACATACTTTATTCATTGCTGATCAACGTTAAAAACAAGATAAACACGTTCTTATAACAAAGTCGTAGTGTCCAGTTCGAAGTGTCTGTAAAAGCAGTAGGTACCTATGTTATAGTTCACAAAAACAAACAACGGTGAGAAAAACAATGAGTTTATTTAGAGAACATTGCGCGCAAATAAACAAAGTTAGGGAATAAACATAGCTCTTATTTTCAGCAACAAACGCAAACACTAGAATCGCCAACCGGCTTCTGCTGGTCCCAACTTTCACGCGATATTAAATCTTATTCTTTGCGCACTGAAAACTGAATTAGCACGAAAGTTGTTTCACAACTTGTTTTCTTGCGTAAAACTTTACAAGTGCGATTTGGATTCAGCACTTGGGGTTCCGTCCCACCACATAATTTTCTAATTAAGTATATCGGCTTAATTACCACGCGTTCTCGTCGTACTCATCATGTTTTCCTACATAGTTAGCTAGTAGTATTGTGAAAGTGAAAGTGAATAACATTTTTTTTTGTAACACTTATAAACATAACACCAAAATAAAACAAAATTATGATGTACAAAAAAACCATAATAATATTGGAAATACAGTTATCTAAAACTTTCGTAAGCACAACAAATTGTAGATATAACAACACCCGTAAGTAGATCCGGACTAAAAGTCTACAATACAGTTATCATGCAGACACAAGTGCAACAAAAGACAAAGGCAGCAGCTCAGCAAAATGCCAGTACCAGGTGACCAGCGCTGGTTTTCTGCTGCACCTGATTTTTCCCCCTGAATGAATAAGTTGCAAAGATAAAAAGTGAAGTTATGAGAAATAATATAACTTCACAAATGTAGGTAACTTAGAAAACAAAGCCACTGGTACATCGATATCAACCCTGTATATATCCCCACTGTTGGGGCACGGGTCTCTTCCTGCATCGCAGGAAGGTTAGGCCATACTCCACCACGGGCGCTATCACGGTTGCTGGAGGATTGTAAGACAGTGGCGGGCCTTACTGTCAGAAGTTATCAAGCCGTCCATAAGGCCTCTGGCATGGCCTAACGACTGCCATTATATGACAGCCGGCACCAACGGCTTAACGTGCCTTGCGAAGCACGGAATTGCTCGGAAAAATGCCACTAGCGGTAGTCACGGGACGCTCACCCATCCCGTACCTGACCGCGCCTATAGTTGCTTAGCCAAGTGATTGATTCCAATCACTCGGTTCCGCTAGGCCACGAGCGCATTGGTACATGCCGATTTGAAACCCAAGACCTCTCGATTGATGCGCTACCAAAGCGGCTTAGGGCATCCAGACGCTGAGGAAAGGGCCAAAAATCGGGAATGTGGTTTCAAACTGTTGCAAACGTGGGATCCGGTCATCAAGATGTGTTTGAGTGGAAAAAAGTCGCATGGTTTATTGTCCGACATTGTCAGTGTAGTGTGTCGCAACCCTAATAGAGCTTTGTGATAGCTGATTGAGGGAAGTCTGAAACCTCATCAGCCGAAGATGCGAACGGGTGCCAGCAATCAGTATTCTCGTGACCACAATGACTGTAACGTCGTCGAAACGTCGAGGTAAAATAGCAATAAATTACTGCGCGATTAAGCCCCGAAAATATTCCAACTATGGGCCAAAAAGCCTAAATAAACAACACAAAACCCACCAGAAGCGCACACAATTGGATCAGCGAAATTATTACAACCTGGCACAAGAAGACATTATTTACGGCAGCCTCTCGGCAAGATTAATGTACTCGCGTGTACCTTCGTACAGTCGCGGTGGAAATACGTTACGTGAGGAGGCAGCTGCAGCCTCTGGCCACTGGGTAACTTCGTCACTGTGTGAAGACTTGCTGAAGACTCATCCGATTTAAACTAGTCTAAACTCAGGAAAGGGTTGGTCCACCAATTCAAAGTTGTTCAGCGAGCTATAGAAAAAGCTATGCTCGGAGTTTCTCTGAAGTATAGGATTCTTAACGAATGCATACTACAGAAAATCAAAGTTCATAGACATAGCTCAGAGAATTAGTTAGCCGAATATGAAAATAAAGAAAAACATTTATTTTACCAACATGACACATCACAGAAACAAAACAACCAGATAAATTAACATAATATGAGCACAACAGAAATAAACGAAATATACAATAAGCGAAACCACAAAAAGACATAGGTTTAGCCTGTGGTGTGTCTCAATTGCCACAAAAGGCAGCTAAATTAGCAAAGTGGCAGCAGTGGACTGCCCATATCTCGCGAAGAACCGACAACCGTTGGAGTAAACGTGTTCTTGAGTGGAGACCACGACTCGGCAAACGTAGTGCAGATGAAAAGTTTGAAGGTGATATAGAACGAGGTATCGTTATCAACCCTTGTATGTCCCCACTGTTGGGGCACGGGTCTCTTCCTGCATCGCAGGAAGGTTAGGCCATACTCCACCACGGGGCCCAAGTCCGGGTTGGTGGAGGATTGTAAGACAGTGGCGGGCCTTACTGTCAGAAGTTATCAAGCCACCCATAAGGCCTCTGACATGGCATAACGACTGCCATTATATGACAGCCGGCACCAACGGCTTACGTGCCTTGCGAAGCACGAGAAAGAGGTATAAATGACGGAAATTGTGTAAACGGTGTCTTACACTCTCTAATCAGTGATAAATCAGTTACGTTAAGAGCTAATTTGCAATACAAATGTAAAGCTTGACGTGCCAACGACTGTACGTAACACGCACCAAATGTTTTACCTTTCACTCTACACTTCCTTCACCTATCTGCTCGTGTGTTTTATCTGCGTCTACATCCCTCTCGTCTACTGTACAGATAAACCCTAAACAGAAGTTCGGATCGATCGTTTCAACTGCAATCACGGATTATTATTTGACGTCAAAAATGTACAGTAATAGTAGATTATGCATTAAGGGAATAAAACCATGTCTTACGTCATGAGCGGTATATTGAACCCTGAGCGGAGCGAAGGACTCCGAGTTAACTCCCGAGCGCAGCGAGGGAGTTAAATGTTAACTCCTGAGCGAAGCGAGGGAGTTATGTAGAGTCCTGAGTGAAGCCAGGGGTTCATACCGCCCGAGACTAAGACATGTTTTATTCCAGAGGTGAATACTCTACTTTTCACACCATCTGGGAGACAATAAATTTTTCTTTTTTTTTATTGGTGTTTCGCGCGGTCACACGACACAGTAGTTCAGAAACAAAAGAAAAAAGGGGTGAGTTTCGAACAACAATTCGAATTTCGAATTGCAATGCGAATTTTGCTTCATAGTTTTCATGCGAATTTTGACATTCTAAATTCAAATCACTTTATTCCCTAGGGAAATTTTTCATTATTATTGCCCTCGAGAGACAAGGCTATGCTTTACGATGATATTTGACGGTACGTAATAAGGCATTGTCGAGCAGGAGGTGTGAAAAATATGATTATATACTAACCCGTGCTAAGGACAATTTTATAAAACCTAATTAGAGGCCAAAAATTCCACCCACGCCGGGACTCGAACCCGTGACTTCTGGTTAACCGTGCCAGCGCTCTCCCAACTGAGCTAATGGGCAAGTATCAGTAAAATTTCAAGTGATGCAAATTACTTCAGCCAGATGTCGCTGCCTGTAAGTAATACAGAGAGAATTGTAAAGAGGTTCGAAATTTCACTGATTCCGCTACTTGCCCATTAGCACAGTTAGGAGAGCGCTGGCACGGTTAGCCAGAGGTCGCGGGTTCGAGTCCCGGCATAGGTGGAATTTTTAGCCTCTAAATAGGTTTTTAAAGTAAAATATGATGCAAGTAACAGTCTATGTAAAAGTATATTAAGCCGCTTTGGAGTGAAGATCAAACCTCGATTCATAAATTCATAAATATTCATGGACATTACACAGATCTCGTTAGCCCTATATTAAGTACAACTAAATGACTTGTGTTACAGGAGCTTACTCGACGATAGATTTAATACAATTAATATATAGATAACATCCAAGACCCGAGACAAACTAGAAAAGATCGTTTCCTAGTTTGACCTGGCCGGGGATCGAACCCGAGATTAAAGGCCGTCTTTTATGTCGATTCATGTATCTCATTCAATTGGCCTAGCTTAACACCCTTAACTACCGTAACCGAGGTCGTGGCTTTGATTCCCATTAGAAGCCGCTGTAGTTGATTTGTACATAAAGCTTCACTTCGGTTGTGCTTCTATGTTTATGATGTCCTTGACTGATTACCATAAGTAGACTGTTTTCTTGTTAGAGAAAAGGGCAAGTGATTGACTTCTTCGTTGGATTAGCCGTTAAGGCGCGCAGGTACCAAGACAGAAGTCGTGGGTTCGATTTAGACTGTACATTTGTACAAATGGCCTCAGTCTAGACGTGTTTTCATGTTTGTGACGTCTTTACCTGATTACCATAGTACAGAGTATCCTCATTTGGGATCAGGCGAAGAAATGGTCTTGTGGGGAAGTGATTATCGTTAATATTATTGTTTTGTGTGGAAGTTATAGCTATGTCCAAGACAGGCCGACCTTCTGAGGGTTCTGACTCCGTGCCTCTGGGCTGAAATTTTCGCTCACGCACGCTTTCCACGTCTCGGCAATTAAGCGCGGGAGACGTAGCCCTTTGAGTTATGAGTCATATCTTCGCGAGAATAGATGTGTTCGTAAAGACAGCGGTTGCCTATGGCTTAAACAGCCCAACTCTGTTTCCAGCCTTATCTACCTCTAAATGCATAATTCTTCAAACACAACTATTAGTTCATATATTAAAACAATTTAATTCAGTAGAAATGAGGTCCTTGAGAAGTATGTGTAGTGATACTTTGAATGACAGGATACGCAATAGTCTGATTAGAGAACGTTGTGGACTAAAAGAGGATGTAGTGACTAGAATTGAGAAAGGAATGTTGCGTTGGTTTGGACATGTGGAGAGGATGAAGGAAGAAAGAGTGACGAAACAAATATTATTGCAAATGTGTGTGGTAGGGCTGGTAACGGACGTCCCAGACGGACTTACATCGACCAAATAGGGGATGTATTAGCAAAGGGAAAGATAAAAAGTACCCGGAACCGGCGTGCGTGCATGCAACGACGTATAAACGTTGATGAAGCGACGGTGATCTGTCAGGATCGTGGCAAGTGGCAGTCCCTGGTCTCTGCCTACCCCTCTGGGATACAGGCGTGAGGTTATGTATGTATTAAAACAATTTCGTTCTATGAGTTTCTTCTCGCTAAACCGTTGGCCTAACATGTTTCAGGATATTTTAAACTTTCGCGACTTGAACACATTCTTGAACCATCAGTACTTTGCAACGATCGCCATTATTATAGCCGATTTGTGCGTGAACCGGTTGAAATTAAGAAACACAAAAATTTCAATCGGGAATGTGGTTTCAAACTGTCGCAAACGTGGGATCCAGTCTTCAAGAAGCGTTCGAGTCGAAAGAAGTCGCATGGCTTATCGTCCGACATTGTCAGTGTAGTATGTCGCAACCCTAATAGTGCTTTGTGATGACCGATTGAGGGTAGTCTGAAACCTTATAAGCCGAAGATGCGAACGGGTACCAGCCATCAGTCTTCTCGTGACCACGATGACTGTAATGTCGTCGAAACGTCGAGGTAAAATAGCAATAAATTACTACGTGATTAAGCCCCGAAAATATTCTAAAAAATGTTTCAGGATGCACTTTAGAGGTATGTATACGTCCCACTGCAACTCGAATTAGCCATTTTAAGCGCTGAGTATACCTAAACATGACTGTGAGGGTAAGGCTGATGCCGTATACCTTCCCATCCTACCAAGTTTAAAGAATTTAACATTTTGTTTAAATTCCTCAGATCCTAGTTTTGAGCTCTAGGATTTGAGAAATTTAAACAAAGTATTAATTTTTTTAAACTTGGAAGGATGTAAAGGTACACGGCCTCAGCCTCAGCCTTCTTCTTTAGCTTTGGTTTGTCACATTGACTTTATAAAAATGAGTGAATTTTTGAACTAAAACTTTCGTAAGCACAACACATTGAAACCTGGTCGGACTCTTCCGATATAACAACACCCGTAAGTAGATCCGGACTAAAAGTCTCCAATGAGTGAATTCTTTATCTGTATTCGTTTCTACAATTACAACAAAATAATATATTTTTCAGACTTTCTGAAGTTTATTTCCACTAAGAATCATAAACTTAACTCAGGCTTCCCCGAGATTCAGAGATTTTAGGTACAAGAGCTAACTAACAATATTTAACGTTTGATCCTTAGGTATTTAACAGACCTCGCTCATTGACCAAGTGACGTACCTTCACAGTCCAAAGGATTCATTCTACTTGTGATTTGAACGACGCGCACTTGAAGGCATCAAAGCGAAAAACGGTAAACAAACAGCAATACTTGTGGAAAATCGCCGCCGAAGTAAAAAACGACATGAGGGCCGATCGCATTGAGTCGAGTACTCCACTTTTGAGAGGGGGTTAGGACCCATTTGGGCTTAAGTTTGACTCTTGGTCTTTGTACAGTAAGTAGAACAATGAATGAATGAAAAATTCTTTATTGCACTAAAACAAATTTGTACAAAGGCGAGCATAATACTTGATAGTATTTTCTTCCAGCTAACCCACGATAATGCGGACAGTGGAAGGGGTAGTGCCAGTAAACAATATAATATAAGAGTGATATTAGATATTACATAACCTAGGTTAACTAAATATTCCCAATTTAATTTAAATACACATACGTATATAAAATAGCACGAAAAATATAAAATGATACTCAAAATGCTCATCTTCGGTGGCACAAGGGCAAAACTTTAAAAATTTAAAAATATATATATTTAACGCCCGTAAAGTACATGGCTAATTATAAAGCGGTGTTTTCTCGTGGTCCCATTATTTTGTCCTGTTAACGGGTCCACGAGGAATAGCTATTCCTCGTGGTCCCGTTGTTAGCGACAACGGGACAGAAAGGCTGTCCAGGTGCTGGATGGGTGACTATCCCGTGACTACCGCTAGTGCTATTTTTTTCAAGCGCTTCCGCTGATTCGCGAGGCACATTAAGCCGTTGGTGCCGGCTTTCAAGTAATTTTAGTCGTTGAGCCATGTCAGAGGCCTTATGGGCGACTTGATAACTTCTGACAGTAAGGCCCGCCACCGTCTTCCAATCCTCCAACAACCCGGACTTTGCTCCTTGTGGTGGAGCATGGCCTGACCTTCCTGAGACCTGTCACTAGCAGGGGGGACATACCTACAAAGGGTTGATATCACTATCACGAACCTATTTATTTAATTATTTGTATCTTTTGATAATTTTATTTATTCACCGTGTTGTTTAGGCATGTATTTATATAGGTACCTCTGAAATTATAATTTTAATGTTTTTTGTACATCTACTTCTTCTCTAATGTATAAGTCCAGTTCATCCAAAGGTTGTCTGGAGGAGATAATTTTTAGTGAAGGCCGCCGTCTGTACTCTTCAGTTAAGAAATATCTGTGTAATTTCCATTTTTATGTACAATAAAGTATTCTCTATCCCTCTATCTATCTCTAATATACATAATAACTAAGAAGGTTCAATCCTGCAAGTCGATGCGAACCGCTTCCGCAAAAAGTGGCCGTACCTTTGATCGTCAGTTCTCTGGAACGAAGTGTTTTAAAGTACAGGAATTGTTCCCTAGAAAGAAAATAAGTACTAACACGCTTAAGTTTCTATTCGATGGGTTGGGATCTGAGAAACTCTACAAGGCTCTGTAAATGAATGCTATGGAGGGAAAGAGTCGCTTTGTTGAGTAAACCTTTAAGGCGCTAAAGCGCTACCAATGGAAAAAAATCAGAATGTGTTTTATAATACGTTTTATACTATTTTTATTTTTAATGTACTAATCCCTGCTAAGGACAATTTTAAAAAACCTATTTAGAGGCTAAAAATTCCACCCATGCCGGGATTCGCACCCGCGAACTCTGGCACGGATAGCCAGAGGTCGCGGTTTCGAATCCCGGCATGAGTGGAATTTTTAGCCTCTAAATAGGTTTGTTAATACGTTTTTATCCGAAAGAAAACATGAGAAATCTTAACAACTGTGATAGCTAACTTTAAAACCTAC
Source organism: Yponomeuta sedellus (assembly GCA_934045075.1). Lineage (NCBI taxonomy): Eukaryota > Metazoa > Arthropoda > Insecta > Lepidoptera > Yponomeutidae > Yponomeuta > Yponomeuta sedellus. The sequence goes on from OW203743.1 coordinate 3,120,895, forward strand.
AGTCTAGAACCTAGGATCAACAATCAAGGACTCAATCGATTTCCGCTATCGATTAAAGTCCTAGGAATATATAAAAAATAGTTACCACAGTATTATTAAGATTTCTCATGATTAGTTTTTGACAAAAAGGTATTATAATACATGTTATTATAACACAAGACGACCTCAGTGGCGCAGCGGTAGCGCATCTGCCTACCGTGCGAGAGGTCCCGGGTTCGATCCCCGGCTGGGGACAAAAAAAAAACAGGTCTTGGATGTTTACATGTTTGTGATGTCGTTGTGTCTGGTTCCCACGACACAGTGTATCCTAATGTGGGGCCAGAGGCAATGTATGTCTCAGTATGTAAATGTTATGTTATGATTTTTATTCCATTGCCGGCGCTAGTTAGCGCCCCTAAGCACCTTAAAATACTCTGTTGTAGGCGATTTAGTTTCTAGTTTTTTCTTGACGAGATTAAAAATTCAACGCTTAGTTGAATTTCTTCATTTCGTGCTGTGTGAATTTCATGCTGTGTGGTGTCGGCCTAGAGAATAGCACCAACCCAATTTCTTCCCGCGGGTGTCGTAAAAGGCGACTAAGGGACACAAAACGGGGGGTGGGCAGCAGCGCCCCCTGCAGTATAATTCCACCAAACTGCGATCCCCAACCCGCATGCCCTGCGTGGGGATTATGGGCACTGCCCCTCATTGATGGCACAACCTTTCGCTATGGAGGTCATTAGGGGAGGGCTATGTCCAGCAGTGGACTAATATAGCCTGAAGAAGAAGTTGAATTTCACATTTACATTTATTACATTTACATACAGCCATACTCGTATATTATATTTAGTCTGTTAGCTTTTAGAATATACCTCGGCTGCTATCGGATAGAATCGGATATATATTTGTATAATTTCTATTACACAAATATATATCGGAACTAATATGACACGGCGAAACCGAAGCGTACTCTAGACTATACATTGCTTCTGGCACCACACACTAGGATACTCTGGGTCGTAAGAACCAGAAACAGCGACGTCACAACCATGTAAACATCCAAGACCTGGCGTTTTCTTTTTGATCCAGCCGGGGTTCGAACCCGGGACCTCTCCCATTGTAGGCAATGCGCTTCCGCTGCGCCACAGAGGTCATCGTAATATTTTTTATTTCAATCTACCCACCTTCTCTCTTCATCTGTCAGTTCTATCCATCCAAAGGTTTTTGAACTAAAACTTTTGTAAGCACAACACATTGTAGACATTTAATCCGGATCTACTTATGGGTGTTGTTATATCGCTCCGATTCGCAGAGCTTAATCATGGTGACCAGAGACGGAGCTCGCATCGTCGGTTGCTCGTCTCACACATAACAACACCCGTAAGTAGATCCGGACTAAAAGTCTACATCCAAAGGTTATTTAGAAGAGATCGCTTTTAGCGTTTACACCGCCAATCGTATACGAGAAAACTTAGAAAGGTTAGCCTTTTCGTGTATATTTTGTTTTTTGCTGTGTACAATAAGAGATATTCAATTGTCCAAAAACGTGTCATGTGAACGAAGGTGTGATTTTTGCCATGTGTGGCGCTTGTTACCAAGCGTCGTCATGTTTGCACCCAGAAATTCTTCATTTAAGAAAGAAAGAAGAAAGAAAAACATTTATTTAACGCTACGTAGACATACTAAATTTGTCAGAAAAAGAAAATACAGAAAAGAAAGCAGGAGTAAAACAAAAGCAGAAGAAAAGAGGAACTACAGATGAATGAAATGAACATAAATTCCAACGCATTTGGGACAGAGAATACGTTCGCTATCGGCCGCGTCGGTAGGTAGCATTCGGATGCCCGTTTGGCTGAACTGCGAGTCACGTTCTGGCAATTATGTGCCAGGGGAGTTATGGCAACGGTGGCATTCTGGCACACGAGCCAGGGAAGAGTTGCCTTGATGAGTGTGCCTGCTGCATACCCGCAAAGTTACGGCTTTATTCATTTACGGTGTCGAAAATGTTACAGCATTGCAGCCTAAACTAACTTAACTAATTAATTATAATACAATCCTATACAGAAACACACAAATGACTTCGTTATCTTAGGTCTAGCGGTGAGTGATATCAATCCTTTGTATGTCCCCACTGCTGGGGTACGGATCTCTTCCTGCATCGCAGGAAGGTTAGCCCCTACTCCACCACGGGCCGAGTTCGGATTGGTGAAGGATGGTAAGGCAATGGTGGAGGACTGGTAGACAGTGGCGGCCTTAATGCCTGAAGTTATCAAGCCACCCATAAGGCCTTTGACATGGCTTAACGCCATCTAGAAGTAAGCAAATGAAAATAATTTCGTTATCGTTGCGGTATCACGTAAGTCGTGACTTCGAGTCCCACTGGAGGCCGCCGCAAATTTGTACAAATGTCCTCAGACTACGTATGGTTTTATGTTTGTTTTATCCTTCTATGGTTACCATAGCACAGGGTATCCTAGTTTGGGACCAGTGATTGTGACGAGTGTAAGTTTTCAATTATTTATTACACAAAAATTAAACAAAAAGAAAAACAAATGAAGCGAAGGTGATCTGTCAGGATCGTGGCAAGTGGCAGTCCCTGGTCTCTGCCTACCCCTCTGAGATATAGACGTAAGGTTATGTATGTATGTGTAAATTAAACAACACAAAAAAGTATGTTCATCCATCATCATTTCTCTAGCAACAATCGTAAATACCTGAGACTCACGTTTCATTACATTACATAACCTCACGCCTGTATCAAGTTTCCTTACTATATTTAATTCCCTTCACAGTTAGCAAGTGCTACTACAAATTTACAAATGTATGAAACTTAGAAAAACATAATTGATACCTTATACGAAGTCAAGACCTTTCGGATGTAAAGAAACATTCCACCAACGCCATTGCTACTAACTCGTCAAGTAAAAAGCAAGTCAGCAAATATCCCGCCACGAGTGAATATTAATTCTCTGTATCCGAGGGAGAAGTCCATTCAAGTGTGCTCAAGGCCCGCCACTCCACGCCAGACTCCGCCGTCCTTACCATCAGTTGTAGACAAACGGGTCAATCAATAAATTAACCAATCAGGAAAGACGTTTTGTTCATCAGCATTATACATTTTACAACTTTTGCCGGTTGCGAGAAGAAAGAAAAATTTTTACTTAAACGATTGTAACTGAATATAGTGAAGCAAGTTTAAACGGGGCGGGAAGGCCACACGACCTTTTTACCGGGTTGGCAGGAGGTTGCCACGAACATGGAGGAAAGGAGATCTAAAGGGGAGGCTGTTGCCAATTAGTGAGACACAATCGGGACAGCATACAATATAATGAACAAAAAATCTATGCTGTATGTAATCTTGAACGTTAGGCGATCTCTGAGACAAATTATCTAAGAACATACTATAATGGCTGGCTGTGTGGTGTCGGCCTAGAGAATAGCACCAACCCAAATTCTACCCGCGGGTATCGTAAAAGGCGACTAAGGGATACAAAACGGGGGTGGGCAGCAGCGCCCCCTGCAGTACAATTCCACCAAACTGCGATCCCCAACCCGCATGCCCAGCGTGGGGATTATGGGCACTACCCCCCAATGATGGCCCAACCTTGCGCTCATTAGGGGAGGGCTATGTCCAGTAGTGGACTAATATAGCCTGAAGAAGAAGATACTATAATGAAAATTCAATAATGTCTTACACACACGTAACGATCTGTGCCTGTGCACGGAATAAAATGGAAGGGGTCGAATACAATGTGCACCCGTTTCTGATTTACTAGTATCATTCTTGAAAGTTTAGTTGATGGCGTTCTATTTATTTCGTTAAACTCAAATAAGCCATTTGATTACGATCGACGTCTTTTTCTTTTTCTTATAATACGCGGTTTGCTCATCTAGCGCGGCGCGGCGGTTTTACACTTATGTCCGTTTCCATTCGTGACTGTGCTGCCGAGCATGATACAACTGGGCCCTTGCTTGCACATTCCATTTTTTTTATAAATAAAATAATAAAAAAAAAAAACAAAAGCCTTTTATTGTTTTGCCAAGAGACGTTATACATAATTTACAAACTTTTTTTTTATATATATTTTTTTTCATGCAAGTAAATGAATTGATAATTTGATTCTACATGCAATGAATATAACAAAGTGAATATATTTATCTATCTATTTACAATTAATCCGAATCAGATACGAATTAAAATCAATGAATTTTGTTAAAATCATTAAAAATTATGAATCATATTAAAATCAATAAAATTATAAATAAATTATTATCAATTATAAATTAATAGTTACTGTAAAATAAAAAAAAGCAAAATTGATCATATTAGAAGAACACCTGGTAGGGTGAAGGCCTTCTCCAAGTTCAACCACGCTTCTCTATCTTGAGCAATCTGTATCCAGTTAGAACGTTGAGATAAACGTTGGTCTGACGACATAACAAGGATTGCCGGGACTAACTGAATTTTTTTTATAATGGAGAATAATTCAAAAAAATATTATTCTGAAATAAAACAACCATTAAGAGACTTATCTTCAAGGAATACAACAAAAATACACAAAGATTTTTCTGTACTTTTATATCGGAGGAAAATGACAAATTATAAAATAAAATAGAAAAGCCGGCACAGCGGCTCTACAGCTTGGTATCTACGCCTTTGCCTTTGTCACCCAAAAAAAAAGTAATATGTCAATAATGTCAACAACTTTTAGTCTGTGGTGTGTCAAATCGAATAAAAAGGCGATAACAAGTTTTTTTTTCAAGTGAAGTGAAGTCAAGGGGTAGCAGTAACTTAGCAGAAACCTTGAACAGTAATGCTGTCCTGCTTTCGCTAACTAACCTTCCATAAGAAAAAAAGAGATGCCACGACGTTTATCAATGCACCGATTTCAAGGTGCGTACATGCCCTACTGTCAAACGCTACCTACTAGGGATGGGCCTAACTGTCCATCGATATCGATAGAATTGTAGAAAAAATCGGGCTTTTCGTATTGTATGACGCATTAGTATTAATTTATGTAATATTGAAATATATAATAATAAATAAAAGACTGTTACTTTTTATGCAAAATGAAAATGCTAACTTATTTTTTTTACATAGGCCTTAACATAAAAAGTTCCATACCTTAAAAATCCGAGACTAAGCTTTACATTAACGTTGTTTTTTGCATTAAGTAAAAAATAAAAATACATACAGAGTTAGGACCCTTTGTTACATATTCCATGAAAATATCTTTCTTTTGTATATTAGTCTTACAATACCATTTGATAAGAAATATCGTTTAGTGAAAGCAGATCACTGTCAATATTTATTGGAAGATACGTAATGAAGGCATACACTCGCGACGAACATATCTTCAAAAGGAATACTAACACTAGTACTTGGTTAACCAGATAGTATCGATTAAGTAAATCCATCTTCCACCGCAATCTCTTGCTAAAAGTGGGCAACAAAACGCGTTTAAATATAATAATATTATTATTATTAAAAAAAATTATTGCATAAAAGTTTTTCACATAGGCGAGGTTAATACTACTTAGCATTATCTACGAACCAACCCTTTTTTGGAGACCAGATTAGTAGGAAGTGCAATTTACAATATTAAATTTACTCGTTTCTCATTTAACTCTAAATTATAAATATGAAATTTAGGGTCTGTCTCACAATCAATCATGATAAAGTTCCGGATAAGCTATCCGCAACCAGGGCTGTTGTTTGTTCTAAATTTGAAGCCATAAACGAACACACGCAACATAGAAAAAAAAATTAAATTTAGAACAAACAGCAGCCCTGGTTGCGGATAACTTTTCTGGAACTTTATTTGAACATTATGAAACAGGTTCTTAGTATAGTGGGGGAACATTATAATATAGAGAGATATATACAATATATACAAATACAGGTGGTAGTTGCCATTCGTTGTAAACCGTGTTATTTTTAAACAATAAACTATATTTGTATGTGTATTAATTATATATATGTATTACATATATATATATATATATATATATATATATATATATATATATATATATATATGGTTGTATGTGTATTAATTATATATATATATATATATATATATATATATATATATATATATATATATATATATATATAATTAATACACATACAACCATACAATAGACCAGGGCTATAGGTGATTCCTTCATCCAATGTTCCTTTTAGGTATGTCATTATTCTCTTAACGCCAAGGATGTTCTGCTTCGTTGGATTTTCTAAGTTGCGAGACGCAACACTGACTGCAAAGGCTATGTCTGGCCTAGTGCCTGTCATCAAGTATGCTAACGCACCAACTGCTTGACGGTATGGGAATGACGATGTAGGTTCTCCATCATCTGCGACATCATTCGCCTTCAGAATTGGCGTATTTAATGCTGTGCATTTATCCATGCCGAACCTCTCCAATACACGAACTGCATACGCTTTCTGATGTAGTAATATTGAGCCATCGGGGAACCTCTTTATCTCCATCCCGAGGAAGTAACTAGCAGGTTTCACTGTTATCTTGAAACGCAGTCTCATTTCTTCCAAGAAAGGAGGATGCAAATTTTGGGCCCACCCTCCAATAGCTACGTGTGATACATTGTTGAATAGGTATTTTTGAGCTGAATAAAAGTTACTATGGGGTCAAGTCCTAAATCTTAGTCCGTTCAGAGTTATACATAATTAAACATATCAGTTTCGGCAATAACTAAATAATGCTATTTCCATAATATATTGCACTTTTGTGCATAGTATATGGAGTGTAGATAAGTACAAGCCTATAGTTATCAACCACGGCGTTTAGGAAGGTACAAACCGTTTATCAGTCATCTCGCTCGCACTCATTAGGTGTTTACGCTGGCTCGCTCGCTCACTCGTTAACGGTTTCTATGAGATGAGTTTGTATGAGATCTGGACCCACCCTCCAATAGCTACGTGGGATACATCGTTGAATGGGTATTTTTGAGCTGAATTAAAGTCCGTTCAGAGGAGTTTTTACAAAAAATAAAACAATGATAACGTACTTTCAAAGGAAACATTTATTATTAATATTCGTCTACAATTACCTCGTTCAAAAATAAGGCTGGGCCTACAAATCCCTCATGCCTGGCGCACCCTAAGTACCAAACGATCGACACAATGTCCCAGGTCCCTATTGTACGTCGTCCGATCATGCAGGTACAATATCTTTGGATGATGTTATTGTCGTGAACTAATAAATAACAATAGTACTTTCTAGCTCTCACGTGCCGCGATTGAATGCGACCTCGTAGGAGCCAAGCATCCTCATCAATGCCAAAATCAGGTAAGTCCTCTAGTGCAGCTTCTCTGTATATTTCTATTGTGTAGATTCCATTTTGTAAATGTTCGCTATAGTAAGATTTTGCTATCTTTAGTTGGTACGTTCCTAAAGCCAATATTATAAAGAAGAAACGGGTAGTTGTTGGCTGGAATAAGCATGTTTATGATACACATAAGGCTGCAAGGATACATTTCCATGAGTGGCTACAGCAAGGTGGGCCTACTACAGGACGCATTTATGAGCAAATGGCGAAGTCACGGCGAGTCTTTAAATCCAAATTAAAATGGTGCCAAAATAATGCCGAGCAAATAAGGATGGATATTCTGGCCACACACCACGCACAAAATAATTTTAAAGATTTTTGGAAAAATACAAATAAATTAAGTCCTAAACCCAGTGTTCCTCTTAATGTCGATGGGGTGACTGAACCGACTGAAATTGCGAACCTGTTCAAAGAGCATTTTCAAGTGGAACCAAGGACTCGTGCGGATAAGCCGAAGCAGCTGCCGCCGTTGCTGGATGCTAAGATCCGTCCAAAGTCCTTAATAAACATAACAGCGAAAGACGTGTTTTCAGTTATTAAAAAATTGTCGAGAGGTAAATCTCCAGGACACGACGGACTTAGCATTGAGCACCTTCGGCATGCTAGGCTCCATCTGCCACGGATCCTGTCAATGCTTTTCAACTTCTGTTTAAGACATTCATACTTCCCAAATGAATGCATGAAAACGGTGGTTGTGCCAATAATCAAGAACAAAACGGGGGACTCATCTGACAGGAGCAACTACAGGCCCATTTCATTAGCTACTATCATTGCCAAAGTGATGGACAGCTTGCTGGACCGCATATTGTGTGGACACTTAAAATTGAATGATGCACAATTTGGTTTCCGTTCTGGATTGTCCACTGAAAGTGCAATACTTTGCCTTAAGCATGTTGTCCGTTATTACACAGATGGCCAGACCCCAGTATACGCCTGCTTTCTGGACTTGTCTAAGGCCTTCGATTTGGTGTCCTATGAGTTGCTCTGGTACAAGATGCGATCGGAAACCTCATTACCGGAGGAGTTTATCACGTTTCTTGATTATTGGTACAATAACCAAACGAATGTTGTGAGATGGGCGGGGGCAGTCTCGGACGAGTACAGATTGAAATGTGGTGTGAGACAGGGAGGGTTAACATCTCCTCGTCTCTTTAACCTTTACGTGAACGGGCTGGTGGAGGAACTCAGTAGCGCTGGTGTCGGCTGTTCCATAGAAGGCAAATATATTAATAATAATAAGCTACGCCGACGATATGGTGTTGCTGGCTCCCTCCATAAGCGCGTTGAGAAAACTAGTAGGCATATGTGAGACATACGCCGGGGCCCATGGGCTCAGGTACAATGCAAAGAAAAGTGAACTCTTAGTTTTTCAAGCACGCGGTCGAAAGGTCACCACTGTACCACCTGTGTACCTAGAAGGAGTTGAGCTAAACCGAGTCTCGCGGTTCAAGTACCTGGGTCACTGGGTCTCGGATGACCTCTCCGATAATGAGGATATTGAGAGGGAACGCAGGGCGCTGGCTGTCCGAAGCAATATGTTGGCTCGTAGATTTGCACGATGTACAGTGCCCGTTAAGATGACGCTATTTAAAGCTTTCTGTCAGACTTTTTATACGTGCAGTCTGTGGGTCAACTGTACGCAGAAGGCAATCAGCGCCCTGCGCGTTCAGTACAATAACTCGCTCAGGATGTTGTTGGGGCTGCCGAGGTACTGCAGTGCATCATCTAAGTTTGCTGAGGCTCGCATAGACGGCTTTTATGCAATTATGCGGAAAAGAGCTGCCTCACTGCTCAGCCGGGTCCGAGGCAGCGCTAGCAGCATCCTGGGAGTTATAGCCGGCAGATATGACTGCCCTGTCATGTGGTCGATGGAACAGTGGCATCTCAAATAGTGGCTACGCAAAATATTTTATTTTATTTGTTATTAAGTGTGTTATTTAAAAACGTACTGGTTTTTTTTCAATTTTTTCAATTTAAGTTTAAAGTTATTTATTTACTTATTTATTATTATATATGACAATTGTAATTTATTTTGTTTCTTTTATTGTTAATTAATTTTAATTATAAAAAATATGGATGTAATGTCTGAAATAAATTTATTGAATTGAATTTTAATTTCCATACTTGTCGCTAGGTGGTGCTTCCTCGATGCCATAGAAATATGAGTTTACGTTAACGCGATCGAGTAGTTAAAAAACTCGCACTATGTACTCTGTGCTCTACAGTGGTACTTATATAGGCTGCATTATAGTAACAGCCTTGATTGAAAATGGATAAGTGCCTAAAACGACTGCCCCGTAAACCGTTAACACACTTGACTGACAAAACCCACTGTGGGCCACCGGACTTGAATAACCCAATAGCTTCCATCCGGGTTTATTTCCATACTTGTAAAGTCCTTTTCTAGTATCCATGTCGCACGGTATCGTAGTTTGGGACCACGACAAGCGATGGTGTCGTAGGAATGTTATGTTATTAGGACCTACAAGGGTGTCCTTAAAGGGTATCCAACCGCTATAGGTATCCCAAAGTGGCGCGGTTTTGGGAGCGAGATGTCTGAGAGGAGGGCGGCGCTTTCGACACGAAAGAAGAAGATTCTTCCGATAGGTATCCCGCTTGATAGCTGGGGAAAAGCTGCTCATAGACTTGGTGCCCGCCATCCACAACGCAGCGGGAACTTGAAAACGCCCGACTCTACTCTCGACTTCAACGGGCAGCGATGACAAAGCAATTTGAAGCCCACTTGCTCTTACACGTACGGTAAGCTATGCTGCGGCCAATATAACCGACCATTCAAATATAAGCTTGGCTTCGCGGCTCACATCCCCGCGAACGCTGCAGAAGTCCCAGTAAACTGAGAAATCTTATGAATCTTTATGAAGTCCTAATAACCCTTGGAAAGTCTTACCAACCGTTGAAAAGTTTTACCAACCCTTGGGATGTCCTACCAACCCTTGACAAGTCCTATCAACTTTAGAGAAGTCTTACCAACCATTGCGATGTCCTACTAACCTTCGAGGTGAATGTCCTCGATGGACATCGATGAAGTCCTTCGAACCATTGAAAAATCTTACCAACCCTTGAGAAGTCCCACCAATCTTTGAGAAGTACTAACCCTTGTGAAGTCCTGCCTACCCTTGAGAAGTTCTACCAACCTTTGAAAAGTTTTTCCAACCGTTAAGAAGACCTACCAACCCTTGAAAAATCTTATCAATCCTGAGGATGTCCTACCAACTCTTGAGTCGTCTTACCTACCCTTGAAATGTCCTACCAACCCTTGAGTCATCTTACCAACCATTGAAACCCTTACCAATGCTTAGGCAGTCCTACCAACACTTATACAGTGTACTAACACTTGATAAGTCCTACCAACCTTTGAGGTCGCTGTAGTCGGTCCTCGATAAGAAGGACTATCATCATTAAGAGATCTTTTTTCACATTGTCACTATCGCAAAACGTGCGACCGAATCGCATGTGCTGGGCAGTCATACTGTTTTTACCGCCAGCTCTCAGAGTCCCAGATAAGTATCCTTGTCCTTTATTGCCACACTTTTAGCTCAAGTCTCTCGTCTTAGTAAAAACAATACAAGCACGCAATAGTTCTAGCCTTCGGCCATGACCTAAAAATATGAAGGGCGTACGGGAATTTGCATTAGGGTAGTCGTAGATTGAGCGAGTTTAGTTCGCAGCAGGAAAATCTGAATGGGAATTATAACGTGAGGTTAGGTTGAGGTAGCATTGTTTTTATTTAAAAAAAGACATGTTATCATTTTTTTTTTAAATAAAAATAATGCGAGATATAAACAATAAAAACAAAACAAGATAACAAGTTATGTGTGAAAAGTTTGTCTTTTACAAAATGCGAATATTTAAATTAGCCCTGAAATATTTTTTTCGCTATTTTTAGAACGCAAAAATTCACAATTAAGAAAGATTGGCTAGAATAATCTTCGTCAGAATAATGGCTGTTGGTTGGCTAGAATAATATTCTACACAGTATTATCCAAATAAACAATTTTTACACATAATTTACTCGTTATAAGAATAGTAACATAAATATAAACGCTGCATTAATCCATCAGTTAACGCGGTACTTTATAAGTCGTCACTAGCAACTTGTGACGTCAAATCTTACGCCTTAATTGTATGGGGCATTTTACATACCACATATTACTGAAATATTTGTCGTAGATAAAATCGTTTAACGTGGCATTTATATCGAAATATTTTGCGAGATTTTTATTTAACTGTAAAAATATCTGTTCCATTACATTAAAAAAGAAATTAAAACATTATAGGTCACGGCGGTGTGTCACTTCTGCTGTAAAAGGCAACTCAGCTCAACTCAACTGCTGACTCAGTTATATGCTGATGGACAAGCCTTCAGCACTGATTTTCAGTCAATGCTAGGTGCTACCGCGCGAGCGCCACAGACTGCGGTGTTGACGGCCTCTGTAGCACAGCGGCAGCGCATCTGCCTACCATGAGAGAGGTTCCGGGTTCGAACCCCGGCTGGGGACAAAAAAAAAACTCCAGGTCTTGGATGTTTACATGTTTGTGATGTCGTTGTTTCTGGTTTCCACAACACAGGGTATCCTAGTGTAGGGCCAGAAGTGCCTGTATGTAAATGTTATGTTATGTATCATCATTTGTTTTATGTGGCTTATAAACGTCCCACTGCAGGACACAGGCCTTCTCTCAGAGAGAGAGAGTGAGTTTGGGCTTAATCACCAAGCTTGCCAACCGCGAATTGTCAATTTCAAGCGCAGATCTTGAACAGATCAAACGCTCAGGTTTCGATGTTTTCCTTCACCTTTAGCGAGTGGTTGCTACTATAACTTCACAAATTTACATAACTTAGAAAACAATGTCATTGGTATATGCCTACACTGGCAATCGACCCTGGGTCTCTCGCTTCAGATTCCATTGTCATACCCACTGGGTTACCGCCCAGTCAATGAGGAACCGCTGAGGATGTTCATCATCAACCCATTATGTTACCACCGAGGGGCACTGGTCTCTTCCCTGAGGAAGGTAGATATAGGCCATACTCCACCACGGGGCCAAGTCCGGATTGGTGGGGGCAAGACTAGTAGCTGATCTTACTGTCACAAGTTTTCAAGCCGCCTAAGGCCTCTGACTTGGCTTAATGACTGCCATCTATCGACAGCAACTGCCACGAACTGCTTAACGTGGCTTGTGAAGCACGGAACCGCTCAGGAAAATGCCACAGCGTTGGTCACAGATCGTCTCCCATCCATGCACTGAACGCGCCTTATGTTGCTTAACCTTCGTAAATGTTTAAGATCACTCAGGCAGCCGGGGCTAGGAGCGATTCTAAGGATCTTAAGAACATATAATGAAACATGCATTTTTGGATCCAATTCTTACATCAGAGGCAACAAGCGGTGCGATAAAAAATAAGGGAAAGCCTCACCCTTTTCACTCTCTTCAGGGCACAGTGCGAAATGTGTGTTATGCTAATAACTTTGGGAGAGGAGTGAATTCTTTTGTTTCGCACCAATTTCGAGGAGTAGCATTTTTACATGCCCGCTTCTGAATTATGTAGGTACAGTCAGACGTGCTAAGGCTTCTGTTCGATAGCAGCATTAATATCTTGAGATCTAAGAGTTACTATAGCATAAGCATAGCATATAAGACGGCCTCGCTGGCGCAGCGGTTAAGCACGCTGACTGTAAACCGAAGGTCTCAGGTTCGATCCCAGGCCGGGCAAACCAGGAGATTTCTATGTTTTATAATAATTATGTAAACTCTGTTAATTAAGGACTTTCAAAAGACTAAGTTTGGAGTTTTTTTGGTCATTTTTTTTCCAAAATGATCTAGATTTTCAAATGGACACCAATGGACACCGAATTCTGCGCTACTTTGAATAAAACCTTTTCATTTCATTTCATTTAGTATCGATTTCAACCCTGTATGTCGCCACTGCTGGGGCACGCATCTCTTCCTGCAGTTCAGAAAGGTTAGGCCATACTCCACCACGAGGGCCAAGTCCCGGTTGTTGGAGGATTGTAAGACAGTGGCGGGCCTTACTGTCAGAAGTTGTCAAGACGCCGTAAGGCCTCTGCCATGGCTTAACGACTGCCATTATATGACAGACGGCACCAGCGGCTTAACGTGCCTTGTGAAGCACGGAAACGCTCGGCAAATGCCACTAGCGGTAGTAACAGGACGATCACCCATCCTGCACCTGACCGCGCCTGTTGTTGCTTAACTCAAGTGATTGATTCCAATCACTCGGTTCGACTAGGCCACGAGCGCTTCAGTATAAGGAGTATAAGCATAGCAATTGGGACAAGATAATGGGTAAGATAACGGCATGGGTGGAATTTTTAGCCTCTAAATAGGTTTTTAAAATTGTCCTTAGCACGGGTTAGTGCATTAAAAATAAAAATAGTATAACAAGATAGTGCGCCTGCAAAGGCTGCAAACTAGAGCTACCCTTAGCTCCACAAACAAACAGACGGGCCAGAACTACTGCTGTAATATTATGCGCATAATATTGTTTACATTATATCGTACTTTCTCTGTACTAATATCAGAAAGGGTGGCTAAGTGTTGCGTGGTTCCTAGTTTTGTTGTCACAGAGTTTACTTGTCTAAGTAAAACGTTGTATAGTCTGTTAGCTTTTAGAGTACGAGTATACCTCAGGCTCTAGAGTAGGCTTCGGTTTTTGCCAATTTTCGCCGGTTTTTGTATTGATGATCGAGTTCCGATTTCGAAATTAAGGGTCTGTTTCACAATCTGCAGATAAAGTTCCGGACAAGCTATCCGCGACCAGGGCTGCCGTTTGTTCTAAATTTGAAGCCATAACGAACACACGCAGTATACAGGAAAAAATATTTAAATTTAGAAAAAACGGCAGCCTAGGTTGCGGAGAGCTTATCCGGAACTCAATTTGAACATTGTGAGACAGGGGCTAAGTGTCATATTAGTTCCGATTTCGAAATTAAGCGTCACATTATTGCCGATATTTTTAGTACACGAATATATCCGATATCTTTCTTCTTCTTCAGGCTATATTAGTCCACTGCTGGACATAGCCCTCCCCTAATGAGGGCCATAGCACAAGGTTGTGCCATCATTGGGGAGTAATGTCCATAATCCCCACGCTGGGCATACGGGTTGGGGATCGCAGATTGGTGGAATTGTACTGCAGGGGGCGCTGCTTCCCACTTCCCGGTTTGTGTCCCTTAGTCGCCTTTTACGACACCCGCAGGAAGAATTTGGGTTGGTGCTATTCTGTAGGCCGACACCACACAGCAATATATAATATCCGATATTAGCCGAGGTATATTCTAAAAGCTAACAGACTATACTGATATGTTAGGGTCCTCTTAAAGGCGATCCCTCAAGCGTAGTTTGATTTTGGTCTAATCTTAACTAGTTGTTTACTAAACGGGTCTAATCGCGTTTAGTCATTAGGTAATAGTACACTATGATATAAGTGCGGTAAGTTTAAAATTACAGCCGAGGCGATATTGCCCGAGCCAACGGCGAGGGCTATAAGGAAGCAGAGGCTGTAATTTTCATACGACTTTTTATAACATATTTACGAGGAAATTAATAAAACTCTGACTTTGTTATCATCACTACTTGACGACATTTTCAAATAAAAACAATACATCGAAAAGAAAAAGCGCGCGGATTTATTTTTACTTGTCAACAAATAAGCGATGCGCGCGCATCAACTTTTTTTTTAGGCAAAGGTAAAAAAACAGCCAGTATTACTAATAAAGTAGATTAATATTTTTGTGTTTTTGTTACAGATAAATGGTTGTAATTTATTGTCAAAATTAATTAAATTAAAGAATTAAATGTTTATTTGTTATATTTTATTTCCCAAAGTTAATTTTATTCATAAAATATTGACCACTTTCTTTTCTAAAACCTCTTTGCTAAGATTTTTAAAAGTATCGTTCATTTTTAGACGGAGTATTTTATAACTTTATTAAAAAGAAACACGTGCCTTTTACATTACACTATCGCACAAGTAGGTACGTAATGAGATACATTACGATATTGAAATTGGTGTAATTACAACCACTTTACGAGCAAATATGTTATAAAACATATTATAAATTATGGGCATTACCGCCCAATGATGGCACAACCTTGCGCTATGGCGCTCATTAGGGGAGGGCTATGTCCAGCAGTGGACTAATATAGCCTGAAGAAGAAGAAAACATATTCTCTGATAATAAAAAAGCAGTGGTGGCGCAGCGGTCTTCTTATTCGGGAGGACGTGGGTTCAAATCCCGGCATATACCAATGAATTTGCTTTCTAAGTTGCGTACATTTTTGTATTGTTTTAGTAGCAAAACCATTATTTATTCTTGAATTGTCTCAATATACCTAGAAAATCTTTTAAGACAATTGGTGCAGTGGTAGAGCAATGAACTCGGAAGCGGCCGACCAAGGTTCGATTGCGGGATGTACCAACTTTGCTTTCTTAGTTACGTGGTTAACCCATACTCCATCACGGGGGCCAAGTCCGGGTTGGTGGAGGATTGTAAGACAATGGCGGGCCTTACAACAGAACTTATCAAGCCGCTCATAAGGCATCTGAGCTTAAAAGGCCCGTACACAATTTGCGGTCCTATCGCTAAAAGCGATCTCTTCCAAACAACCTTAGGATGGATAGAACTCATAGAGAGTAGGTGTGTAGGTAAATATATAAAATATTGAAATGAAATATTCCCTACTACAATTTCTTTTCTAAATATACAGGGATTAAAATGTGAAAATTACTTTGCTAAATTCCGCCAAAAATCCCATAAGCACCATGCGGTTAGTTAATGCACCGCCCTCCCTCCCACTTTCCCATCCCTTCCGAAAGTAACGCCCGATTCCATACAAAATATATACAGGGCGCGAACAATCCCAAGATAATATCCAAAAACGTAAGTACAGGAAATCGGCGTAAAGCAAGTTGCACGATTCGGGGTTCCGTACGCCCGAACGGGGGGTCAAGTGGGCCTTGACTCACAACTAGGACAATACATAGTTAAGTCAAGACTAGCGCAAACACTCGCGGCGTAACTTAAGCCCGGACTAAGTGCGCTATTTGGTTAGTCTGGGGCTAAGCTCGTGAAGTGGGAATAAGGGGTTCCTATACAGAGGGTAACAAGTTTATTTCGGATACATATTGGGGAATTGCTGCTACAATCGCATTGAGCTTTGGTAGCTGAGCGGTAGAACAATGACTTAACAATCGAGAGTTCGTGGGTTCGAATCCTAGCGAGTACAAGGAGTTTGTTTTGTGAAGTTTTAGTAGTAATGCCATACGTAAACTGTAATGGAAAATAATGGAAGCGCTAGAGGCCTAGTTGAACCGAGTGATTGGAATCAATCACTCGAGTTAAGCAACAACAGGCGCGGTCAGGTACGGGATGGGTGACCGTCCCGTTACTAAAGCTAGTGGCATTTTTCTGAGCGCTTCCATGCTTCGCAAGGCACGTTAAGCCGTGGGAGCCGGCTGTCAGTAATTGCAGTCGTTAAGCCATGTCAGAGGCCTTATGGGCGGCTTGATAACTTCTGACAGTAAGGCCCGCCACTGTCTTACAACCCTCCACCAACCCGGACGTAGCCCCCATGGTGGAGTATGGCCTAGCCTTCCTGCAACGCAGGAAGAGACCCATGCCCCAGTAGTGGGGACATACAGGTTTGAAATCGAAGTTGACAAAAAATATCATGTGGAAACCTAAGTGTCTGGATTGTTAACACACCTCAGCGGACGCTACGAACAATGGCCCATTGTATGAGGCTTAGTGCGAAAATCTACTGTCTTACAAATTAATAGAGTACTTGCGCCAAACTTAGATAGAAGCGACATTGCTTTAGAAGCGGAAGATAGCAGAAAAAATGGAGAAAACGAAAAATCCGAGAATAAAACAAAAATTTTTTTTTTGTGCATTTAGGCTGACATTCAGAGACGATAACTAAGCAAAGACTGGTCTTACAAATGTCAAAATCACGTACATTTTGACATTTCTGAAACCGGTCTTAGCTTCAGTTTTCGTCTCTGAATGTCAGCCTTAGAGTCCTAACAATGCGAGATTTGCGATGAATTCCAAACGTTTTCCGACTTACTTACTCTTAGCTCATACTAAGCTCTTGCTTGTGTATTCTGAAGGCGTCTAAGGTAGTTGTAAAAGACGAACATTTTTTTTTTTGTTTATGCATTGTTTATGCTGATTGCGATTATAGATATAAATAGATATGCATTATCGTAAGAACTGCGATAAGTTTTCCTCAAAGTTGGGCCATTGTACATTAATTAGGTACTGAGGTATGTTAACACTTTATACACTAGGATTTTTTCGCGATGTTTTCCTTCTCATTTAGCGAGTGGAAGCGCTACTATAACTTCACAAACGTAAGATAAGATAAGAATATTCTTTATTGTACACTGGAAAAACAACAAATACAAAACAATTGCAAATATACATAGTACAATTGGCGGCCTTATTGCTAAAAGCAATTTCTTCCAGACAACCTTACGATGGTAAGTTGCTGAAGGACATTCGAAAGACAGGTAGCCAGTGCAAATTTGAATAATGATACATACTTATACTTAATAATAATACACTTACATACCGTTACTTACATACTAACATAAGTTAGAAAACAAAGTCATTGGTACATGCCGGGACTTGAACCCACGACCTCCCGATTAAGAGACCGGATTCCGCGCTGCTACCACCGCTGCAGGTAACCCATAAATCCATTGTTTATGGTGAAGTTAAACTCTATCTGAACCGGAGTATAACGAGATTCTAATCCACACCAACTATTGGTCTATCACGAGTGCCTACATACAGTCGGCTGAAGTGTTGGGCACAAACACAATTTGCAAATGTACACACCCAGACTGGGGCGGGAATTGAGATAACTATGGGGCGTCGCAGTGACGCTATTACCAAATACGTGTACGTCGTATCGAGTTTCATTTCAGATGTTGCAGCCTGTGTTACTGGTTAATCTGAAACTACTTTTATACCTTGTACCTAGTATACTAGCATTATCATTATAATTATTTATTGTCTAAAAAGGTGAGAAGCGCTCGTGGCTTAATGGAACTGGGTGATTAGAATCAATCATTTGGGTTAAGAAACAACAGGCGCGGTCAGGTGGATGGGTGACTATCTCGTGACTAAAGGCGTATACACGTAGAAATCTGGCAACCGGCGCTGATCTATCAACGCTTATCGGAACAGGTCCGCGCGTGTAGTCGGCGCAGGCAGTCACTATACATTGTGCCGAACCAGCGCCGACAAGTTCCGACCTGCGCCAAGTTCCGATCTGCTCCGATAAGCCGCAATTTGCTGTGAATTGCTTGCAGTTTGCATTGCATGCAGTTTGCAAGTCAACGACACTTATTTGGCGTTAGTAAAAATGATTTTGACAGTTTGATTTCATTAGTGTTCAGTAAATCCACTTTCAAGTCTTGAAGTAAATGGTGATGTTCCCCGAAAATTCTTCTTTTTTATTCATGGGACGTACCTATACTTTGTTTTCGAATTTCGCAAAACACATTTTCTAATAAAAAAAAAATCTTGGCCAGACAATGTCGACATTTTGCGTGCTACTCAGAGAGACTGCCAGTCAGCTTCTGCCTGCTTTCTTTGTGTAGCTGTTGCCTGAGCCGACCGGCTCCGATAAGCGCTGGCAGATCGGCGCTGGTAGCCAGCGTTCTACGTGTATACGCCTTAACGCCAGTGGCATTAAGCGTTGGTGCCGGCTGTCATGTAACGACAGTCGTTAAGTCAAGTCAGAGGTCTTATGGGCGGCTTGATAACTTTTGACAGTAAGGCCCGCCACTGTCTTACAATCCTTCACCAACCCGGACTTGGCCCCCGTGGTGAAGGCTTAATCTTCCTGCGACGCAGGTCGAAAACCCTGCCCCAGCCGTGGGGGCATACAAAGGGTTCATATCATATTTGAAAGCGTGACGTATAATTAATGTAAATCGCCAAAATCAATAAAATGCATTCCACCGTTTATCTAAAAGCTAAAAGGGTGACCCAAAAAGAAAAACAAAGGCTTCCCTCCATTCCCTGAAAGGCAATAATTCTGAACATATCGCCGTGGCCTTAGACTACGCGGAGAGCGTCAAGCGACAGCGGTTAATTCTGTTCTCGGCGCACTTACCGGGCCTAGATTTTGCTAATGCATTGTGGTACAATGAAAATTCAACAATCATGGTGATTTGATTTCGTGGCTGCTTCAAGTTTACATACGCATGTACATCGAACAGCAGTTTTTGCCGGCTACCGTCGATAGATGGCAGCCGTTATGCCAAGTCAGAGGCCTTAGGGCGGCTTGAAAACCTCTGACAGTAAGACCAACCACTACTCTTGCAAGTCTCTACCAATCTGGACTTGGCCCCCGTGGTGGAGTATGGCCTATATCTTCCTTAGAGAAGAGAGTCGTGCCCTTTCATGGGGACATAATGGGTTGATTATGATGATGATCCATCGAAACTTTTCGGCGTCCATGGTATGGAAAAAGACTCCACGTGACCTGATCATGTATCTGTCATGGTACTATAATGCAGTAACAGAATCGAGGCCCTAGATAAAATAAACAGGTAAGAACGCAAAGCGAAGCAGTTTGGGAACCCCCATTATAGAGGTACAGTCAAACGTTCCCTGTATAAAGACGGAATAGCGAAAAAGTCCCTAACTTGTAGGAATCTTTAATCCACCTTTTGTCCCCGTTTGGCATACCCCCGTATTCATAATGGTCCGTTAACTTAAAACAGCTGCTATACAGTGTTCTTTTTCATTCTGACTTAGGTCAATAGAAGAAGACAGAGAGAGAATTAGCAATTCTTTAAGTTAGCAGACTATTATGAATAAGGGGGATAGTTTCAATTTTAAATATTATACATAGTGTAGAAAAATCTATCAAAGAATTAAAAAACTTAAAAAAGGTTGATTGGCCGATTGGCAACAGACATCTTGTAAATAAAAAATATACTTACTTACTCACGTGACGTGAGTCGAATAAAAATAATAATTATAATGATTAAGCTTTATTTAAAAGCGAATGAATAAACAGCAAACATTAACATTTGTTGTTTAAATAATTACATTTCTTGATTTATTGATTAACTAAGATCAGCATAATTATCAACAAATTACTTGCAGTACTAGACCACAAATTAACTGTATTATTCACTCTAACAACGCTGAAATATTGAAATATTATCATGATCCACATGACGGGTCTCTTCCTGCGTCGCAGGAAGAATAGACATACTCCACCACGGGGGCTAAGTCCGTGTTGGTGGAGGATGGTAAAACTGTGGCGGACCTTACTATCGGAAGTTAACAAGCCGCCCATAGGGCCTCTGACATAGCTTAACGACTGCCATTACATGACAGCACCAACGGGTTAGGTTAGGTTAACTACCCAGCAGCGGCTCAAACCTTGCTAACTACCCAGCAGCGGCTCAAACCGCTATTCGCTTATCACACAGCGACATAAATTACGAACAGCCGCATGCCCCCGGTCCCCCGCGCCGATATATCAGCGCGCAATGTTTGGCGCTAAACCTTTTTAAAATTTATTAACTTATGTGCGACGTGCGGCGGGGTCCGTGTGGAGATGACGGGTTTTGTTTTGGAGACCCGTGTGGACGGACTATACTAATAAATGTATAGTTGTTCAGTTGAGAAAGGAGTATAATATGATGATATCAACCCTTTATATTTCCCCACTGCTGGGGCACAGGTCTCTTCGTTCAGGAAGGTTGTTAGTAGCGGGAGAAATTGTGATAGTTCAGCGCATAGGTACGAGTAGATAGATGACCACTAAAAAAACAATACCACTATTAAACATAAACATTTACATACAGGCACGTACTGTACATTGCTTCTGACCCCACACTAGGATATCTTGTGTCATGGGAACCAAAAACAGCGAATCACAAACATGTAAACATCCAAGACCTGGGTATTTTTTGTCCCCAGCGGGGGTTCGATCCCGGGACCTTTCGCATGGTAGGCGGATACGCTACCGCTGCACCACAGAGGTCTTCAAAATTACTTTAATGTCATCAACTAGGGTTTGAGACTATCGTCATCTTGGAGAAACGAGCGATCTAATTTGTTTTACGCTTAGTAGTAGGGATTAGATAGATAGATAGATGACACTTTATTGCACAACCAGAAAAATATTACAACCATGATCCTTAAATCTAAGTAATGTTATACAATTGGCGGTCTTATCGCTAAGAGCGATCTCTTCCAGAGAACCTTTGGATGGAGTGGATTGCATGAAGAATATAGTCGGTACGTGGTGCATGTACATAAATAAATAAATCGAAAATATATTGATAACAAACAGCAAGGGAGTGCGAGAATATAATTACTTATAATTACCTACGATATAATGTACATAATAGTATAGGATTAGCTTAGTGATTTCTTTAAGGAATAAAAACTTTGGCCTTTTTGGATGCACTTAATGCGGTGATTTATACAGCGTCCAGTGGCATCTTCACTTACACTAGATGGGTGAAGGGACCACTCGGATGCTGCAGTGCCTGAGACATGGTTTAAGATGGTGTAGGCTTGCCCGTACCTGTACCATCCTTAGTCGGCCTAGCCCACAGGAAAGACTAGTCAATACCAATATTCCAGTGCCTGGAATAATCTTACCAAAAAGGAATTATAGCCTTGAGACAAGACTCTACACTTAATAGGGATTCATTTATAAATCCATTATATCTTCACCGAGGGGCACGGGTCTCGTAACTGAGAAAAGTATAGGCCTTACTCCACCACGGGGGCCAAGTCCGGATTGGTGGAGGCTTGCAAGACTAGTGCCTCGTCTTACTGTCAGAAGTTTTCAAGCCGCCCTAA
Organism: Yponomeuta sedellus; assembly: GCA_934045075.1. Taxonomy (NCBI): domain Eukaryota; kingdom Metazoa; phylum Arthropoda; class Insecta; order Lepidoptera; family Yponomeutidae; genus Yponomeuta; species Yponomeuta sedellus. Next base: position 3,143,118 of record OW203743.1, read on the forward strand.
GGCCTTTGACTTGGCTTAACATAGGGAGACTCTATAGAAAACATTTTATTTTACTTAATGTTTTGTGTTTTATGTACTGTTTAGAATAGAAGTTTGATTTTGGAACGCAGCCATGACTTGACAGCTGTCAGATGAGTTGAAAATTGCCCTCTTGTTTTGTTGCTTGTGAAACGTGTGATTCAATTCAATTTCAACGTAAAGAATTTACATTCTGTTTGCTGAATGTCAAAGTACAATGTAACATGAAAGTGAAAGCCGCCGCCTTCGGGCCGTAATGTAGTGGAGAAAAAGGCAGCGGGAAAAAAAAAACTCCACTCTGACCATCTTTTCTCAAGTCTTAAATCTAATACATTAGATACCACCTATACGCATAAGATTCCATGATTGCCATTAATAACTTTAAATGTTAAGGCATTATTAAATATATATACTTTTTACATAGGCCGTGAAATCATGACAAGTGCTGCGGCCAGACACACGAACAGCATTAGATTGCCGGGCTTATATCTTCGTGTGAAGTGCGAAATAAGTTTAGGGACGGATCCCAGTATTGACAGTTTGGTTGTTGGGCGACGGATCGCCCAAAATAGTAGACATATAATTTGGTGAAAACTGGTGCCGTGAAAGTGCACTAAAGGTAGGTTTCTGGGGAAAGAGCTTTTGGGGATAGACGGGGAAGTCGGGGGATCCCCAAACCTCTCAGTGCACCCATCCCGAACGGCGCCGGCTCCCAAGTCGAGAAGCGTCGACGCAGACAGACTTTCTAAGTGTCTTGTTTTCTCTTTAGTTTTTAAGTACTATTAGTATTTAAGTGGGTCCTTTACCCAACATGTACCGATACGAAAATTTATCCTCATACAGGTTTAATTTTATATTATTGTATTTATTCAGACAACTCAGGTCCAATATTGTTAGTAAAACAGTTGTTTAAAATCGATGTTATTACACATACAATTCATTGTTCAATTAAATTTTTTTCATACTTCAAATACACTTAAAATTCGATCAATAAATAAATAAAAAAAAACAAAACTAAATCACATACCATGATAGGTATTTAGAAATTATAGAAGTGGTTAATTGACGTTGACTCTTCCGAACACCACTAACCAAAAACCCAACAGACCAAGGCCGACTGTTCATCGAAACACAATTCTGTTTACCTAATGACGCGTCCTACACAAACCAAGAATGGGTAAATAGTTAAAGTCGGTATATAAGAAGAAATCCTGCGATAAACCATCTATATATATTAGGCCTAGTTTAGGTCTTTTATTAAATATATATGAATATTAGTGGTAAGTCAGTTTATGTACATATCCTATATACTTCATGTACACCTACCTACCTACTCTCTTCGTCTTACAGTTCTATCCATCCCTAGGTTGTCTGGAAGATATCGCTTACAGCGATAAGACCGCCAATTGTATACGGCAATAGCTTAGATATGTAAGCCTTTTTATGTATTTTGTAAGAACCTACCTAATATTTATTAAAAACTAGCTGACCCAGCGAACTTCGTACCGCCTATAATCGATTCTTTAAATTTTTAAATGTAATTTTTTTGATTTTTCTTTCCGTAAGAACCATCCTCGTACTTCAAGGAATACCTATTCCAAAAAAATAATTAGCAGAATTGGTTCAGCTGATCTTGCGATTTGCGCTTACCAACACTTTCAGCGATTCATTTTTATATTATAGAAGACTAGCTGACTCAGCGAACTTCGTACCGCTTAACAGTCGATTCTTTTTTTTATTTTTTCCTCCGTAAGAACCATCCCCGTGCTTCAAGGAATATTCTTAAAAAAGAATTAGCAAAATCGGTTCAGTTGATCTCGAGATTTGCGCTTACCAACACATTCAGGGATTCATTTTTATATAATAGAAGATTATAGGTGGGTCTTAATTAATAAGGGACGTGTCAATGTAAGCGAAGTCATTATAATATGCGACTTTTACTTTTAAGATTACTGTTGGACAAACAGTCTTTGCTATAGTTGCCTCACACAAACATACACAAACACAAACAATCACACACACACAATGTGGCAAACAAAAAAAAACGGTCCCAACTGAAAATCAGTTTTGCTGGTGATGTGTTATTCACAGCACACACCAGCAATGCATGCTGAGTTGGTGACATTTTTTTCTTGCCACGCAGGCACAATAGCTTGTTAGAAGATTTTACTGTTTTTTTTTTTACTTCCTAATTGATGTTCATCTTTCCCATTAGTGTGTAATTTTCTGTGTGTGTGCATTCGTGGCAATTTAAATAAATGTTTTCTTTCTTACTTACTTACTTTCTTTCTTTCTTTCTTTCTTTCTTTCTTTCTTTCTTTCTTTCTTTCTTTCTTTCTTTCTTTCTTTCTTTCTTTCTTTCTTTCTTTCTTTCTTTCTTTCTTTCTTTCTTTCTTTCTTTCAAACAATTCGTCAATATTTTTTATCTGCTGCTGCATATTTATTTAACTAGTTGTTATTTTTGATTTTTTGTTTTTATTATTTTCTTCTTTTTCTTCTTCAGGCTATATTATGTAGTCCACTGCTGGACATAGCCCTCCCCTAATGAGCGCCATAGCGCCCTGTCTTCAGCTTGCCGCATCCAGCATCTGCCGGCAGTTTTTCGCAGATCGTCATCCCGCCTGGTCGGAGGGCGTCCTACACTACGTTTGCCTCCACTCAAGATCTTGTTGCACTTGTGTTCGCACTATTGTATTTCCATTAACTTTTTGTTTTTTTTTTGGTGTTCTGTTTATATGTGTTACAAAAGTAATGTTTTTCGCTTTCATTCACTTTCACTCCAATTTTTTGCAAGTATTCATATGAAAATCAAACTTCGTTGTATTAATCGGGTCTAATCGCGATTATTCATTACGCAAAATGTAATTACCTTAATTACCATAACCATTAAACGTAATTATGTAGGTAATTGCCGTAATTACGTTTTACCTAATAAGTAATCGCTATTACACCCGAATAATACAACGAAGTTTGATTTTCATATTAATAATTGCTTGCAAAAAATTGAAGTGAAAGTGAGTGAAATTGAAAAACATGTATGAGTATCCCGAATCATTAAGAAACTTCGTTTTGTAATTACGTCGTAATAGGCGGTTCGTCAATATAGGCGGGGTTTTAATGAACGGATTCTACTTTAGTTCTTCTACTATTCTAGCCCCGAAAGGCCGTCTCAGCTTTACGCACAATTGAGTCCACAACTGCTCATCTTGAGGCCCGCATTCACTTGATTTGTGGTCCCCAAGTAGACACTATTTTGGTCGAGAGATTTATTGGGTATTTGGGAAAGCTGCAGTGCCTTGAAATTATGTCGAAAGAAAATACTCACAACAACTTGTACAGTTTGTTACGCTTTATTGCATAAAAATAATTGAACCGCTCGTGGCCTAGTCAAACCGAGTGATTGGAATGAATCACTTGAGTTAAGCAACAACAAGCGCTGTCAGGTACAGGATGGGTGACCGTCCCATGACTACCGCTAGTGGCATTTTTCCGACCGCTTCCGTGCTTTGCAAGGCACGTTTAGCCGTTGGTGCTGCGTGTCGTAATTATAATGACAGTGGTTAAGCAATGTCAGAGGCCTTATGGGCGGCTTGATAACTTCTGACAGTAAGGCCCGCCACTGTCTTACAATCCTCCACCAACCCGGACTTGGCCCCCGTGGTTGAGTATGGCCTAACCTTTATACGATGCAGGTAGAGACCCGTGCCCCAGCATTGGGGACATACCAAGGGTTGATATCGATGATATTGTATAAAAATTAAAAAGCAAAGAAACGTAAACGACAGGTAAGTGTAGATGTACAAAGGCAGACTTATTTTTAAAAAAAATCTTTCAGCCAGCCTAAGAAAGATACTGAAGTCTATACAGTTTTCTTTTGTATAAAATTTTGTGCTTTTATTTTGTACTAGCTGTTTCCGCAAAACGTCTTCCTGTGTCTTAAATTTATCTGCACGCTAAGTTTCATGTAAATCCGTTCAGTTGTTGCGGGATTGAGTAACAAACGTACGAATAATCTTCAGAAACTTTCGCACTTGTAATATTATAGTAGGATGTCGGAAAACAACATGTTGCAACGCTTTGAAGTTTTTTAGGAAGACATTTCTGCAAATTAAGAACTCGGGGCTGCAAGTGATGCAAATTACTTCAGCCAGATGTCGGTGCCTGTACGTAATACAGAGAGTATTGTAAAGAGGTTCGAAATTTCACTGATGCCGGTGAGTCGCCCATTAGCTCAGTTGGAAAGAGCGCTGGCACGGGTAGCCAGAGGTCGTGGGTCCAAATCCCGGCATGGGTGGAATTTTTAGCCTCTAAATAGGTTTTTAAGTAAATTCTTACAACAAAGTGTGCAATTTGCTTTAGAGCGACATTTCGAGCCTTTCTCTTATTTTTTCAGCTACATTTTGACTCCTTCTACCAGGTATCATTGCTAAAACTAGAAGACATGCATACTTTGACATTTTGTAAGAAAAAAATACTGTTTAACAAAGAGAACAGTATTTTTGTTAGAACAAACTTTTAAGATTTTACATTGTATTTTATTACTTCAGATACATTTTCACTCCTTTTACCAAACATCACTATTTAATCGGAGAGACATAAGATTTTTCGCAAGAAAACCACAGCAGTTGCACCGTGACATTCGTAGGTAAGAAAATACTGTACCCTTTGTTGTATTTATTTTGTTCTTAACCTGACATTTCATTTTTTAAAGGTTTTTTTCTTACGTCGAAATATCAAGCCTGTTTTATAAGCTATCTAACGATATATATTCTGTGAACTACCTATTGCCAGTCGTCAAACAATGAAATATTGTGAGGTGGGAACGGGGCCCGATGGAAGCGCTCGTGGCCTTGTCGAACCGACTGATTGGAATCAATCACAAGAGTTAAGCAACAACAGACGCGGTCAGAATGCTTTGACTACCACTAGTGGCATTTCTTCCAAGCGTTTCCGTGCTTTGTAAGGCACGAGCCGTTTGCGCCGACTTAAGGTAATGGCAGTCGTTAAGCCATGTCAGAGGTCACATGGGCGGCTTCATAACTTCTGACGGTAAGGTCCGACACTGTCTTACAATCCTCCACCAACACGGACTACGCCCCCTTGGTGGAGTATGGACTAACCTTCAGGAAGAAACCCGTGCCCCTGCAGTAGGGACATACAAGGGTTGATATCGGGAACGGGGTGTCCGATCGGTACATCTGGAAGCTAACAGGTTGTTTTTGGAAAAAAATTACATTTGTACCGTGAACTTTATAGGACAGAAAACACTGTACGCTTTGTTCCTTTTATTTTGTCCTCGCAGCTACATTTTGACTCCTTTTACCGAAGCTACATCTTTGGTGCTTACTTTGAACGGGGCGAATATGAATTTGAAATTTTAGTGGATCAGTATTCTTTCATTTTAGAACCACCTTTACGTGAGCGAATAAAACTGAATGTCCTCGACCCAAGCTAGATTTTTTATGACTATCACCTCTCTACTTTGCATCGACGCTTCATGCCGAGTCCACACGCTCGCCGCCTGGTGTAAGCCGCAATCTTCTTAAAATACTTGGCAAATTATTTTTGCTTTTTTATTGACTTAATGTGCTGAAGTCGATTTGTATATATTTTTAATATTTCTATTTCAATAATCGAAAACCATAATGTTTATATTTTGTTCATCATAATCAGCCGGTGTCAGTCCACTGCTGCCCATAGTCCTCTCCAAAGACGCCACTAAACCCGATCATCGGCTCTCCAATTTTCAAGTGAAAACTCACGTCTGTATCCCAGAGGGGTTAGTTAGTTAAGACCTGAGATTTCCGCACTTAGCCTCATAGTTGGGCCATTGTACGTTGCAAGCGCTGAGTTACGTTAACACTTCAGACACTAGGGTTTCCTTACGATGTTTTCCTTCACGGTCGGCGAGTGGTATTGCTACTATAATTTCACAGTACATAACTTAGAAAACAAAGTCATTGGTACATGCCGGGGTTTGAACCCACATCCCAGAGGGGTAGGCAGATACAAAGTTTTGCCACTTGCCGCGATCCCGACACACCCCTAACACTGTTACACAGGGTGACCCAAAAATTGGGTCAAGCGGAAGTCCAGAGACAATGCACCATAAGAGTACCCGAATCAACCCTCAAAACATTAATTAAATCGTCCTCAACTTTTCAAAAGTTTAGAATTTTAACAAGTTTTGGGATTCAGTATTATTTTTAATTCCAGAATCGCATCACAATGGCCCACAATTGCCCATAGGGTGAGTCTGAATGTTTTATTTTGTGCAAATTTTGGTTTTGGAGGTTTACCCTCAAAAAGTAACTAATTATGTATTAAGAACACGGAAGCGCCTGGCTACCCAAAGCACAGGGAATCCTACTTTGGAAGCCAGTATACCAGCAGGACTATTATTCTTATGGAAAAACTCAGCCTCTACATTACGCGCACCTAAGCGATTTCAATTCCAATTTGACAGGCGTAACAAATTATGGGATTTAACAGATAGATAAAATATTCTTGAGAGACAGACGATTGAAATTGCTCAAGATCTGGTATGTATAATTAGGCCCCTGATGATCGATAGAGTGCAAATGTTCTCAATGGGAGACCACGAACTGCTAAACGCAGTATGGCATACTGAAGACCTGAGGTAAATTGATGGCAGCTAGATACAGTCATGAGTATGACTGTACCTACATCATTGAAAAGCGGGCATGTAAAAATGCTACCCCTCGAAATTGGCGCGAAACAAAAGAATTCACTCCTCTCCCAAAGTTATTAGCATAACATACATTTTGACTGTGCCCTGAAGAGAGTGATAAGGGCGAGGTTTTGCCTTTATCTTTTATAGCACCAGTGGTGGCTTTTGATGTAAGAATTGGATCCCAAAAATACGTTCTTAAGATCATTAATCCGGACCTTAATAATGAAGATGACAAAAGGATTATTGGGCTGCAACTCGTTCAGCCCGCGCCGCGACTTTCCGGAGACAGCGTCGATCAGTTTGGACACCATGACTTATCCTGCCAACGCAGCGTGGGCCGACTGTCGCGTCATGCGTTCCTGAATGACATAATCCGGAGGGTTCTTTCCAGCGTCGCCTTACCGGCCATCCTTGAGCCTAACGTTATAGTACGGGACGATGGAAGGAGACCTGACGGTATGTCACTGGTGCCGTGGCAGAACGATGTTGCATCCGCTGGTGTGGGATGCAACCTGCTTTGACACACTGGCGTCTTCCCATGTCACGCACACCAGCAGGGCCACGGGCGTGGCGGCGACTACGGCAGAAGGCCTCAAGCGACGCAAATACTCTGTCCTTGGGGGTAGTTACCTATTTGCGCCGTTTGGGGTCAAGACGATGGGTCCGTGGGGGTCCGAGTCGCTTAAATTTCAAAAAGAAATAGCGACGCGCCTCATCTATTCATCAGGCGACCCAAGAGCTGGTAGCTACCTCGGCTTGCGCATCAGCCTGGCCATTCAGACAGGAAATACTACCAGCGTCTTGGAAACTCTCCCCATCTAGTGTTTACCACTTGTTTCAATCTTAGCCAACCTCAGCTTTAGCTTGATCAACATTCATTAATCATAATCATAAACTTTATTGTCATAAGCATTTGTACAAAGCTGTTAAAATAAAATTATTTGTATGTAGGTAGTTGGATAAAATAAACAATTTTAGTACCAGCAGAAAGAAGACTTGTACTACCCTCCGCGCTAGTTAACACCGTGTTGCGGCAGAGTAGCATTCGCCGTCCTCTACGTGACGAGTATTGCATACAAGTATCAATCTTCACTACACGATAAAACATGCAAATAGGGTTCAAAATCGTTTGCAGTTGGCAAATGCGATAACAAAAACAAGTCATAGTGTATGGTAAAATCAGAAGGATGTTACGTTTGAAGAAAACTTTTTTGTAGTGAATTTTTTTTTATTAGATGTATAGAGATCATTTTATTTTCCATAAAAAAGGAAGTCGGCCTTCATTACATAGTTGCTGTTTGCGGACCAAAAACCGGGCGTAACCGCATTTTTAAGGACTTGGTTAAAGTTGTTTTTCTTCTGGGGATTTATATTGTATAATACATTTTTGGGTTATTTTTGATGAAAACATTATGCTCTCTCCTTGATCTACTCTCCTAAGCATGGTAAAAGTTGATTACTATCAACGAGTATAGCCCCTCATTTTTGGATATTTATTAGGCACCTTTATGTTACATACTTTATTCATTGCTGATCAACGTTAAAAACAAGATAAACACGTTCTTATAACAAAGTCGTAGTGTCCAGTTCGAAGTGTCTGTAAAAGCAGTAGGTACCTATGTTATAGTTCACAAAAACAAACAACGGTGAGAAAAACAATGAGTTTATTTAGAGAACATTGCGCGCAAATAAACAAAGTTAGGGAATAAACATAGCTCTTATTTTCAGCAACAAACGCAAACACTAGAATCGCCAACCGGCTTCTGCTGGTCCCAACTTTCACGCGATATTAAATCTTATTCTTTGCGCACTGAAAACTGAATTAGCACGAAAGTTGTTTCACAACTTGTTTTCTTGCGTAAAACTTTACAAGTGCGATTTGGATTCAGCACTTGGGGTTCCGTCCCACCACATAATTTTCTAATTAAGTATATCGGCTTAATTACCACGCGTTCTCGTCGTACTCATCATGTTTTCCTACATAGTTAGCTAGTAGTATTGTGAAAGTGAAAGTGAATAACATTTTTTTTTGTAACACTTATAAACATAACACCAAAATAAAACAAAATTATGATGTACAAAAAAACCATAATAATATTGGAAATACAGTTATCTAAAACTTTCGTAAGCACAACAAATTGTAGATATAACAACACCCGTAAGTAGATCCGGACTAAAAGTCTACAATACAGTTATCATGCAGACACAAGTGCAACAAAAGACAAAGGCAGCAGCTCAGCAAAATGCCAGTACCAGGTGACCAGCGCTGGTTTTCTGCTGCACCTGATTTTTCCCCCTGAATGAATAAGTTGCAAAGATAAAAAGTGAAGTTATGAGAAATAATATAACTTCACAAATGTAGGTAACTTAGAAAACAAAGCCACTGGTACATCGATATCAACCCTGTATATATCCCCACTGTTGGGGCACGGGTCTCTTCCTGCATCGCAGGAAGGTTAGGCCATACTCCACCACGGGCGCTATCACGGTTGCTGGAGGATTGTAAGACAGTGGCGGGCCTTACTGTCAGAAGTTATCAAGCCGTCCATAAGGCCTCTGGCATGGCCTAACGACTGCCATTATATGACAGCCGGCACCAACGGCTTAACGTGCCTTGCGAAGCACGGAATTGCTCGGAAAAATGCCACTAGCGGTAGTCACGGGACGCTCACCCATCCCGTACCTGACCGCGCCTATAGTTGCTTAGCCAAGTGATTGATTCCAATCACTCGGTTCCGCTAGGCCACGAGCGCATTGGTACATGCCGATTTGAAACCCAAGACCTCTCGATTGATGCGCTACCAAAGCGGCTTAGGGCATCCAGACGCTGAGGAAAGGGCCAAAAATCGGGAATGTGGTTTCAAACTGTTGCAAACGTGGGATCCGGTCATCAAGATGTGTTTGAGTGGAAAAAAGTCGCATGGTTTATTGTCCGACATTGTCAGTGTAGTGTGTCGCAACCCTAATAGAGCTTTGTGATAGCTGATTGAGGGAAGTCTGAAACCTCATCAGCCGAAGATGCGAACGGGTGCCAGCAATCAGTATTCTCGTGACCACAATGACTGTAACGTCGTCGAAACGTCGAGGTAAAATAGCAATAAATTACTGCGCGATTAAGCCCCGAAAATATTCCAACTATGGGCCAAAAAGCCTAAATAAACAACACAAAACCCACCAGAAGCGCACACAATTGGATCAGCGAAATTATTACAACCTGGCACAAGAAGACATTATTTACGGCAGCCTCTCGGCAAGATTAATGTACTCGCGTGTACCTTCGTACAGTCGCGGTGGAAATACGTTACGTGAGGAGGCAGCTGCAGCCTCTGGCCACTGGGTAACTTCGTCACTGTGTGAAGACTTGCTGAAGACTCATCCGATTTAAACTAGTCTAAACTCAGGAAAGGGTTGGTCCACCAATTCAAAGTTGTTCAGCGAGCTATAGAAAAAGCTATGCTCGGAGTTTCTCTGAAGTATAGGATTCTTAACGAATGCATACTACAGAAAATCAAAGTTCATAGACATAGCTCAGAGAATTAGTTAGCCGAATATGAAAATAAAGAAAAACATTTATTTTACCAACATGACACATCACAGAAACAAAACAACCAGATAAATTAACATAATATGAGCACAACAGAAATAAACGAAATATACAATAAGCGAAACCACAAAAAGACATAGGTTTAGCCTGTGGTGTGTCTCAATTGCCACAAAAGGCAGCTAAATTAGCAAAGTGGCAGCAGTGGACTGCCCATATCTCGCGAAGAACCGACAACCGTTGGAGTAAACGTGTTCTTGAGTGGAGACCACGACTCGGCAAACGTAGTGCAGATGAAAAGTTTGAAGGTGATATAGAACGAGGTATCGTTATCAACCCTTGTATGTCCCCACTGTTGGGGCACGGGTCTCTTCCTGCATCGCAGGAAGGTTAGGCCATACTCCACCACGGGGCCCAAGTCCGGGTTGGTGGAGGATTGTAAGACAGTGGCGGGCCTTACTGTCAGAAGTTATCAAGCCACCCATAAGGCCTCTGACATGGCATAACGACTGCCATTATATGACAGCCGGCACCAACGGCTTACGTGCCTTGCGAAGCACGAGAAAGAGGTATAAATGACGGAAATTGTGTAAACGGTGTCTTACACTCTCTAATCAGTGATAAATCAGTTACGTTAAGAGCTAATTTGCAATACAAATGTAAAGCTTGACGTGCCAACGACTGTACGTAACACGCACCAAATGTTTTACCTTTCACTCTACACTTCCTTCACCTATCTGCTCGTGTGTTTTATCTGCGTCTACATCCCTCTCGTCTACTGTACAGATAAACCCTAAACAGAAGTTCGGATCGATCGTTTCAACTGCAATCACGGATTATTATTTGACGTCAAAAATGTACAGTAATAGTAGATTATGCATTAAGGGAATAAAACCATGTCTTACGTCATGAGCGGTATATTGAACCCTGAGCGGAGCGAAGGACTCCGAGTTAACTCCCGAGCGCAGCGAGGGAGTTAAATGTTAACTCCTGAGCGAAGCGAGGGAGTTATGTAGAGTCCTGAGTGAAGCCAGGGGTTCATACCGCCCGAGACTAAGACATGTTTTATTCCAGAGGTGAATACTCTACTTTTCACACCATCTGGGAGACAATAAATTTTTCTTTTTTTTTATTGGTGTTTCGCGCGGTCACACGACACAGTAGTTCAGAAACAAAAGAAAAAAGGGGTGAGTTTCGAACAACAATTCGAATTTCGAATTGCAATGCGAATTTTGCTTCATAGTTTTCATGCGAATTTTGACATTCTAAATTCAAATCACTTTATTCCCTAGGGAAATTTTTCATTATTATTGCCCTCGAGAGACAAGGCTATGCTTTACGATGATATTTGACGGTACGTAATAAGGCATTGTCGAGCAGGAGGTGTGAAAAATATGATTATATACTAACCCGTGCTAAGGACAATTTTATAAAACCTAATTAGAGGCCAAAAATTCCACCCACGCCGGGACTCGAACCCGTGACTTCTGGTTAACCGTGCCAGCGCTCTCCCAACTGAGCTAATGGGCAAGTATCAGTAAAATTTCAAGTGATGCAAATTACTTCAGCCAGATGTCGCTGCCTGTAAGTAATACAGAGAGAATTGTAAAGAGGTTCGAAATTTCACTGATTCCGCTACTTGCCCATTAGCACAGTTAGGAGAGCGCTGGCACGGTTAGCCAGAGGTCGCGGGTTCGAGTCCCGGCATAGGTGGAATTTTTAGCCTCTAAATAGGTTTTTAAAGTAAAATATGATGCAAGTAACAGTCTATGTAAAAGTATATTAAGCCGCTTTGGAGTGAAGATCAAACCTCGATTCATAAATTCATAAATATTCATGGACATTACACAGATCTCGTTAGCCCTATATTAAGTACAACTAAATGACTTGTGTTACAGGAGCTTACTCGACGATAGATTTAATACAATTAATATATAGATAACATCCAAGACCCGAGACAAACTAGAAAAGATCGTTTCCTAGTTTGACCTGGCCGGGGATCGAACCCGAGATTAAAGGCCGTCTTTTATGTCGATTCATGTATCTCATTCAATTGGCCTAGCTTAACACCCTTAACTACCGTAACCGAGGTCGTGGCTTTGATTCCCATTAGAAGCCGCTGTAGTTGATTTGTACATAAAGCTTCACTTCGGTTGTGCTTCTATGTTTATGATGTCCTTGACTGATTACCATAAGTAGACTGTTTTCTTGTTAGAGAAAAGGGCAAGTGATTGACTTCTTCGTTGGATTAGCCGTTAAGGCGCGCAGGTACCAAGACAGAAGTCGTGGGTTCGATTTAGACTGTACATTTGTACAAATGGCCTCAGTCTAGACGTGTTTTCATGTTTGTGACGTCTTTACCTGATTACCATAGTACAGAGTATCCTCATTTGGGATCAGGCGAAGAAATGGTCTTGTGGGGAAGTGATTATCGTTAATATTATTGTTTTGTGTGGAAGTTATAGCTATGTCCAAGACAGGCCGACCTTCTGAGGGTTCTGACTCCGTGCCTCTGGGCTGAAATTTTCGCTCACGCACGCTTTCCACGTCTCGGCAATTAAGCGCGGGAGACGTAGCCCTTTGAGTTATGAGTCATATCTTCGCGAGAATAGATGTGTTCGTAAAGACAGCGGTTGCCTATGGCTTAAACAGCCCAACTCTGTTTCCAGCCTTATCTACCTCTAAATGCATAATTCTTCAAACACAACTATTAGTTCATATATTAAAACAATTTAATTCAGTAGAAATGAGGTCCTTGAGAAGTATGTGTAGTGATACTTTGAATGACAGGATACGCAATAGTCTGATTAGAGAACGTTGTGGACTAAAAGAGGATGTAGTGACTAGAATTGAGAAAGGAATGTTGCGTTGGTTTGGACATGTGGAGAGGATGAAGGAAGAAAGAGTGACGAAACAAATATTATTGCAAATGTGTGTGGTAGGGCTGGTAACGGACGTCCCAGACGGACTTACATCGACCAAATAGGGGATGTATTAGCAAAGGGAAAGATAAAAAGTACCCGGAACCGGCGTGCGTGCATGCAACGACGTATAAACGTTGATGAAGCGACGGTGATCTGTCAGGATCGTGGCAAGTGGCAGTCCCTGGTCTCTGCCTACCCCTCTGGGATACAGGCGTGAGGTTATGTATGTATTAAAACAATTTCGTTCTATGAGTTTCTTCTCGCTAAACCGTTGGCCTAACATGTTTCAGGATATTTTAAACTTTCGCGACTTGAACACATTCTTGAACCATCAGTACTTTGCAACGATCGCCATTATTATAGCCGATTTGTGCGTGAACCGGTTGAAATTAAGAAACACAAAAATTTCAATCGGGAATGTGGTTTCAAACTGTCGCAAACGTGGGATCCAGTCTTCAAGAAGCGTTCGAGTCGAAAGAAGTCGCATGGCTTATCGTCCGACATTGTCAGTGTAGTATGTCGCAACCCTAATAGTGCTTTGTGATGACCGATTGAGGGTAGTCTGAAACCTTATAAGCCGAAGATGCGAACGGGTACCAGCCATCAGTCTTCTCGTGACCACGATGACTGTAATGTCGTCGAAACGTCGAGGTAAAATAGCAATAAATTACTACGTGATTAAGCCCCGAAAATATTCTAAAAAATGTTTCAGGATGCACTTTAGAGGTATGTATACGTCCCACTGCAACTCGAATTAGCCATTTTAAGCGCTGAGTATACCTAAACATGACTGTGAGGGTAAGGCTGATGCCGTATACCTTCCCATCCTACCAAGTTTAAAGAATTTAACATTTTGTTTAAATTCCTCAGATCCTAGTTTTGAGCTCTAGGATTTGAGAAATTTAAACAAAGTATTAATTTTTTTAAACTTGGAAGGATGTAAAGGTACACGGCCTCAGCCTCAGCCTTCTTCTTTAGCTTTGGTTTGTCACATTGACTTTATAAAAATGAGTGAATTTTAGAACTAAAACTTTCGTAAGCACAACACATTGAAACCTGGTCGGACTCTTCCGATATAACAACACCCGTAAGTAGATCCGGACTAAAAGTCTATAATGAGTGAATTCTTTATCTGTATTCGTTTCTACAATTACAACAAAATAATATATTTTTCATTATGCGTCTTTCTGAAGTTTATTTCTACTAAGAATCATAAACTTAACTCAGGCTTCCCCGAGATTCAGAGATTTTAGATGCAAGAGTAACTAACAATATCTAACGTTTGATCCTTAGGTATTTAACAGACCTCGCTCATTGACCAAGTGACGTACCTTCACAGTCCAAAGGATTCATTCTACTTGTGATTTGAACGACGCGCACTTGAAGGCATCAAAGCGAAAAACGGTAAACAAACAGCAATACTTGTGGAAAATCGCCGCCGAAGTGAAAAACGACATGAGGGCCGATCGCATTGAGTCGAGTACTCCACTTTTGAGAGAGGGTTAGGACCCATTTGGGCTTAAGTTTGACTCTTGGTCTTTGTACAGTAAGTAGAACAATGAATGAATGAAAAATTCTTTATTGCACTAAAACAAATTTGTACAAAGGCGAGCTTAATACTAGATAGTATTTTCTTCCAGCTAACCCACGATAATGCGGACAGTGGAAGGGGTAGTGCCAGTAAACAATATAATATAAGAGTGATATTAGATATTACCTAACCTAGATTAACTAAATATTCCCAATATAATTTAAATACACATACGTATATAAAATAGCACGAAGAATATAAAATGATACTCAAAATGCTCATCTTCGGTGGCACAAGGGCAAAACTTTAAAAATTAAAAAATATATATATATTTAACGCCCGTAAAGTACATGGCTATTATACACAAATATAATAATATGGGTAGCGGTGTTTTCTCCCCATTGTCCCATTATTTTGTCCTGTTAACGGGTCCACGAGGAATAGCTATCCCTCGTGGTCCCGTTGTTAGCGACAACGGGACAGAAAGGCTGTCCAGGTGCTGGATGGGTGACTATCCCGTGACTACCGCTAGTGCTATTTTTTCCAAGCGGTTCCGCTGTTTCGCGAGGCACATTAAGCCGTTGGTGCCGGCTTTCAAGTAATTTTAGTCGTTCTGCCATGTCAGAGGCCTTATGGGCGACTTGATAACTTCTGACAGTAAGGCCCGCCACCGTCTTCCAATCCTCCAACAACCCGGACTTTGCTCCTTGTGGTGGAGCATGGCCTGACCTTCCTGAGACCTGTCACTAGCAGGGGGGTCATACCTACAAAGGGTTGATATCACTATCACGAACCTATTTATTTAATTATTTGTATCTTTTGATAATTTTATTTATTCACCGTGTTGTTTAGGCATGTATTTATATAGGTACCTCTGAAATTATAATTTTAATGTTTTTTGTACATCTACTTCTTCTCTAATGTATAAGTCCAGTTCATCCAAAGGTTGTCTGGAGGAGATAATTTTTAGTGAAGGCCGCCGTCTGTACTCTTCAGTTAAGAAATATCTGTGTAATTTCCATTTTTATGTACAATAAAGTATTCTCTATCCCTCTATCTATCTCTAATATACATAATAACTAAGAAGGTTCAATCCTGCAAGTCGATGCGAACCGCTTCCGCAAAAAGTGGCCGTACCTTTGATCGTCAGTTCTCTGGAACGAAGTGTTTTAAAGTACAGGAATTGTTCCCTAGAAAGAAAATAAGTACTAACACGCTTAAGTTTCTATTCGATGGGTTGGGATCTGAGAAACTCTACAAGGCTCTGTAAATGAATGCTATGGAGGGAAAGAGTCGCTTTGTTGAGTAAACCTTTAAGGCGCTAAAGCGCTACCAATGGAAAAAAATCAGAATGTGTTTTATAATACGTTTTATACTATTTTTATTTTTAATGTACTAATCCCTGCTAAGGACAATTTTAAAAAACCTATTTAGAGGCTAAAAATTCCACCCATGCCGGGATTCGCACCCGCGAACTCTGGCACGGATAGCCAGAGGTCGCGGTTTCGAATCCCGGCATGAGTGGAATTTTTAGCCTCTAAATAGGTTTGTTAATACGTTTTTATCCGAAAGAAAACATGAGAAATCTTAACAACTGTGATAGCTAACTTTAAAACCTACAGTCTAGAACCTAGGATCAACAATCAAGGACTCAATCGATTTCCGCTATCGATTAAAGTCCTAGGAATATATAAAAAATAGTTACCACAGTATTATTAAGATTTCTCATGATTAGTTTTTGACAAAAAGGTATTATAATACATGTTATTATAACACAAGACGACCTCAGTGGCGCAGCGGTAGCGCATCTGCCTACCGTGCGAGAGGTCCCGGGTTCGATCCCCGGCTGGGGACAAAAAAAAAACAGGTCTTGGATGTTTACATGTTTGTGATGTCGTTGTGTCTGGTTCCCACGACACAGTGTATCCTAATGTGGGGCCAGAGGCAATGTATGTCTCAGTATGTAAATGTTATGTTATGATTTTTATTCCATTGCCGGCGCTAGTTAGCGCCCCTAAGCACCTTAAAATACTCTGTTGTAGGCGATTTAGTTTCTAGTTTTTTCTTGACGAGATTAAAAATTCAACGCTTAGTTGAATTTCTTCATTTCGTGCTGTGTGAATTTCATGCTGTGTGGTGTCGGCCTAGAGAATAGCACCAACCCAATTTCTTCCCGCGGGTGTCGTAAAAGGCGACTAAGGGACACAAAACGGGGGGTGGGCAGCAGCGCCCCCTGCAGTATAATTCCACCAAACTGCGATCCCCAACCCGCATGCCCTGCGTGGGGATTATGGGCACTGCCCCTCATTGATGGCACAACCTTTCGCTATGGAGGTCATTAGGGGAGGGCTATGTCCAGCAGTGGACTAATATAGCCTGAAGAAGAAGTTGAATTTCACATTTACATTTATTACATTTACATACAGCCATACTCGTATATTATATTTAGTCTGTTAGCTTTTAGAATATACCTCGGCTGCTATCGGATAGAATCGGATATATATTTGTATAATTTCTATTACACAAATATATATCGGAACTAATATGACACGGCGAAACCGAAGCGTACTCTAGACTATACATTGCTTCTGGCACCACACACTAGGATACTCTGGGTCGTAAGAACCAGAAACAGCGACGTCACAACCATGTAAACATCCAAGACCTGGCGTTTTCTTTTTGATCCAGCCGGGGTTCGAACCCGGGACCTCTCCCATTGTAGGCAATGCGCTTCCGCTGCGCCACAGAGGTCATCGTAATATTTTTTATTTCAATCTACCCACCTTCTCTCTTCATCTGTCAGTTCTATCCATCCAAAGGTTTTTGAACTAAAACTTTTGTAAGCACAACACATTGTAGACATTTAATCCGGATCTACTTATGGGTGTTGTTATATCGCTCCGATTCGCAGAGCTTAATCATGGTGACCAGAGACGGAGCTCGCATCGTCGGTTGCTCGTCTCACACATAACAACACCCGTAAGTAGATCCGGACTAAAAGTCTACATCCAAAGGTTATTTAGAAGAGATCGCTTTTAGCGTTTACACCGCCAATCGTATACGAGAAAACTTAGAAAGGTTAGCCTTTTCGTGTATATTTTGTTTTTTGCTGTGTACAATAAGAGATATTCAATTGTCCAAAAACGTGTCATGTGAACGAAGGTGTGATTTTTGCCATGTGTGGCGCTTGTTACCAAGCGTCGTCATGTTTGCACCCAGAAATTCTTCATTTAAGAAAGAAAGAAGAAAGAAAAACATTTATTTAACGCTACGTAGACATACTAAATTTGTCAGAAAAAGAAAATACAGAAAAGAAAGCAGGAGTAAAACAAAAGCAGAAGAAAAGAGGAACTACAGATGAATGAAATGAACATAAATTCCAACGCATTTGGGACAGAGAATACGTTCGCTATCGGCCGCGTCGGTAGGTAGCATTCGGATGCCCGTTTGGCTGAACTGCGAGTCACGTTCTGGCAATTATGTGCCAGGGGAGTTATGGCAACGGTGGCATTCTGGCACACGAGCCAGGGAAGAGTTGCCTTGATGAGTGTGCCTGCTGCATACCCGCAAAGTTACGGCTTTATTCATTTACGGTGTCGAAAATGTTACAGCATTGCAGCCTAAACTAACTTAACTAATTAATTATAATACAATCCTATACAGAAACACACAAATGACTTCGTTATCTTAGGTCTAGCGGTGAGTGATATCAATCCTTTGTATGTCCCCACTGCTGGGGTACGGATCTCTTCCTGCATCGCAGGAAGGTTAGCCCCTACTCCACCACGGGCCGAGTTCGGATTGGTGAAGGATGGTAAGGCAATGGTGGAGGACTGGTAGACAGTGGCGGCCTTAATGCCTGAAGTTATCAAGCCACCCATAAGGCCTTTGACATGGCTTAACGCCATCTAGAAGTAAGCAAATGAAAATAATTTCGTTATCGTTGCGGTATCACGTAAGTCGTGACTTCGAGTCCCACTGGAGGCCGCCGCAAATTTGTACAAATGTCCTCAGACTACGTATGGTTTTATGTTTGTTTTATCCTTCTATGGTTACCATAGCACAGGGTATCCTAGTTTGGGACCAGTGATTGTGACGAGTGTAAGTTTTCAATTATTTATTACACAAAAATTAAACAAAAAGAAAAACAAATGAAGCGAAGGTGATCTGTCAGGATCGTGGCAAGTGGCAGTCCCTGGTCTCTGCCTACCCCTCTGAGATATAGACGTAAGGTTATGTATGTATGTGTAAATTAAACAACACAAAAAAGTATGTTCATCCATCATCATTTCTCTAGCAACAATCGTAAATACCTGAGACTCACGTTTCATTACATTACATAACCTCACGCCTGTATCAAGTTTCCTTACTATATTTAATTCCCTTCACAGTTAGCAAGTGCTACTACAAATTTACAAATGTATGAAACTTAGAAAAACATAATTGATACCTTATACGAAGTCAAGACCTTTCGGATGTAAAGAAACATTCCACCAACGCCATTGCTACTAACTCGTCAAGTAAAAAGCAAGTCAGCAAATATCCCGCCACGAGTGAATATTAATTCTCTGTATCCGAGGGAGAAGTCCATTCAAGTGTGCTCAAGGCCCGCCACTCCACGCCAGACTCCGCCGTCCTTACCATCAGTTGTAGACAAACGGGTCAATCAATAAATTAACCAATCAGGAAAGACGTTTTGTTCATCAGCATTATACATTTTACAACTTTTGCCGGTTGCGAGAAGAAAGAAAAATTTTTACTTAAACGATTGTAACTGAATATAGTGAAGCAAGTTTAAACGGGGCGGGAAGGCCACACGACCTTTTTACCGGGTTGGCAGGAGGTTGCCACGAACATGGAGGAAAGGAGATCTAAAGGGGAGGCTGTTGCCAATTAGTGAGACACAATCGGGACAGCATACAATATAATGAACAAAAAATCTATGCTGTATGTAATCTTGAACGTTAGGCGATCTCTGAGACAAATTATCTAAGAACATACTATAATGGCTGGCTGTGTGGTGTCGGCCTAGAGAATAGCACCAACCCAAATTCTACCCGCGGGTATCGTAAAAGGCGACTAAGGGATACAAAACGGGGGTGGGCAGCAGCGCCCCCTGCAGTACAATTCCACCAAACTGCGATCCCCAACCCGCATGCCCAGCGTGGGGATTATGGGCACTACCCCCCAATGATGGCCCAACCTTGCGCTCATTAGGGGAGGGCTATGTCCAGTAGTGGACTAATATAGCCTGAAGAAGAAGATACTATAATGAAAATTCAATAATGTCTTACACACACGTAACGATCTGTGCCTGTGCACGGAATAAAATGGAAGGGGTCGAATACAATGTGCACCCGTTTCTGATTTACTAGTATCATTCTTGAAAGTTTAGTTGATGGCGTTCTATTTATTTCGTTAAACTCAAATAAGCCATTTGATTACGATCGACGTCTTTTTCTTTTTCTTATAATACGCGGTTTGCTCATCTAGCGCGGCGCGGCGGTTTTACACTTATGTCCGTTTCCATTCGTGACTGTGCTGCCGAGCATGATACAACTGGGCCCTTGCTTGCACATTCCATTTTTTTTATAAATAAAATAATAAAAAAAAAAAACAAAAGCCTTTTATTGTTTTGCCAAGAGACGTTATACATAATTTACAAACTTTTTTTTTATATATATTTTTTTTCATGCAAGTAAATGAATTGATAATTTGATTCTACATGCAATGAATATAACAAAGTGAATATATTTATCTATCTATTTACAATTAATCCGAATCAGATACGAATTAAAATCAATGAATTTTGTTAAAATCATTAAAAATTATGAATCATATTAAAATCAATAAAATTATAAATAAATTATTATCAATTATAAATTAATAGTTACTGTAAAATAAAAAAAAGCAAAATTGATCATATTAGAAGAACACCTGGTAGGGTGAAGGCCTTCTCCAAGTTCAACCACGCTTCTCTATCTTGAGCAATCTGTATCCAGTTAGAACGTTGAGATAAACGTTGGTCTGACGACATAACAAGGATTGCCGGGACTAACTGAATTTTTTTTATAATGGAGAATAATTCAAAAAAATATTATTCTGAAATAAAACAACCATTAAGAGACTTATCTTCAAGGAATACAACAAAAATACACAAAGATTTTTCTGTACTTTTATATCGGAGGAAAATGACAAATTATAAAATAAAATAGAAAAGCCGGCACAGCGGCTCTACAGCTTGGTATCTACGCCTTTGCCTTTGTCACCCAAAAAAAAAGTAATATGTCAATAATGTCAACAACTTTTAGTCTGTGGTGTGTCAAATCGAATAAAAAGGCGATAACAAGTTTTTTTTTCAAGTGAAGTGAAGTCAAGGGGTAGCAGTAACTTAGCAGAAACCTTGAACAGTAATGCTGTCCTGCTTTCGCTAACTAACCTTCCATAAGAAAAAAAGAGATGCCACGACGTTTATCAATGCACCGATTTCAAGGTGCGTACATGCCCTACTGTCAAACGCTACCTACTAGGGATGGGCCTAACTGTCCATCGATATCGATAGAATTGTAGAAAAAATCGGGCTTTTCGTATTGTATGACGCATTAGTATTAATTTATGTAATATTGAAATATATAATAATAAATAAAAGACTGTTACTTTTTATGCAAAATGAAAATGCTAACTTATTTTTTTTACATAGGCCTTAACATAAAAAGTTCCATACCTTAAAAATCCGAGACTAAGCTTTACATTAACGTTGTTTTTTGCATTAAGTAAAAAATAAAAATACATACAGAGTTAGGACCCTTTGTTACATATTCCATGAAAATATCTTTCTTTTGTATATTAGTCTTACAATACCATTTGATAAGAAATATCGTTTAGTGAAAGCAGATCACTGTCAATATTTATTGGAAGATACGTAATGAAGGCATACACTCGCGACGAACATATCTTCAAAAGGAATACTAACACTAGTACTTGGTTAACCAGATAGTATCGATTAAGTAAATCCATCTTCCACCGCAATCTCTTGCTAAAAGTGGGCAACAAAACGCGTTTAAATATAATAATATTATTATTATTAAAAAAAATTATTGCATAAAAGTTTTTCACATAGGCGAGGTTAATACTACTTAGCATTATCTACGAACCAACCCTTTTTTGGAGACCAGATTAGTAGGAAGTGCAATTTACAATATTAAATTTACTCGTTTCTCATTTAACTCTAAATTATAAATATGAAATTTAGGGTCTGTCTCACAATCAATCATGATAAAGTTCCGGATAAGCTATCCGCAACCAGGGCTGTTGTTTGTTCTAAATTTGAAGCCATAAACGAACACACGCAACATAGAAAAAAAAATTAAATTTAGAACAAACAGCAGCCCTGGTTGCGGATAACTTTTCTGGAACTTTATTTGAACATTATGAAACAGGTTCTTAGTATAGTGGGGGAACATTATAATATAGAGAGATATATACAATATATACAAATACAGGTGGTAGTTGCCATTCGTTGTAAACCGTGTTATTTTTAAACAATAAACTATATTTGTATGTGTATTAATTATATATATGTATTACATATATATATATATATATATATATATATATATATATATATATATGGTTGTATGTGTATTAATTATATATATATATATATATATATATATATATATATATATATATATATATATATATATATATATAATTAATACACATACAACCATACAATAGACCAGGGCTATAGGTGATTCCTTCATCCAATGTTCCTTTTAGGTATGTCATTATTCTCTTAACGCCAAGGATGTTCTGCTTCGTTGGATTTTCTAAGTTGCGAGACGCAACACTGACTGCAAAGGCTATGTCTGGCCTAGTGCCTGTCATCAAGTATGCTAACGCACCAACTGCTTGACGGTATGGGAATGACGATGTAGGTTCTCCATCATCTGCGACATCATTCGCCTTCAGAATTGGCGTATTTAATGCTGTGCATTTATCCATGCCGAACCTCTCCAATACACGAACTGCATACGCTTTCTGATGTAGTAATATTGAGCCATCGGGGAACCTCTTTATCTCCATCCCGAGGAAGTAACTAGCAGGTTTCACTGTTATCTTGAAACGCAGTCTCATTTCTTCCAAGAAAGGAGGATGCAAATTTTGGGCCCACCCTCCAATAGCTACGTGTGATACATTGTTGAATAGGTATTTTTGAGCTGAATAAAAGTTACTATGGGGTCAAGTCCTAAATCTTAGTCCGTTCAGAGTTATACATAATTAAACATATCAGTTTCGGCAATAACTAAATAATGCTATTTCCATAATATATTGCACTTTTGTGCATAGTATATGGAGTGTAGATAAGTACAAGCCTATAGTTATCAACCACGGCGTTTAGGAAGGTACAAACCGTTTATCAGTCATCTCGCTCGCACTCATTAGGTGTTTACGCTGGCTCGCTCGCTCACTCGTTAACGGTTTCTATGAGATGAGTTTGTATGAGATCTGGACCCACCCTCCAATAGCTACGTGGGATACATCGTTGAATGGGTATTTTTGAGCTGAATTAAAGTCCGTTCAGAGGAGTTTTTACAAAAAATAAAACAATGATAACGTACTTTCAAAGGAAACATTTATTATTAATATTCGTCTACAATTACCTCGTTCAAAAATAAGGCTGGGCCTACAAATCCCTCATGCCTGGCGCACCCTAAGTACCAAACGATCGACACAATGTCCCAGGTCCCTATTGTACGTCGTCCGATCATGCAGGTACAATATCTTTGGATGATGTTATTGTCGTGAACTAATAAATAACAATAGTACTTTCTAGCTCTCACGTGCCGCGATTGAATGCGACCTCGTAGGAGCCAAGCATCCTCATCAATGCCAAAATCAGGTAAGTCCTCTAGTGCAGCTTCTCTGTATATTTCTATTGTGTAGATTCCATTTTGTAAATGTTCGCTATAGTAAGATTTTGCTATCTTTAGTTGGTACGTTCCTAAAGCCAATAAAATGATTTGTTCTTCACTGAATCTTGGAAAGTCCAAATCACTTGCTTCTACTCCTGTGATATTAAACTGATATGTTTAATTAAGTATAACTCTGAACGGACTAAGATTTGCGACTTGGCCCCATAGTAACTTTTATTCAGCTCAAAAATACCTATTCAACAATGTATCAGACGTAGCTATTGGAGGGTGGGCCCAGATCTCATAGAAACACTGGCATCATCCTTTATTTTCTTTTAGACGTATTCGCAATAAATTTCTGCTTAGAAAGCAGTCGAGTCTGTAGTGCCTTGAGCACAATTTCCAATAGCTTTTGTACTGCTTCTCATTTCTGCCAATGGCGGCAAACCATGGCGAGCGTAAGTTACTTTTCGGAAAACTTGAACAAAAAAATAATGTATTACATACTGAGAAGGACTAAAAGGTGTAACAATAACGTTAACGAACATGTTATGATAATACTACCACAATGACGAACATTTATCGACAATGCTTTTGCCATCACTAGTGAGATTTACTAAATGGATTTGTTTTTATTCATAATTTTCATGCATAGATTTGTTTTAGGACCAACTTTTACAGTAATCTTGGTTAATGAGCCATCGGGGAATCTTTTTTCATTAATATTATTTCATCCTATGCTTCTTTTACACGAGAAAACATAGATTTTTGGTACTCACTTATGGAAGCTCACATTATCATCTGCGTTTTCTTTATCTCTTGAACATGAACTGCAGCCACGCACTAAGCACCTCATCGTACATTTAGTATACAATAACACACAATTGTTTTTTTCCTCTTAAATGTCTTAATTATTTCAAGTTATGAAATAATCCGTCAGACGACTGCTGAGATTATAAACACGCAACAACCCGACTAACTTTGAAAAGATTACAAGTGATAACACTTTGTTTAGTTACAATACCATCTTAATTTAGACTCTTACTCAAGGCATCAAGTATCGTTTTGACAATTAGGCGTGTACGCTGTCACGTGACCATCGTTTCTTCTATTGATTTAATTGTTCTGTGAGTGAAGTAGAGGCAAATATTATGTTTTATGTTGCCTTCTAGCCTACGTCACTTCCAGCTCTAAAAAATCAACTTTTAAACTTAAATATTACTATTATTTCCAAAGAAATACGACCAAATAAAAAATACGTGTACCCTATGGTTCTGTTTTCTTCTCGAAAAAGCAAGAAAATCATGGGGCTTTATTTTTGCACTGTTGTGTATTGTATAAAACGGATACACTCAGGACAAATAGAGCCTAGGACAAATGTTATATTGTACATTGACAATTAATAAACATAATTCATTCAGAACATTTTACAGGTCGCAAATACTATTTGCTGTTCTATCCTACAGTCACAATCAAGAATCCATCCATTGCGAAAATTCCCGGGCATGTTTCAACATCAGCTGGCAATGACAGTAGCCTACATAACCAACTCATGGTAAGCCCACACAGACTTTACTTGCGGACGTTGTGTTTAGCGACAGCGACACGCGCCTCACACTTCACTCGGTGTGTGGGGAGTCACGCGGAAAATTGAGTTTTGCGACTTGATGCTATTGTGACGTTGTTGAGGTCAAACTTGAAATAATTTGCGCTTACGAGTCTTTGCGAGTCTTTAGGCCAAATCAGACGGTACACTAAACCCTGCTCGAAGTATTTCTCTTTCGGCAAAATCTCCAATTTGATGTTGCTTGGAAGAAATTTCTATTAGCATAAAGGCCGCCAATTGTATTTATTTTTTTGTATCTATTGTTCAATTTTCCGGCGTACAATAAAGAATATTCTTATCTCGAGTAGTCGCTAATTTTTGGGGTTCCAAAAACCTATTGAGAGTTCCGCTACCTTGCGGTACCGCGGTACCTCTACCGCGACCTCTGGCTATCCGTGCCAGAGGTCGCGGGTTCGAATCCTGGCACGGGAGGAATTTTTAGCCTCAAAATAGGTTTTTAAAATTGTCCTTAGCACGGGTTATAAATAATAAATAAATAAATAATAATAAATAAATAGTCATGGACATATTACACAGATCTCGTTAGCCCTATACTAAGTACAACTAAATGACTTGTGTTATAGGTGCTAACTCGACGATAGATTTAATACAATAAATACATAGATAACATCCAAGACCCGAGACAAACTAGAAAAGTTCGTTTCCTAGTTTGGCCCGGCCGGGGATCGAACCCAAGACCTTCGGTTTTACAGTCAGCGTGCCAAACCGCTGCGCCACCGAGGTCGTCATTAGTTAGTGCATTAAAAATAATATAATTTTGGGGTTCCGTTCTGAAAAACGGGATCCTACTTCACTCTACGAGTAATACAATTTAATATAATTAACAAGGCCAAATAACCGTATCCGGAACCGGCGTGCTTGCATGCAACGACTAATAAACGTTTATGAAGCGA
Organism: Yponomeuta sedellus; assembly: GCA_934045075.1. Lineage (NCBI taxonomy): Eukaryota > Metazoa > Arthropoda > Insecta > Lepidoptera > Yponomeutidae > Yponomeuta > Yponomeuta sedellus. Next base: position 3,169,264 of record OW203743.1, read on the forward strand.
AGGTGATCTGCCAGAATCGTGGCTAGTGGCAGACCCTGGTCTCTGCCTACCCTCTGGATACAGGCGTGAGGTTATTTAATATAATCACTTGCATGCATAGTGTTCCTCGGCATGCCCGTATTTTTATACAAGTAAAACGACGTGGAAGCGGAGCTTAATTAATATAAATTCCTTTTTAACATAAAGAAACCTCTGCAACTACTATAATCTCATATGAAATATAAGGCTCTCAGAACTACAATAATGTGTATATTTTTTTTTTTGTAATGCACTAACCCGTGCCCGTTTTAGCCTCTAAATTGTTTTTTTACAATAATGTGTACTTTCGCCTTTGAATTTTACAGGTAATCTGTGTAATATAAAAATTAATCGCTGAATGTGTTGGCAAGCGCAAATCTCGAGAGCAGCTGAGCCGAGTTCACTAATTCCTTTCTAGAATATTTTTTCAAGTACGAGGATGGTTCTTAGGGAAAGAAAAAATTGAAATATTTATAGAATCGACGGTTTGGCGGTACAAAGTTCATTGGGTCAGCTAGTTATACATATTTTAAAAAAAAAAATTGTCCTTAGTTCGGGTTAGTGCATTAAACATAATATAGTTATATATATTTTTTATTATAAGAATCCACTGCGACTGTCCTTTGTTATTTGTGACCAAGCTGTACCTATCTTAGACAGTTGAAATCTTCACAGTCGATGTGAAAACAGGATACAATACATTTTTCAGTGGGGGTGAACCATTTTTTAAAGTTAACACATATAATCGTACGGAACACTTCGTATGCGATCATGTCAAATTTATTAAGCAGCTACCAGAGTGCTTAGTGCGAGTTTGACAGATCCAATCGAATAACTTTACTACCGCGTTAATCGAGCATTGAGTAGTGAGTATGAGTAAGTTAACCGTTCGAACTGGCAAAACGCTGTCACAGTACAACTCGCACTTGCGTTTATTCGTGTTTTGGCTGGTAAACGTGTTCTCTTCTCAACGTAAACCATTACAACTCGCACTCAGCAATTTTAATTTCCATACTTGTCGCTAGGTGGCGCTTCCTCGATGCCATAGAAATATGAGTTTACGTTAACGCGATCGAGTAGTTAAAAAACTCGCACTAAGCACTCTGAGTGCTTAGTGCGAGTTTGACAGATCCAATCGAATAACTTTACTACCGCGTTAATCGAGCATTGAGTAGTGAGTATGAGTAAGTTAACCGTTCGAACTGGCAAAACGCTGTCACAATACAACGCACACTCGCGTTTATTTGTGTTTTGGATTGTAAACGTGTTCACTTCTCAACTTAAACCATTACAAGTCGCACTCGGCAATTTTAATTTCCATACTTGTCGCTAGGTGGCGCTTCCTCGATGCCATAGAAATATGAGTTTACGTTAACGCGATCGAGTAGTTAAAAAACTCGCACTAAGCACTCTGAGTGCTTAGTGCGAGTTTGACAGATCCAATCGAATAACTTTACTACCGCGTTAATCGAGCATTGAGTAGTGAGTATGAGTAAGTTAACCGTTCGAACTGGCAAAACGCTGTCACAATACAACGCACACTCGCGTTTATTTGTGTTTTGGCTTGTAAACGTGTTCACTTCTCAACTTAAACCATTACAAGTCGCACTCGGCAATTTTAATTTCCATACTTGTCGTTAGGTGGCGCTTCCTCGATGCCATAGAAATATGAGTTTAAGTTAACGCGATCGAGTAGTTAAAAAACTCGCACTAAGCACTCTGAGTGCTTAGTGCGAGTTTGACAGATCCAATCGAATAACTTTACTATCGCGTTAATCGAGCATTGAGTAGTGAGTATGAGTAAGTTAACCTTTCGAACTGGCAAAACGCTGTCACAGTACAACGCACACTCGCGTTTATTTGTGTTTTGGCTTGTAAACGTGTTCACTTCTCAACTTAAACCATTACAAGTCGCACTCGGCAATTTCCATACTTGTCGCTAGGTGGCGCTTCCTCGATGCCATAGAAATATGAGTTTACGTTAACGCGATCGAGTAGTTAAAAAACTCGCACTAAGCACTCTGCTCATATCACTCAGATCTTATCGACTTTGTTACACAATACGCAAACCAAAACTGTAATGACAATAAAAAAATACAGTCTGTTAGCTTTTAGAATATACCTCGGGCTCTAGAGTAGGCTTCGGTTTTCGCCGAAAGCACACGAGTGTAATACTACTTCCTGCTCCGTATAAAACTTTTCGTCACTATTTTGAAAAGTTATGTAAAGTTATAAATAACAATAGTTGCGATATTTCTATTACACGAATATATCCGATTCTATCCGATAGTAGGCGAGGTATATTCTAAAAGCTAACAGAGTCCACGTTCATTCAGTGTTTAGATGTTTCACTCTTAATTCACACTGGAATAATGAAAGACTGAATGAACCGATACAATATTCTTGGGTCTGTTCAATAAGTTCATTTAGCACTCGACGTTCACTCTGTATTTAGATGATTCATTCCGAGATTGATAGACTTTCTATTCGATATCAACCCTTTGTATGTTCCCACTGCTAAGGCACGGGTCTCTTTCTGCATCGCAGGAAGGTTAGGCCATACTCCACCACGGGGGCCAAGTCCGGATTGGTGGAGGATTGTAAGACTGTGGCGGGCCTTGCTGTCAGAAGTTATCGAGCCGCCCGTTAGGCTTCTGACATGGCTTAAAGACTGCTATTACATGACAGCCGGCACTAACACCTTAACGTGCCTTGCGAAGCACGGAAGCGCTCGGTAAAAAGCCACTAGCGGTAGTCACGGGATGGGACATACATGGGTTGATTTCGATTTTTGACAATAAAATTGTAATCTAAACGACTAACTCTAACCAAAACTGGTGTGGGCCAGAAGCAATGTATGTGCCTGTATGTAAATGTTATGTTAAAGAATGTTTCAGATTTAGAGCATAGAACAAAATTTTAATCTTAAATTACCACCCTGTATGTACTGATTATGGATATATGAAGCAATTTACAGAAATGAATTCAAGTCAGCCGGTCCAGAGTCGATATCCGGAGCTTCTGATCAAGTTATAACTCATTAGGTAGAGTCAGATTTAGTTCAGCACGACGAAATCAGATGAAAGCCGTCGTTTATACTTTTCAGCAAAGTGTTACGTTAAACCTAATCATATTCCTCTCTTTTTGTTATGTAAAGACGGTTTTTGTGACAGCTAAATTATATTCTCCAAACCTTCCTAACTCATCACAACAAAAAGTATCTATGTACAAAGAGGTATATAAAATAATTAATCGCCAACCCTCGCGATTCTATATATCATAGTAAGACCTTGCTTCTTAGACAATGGAAGGGGATAGTGTCATAAAACATTTATTGCAAAAACACTAATGTAAATTATGTTATTATTCGTGCTTCGCAAGGCACTTCAAGCCGTTAGTGTAGACTGTAATGTAATGGCAGTCGTTAAGCTATGTCAGAGGCCTTATGGGCGGCTTGATCACTTCTGACAGTAAGGCCTGCCACTGTCTTACAATCCTCCACCAACCCGGATTCAGCCCCCGTAGTGGAGTATGGCCTAACCTTTCTGCTATGCAGGAGGAGACCTGTGCCCCAGCAATAGGGCACGGGTCTAATATAAAACTGGCGTTACTGTAATTTGAAATAGTTATAATATAACTATTTCAAATTTGAAAAAGTATAATATAACTATTTCAAATTACAGTAACGCAAGTTTTATATTATATTAAACGGGTCAAATCGCGATTATTTATTAGGTAATACGTTATGCCGAAACGTCGGGAAATAGGGTAATTACGTTTTACCTAATAAATAATCGCGATTTGACCCGTTTAATAAGTATCACGAATCATTAAGAAATACTATTTGAAATAGTGATTTAAAATAATGTTTTTCTTTTTTCAGGTAATGTCTCTATCACTTCAGCCGTAGCCAATCATCAATGAAGTGAGTTTTAAGATGTTTATTATAAAACGACTTGCATTAACGCCCAATGATTTGGTTAATGTGATCAAATAATGAAACTTACAAACATCTCTATACATTTGGTACATTTAGGAAGCATTTGAAAAAGCACTATTTATCTCTATCATAACTTTCAGCTATTTATATATGTATTCTTTACTAGGTTTTTGTTTATACTTACAAGTATTTAGTGTATTACTTGCGCTTGAGTTATTGTTCAGGGTTTGCAGTCTATTTAGTTTATTACTAATTTTTTACCGCTGCTCTGATTCTCCTGGAAGAAATCTCTTAAAGAGATAAGCTCACCCTTTTACATGTTATTTCTCATATAATGTCTAGTTTAATGAAGTATAATATGTCTATCTGTCTAGAAAAACATAGGCCTCTCTTTTTTTGCGCCAACCCAGCCGGTCCTTTGCCAGTCTCGTCCAATGATTCCCAGCCACATCGGCTCATCCAAACTTATACAAGCACACATTGACAACTTACTATGGTAATAAAACTTTATATCATTGATTAACTATAGAAAACGCTTAGAATTAAATGACAAAACTTGAAAATTTGGCTTGGCTGAAAATTTTACCCAGTCTTTACTTACTCATCCATGGTTGGTTATATTTACTATTGATTCGCAATGCTCATACATAGGTACTGGCAGTTATATAATATTCGTTATCAACCCTTGTATGTCCCCACTGTTGGGGCACGGGTCTCTTCCTGCATCGCAGGAAGGTTAGGCCATACTCCACCCCGGGGGCCAAGTCCGAGTCGTTGGAGGATTGTAAGACAGTGGCGGGCCTTACTGTCAGAAGTTATCAAGCCGCCGATAAGGCCTCTGACATGGCTTAACGACTGCCACTATATGACAGCAGGCACCAACGGCTTAGCATACCTTGCAGAGTACGGAAGCGCTCGGAAAAATGCCACTAGCGGTAGTCACGGGACGCTCACCCATCCTGCACCTGACAGCACCTGTTGTTGCTTAACCAAATGATTGATTCCAATCACTCGGTTCGCCTAGGCCACGAGCGCTTATATAATATTAAACGGGTCTAATTACGATTATTTTAGTAGGTAAAACGTAGTTACCTTAATTCCCGACGTTTTGGCAGCGTTGCAGTTGCCGTGGTCACGAGTTGTCTGAAGAGGCGAGTACAGTCAACTATTGTAGTTAGGGAAGGTGGTCTGCCCTTACGTCACTTTTAGTTTTTTGCAGCAGGCCGACACACATTACTCACTACGTCCGCGGACAGGTCCGATGATAAGGCCCGTGATTTGTATATTTACGAGTACTTGGATAGTTGACGGAATAATTGCCCTACCCCACTCCACTGGACTACCTCCACTTGTTGAAGAAATGGTGGTTATTTCAAAAACACTTTAAGTTTACATTTGAATAGCAAACTCGCTCATAACGTAACCGAGGACCGTCCACGGGTGCTGAGGTTCCGCTCTCTGTTTTATTATTCAGAATCTTTCTGAAGCTGGCCAAAAGGAATTTCTTTCAAAATACCTCCGCCTTTGTATGTTCATTCACAACGATGGTATCAATTCTTTCCATGCCCCAAAAGTGGGGACTGCTTGGGCACGGGTCTCTTCCTGCATCGCAAGGCAGTCGCGGGCCTTACTGTCTGAAGTTATCAAGCCGCCCATAAGGCTTTGATCTCCACCAGCCTAACCTTCATGCGGTAAAGGAAGAGAACCGTGCCCCAGCAGTGTTGAGGTAGATAGATAGAGAACAAACAGAAAAAGAATACGACCGTGACATCGCAAATCTAAGTAATGTACAATTGGTGGTCTTACATTATTTGCGGATATACAGAAGGTTGATACAACTACCAAGGCCTCTGACATAGCTTAACGACTGCCATTAACGACGACATGATATCCGTAAGGCGTTCACGCTTAACTGTCACTTAAGTTTCTTTTGTGCTTTAATTTGTGTGCAATAAAGCGTAACCAATAAAGATTGATGTGCAGCCGACAGTTCGTTGTGGCTTACACTGAGGAAGATACCCGCCGACTGCTCGATTAAAATTTAACCAATATAGCTTAACTTCGAAACTTTGAACCTAGTTTGCATACCCGCGCGCTGATAATACGAAAATTGTACATTGCTTAAGTTAACTCCGCAACTTTGGTCGGTAGAGCTTAGAACCCCAAGCTCTACTTATTCTACTGCAGCGTTGGCCTCACGGTTGTACGTCTGGCTACCACGCCGGAGGTTGTGGTGTCGATTCCCACTGGAGGCAGCCGTGCATTTGTACAAATGTACACAGCCTTGTGGGTGGGTGGGATAAGGCCGGCAATTTCACTAAATCTTTGTAAGTAGTTTATGTTTATTTTTGCCTGTAGTCAATAAAGAATATAGTTATCTTAAAATGCAAAAGTTAGTAGGTAGTGAACTGAATTAGTTTCTTGACTCTATTGTCATTAACGTTTTAAGCATTATTTTTTTTTCTCAACATCTAAGTAGTATGTCATAAAACTCATCATCAACAATTATGTCCCCACCGAGGGGCACGGGTCTCTTTCCTGAGGAAGGAAGGTATAGGCCATACTCCACCACGAGGGCCAAGTCCGTATTGGTGGAGGCTTGCAAGACTAGTCTTACTGTCAGAAGTTTTCAAGCCACCCTAAGGCCTCTGACTTGGCTTAACGACTGCCATCGATAGATGGCTGCAACATGTTATAAAACTACTCTTATAAATTTTTATAATTTTCCGACAGCACCTTTTTTGACGTATTTTGTGGCTTACTTAGCAAAACGTTCGTCAAGTCTAAGGATTTTTTTAACACCCACAGCGGTGGACAAACCAAATCATTTCTTCGTTCACCCACGGCATAAAGCTGCAGACTTCCTCGCGGTGTTAATAAAATAGCACGGAACAATTAAAAGGGGCCCACGCCCGGCGCACAAAGCGCGTTGACATAGCAAATAATTTCCCGACAGCCGAGCCGTGTCACCCGCACTCTGGCGGTGTGTGGGGTGACCATGAGACGACTTATTTTTAAGCTATTAAGAGCTAACGTCGGAATAAGACTACGACAAACTTTATGTGAAAATTTAAATTTGGAATGAATGAATTTAATTTAATTGGCTGCCTTTACATCTGGCTTGCAATTAGGCACCGTCTTACATATGTAGTGATTGCTAAGATACCTTTGATAAATTTGAGGCTTCGTTAGTTATTATAATTCAATTCAATTTGTTTCAAAGTAAAGAATTACGTTGAAACAAATTGAAAGTACAATGTATAGCATAAAAGTGAAAAACGCTAATTTCGGGCCATAGCGTAGTGGAGAAAAAGGCAGCGGGAAAAAAATCTCCACTGTGGCCATCTTTTCTTGAGTCATTTTAAATCATCTTATAAGTAAGGTTGAAACCACGCTGAGTGGTCTTAGATAAATTCCATTGACTTGTTTTAAGCCGTCACATTAAGTCGCCACAATTTTAGCCGACTTCGATGGCACCGCATCAGAACGACCTTTAAGATTACAATGACTAGTCTTATAGTAGTACACAATTTGCTATGAAAACTAGACAAATGCTCCACAGACACGGAAAAAACACCGGAAATATACATTAAACTGTGTTTTTACATAGTTTGAAAATACTTAAAGAATTATGAGCTTTTCTAAAATATTCTACATCGTAATATGAGAAACAGCACTAATGCTGAGGCTCGGACCATTTCAAAAGTGTGAACTAAATATGTGTTCTATCATAAGAACTTTTTTTTTACTTTTGAATAAAGTTCTTTTTATTTATTCAATTTTGAATTGGTTAGCAATATTTCTAGGAAATATTATTTTTTATTTTATTTTATTAAGGACATCAACAGCGAAAACAAATTATTTGATTACAATAATAAAAATACAGTTCACAGGGCCAATAACAGATATCCACAGATAGACAGTTCTTAGTTACTAAAAATATACCACGACAACGCTTTGTAATAAAAATAAATAAATAATAAAAAATACAATACAATATTTCTACTAAAAACAATATAAAGATAATAAACGACGAAAGCCATGTAGGAACTCTGGTTACCCATGATACAGAATATTCTAGTTGTGCACCAGGCACTATCTTAGTACACTTTTGTGCCAATAAAGAGTTTTGTATTTTTTCGTATGTACAATGTTATTCGTGAAGAGTCCTGATTAAAATCCGAACTCGTGGTTACCAAACCACATACACCAGCCAGTAACATACCGACTATCCTCTAAGGCTTGAGAGTGACTGTGCTGTGCATGCATGAACCCAACTGTACTGAAGTACCCCAGTACGTTTAGCTTGAAAGATAGATAAAACACTCACAACTGCACACGACTCCCATAAAGCCTCTGACATGGCTTAACGACTGCCATTAGTTGACAGCTGGCACCAACGGCTTTACGTGCCTTGCAAAGCACGGAAGCACTCGGAAAAATGCCACTAGTGGTAGTCATGGGACGGTCACCCATCCTGCACCTGACCGCGCCTGTTTTAGCTTAACTCAAGTGATTGATTCTAACCACTCGGTTCGCCTAGCCTATGAGCGCTTCCGTTATGACTATCTCCAATCATAAAGAATTAATAAAAAAACTTATATTATACTATTTTTATTTTTTAATGCACTAACCCGTGCTAATGACAATTTTAAAAACCTATTTAGAGGCTAAAAATTCCACCCATTCAGCACGGGTTAGTGCATTAAAAATAAAAATAGTATAATCATGTGGGTACAGCGATATCATTCCGATGTAAAAACCTAACTGCAAAGTAGGTACTCGTAAAGAACGGAACGGAACGGTGCGCCGTAAACAGTACAAATAAATCGCTCTGCTTTTAACACTTGATTAAAAATAGTAAATCTACAAATAGTGCACAAAAGGTGTTATAGGAATAAAGCTTATGGTTAGAACCATCACTTTTGTCAAGATACAACCAACTAAGCGCCCAAAATCGTGAGTTAAAACAAACAATTTCTTATGTTTGTGTTCGAAGAATAACAATAACGACTTTTTGCGTGAGCGAGAAGGCGATAAAATACGTCAAACTGTCTGGTGCTGTCGGATTGTGACGTCCAAACAACCAATCAAGGCGAAGAGAAAACTGTCACCTAGCCGTCAGTGGCAATCACGTTCCATTCCACGTAAAAAACCGAGATCTACACATTGACTGTCTAAGTATTGGCTCTAATAAATAAAAAAAATGAGCTGTCAAGTGTGCCGAAAGGTAATAACACTAAGGCTGACATTCAGAGACGATAACTAAGCAAAGACTGGTCTTACAAATGTCAAAATCACGTACATTTTGACATTTCTGAGACCGGTCTTAGCTTCAGTTTTCGTCTCTGAATGTCAGCCTTAGTGATTTACTAAAATGCGCTGTTTGTAAGACACAATTTCACTATCAATGTCTGAATATGACAACAGCTAGATTTTCCGCTTTATATTCGACTAGGAAAACATGGAAATGCGAATCGTGCACAAATGTTAATACAGGCCGCGGGAACAAACTTCAACAGAACACCAGGAAAAATATTCCTTCCGGCGCAGATAAAAAGGAACATAAAGATAAGTTCCAAACTCCGAAGATATCTAAGTGTACGCCAAACTTATTGCCAAAATGTAATTCTTTAGAAGAACATTCCTTTCATAACGCTTCTGTCGTGGACGATAGCTCAAGTTTTCTTGATTCAACCACAAAGAGCTTGCCCAATATTTCGCAAAGAAATGACACGTTGGTTCAAGACTTGACTGAGGAAGTCACAGGCCTCAAAATAGAATTAAATAGTGCGCATGAAGAAATTATTAATTTAAATGAAGAAAATACCAAACTGAAGTTAGACATCCAAGAACTGAATAGGAAAATAAGTGTACTAATGAGAATTAGTTCAAGCGTAACTACTTCTACGCCTAAGTTACTCTCTTCTACAAGTTCTAGCATTATACGGAAAAGTACGAAAAAGAAAATTGTGTTCGAGAACGTGGAATCTTCGAACTACTCTGATAAATTAGAGACAATCCCAAATTTACCAAATCCTACTATCCAGGACACTATCTCAGAAAATGTGAAGAAGCCCGAGGATTCTCAGCATCTTCCAATACATAAGCGTCAGTCATCAGAACAAATTATTGGGCGCCACTCACAGCAAAGCAAGAAAAAATCTGTTATCCACATCTTGGGGGATGAAGGAGCGCGTGGCGTTGCACAAAAACTCCACGACTTAAGAAGAACTCAGGGTTACAGCGATTATGGGATCTCTGCTCTCGTTAAGCCTGACTCGTCATGTTCTGTACTCCTAGCAGACCTTAGGGAATTGATAATTAGAAGCTCCAAAAAGGATATTATAATCCTTATATTGGGATCATATGAAAAAACTACTAAGTTTGTCTCAGACTTGGACAGAGTACTGCAAACAAATGATAAAGGAATTGTAATATTTTTATGTAAAATTAAAGTCAACCATTTTCTTGACACAAACGGGCTCAATAAAGAACTAAAAACCATGGCCACTAGGCTTCGCGATTGTTTTTTTGTGGAAAGAAAGAATAAGCTACACTTAAGTGCGAAGTTAAACATAGAAATAGATTACTTGTATTACAAGGAAAATTTTATTACAAATTTTGGAAAAGTGTTTAAGAACCAAAATGCAAAATTTCCAAAGGGATCTTTAAAAAGAGGAACTATACCATATTTCTTTCGAATTCAAGAGACTAAAAATAATAGCAAAAAGAAGAAACTAGAAGATAGCGCCGAAAATTATGCAAAAAAGGAACTATTCTATACTACTTTAAAAAACATTCGCCTTTGCCAACTAAAACCAAGGACACTCTAGCAAAAGAATCTTTTTTTCGTAACTCACAAAAAACGTAACAAAAAATCTTCCTTGAAGTCTGTAATTACACAAATAGCCCACATAAATATACAGAGCTTAAATTACAAAAAACAAGCCGTACTTCAGAATTGGCTAAGTTCTGAATATGGAAAAAATGTAAAAATTTTGTGCATAACAACACCACAGAATGAAAAGTGACTGTTCGGAACACATCCGATCATAGATTTAGCTGATTATTTTGTATAGTGTTGGCAAGACTGTTTCCGTTATCCATATTTGGTACTTTGCTGTGTCTATAACACGTTAGAATAAAAGCTGTGAATATAATTCATTCCGGCCTTTTTACTTATGTTTTCCCTAATATTGTGTGAAACATAAGTTTGGTCCTTCGTAAAGAAATTAAAACCAGTGCGAACAGTTCGTCATAAGTGTATCCATATTACACAACCTTAACCTTGCTTGGACAAGCACTGCTGTCAGGAGCGAAAAAGCTTACCTATTCTACTTTCCGCTTTGTTCTGTGCTATACGGAATTCTTCGAGTGTGTAAGCCTTCGCAGGACAACCAGATTCGTGCAAAAGCCAGCTGCAGTCCTTGAAAGGACAGTGCTTTGTCATCGCGAGCATTCAGATATTTGCGGCTGGGAGGGTCTCCAGATCTACAGTGATTGAAGAAAACAATTGCGCCATCATAATCAAGCGATAAAGTCTAACATCCATTGTTCATCGTGATCGAAGTTGCTGCATTTCTTCTACGACAAGGTACATAATTACGTAACATAACCTAAAAGAAATTTTACAACTCATCAACATCAGTGTCGTCAAATACGTGTGCCGCAATACATGTCATCACGTCCGTTATGCTTAAGTTGGCACTCTGCTAATTACAACGTTATCTATCATGCGGGCACAGCGGGTATTGGAACGCACCTGACTGCAAGATTTTGACCAATCAGTGCCGCGAAGCGAGTGCGCAGAGTGACGAAGTTATCCGACAACAACCGGAAGATACCGATCGACGACACAGGATTTCACGGGAATTAACGCATCGCCTGACGCCTCGCCATATTGTTTTCCGCCATTGTAATTGATTTGCACAATATTATATAATTATAGTTTTTGCAAAAATTAATGCATAATTAGAAAATTTTACGCTCAATAGTGTATAATCACAATTTAAAGCTAATTAAGCTGTTATTTAAGTTGGAGGTTACTGGTAAGGAGTGATTTGTTGCATCAAATAGGTCAAATCAAACTGTTCTTTTCTATAGCGCGATAGGTATACCTATTTTGCTTTCGTAATCTCGTTTGTTTCTGCAGCCTAGCTCAAAATGTCGCTAACTCGGTTAGTAAGTGACCGAGGTTACGTTAAGGGGTGTCTCACTCGTATGGAAACGTTCTGTGCGTCGGAAGATATAGAAAAGGCAAGCTATGAGGCTCTTTTAGCAAAACGTCAACGAATCTTCGATTCCTTTCGAGACTATGAGACCCTCAACAAGGAAATTCTATTCCTTAACGCCGCTGACCAGGAAGATTACGAGGAGTATGAACGTAAGTACTCAAATTGTTTGACGTTGTTAGATTGTGCTATAGGCAAACTAAAAAAGGAACAAAACACTTCATCTCCTGATTGCTCCAAAAATGGATTTAAAAAGTTACCACCGATCGATATTAAACCGTTCGACGGTAAAAACATAGAAGATTTTATTCCTTTTATAAACATCTTCAAAGCTGTCTTTCATTCAGACTCCAATATAAGTCCTTGTCAAAAACTTTACTACTTACGTACCTATTTACACGGCGAGGCGCTTGACATCATAAAAAATTTGCCATTGACTGATGATAACTATTTATCAGCTCTTGAGTTGTTAGAAAAACGCTATAATAACATTCCCATGATAGTAAATCACCATGTAAACAGCTTGCTTGACTTGCCGACTTTCACAAAGTGTACTGCGCAGAATCTTCGCTCTCTTGTATCTAAAGTAAATCAGCACACTGCGGCTCTTAAAAACCTAGACTTACCTGTGGGGCAGTGGGATGCAATCTTAGTAAATATTTTGTCTCGCAAGGTTGATGGCTATACAAACAGGGGGTTTCACTTGGAACGAAATGAGAAAAAATTACCAGGGTTATCAGAGTTCCTTGAATTTATAGAAAAGCGTGCTGTTGCAATGGAGAATACTGCCAGCGAGAAGCCGTCACCGGCGCCGCCGGCTCCAGCAAAACTTGTGAAGTCTGGCAAGGCCAGCTTAGTATCGGCCATGAACCAGCTGTCATGTAAGTACTGCGACCAATCACATAAGCTTTATGAGTGTGCCCAATTTAAACTGCTGACAGTTCAAGGCAGGTGTGAATTTGTAAAAAGCAGGAAATTGTGTGTCTTGTGCATGAATCAGCATCAGGGAAAATGTATGCTCCGCTTAAAATGCAATATCTGTCGCAAGAAGCATAACACGCTTATTCACACTGACGCTGAGTCAGACTCTGATACAAATGTAAGTAATGCTGCTACAAGCTCAGCTGGTGCTACTTCTGACAATGCTGTGGTGATGACTAACACTTCGCAAGAGAGAGATGTTTTGCTGCCTACTGTGGTGGTAAGGTTAATAAACAAAAATGGGAAATTTATTTATGCCCGTGCCTTGTTAGACAGCGGGAGCCAAGTGTCATTTGTTACACAAAAACTTGCTGAAAAAATTAACTGTAATATTTCCAAGGCTGATAAGACTATTACAGGCATAATAGATGGCACCAATAGTGTCACACAAAAGACTGAGTTTGATGTGTATTCCACGGTGAATGATTTTAATTTAAAAGTGACATGCTTTGTTGCTAAAAATATTACGTGCAACTTACCTCAACAGTCGTTAGATGTAACAAAACTGGACATTCCCTCATATGTCATGTTAGCTGACAAAACATTCCATCAAACGGGTGAGATAAACATGCTTTTAGGCTGCGAAATATTCTTCCAGGTGCTTCAGAGGGAGACCCTACCGCTGACACTGACTGGGCCCTACCTGGTGAATACTAAGTTCGGGTATGTTGTGGCGGGGAGTCTGCCAGTATCTGCTGGCGCAGTTTCTACGTCTAACCTATGCATAACTGTCAGAGGTAACCCATTTCATAATAAAAATAATACACACATCAGTGGCGAAAAATGTAATTATTTGCAGCAGAATAAGTCTTCCCTTGATACACAAAATCAGTCTTCTCTTTTGCTTGACAAACAGACTCAATTCACCTTCGAAGAACAAATTGATCACACCATTTCACAACTGTGGGAGTGTGAGAAAGTACCAAATATCTACAAGGAGGGCACAACCGAGCATCATCTTGCGGAAGAAAGTTTTATAAACTCTGTCAAGCTGGAAAACAAAAAGTTTTCTGTAGCTTTACCATTAAAGCTTCAGCTGGATGATGTTAATTTGGGCGACTCATTTGGTAGAGTTTTGCAAAGGTTCTATAATCTTGAAAAACGTTTTTCCAAGGATAATAAGTTGTATGAAAACTATAAAGCTTTCATGCATGATTATGTTAGTCAGGGTCACGCAAAAATATATGATATATCTAATTATGATATCAATGCAGGAAATATTTATTTCATTCCGCACCACCCGGTGTTAAACCCTAATAGTAAGACTACACCGGTCCGCGCTGTTTTTGACGCGAGTATGAAAACAACAAATAATTTATGTTTAAATGACATCATGCTTAATGGTCCCACTGTGCAAAATGATCTTTTTGACATTCTAACTTTATTCAGAACATTCCAATATGTGCTACTTTGCGATGTCAAGGCTATGTATCGTGGGATTCTGGTAGATAATGACTATCGCTGTTTACAAAACATTCTTTGGCGAGATTCCCCTACGCAACCTGTTCAATGTCTACAATTGCAAACTGTCACCTATGGTCTAAAAAGTTCTGCGTTTCTAGCCACCCGCTGCCTAATTGAACTGGCTGATAGGTATAAAGATGAGTACCCACTAGCTTCGTTTGTCTTAAAAAACACAAGTTATGTTGATGATATCCAGTGCGGTAGCAATAACTTGCTAGAGCTTGCAGAAACAAAAAGGCAACTGATAGAGCTTATGGATAAAGCTAGTTTTTCCCTACACAAATGGTGTTCGAATTGCAGTGAACTTTTAAGTGATATTCCTGAATCTATTCATCAGTTAAGCAGTAAAAGTTTTGACAAAGTAAATAATACTTACATAAAGACTCTAGGACTTTCCTATGATGTACATACTGATACTTTGAATATGAAATGTCCAGTAACTGAAAAACAAGAAAGCTTCACTAAGAGAGAAATGCTAAGTTTTATTAGTAAGTTCTTTGACCCTTTAGGCCTAGTAGGACCTGTTTTGGTTCAGGCAAAATATTTGATGCAACAAGTTTGGTTTGAAAATTTAAAATGGGATGATGTGTTACCAGAATACCTTAATACCAAAATGGTTGACTTTACTCATAATTTGATAGACATGTGTTATATTTCTGTACCGAGAAATATTAATGTACCATCGCCTGTCAAAATGGAACTGGTTGGGTATGCTGATGCCTCAAATATTGCTCATGGCTGTTGTTTGTATTTGAGAGTAGTTAGCCATGACAATCAAGTGAATGTCAATCTTTTATGTTCAAAGTCCCGTATCAATCCAAAGGACAAAATTCTCACCACACCCAGACTCGAACTAAATAGTGCTGTGTTATTGGCTATGTTAGCCAGAAAAGTATATAACACTTTGTCACTTAAATATGACAATATCAATACAGTTTTGTACTCAGATTCAAAAATAGTTTTGTCTTGGCTAAATACAGAACCAGTAAAACTCACTGTTTATATTGCCAACAGAGTGGAGAAAATTAGGCAGCTTTGTGATAATTTTCAGTGGAGTTATGTAAACACAAATGAAAACCCAGCCGACTGTCTGTCGCGTGGCGTAGAACCTCACGAACTTAAAAGGAATTCTTTGTGGTTTCATGGTCCTCAATATTTACAAAATATAAATTATGTACATTGTGCGCTAGAAAGTACAAAACCAATAGATTTTGAACTTCCTGAACTCAAAAAACCTTCACCTGCGTCCTATGTATGTAGTAAGGTAAATAATCACTTTCAAGATTTCATTGAAAAATATTCAGATGTAGAAAAAATTACTAGAATATTAACTTATATAAAACGATTTTTGTTTAATTGTAAAAAACAAAATGTAACCAAGAAAAAAGGTACTCTGTGCCCAGAAGAGTTAACTTCTGCACTAAATGAATTGATCAAACTTGAACAAAGGAAGCATTTTGAAAAGGAATTTAAATTTGCTGAGTTTAAAACAAATGAAAAATCAAATTTAAGTAATTTAAATCCGTTCGTTGATGGTTTTGGTCTCTTAAGAGTGGGTGGTAGATTGCAAAATGCAAATCTCACATTCGATCAAAAACACCCTATTATATTGCCCAAAGGTTCAACCTTGACCAAATTATTAATTATTCATGAACATATTAGACTCAAACATGCGGGTCAAAAGTTAACTCTGAGTAGTCTACATGAAAGATACTGGTTGATTAATGCTAACAGAGAAGTCAAGTCAGTTTTACATAAGTGCGTGCTATGTTTCAGGTTAAAGGCAAAGAATGCGAGTCAACTTATGGGTTCTCTTCCCCTTGATAGAGTCAATATGACACGGCCATTTCAAATTGTTGGCACTGACTATGCCGGTCCCTTCAGCGTGAAGCAAACTAGAATTAGGAAACCTGTAATAACTAAAGCCTACGTCGTTATGTTTATTTGTTTTCTTACAAAAGCCATTCATATTGAATTAGCCTCCGATATGACAACCAATACCTTTTTGGGCTGCTTAAAACGGTTTATCAGTCGCAGAAATAAACCTACTAAAATATATTGTGACAATGCTAGTTACTATAGAGGCGCCAATAGCGTACTGAACGAATTGTATGAGTCACTGAATTCCACAGAGCACCAAAATGAAGTAATAAATTTCAGTAATTCAGAAAGAATTTCTTTTCATTTCATACCGTCTTACTCACCTGTTTTTGGTGGCTTGTGGGAAGCAGGGATCAAGAGTATCAAATATCACATAAAACGTGTGATAGGTAACCTTGTACTTACCTATGAGGAAATGTACACGGTTTTAGTTCAGATTGAGAGTATTTTGAACTCTCGACCACTTACCCCTATATCTAGAGACTCAGATGACATGACGTACCTCACACCCGGGCATTTCCTCACAGGTGCGCCATGAACTTCATATCCGGAATTAAACTTAACTGATATTAATATTGGAAAACTTAGCTTCTGGAAACAATGTACTAAACTACAACAAACCTTTTGGATCCAATGGCACAAGCAATACTTAACAATGCTGCAGAGCAGACCTAAATGGCATACCGCCCAGCCTAATCTGCAGGAAGGTACTATGGTACTAATTAAGTCTGATAATGTTACTCCTCTTCAGTGGCAAGTAGGTAGAATTGTAAAGGTGATACCAGGCAACGACGATTTAGTTCGCGCGCTTGATGTAAAGACTCCTAAAGGGTTTGTCATTAGGACTAGTGTAATGAAAGTTTGTCCACTCCCTATTGATTATAACTAGTTTGTATAATTACTACTTTGTTTTGGGCCGACTCTTACTTAGTGTAAGCTAAATAATTTAAACTATAAGTGAACTAAAGTTAATTAAAATTTTAAACTTAAGTTATGTGTAACCTAAATACCTAGTCTTTAATAAGAACAATATGTATACCAATTTAAGCAATAAAAAAAATTACTTACCTATGTTCAATTTGCTATTTTTGCTTTTCAATTAGGTATTTTCTTAGTGAAACCATGTTGTTACTTTTCATTTTGGTTTCAGCAGTTACTGAAAAGACATGTTATTTGTTTTCTTTTATAGGTATTAAGTTTATAAGTGAAAATAGGTCTTAACGTTTTGGCTGAGGCCCGAGCATGTTCGGAACACATCCGATCATAGATTTAGCTGATTATTTTGTATAGTGTTGGCAAGACTGTTTCCGTTATCCATATTTGGTACTTTGCTGTGTCTATAACACGTTAGAATAAAAGCTGTGAATATAATTCATTCCGGCCTTTTTACTTATGTTTTCCCTAATATTGTGTGAAACAGTGACCTCGATCGAATCGGTTTCACAAATTTTACGTTAGCTTCATCCTATTGTCGTGAAAATAGAATTGGTAAGGGTGGGTTATGCATTTTTATCCACGACACTATGAAGTTCGAAGAACTTCTGTCTCTAAAACAGTTTTCTATACCAAACATATTTGAAGTTTGTGGCATTAATTTGAACAATATTCATGTGGTTTGCGCATACAGACCAAAAACTATAAAGAATGACTTTTTTCTCGACAATATTGAAACTGTGTTAAATCACATTTTAGGCAACAGGCCGAACCGAAGGTTCTTGCTATGTGGTGATTTTAACATAAATTTATTGGTAACTAGTGCTGAAACGAGAGATTTTCTTAGCCTTCTTAAATCTTTTAGTTTAAAGCCGTATGTGTTGGAACCCACACGAATTACCGATCATAGCAGTACCTGTATAGATAACATCATCTCAAACATATGCTTGCAGGACGTCAAAGTGATTGAGCCTGGTCTTTCTGATCACTGCCTCCAACGTGCTAACTTGGTCATGGAGTTGGATTCCAACCCAGTGGGTAGTTATAGACTTGTAAGGGATCTAAATCAAGGCAATTTAGATCACCTAAAGATTTTTTTAAGTGACATGAACTGGGACCAAGTTTGTTTAGTCTCTGACACAAATCAATCTTTTAATCTATTTCACGACATTTTGATAAGTGCATTTCATAGGTTTTGCCCACTAATCAAAATAAAGGAAGCCGAAAGAAACTTAAAACCGAAATGGATTACAAAAGGCATCAAGAAATCATGTGAAACAAAACGTGACCTTTTCATCAAAATTAAACACTCGAGGAATAATTTACTGCTCTCACATCATTATAAGAAGTATTGTGCAATTTTACATAAGGTAATAGCGCATACTAAAAAGAAAGATAATGAATTCCGCATCGTAAATTCAAGTAATAAAATAAAAACCACTTGGAGTATAGTAAATGAAAATGTAAAAGGGAGAAAATCTCGAAAAGTTGAAAGTTTTGCTGGACTAACTGACGGAGTTACAAAAATTGAAGAGGAGGTAGAAGCTGCTGATTTATTTAATACATATTTCTCAAATATATCTAAACGTAATAGTAGCATAGACATATTACCCGATTTGCTACTTCCCAGCTACCGAATGAACTCTATGTTTATTTCACCAATAACTAAACCCGAACTATTAAAAATTGTTTCCAGTTTAAATAATAAAAAGTCTTTTGGATACGATGGCATACCCATTGCTATTATAAAGCATATCATTGAGGTTATAGCCGATTCATCTTATAAATGTATCAATAAATACGGGAATATTTCCAGATAGACTCAAAATGGCTCACAATCTTTTCTAGTAAAATTCAAAATTTTATCACCGAGTCAAGTTGGCTTTCAAAAGGGCTGATCTACGGTGGATGCGGTCTTCGACATGATGGACTTTGTTTCCGAATCATTAAACATGAAATCAAATGTAGTGACAGTGCTGCTTGACCTGTCTAAAGCATTCGATCACGTAAATCATAAAGTCTTAGCTCTCATTCTTGATCGGTATGGAATTAGAGGAAATAGCTTGAATTGGATAAAATCTTACCTAACAAAACGCACACAAAGTGTAATACTTCCCACCGTAGACCCCAGGACAAAGTCGATACTAAAAACTGAATCGTTAAGCACGGAAACAACATGTGGCGTACCACAAAAGGAAGTGTATTAGGCCCTTTGCTTTTCATCCTCTATTTAAATCATTTACCGGAAATCCTAGAAAATAAAGTAACAATGTTTGCCGACGACGTCTCAGTTTTTTTTTCTGTTTGAAAAATATGAAGCCACCTTATTATCGGACAATATATGCAACTCAATAAAAACTGTTGTGGAATGGTTACTGGCTTTAGGACTAAAAACGAATGGAAATAAAACTAAATTAATTCATTTTCGAAATTATAATACTCCAAGAGCTAAACTAGATATCAAAATAGACAATACACAAATTTAAATCGTGGATAACGTGAAGTTTTTGGGTATTTTCACAGACGAATTCATGAACTGGAAAAAGCACATTGAAGTTTTAGAGGGGAAACTGAGTAGCTTTACTTATGCTTTGAGATGTTTAAAAAAAGTTACGACAACACATGCCTCTATGCAAGCGTACTACGCATTCTTCCACTCGAGACTCCTTTACGGTTTGGCGCTTTGGGGTGCAAGTGTAGAAATAAACAAAATTTTTATCTTGCAGAAGAGATGTGTCCGCATTTTAAACGGTATAAGATCAAACAGAGTATCCTGTCGTGATCTTTTTACTAAATTAGAAATACATACTGTTACGGCCCTATACATCATAGAACTGTGCAAATTGGTAAGGCGTAATCCAGCTAAATTTCCGGTCAGTGCGGGACACAAATGCAGCCGGCTTCAAGATCGCAATCGGTTTAACCTTGCAGTGCTACCGTGCAGAACCAAGTCTTATAGTAAGAGCTCTAGACAAATGGCAGTAAAGGTTTATAATAAATTACCTGAAAATCTTAAGTCAGCTCCTAATGATCAGTTCCTAAAGGCTTTAAATAAGTATCTTTTAGACATGTGTCCTTATACTTTGGAGGAATTTTATGAAAATTGTAAGAGTAATGTTTTTAATTAAGTAATATCTAATTATTTAATTAATTAATTTTGCTATGCTGTTATACAGTAAAATTACACTGTGCAATATTTTTATGTTATACCTACCATCTTTACCTACAACTGTAATTTATGGCAATAAACTATTGAATTGAAAGAGAATAGTGTAAAGAGGTTCGATATTTCACTGATGCCGGTGAGTCACCCATTAGCTCAGTTGGAAAGAGCGCTGACACAGATAGCCAGAGGTCGCGGGTTCGAATCCCGGCATGGGTGGAATTTTTAGCCTCCAAATAGGTTTTTAAAAAACTTATATTTATGGACAATGAGATCCCTCTTTACGCAAGTGCAACTTACACCTGGCCTGTTTTTCCATCAATTCCGGCGGCGGTCGACGTCAAGAAGATTAAGCGTCTAAGTGCACAGGTGAAAGCCGAGCCCGGACGCCTAAACCAGCCTGCAGGCTTAATTCCAGCACAAACCGGGGGATCTGCAGAATGTTGATTACTTCCGCTGTTAGAGCAGCCCACAGCCCAGACCGGGTATCGGTAAAGTATTGTGCTTTATGCTCGGCTCAAAAGACTGACATTTAGATTAGATAAGATAAGATGAGAATATTCTCAATTGGACACTGGCAAAAGACGACAAATACATCCTGTATGTAAATATCCTGTACGACAAATACATCCTGTATTTGTCGTATTTTTAAATATCCTGTACGACAAATACGACAAATACATCCTGTATTTGTCGTATTTGTCGTATCTGTAAATATCCTGTACGACAAATGCATCCTGTATTTGTCGTATTTGTAAATATCCTGTACGAGAAATACGACAATTACATCCTGTATTTGTCGTATTTGTCGTACAGGATATTTACAAAGGTACATGTTACAATTGGCGGCCCTATTGATATAAGCTTTTTTTTTTTCAAACAACATTACTGACGCAAACTTTTGCCTTTATAATATTAGTGTGTTGATGATATTGTGATGATTGTAATGTGATATACCATCCTGCGATGCAGGAAGAGACCCGTGCCCCAGCAGTGGGGACATACAAGGGTTGATAGCGATAACGATTGCTAATACAAGTACAGCTTCTTTCTACGACTTCCTACAGTAACACATATCTTTATAGTATTTTCTAAGGTTAACACGAGCAGTAGACATAATTAAAACTGTTTTAATACGGATTTATGCTCGTTTATTAAATTTTTTACAATTTTCCAACGTTTCCGCACCTTTTCAGGTGCTGTGGTCCCGGATGACAGTTGGTCCCGAAACGTTGGAAAATTGTAAAAAATGTAATAAACGAGCATAAATCCGTATAAAAACAGTTTTAAACATATCTTTATCTTACACTATTTTTATTTTTAATGCACTAACCCGTGCTAAGGAACAAATTTAAAAACCTATTTAGAGGCTAAAAATTTCACCCATGCCAGGATTCGAACCCGCAACCTCTGGCTATCCGTACCAGCGCTCTACCAATTGAATTTCACTGATGCCGTGAGTCGCCCATTGGCTCAATTGGTAGAGCGCTGGTACGGATAGCCAGAGGTTGCGGGTTCGAATCCCTGCATGGGTGAAATTTTTAGCCTCTAAATAGGTTTTTAAATATCTTTATGTTTTTAATTTGAAAACATCAAATTAATACTACTAATTAATAGTGATCACATCACATCTCAATCATCACACGATCATCATTACACTAATATTATAAAGGCAAAAGTTTGCGTCAGAAATCGTTATCAACCCTTGTACGTCCCCACTGCTGGGGCACGGGTCTCTTCCTGCTTCGCAGGAAGGTTAGGCCATACTCCACCACGGGGACCAAGTCCGGGTTGGTGGAGGACTGTAAGACAGTGGCGGGCCTTACTGTCAGAAGTTATCAAGCCGCCCGTAAGGCCTCTGACATGGCTTAACGACTGCCATTTTATGACAGCCGGCACCAACGGCTTAACGTGCCTGGCAAAGCACGGAATTAACAATACCACTCGCTAACTCTAAAGGAAAATTTAAAAACCTATTTAGAGGCTAAAAATTTCACCCATGCCGGGATTCGAACCCGAAACCTCTGGCTATCCGTGCCAGCGCTCTACCAATTGAGCCAATTGGCGACTCACCGGCATCAGTGAAATTTCGAACCTCTTTACACTATTCTCTGTATTACGTACAGGCAGCGACATCTGGCTTAAGCAAGTTGCATCACTTACAGCCCCGACTACCTACTTTGCATTTAGGTTTTACATCGGAACGATATCACTTAGATAGGTTTTTAAATTTGTCCTTAGCACGGGTTAGTGCATTAAAAATAAAAATAGTATAATCATGTGGGTACAGTGATGTCGTTCCGATGTAAACCTAACTGCAAAGTAGGTAGTCAGGGCTGTAAGTGATGCAATTTGCTTAAGCCAGATGTCGCTGCCTGTACGTAATACAAAGAATAGTGTAAAAAGGTTCGAAATTTCACTGATGCCGGTGAGTCGCCCATTGGCTCAATTGGCGCTGGCACGGATAGCCAGAGGTTGCGGGTTCGAATCCCGGCATGGGTGAAATTTTTACCCTCTAAATAGGTTTTTAAATTTGTCCTTAGCACGGGTTAGTGCATTAAAAATAAAAATAGTATAATCTAAAGGAAAATGTGATGAAACAAGTGTCTGAGGAGTTCATATACAGGGCGTCCTAAAGTTATGGGCCATGAAGGGAAAGTACCTTAAATATCGTAGATAGGGTATTTTGTTGAAAGAAGACTTTATGTTATTTTTAAAAGATAGTAATTCTGCATTCAAAGATTTTCTAAAAATTACTTGCCTTGTCTGGGAATCGATCCGACTTAAATTTAAAAAAAAAAACACCCCTACTTTTATGATGCCAATCGAAAGAATGGCCAAAAACTAATAACTCTTCTTAAGTAACATAGTATTTTAAAAGAAAGCAACAGCGTGAAATTAATCATTTTAATCAAATTAAAAACATACATGAAACTGCCGTAGTCAATGAAGTGGGTATTTTTTTGTAAATTAATTAATTAAATGCTCAAAATATGATCCCTCTTGTCTTACGCAAATCGCCAATCTTTTAATGAGTCCGCTGCATGTTGATTTTCATTTTTTATTTTCAACTTAATTGACTACGGCAGTTTCATGTATTTTTTTAATTTGATTAAAATGATTAATTTCACGCTGTTCCTTTTAAAATACTATGTTACTTAAGAAGAGTTATTAGTTTTTGGCCATTCTTTCGATTGGCATCATAAAAGTATGGGTGTTTTTTTTTAATTTAAGTCGGTTCGATTCCCAGACAAGGCAAGTAATTTTTTTAAAATCTTTGAATGCAGACTTACTAACTTTTAAAAATAACATAAAGTCTTCTTTCAGCGAAATACCCTATCTACGATATTTAAGGTACTTTCCCTTCATGGCCCATAACTTTGGGACGCCCTGTATATTTCATCGCTCGTGATTGCCAATCTGCGGTGGGCACGGTAGTCATTAAGAACTATGAGATGTGTCCTGAGGTCTTTGAGAAATATGTGTAGTGTATTAAAAAGTAAAAAAATACTTTGCTAAATTCCGCCAAAAATCCCACAAGCACCATGCGGTTAGTTAATGCGCCGCCCTCCCTCCCAGTTTTTCAAGCAGAATCAAGACACGAACACACCACCACCGACACCAATACCTGTGTGAAAAAATACGCTTAAGTGGGAGGGAGGGCAGTGCATTAACAACCGCATAGTGCTTGTGGATTTTTTGGCGGAATTTAGCAAAGTAATTTTAAATTTTTTAATGCTATTATGGATTTCCGCAAAGTAACGCCTGATTCCATACAAATTGGTAGTATTACTTTGAATGACAGGATACGCAATAGTCTTGTTAGAGAACGTTGTAGACTGAAAGATGATGTAGTGACTAGAATAGAGAAAGGAATGTTGCGTTGGTTTGGACATATACTGCGAATATGAGTAGAAGGGCTGGTAAGGGACGTCCTAGGCGGACATACATCGACCAAATAGGGGATGTATTAGCAAAGGGGAAGACAAGAAGTACCCGGAACCGATATGCGTGCAGCCAACGACTTATGAACGTTGATGAAGAGAAGGACAGGATCTGTCGGGATAGTGGCAAATGACAGTCCTGGACTCTGCCTACCCCTCTGGGATACAGGCGTGAGGTTATGTATGTATGCAAAGGCATGTGCCCTATGTCACTAGCGACACCTAGTGACACAGCGGGGAGATGCCGAACAATGATGCTCTCGGTGGTTCAGTGTCTCGCCGCTGGGCTGCGCTCTGTTCGATCTGCCTTGCCACGAAGTGATCTGTCGGTAAGGCGGGCGATCCGACCGCTCTCTTGTAAGAAAACATGGCTGAAAGACACATCTCTGTTATATTGTAGAAGCAAATTAAAAACCTAAAACAAGATTCATCACGATTATTATTGGGGAAAATTACCTTTTCCTTCACCCTATCTTCTTCTTTTCGTGTCAGCGATTCGACCAGTTAATATATTTCCTGCCCAAGTTGGGCGGCCGTTGATTTAAGCTCTGAAAAGAGCCTGTTGTTCTTAGAGCTCAGCTCTTAGAGCTGTTTGTGGGTCGAACCACTGTGGTGAAAGGATTAGTCACCCCACTCCAATACCGCCTTCTGCGAGGGGGTCTTGGAGTGAGATGTCCAGGGTGCGCCGGATGTTTGTGTACTATATTAATAGACATTATACTCACTCGGGAAGGCTCCTTTCATGCACCCCTTTATGTGCCCTATAGGAGACTTATATAGGCTTCATTACAGCAACTAAGCATTCAAAACACTCGGGCACGGCCCCTTAAGGCCAACGAGAAAATTACTGCAACGTAACCAACTGTAGCCAAGCCGCCTAGTGCCCGATGCCCCAATTATCACAGCCTTTGGGTACCTAATTGCAGGTAAAGAGATTCGAGCCGGAAATTCCCCGATGCATCTGTCGGTATTCCCCTGAAGCAGCAGCCTACGGCGTAAACCAGTGGTTCCTAACCTTTAGTCCAGCAAGGACCACTTTGATTGTTTCTTATTAGCAATGAGCATGATGTTTTTTCATATTGTTGTACTGTTCTTGTTGATTTTTGTAAATATGTGTCTTTCAATCTAAAATTTTATATTACACGAAGTCGGTTTATAAGTTTAAATAAATTAAAACAAAGTTGTATCGATATAAAAAAATAGGTTTACCAGAATCTTTTAATCACTTGCAACTCGCAATATAATTTAAAGTTTTATTAATTTAAAACGTAAGTATTAAAAATTATTAAATAAGAAGAAGAATTTACAAAAGAACTAAGAAATTATTTTCTCCACTACACGGCCCGAAGGCAGCGGCTTTCACTTTTATTCTACAGAACGTAAATTCTTTACGTTGATTTAAGATTGAACTGAATTGAATACATTTTACCTAGTATATTAACGCGATAAGACCAATTAATATGTAATATATTATGATGGGTCTATCAGTATTCAGTTTTAGCTTTATTTCATTAACACGCTAAAATAACGAAAAATCAGAAAATTTGCACACAAAATTTGTGTGCCTTAATTATATTAAAATTAATTTAGAAATTCATCGGCATGGTTGTGTTCATCGCATCTTGCTTTACGCACACGACGTTCAAAATCACCATTTATCGACAAGTTTATTAGCGCTACAGGGTCTATTTGTGGTCCTTTTCCCGAGACACTCACGGACCACAGGTTGTTAACCACTGACGTAAACCGATAGGAGAAAATAGAAGGCCTATTACGTTTGGCCTCAGTCTGGAACTCCCATGTTTGTGACGTCCTTGCCCAGCTACCAACACGCATGGTTTGTTTATACTGCATTCGTTTGGGACCACAAGTGTATGGGTTGAGTGGATGTCATTATTATTAGTTAGATAACATAACAAAAGAATATTCTTTATTGTACACCAGGAAAAAAAAACAAATATAAAATACAGAGAGTATTGTACTCTGTACGTTATACAGAGAGTATTACATTTAGTTGTACTTAATAAAACGAGATCTGTGTTATATGTCCATGAATATTTATTTATTTTATTTAGTATTGTAAAGAGGTTCGAAATTTCACTGATGCCGGTAAGTCGCCCATTAGTTCAGTTGAAAAGAGCGCTGGCATGGATAGTCAGATGTGGCGGGTTCGAATCCCGGCATGGGTGGAATTTTTAGCCTCTAAATAAGTTTTTGCAATATATGTTTTTATCTTAATACCTAGAAAATCGTTCAATGCTTCCTGATGCTTAAACACAATCTGAACAGGAATGACACCTACCCACAATCTAGTAACCATGAACCGGCTTCAATTTGACCCTTCCAATTTAGACTGGCCAGCCACATATATAAAACTATATGAAATCCTAGGTCGCTACGTCACCCATCGTTAATTAATACTCTTATCAATGTGGCTTCTCTGGTTACCTCTACAAGAAGCTGTTGCATTTTAGATTGGAGGTCACCGAAACTCTACGGCTCTGGCTAGTCTTACTTAGCTCAATCATTGGAGGATTTATACGTAGCTATTAGCTTTCCCAGGATTGGTTATTAACTTGATGATTTGGTTTTCGGCTAGTAATTGTTGTTAGAAAAAATATCAGACATTTCGAAAATATTGATCAATTTTCATACTAGGAATAAACATATTAAATCGATATTAATATGGTATCGGTGATTCCTTGATTTTTATTTCACACGGACGTGACAGATTTATACTTCTACACTTAGAGGCGAGCGCGAAGTCATTAAGGATAAGTAAGTAAATAGTTAAAAACGTATCCAGGGATAAACGAGTAAACAGCTGATTGACAGGGTTGCCAGACCAATTTATGTATGGGTAGCTCTGCGAATGTGCAAGAAGTTTTTGGATTTATTCACTGGATACCACTCAATAAACAGATAGATTGTGCTATCAGGTAGCGTTGACGCAAGCTAGCCTAAAGCCGCGTATTCACGATCCTAGTAGGCTCGGACAGAGTCACAGATCGGTAACTAATATGGTGAAGTACAGTCTATTTATTCTTACTTATCCATTTTAGTTAACAACATTCTACCCGTAAATTATGATTTTTTTAGTCAAAAAATGCCATTATTACCATAAATGAAGATAAATGAATGAATCGGGGAGACTATTTACCATAAATGAATGAATCGGGGAGACTATTTTAGAAAATACGCTGCCAATTTTATAAAGAAAGTTAATGAACTCGCGAGAAAATATTATATAGTTTTGGCATCAAATATCAATTTTCAGGTTTGAATCATGTTTACTACATTGAACAAGTAAGGATAAATAGACTAAAGGTACTCGGATCTAGTAAATTCAGAGTTTTGCTTCAGTTTACATGCGTTTTGTTACAAATGGTGTCGCTCATTGCGTTAAAAATTACCATTTTTTTTACTGCTACAATGAATAGAAGCAGATATAAATAAGTTTATCGCTAAACAAAGACAATGAAAGTATAAAAGGTAAAGAGGAAATATAAGTTGGTCACGGTAATTGAAAAAGCATACATTTCACAACAAATCAAATCAATTTTATTTGCAACGTTAACTTAGAAAACGTATATTTGATACCAACACGCTTGATTGATCACATCAAAATAAAAACAATCACAAACTAGAGTTTACATAGCATGCTAAGTTGCTTACTACCAGAAATAACATTACACTGTCTCTTCACAATTTCTATATGAAACGCAGGAGTTCTTAGTACTAAAACCATTTTGTTTTTAGCGTCAAAGGAGGAGAGCGCGGTCGAGTGGAAAAAAACATGGCCGTTTTCATCAGAGTGACATTTTTAACTACGATAGCCGGGGTACACGATACAAGAAGCTTTCGAGTAGCAATCGAAAAAGATCACTCAGTCCGAGTGATCTTAAGATCGTGAGGAAGCGGCTTTAGCAAAATACAATGCGGCGGATACATTGTTTTTCTCAACTACACGTATTTATTGGGCGCTCCGCTCCCGCCACTTTATACACAAAGCCCGAAGCTAATCGGAGCCAGTAATAAAAGTGCAAATGGCACTCAATTGTTGCATGCTACAATGGCTATGTTACGGCAACGCGGAGTCGGGTAATCCACAAATGTGCTACCAACAGGTGCACTGCACGTTGGCTTGCGGCCAGCTAGGTGGAATCAACTTTGACCGAAATCCGACATTTGACGTGGCGCCAGGGGCATAGCAAGCTGAGAATTTGACCTGACTAGCGTACGCGGGAGGTAAGGTTATTCGAAGCAGTCAGGGTCCTTTTTCTCAAAACTGTAATTCATGGTCTATATTGACAATTCGATGTACAGTCTATTTATTCTTACTTGTCCAATTTAGTAAACAGGATTCTACCCGTAAACTGTGACTTTTTAGTCCAAAACTGCCATATTTCCATAAATGAAGTAACCTGGAACACTCTTTTAGATATCACGCTGCTAATTTTATAAACATTGTTCATAATAGTTCATGAATTTGCGAGAAAATGTCTAGTTTAGACATGTAATCTCAATTTTAAGGTTAGAATCTTGTTCACTAAATTGGACTAGTAAGAATAAATAGACTGTACACTGTAATAGTATTTTTAATGACTCGTGATACTCAGACATATTTAGAGGCTAAAAATTCCACCCATGCCGGGATTCGAACCCGCGACCTCTGGCTATCCACGCCAGCGCTCTTTCCAACTGAGCTAATGGGCGACTCACCGGCATCAGTGAAATTTCGAACCTCTTTACACTATTCTCTGTATCATGTGGGTACACCGATATTATTCCGATGTAAAAACCTAACTGCAAAGTAGGTACTCGGGGCTGTAAGCAATGCAATACTTCCGCCAGATGTCGCTGCCTGTACGTTATTCAGAGAATAGTGTAAAGAGGTTCGAAATTTCACTGATGCCGGTGAGACGCCCATTAGCTCAGTTGGAAAGAGCGCTGGCACGGATAGCGAGAGGTCGTGGGTTCGAATCCTGGCATGGGTGGAATTTTTAGCCTCTAAATAGGTTTTTAAAATTGTTCTTAGCACCGGTTAAGATAAGATAAGAATATTCTTTATTGTACACTGGAAAAACAACAAATACAAAACAATTGCAAATATACATAGTACAATTGGCGGCCTTATTGCTAAAAGCAATTTCTTCCAGACAACCTTACGATGGAGAGTTGCTGAAGGAAATTAGAAAGACGGGTAGCCAGTGCAAATTTGAATATTGATACATACTTATACTTAATAATAATACACTTACATACCGTTACTTATATAAACTTGTAATTTATTATAAACATACATATATATATTGTAGGGTAGTTACACTTATTAATAAACCAGTCAGTCAACCGGTAGCCTCTGTGTTTCATTGACGTTACATTGACGCCGAGGACGGGATTATTTTTTTTTTCCATTCGTGAGAACAGTAAATCGCGTGCAAATTGCTGTAAAAATGCCGATAGGTAAATTGGAACCCTTTGACTTAAATTCAAAGCAGTGGCCGGCTTATATACGCCGAGTGAACCAGTTCATTCTACTAAATGAAATTAAAGAGGAGCTAAAGGTGCCAATGTTAATAACGGTAGTTGGTGAAGCGACGTATTCGCTTATGTGCGACCTGTGCTCCCCGATACATCCTGAGAGTAAGCCGTTCGACGAGCTGGTGCGGCTCGTGACCGAACATCTTGAACCGCAGAGGTCGGAGATAGCGGAACGCCACGTGTTCCGTTTACGGCGACAGCGACCTGGGGAACCCCTAGTGGAATATTTGCAACATCTCAAACATCTCGCTACGACATGTAACTTCGGCAATAAGCTGGAAGAAAATCTTCGGGACCAATTTGTTTCGGGGCTTGCTAGCGAAGTGATGAGGTCAAGAATATTCGCTGAACGGAACATAGAGTACAAGGCGGCTGTTGAGTTGGCTCTGGCGCTGGAGGCGGCCGAGCGGCATGCGGAGGTGAGCGGCGCGACGCTGGTCGCGGGCACCTCGGGCGGCGGCGGCGCTCCGGGCGCGGGCGCCGTGGCGGAGTCGCTGCACCAGGCGAGGGCGCGACGCGGCGCGGGCGCAGTCCCGCGACGTCGCGGCGAACAAGGCGGGCAGGCGCAGGCGCTTGAGTGCTGGAGGTGCGGCAAGGCGCATCGACCCGATAGGTGCAGATATGTGCACTATAATTGTGATGGGTGTCATGAAAGGGGACATCTTAAAGTGATGTGTAAAAATGTGCAAAAAAGTTCACGAGTGCGGCAAAATTACGTAAGTGACGACGACTCCGATACGGATTTCTTCAATATCGACGTGATAACGCAAGGTAACAAACCATATTTTACTAAAGTTGTGGTGGAGAACTGTGAGCTGGAATGGGAAATCGACACAGGTAGTCGTATTTCCGCTATTAGTGACATTTTGTACGAGGAAAAATTTTCTCACAAAGTTTTACAAAAGGATGATTTACTTTTACGTTGTTATTCGGGTTTACGCATAGAGACACTGGGCTTTATAACGGTCGACGTAAAATTGAACAACGTGCTTGCGCGTAACTTAAAATTGTATGTTATAAAAAAGGGTAGTCGACCATTGTTGGGCCGAGAATGGATGCGAACATTAAAGATAAGTCAGATAAATTTTCACAACATTGTTACTAGTGACAATTTAATTAGTAGACTTTGTGCAGAGTTTCCGGAAGTTTTAACAGAGAAACTGGGTACATGTAAACAAACAATTCGATTACAGCTCACAGATGATCAACCGGTTTACGTGCGCGCGAGGCCAATACCTATAGCGTTAAAGGCACGAGTCGAGCAGGAGTTAGGGCGGTTAGAAAAGGATGGAACAATTTTTCGCATTGAGAATTCCAAGTACGGGACACCGATTGTACCAGTTATTAAGGAGAACGGGGATATTCGCATATGTGGTGATTACAAAATCACAGTAAATCCGAAATTGAAGCGTGACTACTACCCGTTACCGCGAATTGATGAATTATTCGCTAGTCTTAGTGGTGGGGAGAAATATTCCAAAATAGATCTCAAACATGCCTACGAACAATGCATGCTTGCGAACGAAGATTCTCAGCACTTTGCGGCTATAACTACTCACATTGGTACATTTGCATATCGTCGTACGCCTTACGGTCTTTCGTGTATACCGGAAAAATTCCAAAAAATTATGGAAGAGACTCTAAGGGGAGTGCCCGGAACGGTGGTGTTTCTCGACGATATTTGTGTGACAGGTGCGAATGATGAAGCACATATCGGTAATCTGCGAGCTGTGCTCGAACGTTTACGGTACATGGGGTTAACCGTTAAATTATCAAAATGCAAATTTATGCAGAATAGTGTTAAATATTTAGGGTTCATCATTGACCGCCATGGCTTACATCCGGACCCGGAAAAATTAGAAGCCATTTCCAAAGCACCACGGCCGGGTGACGTCACGCAATTAAAAAGCTTCCTCGGAATGTTGAATTACTATGGAAAGTTTATTCCCAACTTGAGCTCGCTGCTGCATCCTTTGCATCAGTTATTACGTAAGGACAATGCTTGGAATTGGGATTCTAATTGTGAAAGGGCTTTTAAAGAAGCAAAACAATCATTGTTATGTGAGCGCGTATTGGCGCATTACAACGAGGGGCTCCCACTTGTACTATCGGTAGATAGCAGTGCGTACGGTCTGGGTGCGGTACTCGCGCACCGCTACGCGGATGGCTCAGAGCGACCGGTCAGCTGCGTGTCGCGAACGCTGAATGAGGCTGAGAAGAATTATAGCCAATTAGATAAAGAAGCACTCGCTATATTCTTTGGGGTAATTAAACACCACCAATATCTCTATGGTAGGACTTTCGTGCTTAGAACGGACCATCAGCCGTTGAGCTATATTTTCGGTACTAAAAGCGGTATCCCTCAAACAGCGGCAAGCCGACTTCAGCGTTGGGCGGCGCGGCTAGCGGCATATGATTTTAAAGTACAATTTGTGCGTTCGACGGAGAACGGCCCGGCCGACGCGCTGTCTCGCCTGCCGCTAGGGCAAGAAGGGCACCATAGAGATAACACTGCTACCTATGTAAATATTATTGAAGAGTCTTTACCTATAAGTTTTAAAGACATTGCTATGGAAACTAAAAAGGACAAAGTATTGTGCAAAATATATAGTTATGTACTGTTCGGCTGGCCTGTTAAGGCTGGTTCTGAGGACGAGAAGCCATATTTTAATAGGAAAGGGGAAATTGCAATGGATGCAGGTTGCTTACTTTTTAGATATAGGGTCATTATCCCAGATAAGTTGCAGAGGTTAGTTTTAAATGAAATTCATGAGGGACATCTGGGAATGAACAAGATGAAAAATCTGGCACGCAACTATGTGTATTGGGCTAACTTGGACCGCGATATTGAGGAGCTGGTTCGCGCGTGCGACAGCTGCCGCGTAGTGCGAGATGCGCAGCCGCGGGCGCAGGTCCATCCTTGGGAGTTCCCGCTACATCCTTGGCACAGAATTCATGCTGATTTCGCGGACTGTGCCGGGAAACGATATTTAATAATAGTAGATGCCAATACGAAATGGATAGAGGCTATAGCGATGTCCGGTACTGATGCAAAGTCCACTATATCCGTATTACGTTCTGTTTTTGCGAGATTTGGACTGCCATCGCAGCTTGTCACGGATAATGGTCCCCCCTTTTTCTCGATTGAATTTAAGAGTTTTTGTGTCAATAATTGTATAAAGCCTGTGACGACAGCGCCATATAGACCCCAGGGTAATGGGGCCGCGGAGAACGCGGTGAAGACGGTAAAAAAGGCAATAAAAAGGGCAATACATGATGGGGTGGATGTACCAACGGCACTAAGTAAATTTTTAATGCAGTATCGTAATAGCGAACATGCAACCACGGGTGTGTCGCCTGCAATGGCGTTACTTGGGCGTCCCTTGCGCAGCAGACTCGATGCATTGCGGCCGAACGTTGCAGCTACTGTGGAGGCCGCACAGGACCGGCAGGTAGCGGCAGCGCGCGGCCGCGATCCGCGGCTACAAGTGGGTGACACGGTATTAGCCCGTGATTACACGGTGAGAGGAGAGAAGTGGTCAGAGGGCGAGTTGGTTAGGCAAACGGGCCCAGTATCATTTGAAGTAGATATGGGGCAGGGAACGAGATGGCGCCGCCATGCTGACCAGTTAGTACCTACATCGTCGCCCAGCACAGGGTCGAATCGATACTCCTTATCTCGTACCAGCTCTAATGCGAAGGAGTTAGAGGTTAATAAACCTATTGAGGGGAAAGTGAATGATGGCGCTGACGACACATTTGAAGATGCGTCCGCCGGCTCGGGTGGCGAGGAGCGGGATGTAGGACAGAGCCCGCAGCAGTTAGCGCAGGTGACGCAGCCCGGGCTCGCCTCGTCGCCGCCGCTGCAGGCAGGCGCATCCAAGAGGGCTCAACGGGCCTATCAACGGGCAATGAGAGCCAACGCTAAATGATATATAATAAGTACTCACAATTTATTAGTTTAAGTTCCTATCTGATGATGAAACCCTAAAATATATAATAATATGTGTTTCCTTAAAGATACTTTCATCTTAGTGATTTAAACCCTTGTTTTACGTTTCTACATAGATATGTTATTGTTGTAGTTTTAAAGGGGGAAAGTTGTAGGGTAGTTACACTTATTAATAAACCAGTCAGTCAACCGGTAGCCTCTGTGTTTCATTGACGTTACATATATATCTTATAATAAAGTTCTACACAAGACAAGGAAAGTACTAACCTACACACAAGACGACAAAATTTAGTACATTAAAAATAAAAATAGTATAATCAGTAATAATAGATCAGTCTAATATTATTGGATTCTTATTGTTTATCAGAAATTAAAATTAAAAAAAAAATAATTTGGTCCGCGGTCCTTAAGACGAAAAGTTTGAGGACCGGTTTCTGAATTGAAAATTTCACTAAGGAAATATTTCGACAACGTTCTGTCACGCTCTTTTCTGAGAAATTCAACGAGACAGCACTACAGTTAAGTATTTACTTAGCAAAATTTTCAATTCAGATAACATAACATTTACATACAGGCACATACATTACTGGGGGGTGGGCTGCAGCGCCCCCTACAGTACAATCCCACCGAACTGCGTTCCCAACCCGCATGCCCAGCGTGGGGATTATGGGCATTACCCTCTATGATAGCACAACGTGGCGCTCTTTAGGGGAGGGCTATGTCCAGCAGTGGATTAGTATAGCCTGAGGACGACGACGACGACGTTGCTTCTGGCCCCACACTACGATACCCTGTGTCGTGGGAACTAGAAACAATGACATCACAAGCATATAAACATCCCAGACCTGGGGTTGTTTTTGTCCCCAGCCGGGGTTCGAACCCGCGGCCTCTTGCATGGTAGGGAGATGCGCTACCGCTGCGCCATAGAGGTCGTCATACTGGACCTTTATTTGAAATATGTTTTTCAAATATTTCAGCACTTTATTTGTATGCGGCGGTCGGTCGTCGTAGTCAGTAGTGTAAGTCATACAATAGCGGAAAAGATAAAGTGGAAAATCCACGTAAAAAAGTTTCGCGGTAATACGTCAAGCGCAGACGTTACATCGAATAACTTTTAAAATAAATCTCCCGGGACTTTTGAGGACTTCGCAAAGTAATTCGCGTCATATCAGTACCTGGATTTCTCTGCTTCCCAATGGGCAGAAAGTGAGTTAAAATCTCGGCATGTACCATTGACTTTTACATTCAATTGTGAAGTTGCAATAAATCGCTGGGATGACGATCTGCGAAAAATTGCTGGCAGATGCTGTATGCGGCAAGCTGAAGACAGGGCGCTATGGCGCTCATTAGGAGAGGGCCGTGTCCAGCAGTGAACTAACATATGGCCTGAAGAAGAAGAATAAATCGCTGACGTGAAGGAAAACATCGCGAGGAAACCATAGCGTCTTAACTTTATTTAATTACCTAACGTAATTAATTACCTAATTACGTTAATTAAATTTGCCTTACCTTTATTATTGTTTAGTTTTTTAGTTACTTGTATATAATAATTATTTGTATATGGGTCCTTTTGCCTGAAATAAATTACTATTATTATTATTAATTATTAACTGTTAACATACCTGAGCGCTTGCTACGAACAATGACCCAACTATGAGGCTTCTGAATTGAAAATTTCACGAAGTAAATACTTAAGTAACGTTCTGTCATGCTCGTTTCTGAGAAATTCTAAGAGACAGAACTACAGTTAACTATTTACTTAGCAAAATTCTCAATTCAAAAACTGGCCCTAAATGCGAAAATCTTAGGTCTATCTGTAATGTAATGTTAAAAACCTATTTAGAAACTAAACAATCCACCCATGTCAGGTCTCAAACCCGCGACCTCTGGCTAACCGTGCCAGCGCTCTCCCAACAGAGCCAATGAATGACTACTGGCATCAGTGAAATTTCGAACCTCTTTACAATGTAATGGCCGTCAGCAGTGCCTGTGGCATTGTTTTAGATGAAGGAGGCTTGCCATCCTGATAGATTAGACGGACTAGCCCACAGGAAAGACAGTCAAAGACAGTCTGTTAGCTTTTAGAATATACCTCGGGCTGTAGAGTAGGCTTCGGTTTTCTCCAAAAGCACACGAGTGTAATACTACTTCCTGCTCTGTATAAAACTTTTCTTCACTCTTTTGAAAAGTTTATAGGGAAGAGAGGGTGATCGTGTTCTTCCACTATAAAGGGAAATTTCCCGCCAGGCAGATCGTATGCCTGGGCACGGCCGGCCGGTCCAACTATTGTTAGTTGGACATTGTATTTATGGTATGTCATTGAAACACTTTGATTGCGCGATGCAGGAATGTTGAAGTTTGTAGTGCGCGCGCAGAGTTGACATGTGCTCGCCACAAGTTATATAATTTCTATGTCATAACTTTTTAAATATTTCTAATACACGAATATATACGATTGTATCCGATAGTAGCCGAGGCATAATCTGGCAAACAAAGTACTAAATATATACCCAATGAAAATATACGACTGTAAAAATGCTGTAACTGATTGGCTGATATCAAAAACCTACGATGAGACAGAAACACTGCTTCAGTAATATACATTTTAACCTAAATAAAGCACTTTGTTTGTTGTGACAAACAAAGGCCTTTGGTATGACGCTCTATAATAGAATAATAAAATAATCCATAGTTGATACACACAAAATCACACACACACACACACACACACACACACACATACACACACAGACAGACACACTTTAATTAATTAGAATTATATAAAATAATAATAATAGTAAATTAATTAACTAATGAATTTATTTCCGAAATTACTAAATTATTATGAATTGGAAAGTGGGTGAATATGTCTTGAAATTCTTCATTAGGTTTACCTAATAATTTCAAATTAAATTATATTAATTGCATGTATTTAACTCATAGTTAAAAACAAATTTATTAATAATTGATAGTATAGGCATGTTTGTACCGAACTTAACTGTTTTCATCTAGTATAGGAAGAGCGGGGCTTCCTGGCACAGGTGTCTATACACTTAATAGGAAGTCCCCACCACTGTGTAAAATTAATGTTAAGTTGATAAAGAAATAAATATTTTTGTATTTTTGTATTGTATATTCTAAAAGCTAACAGACTGTACGTGCGGAGCCAGCTTAGCCGCTCGTAAGGCCCGACCTTGAAAATAACAATTGTTTTTGTGATCACTTGAGGTCATTGGGCCTTAGGAGGTGTATGCCTATTTCTGATAAATAACATAACATATGCTTACGTACAGGCACATATATTGTTTCTGGCCCCACACCAGCCTACCCTGTGTCGTGGGAACCAGAAACAACGACGTCACAATCATGTAAATATCCAAGACCTGGGGTTTTTTTGTCCCCATCTAGGGTTCGAACCCGGGACCTGTCGCATGGTAGGCAGATGCGCTACCGCTACGCCACAGAGGTCATCAATTAAATAAATAAATTCTATTCTAATAATGTGTAGTGTTTACGAAACCTTTAGTTCAAAAATATAACGATAACGTTAAAAATAATGTAAGAGCCTGACACGCTTACCAAAACCCTAAAATGGAAATAAAAATCCCAAATAGCGGTACAGAGCTAAACTCTGCAGCGACTGGAATTCCAAAAGTTAAACATTGGTTCCACTTGTATTGCTGATTCAATTTTGATCTAACTTTGAGAGGAAGTTTAAAAGCTTTTGTGGCGCACTTGTGTCGTCTCATACCGCAATATGGCGTAGAATAAATATTGTTTCTTGAATGGAAACGCGCCTCTTTTCTTCTGGCTTTCGGCCCGCCACTTTAAATATGGAATTCTCTTTAGTGTTTGACTAGAATATATGTAATTTCTAAACAAAACTTCGAACCTTTGGTGACACGAGGGCCTACCTGCACATATTGTAATTTTACGAGAGAGCCATTTCAAACTGTTTTTTTTTTCATTCATCATTATCAACCGATCATCGTGTCATCATCAGTCATCATCAACCCATTATGACTCCACCGAGGGGCACGGGTTGAATTGATCACGCTCAAAATATAAAAATATCAATGCAAAAATATCAAATTGAGTCAAACAGGAAAAATAATTAACCAATAATGATGGCTATATCTCGCGAAGAACCGACAACCGTTGGAGTAAACGTGTTCTTGAGTGGAGACCACGACGCCGAGTCGTGGTCTCCACTCAAGAACACGTTTATTTCAACGGTTGTCGGTTCTTCGTGAAAACTTTAAAATGGCTCTCTCGTAAAATTAGAATAAAGAATAGTATTTCGTAGAAAATAAATCATGATTATAATCAATTTAAGCTTGAAATCAAGTTTGTTGTTTGGTGTAGGGGGATAGGGATGCGAAATTCCCACTAACTCAGTGAAAAAGTTATCGATGCTCAGTAAAGAAGTTTTTTTTTTATTTCCTGTGTTTATTTTACTATATACATAAGCTCGATTTAGTAACGTTCTATGAAGTTACCGATTCGATTGTTTATGATTCTTCTTCTTCTTCAGGCTATATTAGTCCACTGCTGGATATAGCCCTTCCCTAATGAGCGCCATAGCGCCCTGTCTTCAGCTTGCCACATCCAGCATCTGCCGGCAGTTTTTCGCAGATCGTCATCCCACCTGGTCGGAGGGCGTCCTACACTACGTTTCGGCAAACGTAGTGTAGGACGCCCTCCGACCAGGGCGCTCTAAATGGCGCTCATTAGTGGAGGGCTATGTCCAGCAGTGGACTACATAATATAGCCTGAAGAAGAAGAAGAAGAATCAAACAATCGAATCGGTAACTTCATAGAACGTTACTAAATCGAGCTTATGTATATAGTAAAATAAACACATGAAATAAAAAAAACTTCTTTACTGAGCATCGACTTTTTCACTGAGTTAGTGGGAAATTCGCAACCCTATCCCCCTACACCAAACAACAAACTTGATTTTTTGCTTAAATTGATTATAATCATGATTTATTTTCTACGAAACACTATTCTCAAATGATATTAAAGCTGATTATACTCTTTTCAATGCACTAACCCATGCTAAAGATAATTTTAAAAACCTATTTAGAGGCTTTTTTTGCCTCTAAATAGGTTTTTAAAATTGTCCTTAAAAAGAGTTTAATTTGCATTAAAAAGAGTATAATCATGTGGGTACAGCGATACCATTCCGATGTAAAAACCTAACTGCAAAGTAGGTACACGGGGCTGCAAGTGATGCAAATTACTTCAGCCAGATGTCGCTGCCTGTACGTAATACAGAGAATATTGTAGAGGTTCGAAATTTCACTGGTGCCGGTGAGTCACCCATTAGCACAGTTGGAAAGAGCGCTGGCACGAATAGCCAGAGGTCCCGGGTTGGAATCCCGGCATGGGTGGAATTTTTAGCGTCTAAATAGGTTTTTGATATTAAAGCTA
This sequence comes from Yponomeuta sedellus, assembly GCA_934045075.1. Lineage (NCBI taxonomy): Eukaryota > Metazoa > Arthropoda > Insecta > Lepidoptera > Yponomeutidae > Yponomeuta > Yponomeuta sedellus. The sequence continues at coordinate 3,208,754 of OW203743.1, forward strand.
TTTTGCAATTCCAGTTAAAATTCAAGGGAAAAAACCACTATAAAGTACACAAAATTGAGTCTTACCGAATGGAAGCTGATGAAGGTGGTTTTGTTTTTTCTACCGAATGGGTTTTACATCCTAATATCACACACGCCATTCCGATGTATTACGTGTACTCCATACTATATATAAATATCCACTAAAATCCACTTCAAATTGTCTTAAAACAATCCAAAAAACAAGGTTTCCGGAGACGACGCACTCCAACACCTCTTGTCTAACACACTGCCAAATCGAAGATACTTATAGCAGCTCACTGCAAGTTATGATTTTCTAGACCTCTCTAATTAGGTAGCATAATGATAACCATAAGTAAAACTGACATTTGAGGGTGCTTCGTTCGAAATAATCAAACATCAAACAATACACTACTATATTTTTCTCTGTCTAACACGTGGTTGGCGACGTTTAAAAATAACGAGACAGACATGTGCCAGGTGTTAATTTTATAACGCTCCTTCTATGGTTTAGTTATTGTTCTGAAGTATAGGCCATACTTCATCACTGAGGCTAAGTCCGGATTGTTGGAGGCTTGCAAGCTAGTGGCTGGTCCTACTGTCAGAAGTTTTTAAATCGCTCTAAGGCCTCTGACTTGGCTTAATGAGTGCCATCTATCGATGGCAGCCGGCACCAAACTCTGTGATGTTTATTTATTGCGTTGCCATGGTAACAAGAATAATATCAATACGAAGTTTGGCGAGAGAGCAAGTAAAATATAAAAAAATCGGCAGATAATTTCATGCAAATTCAGAGAGCATTTTACGCATACACCTTTCAGTTTTGGTTAAAAATGAGTTAAAGTAAATTGGACAATCCCTCTTCTGAAACAATTTGTCACGAGCAAATTGATATAGGTCGATAGTAGTGGGCAGATTCAGCTGAATATCGTAATGCGCTGCCAATACCGTACTAAAAATTTACTTGTATGATGGAAAGCTCGTGGCCTAGTCAAACCGAGTGATTCAAATCAATCACTTAAGTTAACAACAGGGGCGATCAGGTGCAGGAAGGGTGACCGACCCATGACTACCGCTACTGGCATTTTCCTGTGCGGCTCCGTGCTTCACAAGGCACGTTAAGCCGTTGGTGCCGACTCTTGCAAGCCCGAAAAAAATATTCTTTGGTAATTGAACAAAGGGCGCTTTGAGTGCATGGATGGGTGATTGTCAATGACTAATGCGGAGGCCTTAGGGTGGCTTGAAAAACTTATGACAGTAAGATCAGCCACTTGTCTTACAAGCCTTTACAATCCGGACTTGTCCCCCGTGGTTAATTATGTTCTATACCTTCCTCACCGAAGAGACCCGTTCCTCTCAGTGGGAATATAATAGGTTGATGACGATGTCCATTTTAAAACCCTATTTAGAGGCTAAAATTCCATCCATGCCGGGATTCGAACCCGCGATCTCTGGCTATCCGTGCCAGCGCTCTTTCCAACTGACCTAATGGGCGACTCACCGGCATCAGTGAAATTTCGAACCTCTTTACAATATTCTCTGTATTACGTACATTGTTATAATTATTATGTTGTCCATTTTAGTTAATAATATTCTACCGGTAAAGTATGACTTTTTGCCATATTAACATAAATGATAAACCTGAGACACTACTTTAGATAACACGCTGCCAATTTTATAAACAAAGTTCGTGAACGTGAGAGAAAATATCTAGTTTTGGTATCAAATGTTAATTTTGTGGTAAGAATTTTGTTTACTAATTTGGTCAAGTAACGATAAATAGACTGTACGCCCGAACAGAAACAAATGTTGACTCCATGGTGTGTGTTTCACAGTGGCATCCAAGAAGGTCTCTATATTTTGTGCCATCTGGGAAGATGCAGTTAATCTGTGGTGTTCGTTTTTTTGGCGGGAAGTCATTGATTTTCGGAGGGACTGTTGGAAAAGAGTTGTAAACAAAAAAGAAAATAAAAGTTTAAAATTGAGCTTTACTGTTTTTCCCACAGAACGTTGTGGTTTTACCCTTTGTTAATGTAAAGCTTAATCGCAGCGTGCTTGTCGACTACTAAAAATACTTATGGCGGCTGTTCACTCTCGCCTTAGAACAAGCAAATTTATGCCTCGCGGTGTTACCCGCGTTTTACCGATTTTCCCATGTGAATAAGGTATTTTCCCGAAGTATAGTTTTACTTCGGGAACATATCTTAGCCTACGTGTTAATCCAGGGTGGCAGCAAACTCCTCATCAAATTTGATTAAAATCGCTAAAGCAGTTTAGACGCAAAGGAGTAACAAACAAACATACTCACAAACTTTCGCTTTTATAATATTATATTCGTACAAGTTATGCCTCGCGGTGTTATCCGCGTTTTACCGATTTTCCCGTGTGAATAAGATACTTTCCCGAAGTATCGTTTTACTTCGGGAACATATCTTAGCCTACGTTTTAATCCAGGGTGTCAGCAAACTCCTCATCAAATTTGATTAAAATCGCTAAAGCAGTTTAGACGCAAAGGAGTAACAAACATAAGATAAGATAAGATGAGAATATTCTTTATTGTACACTGGAAAAACAACAAATACAAAACAATTGCAAATATACATAGTACAATTGGCGGCCTTATTGCTAAAAGCAAAGCAAACATACTCACAAACTTTCGCTTTTATAATATTATATTCGTACTAGTTGTGCCTCGCGGTGTTAGCCGCGTTTTATCGATTTTCCCGTGTGAATAAGATATTTTTCCGAAGTAAAATATAACCTACGTGTTAATCCAAAGTATCAGCAAACTCCGTACCAAATTTGATTAAAATCGCTTCAGCTCACAAACTTGTAACGTTGTATATCATTTATAAATAATAATAAACTGGAACGACTTCAGGTGTGGTTTTATTTGTGGATTAGTGAAACAGAAAACTGGATAAAAACAGATAAACGGAAAAGCAGGTAAAAAAGTCAGATCTGGTCAAAGGGTAAAGTAGTAGTGATGAAAAATGAGGGAAATCGAAGAATGTGTGACGTAATTTAAATATTTGAAAATGATAGATAGAAAAAGAAATAAAAATGGTATAAAGAGGTTTGCAACGTTACAAACTCACAAACTACCGCCTTTATAATTCACAGGACGATCCCATAGTGTCTATTTTGTAATACACGCAACGAATTATAAATTCTATTATTTTTAATGCACTAACCCGTGCTAAGGACAATTTTAAAAACCTATTTAGGTAAAGAGGTTCGAAATTTCACTGATGCCGGTGAGTCGCCCATTAGCTCAGTTGGAAAGAGCGCTGGCACGGATAGCCAGAGGTCGTGGGTTCGAATCCCGGCATGGGTGGAATTGTTAGCCTCTAAATAGGTTTTCAGGATTATAAATTCTCAGGCTCTCGGGCGAGCTTGTACAACCGCCATTGTATCTGAATGAAAGTATCGATAGAGAAAAAAAGGCGATTCCAACGATATGCGTAACTCTATATCACAAATTTGGCACTTCAGCAAGTTTGCCTCTCCATATTTGCACGTCGATATATTCATGTTTGCATCAACTAACCGTCTCACTTTTTTTATTATACTAGAAAAACTTAGGTACCTACAGCTATGGATAAAATACATTACAATGTAATACAAACTAAAAGCCAACAACAAGTTTTCACTTGTAGAAACATTTTAGAAGAAAATTTCGCTAACTACAAAACCAAACAAATAACACAGAATACATAAGATTATATTGCCTCGATCAATGTTTTCCATCACCAACTCTTCATCACCGGTTGTCTGAAAGAAATTGCTACAAGCAATAAGGCCGCCAATGTATGTTATTGTGTCTTTGTAATTGTTTTTTGTTTGTTTTTTCCTTGTGTACAATCAATAGTATTCTTGTTTTTTTAATAATGCCTATAAACTTCCCACTGCAGGACACAAGCTTTCTCTTATAGAAAAAGGATAAAATAATCGGCTTAATTACCACGCTTGCCCACCGTGGATTGATAATTTCAAGCGCTTGAGGCATTCGAACACCTCAGACAGTCAGGTTTCCTCGCGATATTTTCCGTCACCTTTGCAAGCATTTATTGCTACGTTAAGTTCACAAACGTATCAAACTTAAAAATCGAAGTCGTTGGTCCTTAATAAGTCTTGAGAATCGAACCTGGGTCTCTTGCATCCGAGTCCTTTGCTCTACCCACTGAGCTACCACCGCTCACAGTAACAGTACTATCGAATAATACGAAAACAAATATTTCTACACAACCTGCGGGCACTAGGCACTTAACGCCTGATGTTGTATGGTGCCCAAGGGAGCAGTCTCTGACTAATGCCTGTTAAAAATGATATATACTGTATATTCAGCCTGCTTACTACCTCGCGTATTGTCTATAGAGGGTGTTAGGAAATTCGTATCCTACTTTATTACACTAATATTATAAAGTCGGAAGTTTGTGTGTATGTTTGTTACTTCTTTACGTCTAAACGGCTGAAGTGATTTAAAAAAAAAATGGTATGGAGTTAACCTGGATTAACACATAGGCTACGTTCGTTTTACTGCGGGAAAAAATCTTATTCCCATGGGAAAATCGATAAACCACGGGTAACACCGCAGGGTACGGCTTGAAGTATTATAAACTCGAAAGTCTGTAAGTATGAATGTATGTTCGTTACTCTTTCACATTAAAACTACCGAATGAATTTTAATGAAACTTTACAGTAATACATATGAAAGCTTATACATGAAAATAACACATAGGCTACAATCTATAAAGATATTGCGGGAATTGTCCAAAATATGGCGATAAGTGTCAAGTATGTAACACCCTGTATAGTTGAATACTCTTAGTACCAGGTACTGAAAACGTTCGTCGCCGTAATGGTTCGTTGGGGAATAACGAAATTGTTATTTTATGTATGTAAAAATGTCTAGAAAGACGCGTAATATTATATAGGCAACTGTCAACGGTATTGTACGTCATTGCAATGCAGGTCATCAGACCATATCCGTCCACTGCTGTTACAGTTGTTAAGATTTGTGATGTATTGTAAAAAAACGTTTTCAATACTCAATAGATTACATTAGATTAGATTACTTTATTCATAATAATAGAATTACATGTCAATGTTTCATTGTACAATTAATTGAATTACATGTCAGTTATTAATTACCTGGATATAAAAATCATTAATGTCGTATGGTGCCATCTCGAGAAGACTACGCTTCACTTTTCGTTTAAACATATCTACTAAGACTCTCGCTTTCAATAATATCGCGCGGAAGCTTATTATATACCTTCTACTATACTATGCTTCTACTATAATACTCAGTGATTTATTGCATTCCACAAGTATATCGTCATCATCAACCCATTATGTCCCCACCGTGGGGCACGGGTCACTTCCGTGAGGATGGTATAAACAATACGAGTACTCCACCACGGGGGCCACGTCCGGATTGGTGGAGGCTTGCAAGACTAGTGGCAGGTCTTACTGTCAGAAGTTTTCAAGCCGCCCTAAGGCCTCTGACTTGGCTTAACGACTGCCATCTATTGACGGTAGCCGGCACCAACTGCCTAGCGTGCCTTGCAAAGCATGGAACCGCTTGGAAAATGCCACTAGCGTTAGTCATAGACGGTTTTACCCATCCATGCACTGAACGCGCCCAGTCGATTGACTCCAGTCGGTCGTTGGCGGTGAGTCGGGTATACTCGGCTCCAGTCGGTCGATGACGGTGTAGTATTTTTGTTTTACTAATCGCAATAGCTTGTTAGGTATTGCGTATACTTAGCTGTTCATCATACACATTTTTGTCACTGATTTCCAAGTATAACATTATGACACTTACATACATATTTTATTGCTTCTGAATATAAATGAAATACCTAAATACTTCTTCAATGCCTGTTTAATCTCTTTCGATATTTCTATGTTTTAGTGCCGTTGTGTTTTGAAGTTGCACGTGAGACTTTTTTTACGTTTCATTTAAGTTTAATATGGCAGATTACAGCATGACCTACAATTAACAAAATTGATATTTAAACGGTATTGAGTAACTCAATTTCGCGGGCGAAGTGAATTCAATTAATTTCCGATCGTAATCTATAAAATTTTAATGCAGGCCAAAGTGAAAGATAAATGCAATTAAATTTGATTCCTCAGCGCTTAAAATTGCCAATCCACGGTGGGTACGCAACATTTGTATAACAATATTTAAAAAAATCTCGACGAATTGATAACCTTGCCTTTTTCAAAGTCGTTTAAAAACACAATTCCCTAAAACACTCTCTACGTAAACTCAGACTAAAAAAATCTGTGGTGAAAATTTTACAATCCACAGATGAATCTTGTTCGTACAATAATAACAATAATAAACAAAATAAAAATAAGTTTATTGCCAAAAAAAATATTTGCACAATGTTTATGGTTACACAAGGTCGAGCCTGACTCGTGGCAGTCGGGGAAACGATTGCTATATTGTTTTACCTTGTACTTCATCATTGGAGCAAATATTTTAAAATATTGGATAATAAAAATAAAATATTTCGATGTTTAGGTACAAATAAGGCAGTTTGGTGTATAGAGTGCATTATAAGGAAGTGATATCAACCATTTGTATGTCCCCACTGCTGCGCGGGTCTCTTCCTGCATCGCAGGAAGGTTAGGCCATTCTCAACCACGGGGGCCATGTCCGGGTTGGTGGAGTATTCAAAGGCAGTGGCGGGCCTTACTGCCAGAAGTTATCAAGGCACCCAAAAGGCCTCTGGTACAGCTTAACGACTGGCGTTAAATGACAGCCGGCACCATCGGATTAACGTGCCTTACAAAGCACGAAAGCGCTCGGAAAAATGCCACTAGCTGTAGTAACAGGTTGATCACCCATCCCGCACCTAACCGCGCTTGTGGTTGCTTAACCTAAATGATTGATTCCAAGCACTCGGTTGCACTGGACCACGAACGTTTCATTATAAGAAAATCAGGTAGCAAATTACTAAGATGAATGAAGTCGCGAAAACAGTAAGGTATTACACTATTTTTATTTTTAATGCACTAACCCGTGCTAAGGAACAAATTTAAAAACCTATTTAGAGGCTAAAAATTTCACCCATGCCGGGATTCGAACCCGGAACCTCTGGCTATCCGTACCAGCGCTCTACCAATTGAGCCAATGGGCGACTCACGGCATCAGTGAAATTTCGAACCTCTTTACAATATTCTCTGTATTACGTACAGGCAGCGACATCTGACTTAAGCAAATTGCATTACTTACAGCCCCGACCACCTACTTTGCAGTTAGGTTAGGTTAGGTTAGGTTCGTCGGTACGATGGTCATATGGGTACAGTAACATCGGAACGATATCACTGTACCCATATGATTAATAAAATAAAATAAATAAAATAAAATAAAATAGCCTTTTATTCACAAAATTATCTCGAGATCATTAAACATTATAGTGTTTCTTATAACTACGTATCGATTTTTTGTATAATAGTTCATTTAAATGTCATGCATAGGTAATAAATTATTAATATAAATTTTAAATACAATAAATTAATAAATTGATTATTACACGTATTACATTTAATAAATATTAATTTTACTTATTTTTTTTTACAAAATGTCCCTAATTTTGGAATGTCTGTCGACAAAGGCCTCCTCCAGCTCTTTCCATTGTTTCCGTTCCAGTGCCACGCGTCTCCAGTATGGTCCCGCCGTGTATTTCATTTCGTCCTCCCATCTTCTGTACTGACCACCTCTATTTCTCTTGCCATCTCTTGGATACCAGTTGGTGACGATTTGGCTCCATTTCCTTTGGCTATCTCTAAGCATGTGTCCGGTCCATCTCCATTTCTGCGAGTCGATTCTGTGGAGTATGTCTTTTACGTTAGTCTTGTTTCGAGTGTCTTCGTTTCTAACCCGGTCACTCTTCTTTATACCAATCATACTTCTCTCCATTGCTCTTTGAGTCGTAGCAAGCTTGCTTCTATGTGCGACTGTTAAGGCCCACGTCTCGCAACCGTATGTGAGGCAAGGGAGAACGCACATATCAAACACCTTCCGTTTTACTGCCATACCTAAGTCTTTACTCTTCATTATTTCTTTCAGCGACCAGAACTTTCGCCATCCATTCGCTATTCTTTTATTAATTTCCTTGGATGTGAGATCAGTTAAAGAGGTTATTTGACCTAAATATGTGTATTCTTCTACGTACTGCAATGATTCACCGTCGACAATTATTTGTATTTGTTCGCTGTTAGTCATAACTTTAGTTTTATTCATGTTCATTTGTAGGCCCGCTTTTTTGCTTTCAATGGAAAGCTCTTGTATCATGCTTTCGAGTTTCTTAGCATCTTCTTCGAATATAACAATGTCGTCAGCAAATCTAAGATGGTGTAGTTTTCTACCATTTATATTGAGGCCCATGGCTTCCCAGTTTATGGAGCGGAAAGTATTTTCCAATACAGCAGAGAAAAGCTTTGGGGAAATTGGGTCACCCTGTCTGACACCTCTTTTTATAGGAAACTCATCACCTAGAGTTTCGAGTTGGACCCTCGCTGAGCATTTCTCATACACTCTCTTTATTATGTCTATATAGAGTGTGTGTATTCCTTGCTTCTCCAAACTCTCCCAGATAGTTTCTTGGTACAAGCTGTCAAATGCTTTTCTATAGTCTATGAATGCTATGTAGAGAGTTTTATTATACTCCTTGTACTTTTCAATGACTTGTTTCACTGTATGAATATGGTCAATAGTTGAAAAGTTACGTCTAAACCCCGCCTGCTCAATGGGTTGGTTGTCATCCAGTTGTCGAGTAATTCTGTTTAGGATTATTTTTGCAAAAATTTTATAAACGTTAGACATTAAGCTGATTGGTCTGTAGTTACCCATTTCGTCTTTTGCTCCGCTTTTATAGATAAGTATAATATGTGATTTTGACCATTGCTTCGGTATTATCCCTTTGTTTAGGCACTCGTCAAACATTCTTCTTAAAATTGGACATAATTCCTCCATTGTACCTTGTAGAGTTTCGTTTCTAATATTGTCTGGTCCCGGTGCTTTCTCTAGTTTTTGTGATTTTAGAGCCTTTTCCACTTCACAATCTAGTATACTTGGGGGTTTGTCCGTTGAGTCTTTTTTATTTTCTAACTCTACCGGTAATAGTGAACCTTCTCTGCTGTAGAGGTTTCTGTAGAAGTTAGTGGCACACTCTTTGATGTCCGCTCGCTTTCTGTAAGTTGTGTTTTGTTTTTTCATTTTGGGTATCCATTCTTTTGTAACTTCTCTCAGCTCTTTGAGTGCCTTTCTAACTCCGCCCGATTTTATTATGTGCGTTTCTAGAGTTTCTAGCCTGTGTTTCTTCCGATCATACTTAATTCCCTTATTTATTTGCTTGCTTATAATTGCTAACAGTCTTTCTTTTTGTTTTCTGGCTACGTCTGCTTTTTTCATGATTGTTTTTCTTTCGTTTATGAGTTCGATTGTTTCTTTACTCAATTTGCTTTTATTTTGTTTCAGGTTATATAAGGGTGCACTTAGTTGCCTCTCAAGAACATTGTATCTAGTTTGCAATTCTAATGTATCTGCGCTGTTCCATGTCAAGGCTAAGTAGTTTGGAGTGTTAGTATTAATTGATATTTCAGTATGATTCGTCTGATTGATATTTTGTCTCTCCTTTTTTAAGTGTTTCATAATTTGTGTTCGGGATATTTTTGTAGGATTTAATTGAAGTGTTGCGCGAACCATACGGTGGTTGGTGTTGAAATTGAGACCCTGGATTACTTCGGTATTTGTGAATGCCCTGCAATTATTCGTTGTTATATAGTCTATTTCATTTCTATACTTTCCGTCCGGTGATTTCCATGTCCATTTTGTTTTAGGGTTCTTTTTGAAGAGACTGTTTAGAATGGATAAGTTCTGTTCAAGCATAAAATCAACTAGTTTTTGTCCATTCTTGCTTCTCTTCCCATGTCCATATTTGCCAAGAACATTTTCTTCTCCCTTGTTTTGAGTGCCGATCTGTGCATTAAAATCGCCCATGACAATTATGTGTTTATTGTGTATATTGTTAATGGTTTGACTAAGGCTCTGATAAAAAAGATCTATATCTTTGGAAGTGGCTTGCTCTGTCGGGGCATATACCTGAATAATTGCCCAGTCCTTTTTGTGCCCAGGTAGAGTCAAATTGACCTGCGCTATCCGGTCCGAAACACCTACAAATTCTTTTATTTGGTTCATCAATGAGGCTTTAATAAGGAATCCGACACCTCTTTGGCCAGGAATTTCACCTTTGTGGTAGAGTAGGTAATTATTACGATTTTCAATTGACTCACCTAGTCTTCTCATTTCGCTGATGCCCAAAATGTCCCACCGTAGATCCGACAGTGCCATTTCCAATTCGAGAAGATTTTCATCTGTTCTTAAAGTTCTTGTGTTAAGCGTTGCTATTTCAATAGTGTCTCTTATTTTTGTTACATTTTCTGTTGATAGATTGTGTTCTTTATTTATCGAGTTGTTCATAGTTAAGAGGTTGCTAGAGGTACTAGAGTTACTAGAGGTAGTAGAGGTAATAGACGTAATGTGTCGGCCGGAGGGCTCTGGTCTAATGCTCCCGCGGTGACCAACCGTATTGGGAGATGTATTTTTGAGTTGTAGAGTTCGGTTTTTTATGTTAATCGTGTTTTTATGTTCTGTTTCTATATATTTCTTTCGTTTCTTAGTGTTTCTATAATTTTTGCATGTATTTTTTATATTTGGCGGTCTTGTGCTTGCATCCGACCTTGGATTTTCATGCTTTTCTGTTTTTATTTGTTGCGTAGTTACTTGATTCTCTTTTTGGAGGAAGCCTCTTAGCTGTTATTTAGTTTCTTGAGCGTTTTTGATAGTGATAGTGTTTGCAGCTGTATTCTCTCGTTCGATTGAATTAACTGTAGAGTTTGTATGCATTATTTTGTTTTTTGTAACGTTAATAGAGTTTCCTCTGAAGTAAGAATTCAAATTGATGTTTTTCTTTTTAGTGGGTTGATTTTTGTGAACAGGTTCTTCGCTTATATTTGTTTGTTCGGTAATTTCAGGGCTTAAGGATAGAATTCTCTTTCTAGACTGGCTTGAGACTCTATCGTTTTCAATTCGAGCTGTATTTCCACCCTCGGTTTCTTTATGTAGTTGTTGTTTAAGTTCTCTTTTTTTTTCTAATACTTTCAAAGGTAAGTCTTGCTTTATGTAAGTGCCGGTGTTTTCTAGTTTATTTTTGTTTTTCAGTATTTGTATTTTTTTACCCAGCGTCGTTAAACCAAAAACTATTGGTCTTGGGCGGTTGCTTTTTTTTCCTAGTCTCTTTACAAACTCTATTTCTGATAAATTGCATTTAATTTCCAAATTATCTTCTACGAATTCGTTTACTTTTTTCTCTAGATCAATGTACGATTTTTCTTCTTCTGGCACTCCAAAAATAAGTAAGTTTCTCTTCCTCGACTCTTTCTCTAAAGTATCCAGTCTCTTTTCATTCTCATTATTTTGTTGTTTCAGGCATTCAACTTCTTTCTTCAGCACATCAATTTGAACATCCAATCTATCGATAATTTTTGATTCCGTTTCCTTAAGTCTTTGTTCCATATCTTGTTTAATTTGGAGTCTGAGCTCCTTCAATAGTTCGCTTAGTTCTGCCATTTTGCACCTCGTTTGTTTTGATATTTTTTGTTAGATTGGTATGTGTTTAGCGCTTTCTGTCGTCAAGTTGACACGACGATGAATATTTTTTTGTTTCAGCGCCCTCTAGTGGCGAGTAGCTAACTAGGTCAGGAATTAGGATTTTATTTATGTTTAGAGTTCAGCTATTCCTTACTAGATGGCGTTAATTGTTAGAAAATTTAAAAGAATTGACTCGTTTGATTAGCGGAGATTTTTATTTTTCACTGTTTCACTGATATTGAGTATATAACCTGCTAGTTCACTTATTCTTACATTAACACTTAACTGTACCCACTTTTTGTTTATTTGTGTCACTGTCTCTTTTGAATTTGTAGGTTATGAATTATTTTAGTCACTTTATACAGCCTTCTATTTGTACAGAGTTTGATTCCAGGCCCGTTGTTTCACGTTAAAAGATGTTCAGTGCACTGCTTTTGTTAGTTAGGTAGTAGTATAGGTAGTTTTAGTCCGTTTCATTGTTCGTTGGGTTTGACATTTTCCGTTAAAAATTTTAAGCCTTGAAATCTCACAGTTCCTTAGGTTATTCCACGAGAACTTTATAAACTACTCTAAAAGCACTCTTTAACTGCAACAATAGCGACTCCGTACACTGCTATTATTACATTTACACTTTTAAAACCTTAAAGTTCGCGGAGCTCGATGTAAACATGAGCACAGTAGCGCCACCACTGCACTCCACCACCACCCATATGATTACACTATTTTTATTTACAGTAAGGTATTGTGATAACAAACAAGAAGTTAAGTTGAGCATATAAAAGGTATAACATTTCCTGTTTTACCTATAAATTTCGTAAAATACACGAATCTTTTTGCGCGGAAAAGGCATAGCTTGCCATTTCGGTAAAGGTACAATCAGGCTCAAAAGTCACGGATGTCAGCTTTACGTGAAAACTATACACAGCCAAGAAAATAAACGTTTTCAACACACTTGCTCGTAAAGTTGCTATTTTTTCTTTGGTCTTACGCCCGGAATGCGGTTTATTACACACTAATAGTGCGTTTTACTTTTCATTACCGCACTAGTGTTTTTCTTATTCCACTTTTTTTTTAATATCCGTAAAGAGGTTGTTACCAAAAGATTTATTATTTTGTAAATAAATAAACTTGTTGTAGTCAAAATCTGATAAGATAATACTTCATCTAATTATCTATTAAAGCATTTAAAAAATACAATATTTTAAATCATTAATTACCGTAAATTCTTATTAGAAATACATAATTATTTAGTTTAATACATATATTGTGGCTGAATGGCGGTGTTCGGTGCCTCTGGACTTAACCTGCGCGCGCATAGTTGTTCAACGGTACGGCGCGCGCGAAAAAATAAACCTCCGCGCCATTTTGTGCAAACATTTGTTCGTTTATAATTTGCTGATTTTATACCTACCTAATTGTTTTTTTCCTCGCAAGTGTGTTGAAAAACGTCGTATGATACGCGTGTGCTTTGTTCATTAGTCTTGGCTCTATTACAGCCCTCGCGTTGCGGCTCGGGCTGTGCAATACCGCCTCGACTGTAATGACCAACTTCGCACACTTGTATCATAATGTACTATATATAATTCCTCCCTCCATTCAGTGTAGACTTTTTTAATACCTTACGTTCACTCTATATAGCTATTAGAATATACCTCGGGCTCTAGAGTAGGCTTCGGTTTTTGCCAATTTTCGCCGGTTGTCGAACATTTGTCGAACAAATGATCGAGTTCTGATTTCCAAATTAAGTGTCGTATTAGTTTCGATATTCTAAAAGCTAACAGACTATGCATACATTTTCAAATTCTGTCATTTTATCACTAAGCGGGGTTTGACCAACGTTATGAGGCGTAATGAATTCGCATTCGTAGAGTGTGCATCACTGAAAGTACTTTGATTATTGCGCACTCGCTGGTTTCTCCGTAACACTACGTGCTGACAACATTAATGCTCGCCGTGTCATCATCATCATCATCATCACCATCATCATCAGGCTATATTAGCCCACTTCTGGACATAGCCCTCCCCTAATGCGCGCCATAGCGCCCTGTCTTCAGCTTGCCGCATCCAGCATCTGCCTGCGGTTTTTCGCAGATCGTCATCCCACCTGGGGATGACGATCTGCGAAAAAACACTGCTTGCTGTGTAACATATCACATTACACCTCATAACGTTGGTATGAATGAATGAATGAACGAACGAACGAACGAACGAACGAACGAACGAACGAACGAACGAACGAACGAACGAACGAACGAACGAACGAACGAACGAACGAACGAACGAACGAACGAACGAACGAACGAACGAACGATCGAACGAACGAACGAAAGAACGAAAGAACGAACGAACGAATTAATGAATTAAAAATTATTTATTGCACTAAAACAAATTTGTACAAAGGCGAGCTTAATACTAGATAGTATTTTCTTCCAGCCAACTCACGATAATGCGGACAGTGGAAGGGGTAGTGCCAGTAAACAATATAATATAGGAGTGATTTATTACATAACCTAGGTATGTACCCCGTTTAATGATAAAATGATATAATTTGTGACATACCGAGTCGCGCATTGGGACACTCGTGAGATTTCTCATAGGTACTGACTGAAACCAGCGCTGAGGGCTCACACCCTCAGCAAATTGCTGAGTCAGCTGCCTTTTGCAGCAACGGAAACACAGCGCGCTGTGTTTCCGTTGCTGCAAAACTGCTTAAATTGTGTTTACTACCTTACCTTTTGATGTTCTCCGTTAAGTTTGTTTCGTATTTGTTAGGTGTTTTGTTTGTGTGACTGTTGATGAAATCAATGTTTCTCTTTTCTTCTCTTTTTTATTTCTTTCTTTCTTTCAATTTGAAAATTAATTTAGATATAGTCCATTTATCCTTACTTGTCCATTTTAGTAAACAAGATTCTACCAGTAAAGTATGACTTTTTAGTCTAAACCTGCCATATTTCCATAAATGACGTAACCTGGGACACAATTTTAGATAACACGCTATTAATTTTATAAACAAAGTGAATGGACTTGGGAGAAAATGTCAAATTTTGGCATCAATAGTCAATTTTGAGGTTAGAATCTTGTTTACTAAATTGGACAAGTAAGGAGAAATGAACTGTAGATAGAAAACACAACGAGGTACTGAAAATTCGCTACTTTTGACTTTCGAAACGCGCGCCCGTTCTACCTAGGCATTTATATACTTAGCGTTGACTTTGGCAGGTGATTGTACCCACCGCATTCTAGAACAGAGAATGTTGTAAACAGTTAAGTTCTTTCGAGGAATGCGGCTCTGGTGCTGCGGGTATTTAGGTTAGGAGAATAGGAGACCACACGCCCTTTCCTAAAGCATTTAACGGTGTAAAGTTGGAGAAGAGAAATGTTCTGATTTGACATTAAATTGCGTTCTACCCCGATGACTCGTTTTAGTGTCGTTAGCCTATAATTGTTCTGTCTACAGCGACCCTGAAAAAATATACAACCAACTATATATAAAAGTAAACTGCAATTCCGTAACATTTAAAATATCCGACATAATAAAGTGTTTCGTTCAGAAACTACGATATGAAATAACAATACTCAAATTGAATGAATACACCAAGAAACTAAATACCTGATACTACTATACAGGGTGTCTCATTCAAATCGGTCAGTATGGGAAAGTCTGAAACTATAAGACATACGAAGATCTGTTCTGAGGAACCATGTCATCGATTTTAATAACAAGAAAAACTGCATTCATACATTTTAAAAAACATCTGTACTCCGTTCGGGAATCGAACCCGGTGGTTTTGAAAAAAAAAACTACACTATTTCTATTTAAATATCGATTGTGTAGGTCTTAAGCAGTAAATGTCTGTATGAAACATGATGTCTAAAATGAATAAAATGCATTGTTTTCACATACTTTAATTTATTTTAGTAGGTGCTCGAAGTGACCGCCGCCTTTTTCAATACAATATTCAACACGTTTAGGTACTATCTTAATCTTTAAATAAGTATCTACATACTTAGATTAAGTGGGCTTTTCAATTGATTGTTAGTGTTTGATTAATAGTTTTTTTTTCAAAACCACCGGGTTCGATTCCCGAACGGAGTACAGATGTTTTTTTAAAATGTATGAATGCAGTTTTACTTGTTATTAAAATCGATGACATGGTTCCTCAGAACAGATCTTCGTATGTCTTATAGTTTCAGACTTTCCCATACTGACCGATTTGAATGAGACATCCTTTCGTGTCGTGTCGTGTCGTGTCGTGTCGTGTCTGTCGTGTCGTGTTGTGTTGTGTTAATCAATGACAGTTCCTTCCAGTATTGCCATTGTAAATAATTCCTAACACTGTCGACGTGACTAAGAATAAAAATTCCAACAAGAGAATTTTGCAAATTACCCCGCTTCTATTAAAAAAACGAGGTCGTAAAACTACTAACAAGAAGTGTCAAAGAAAAATTGTATGACCAAGGATAGGGTACAGGGAATCGCTTCTTCCGGTCGCCTTTTCAATGGATAGTGGCCCTTATTACTAAGGCTCTAAGCACTATAAAAGTGAAGCTCAAGTTACGGCCCAGTGCGCTGCCTTCCCTAGATAAAATTAGCATATTTTCCATTAAGTGGCCATGGACGCTTTTTCAGCCATAAATAAATTATGTTTAATCTACTTTCTTGGGTTTCGCTTCGGGTTGAGAACGTACTTTATTTTGGGGTTTTGCCCTTCATACGTCAGCTAAGGCAATTATATAATCTGTACAAGTGCTAAAGTGGGGCTCGAGACTTCTCTACAGTCTATTTATCCTTACTTGTACATACATACATATATAAGATAAGACAAGACAAGACGAGACGAGACGAGACGAGACGAGACGAGACGAGACGAGACGAGACGAGACGAGACGAGACGAGACGAGACGAGACGAGACGAGACGAGACGAGACGAGACGAGACGAGACGAGACGAGACGAGACGAGACGAGACGAGACGAGACGAGACGAGACGAGACGAGACGAGACGAGACGAGACGAGACAAGTTTGACGAATTTGGATGCCGGCGGATCTCTATTGCCTCAAATATTGCCTAGAATGATACGCGAGGCAATAGAGATCCGCCGGCATCCAAATTTTAATAGAGATCGTGGTTGGAACATACCGGTAGCATGGGAACCAGTGCTTAAGTGCATGAGACCCCCTTGCTAGAAAAAAATAAATTTAATTTCAATTAATAATCAGTCTTTTTAAGTTTCATGTAAAGTAATTAGTTTATAAATTTAATTTTATCTTCAATTTATATAAAAAATAATTGGTTTGCCTATTTTGGAACGTAACTTCGTAATTAACTTTTGTAATTTTTGCCGAGGGTAGTAAACTAACCGTTTTAATGCTTTCTAAAAGACGCCCGTTACCTCAGTCATCCGGGACCTCGGCACCTGAAAAAATGCCGAAACGTTGGAAAATTGTAAAAAATTTATTAAACGAGCATAAAGACGTATAAAAACATTTTTAAGAGTTTTAATGTTTACCATTTATGAGAATATTGTAAAAACTTTACCAGTAGAATTTTGTTTACTAAAATGGACATCATCATCAACTCCTTATGTCCCCACCGGCACGGGTTTGGTAGGTATTTTCAAGTTCATGAACATTGCTTATAAAATTAGCAGTGTCGTATCTAAAATAGTGTCACAGGTTACATTATTTATGGGAATACGACAGTTTTCGCCTAAAAAGTCATATTTTACAGTAGTATTTTGTTTACTAAAATGTACAAGTAAGGATTTTTTTTTTAATTTGTGAAATATGTAAAAATAACAAGTGTTTCTTATAATCTAGCCGCTCTCGGAAACCTGTTCGGTTTATCTGTTGGCGGCGGTCGTTCTTACTTTTTAATTTTACATGCACAGCTTAAGAAAGGCCTACGGAACATACGTTTTGGCGCGCTATATTTAGAAATTAATTACAATAAGTAGCGTCCATTCACAATCCGTAGGTACGGTCTTTTGACTTATTTATAGTTAATAAAATTATTCTTTATCTTCATTTTAAATTTATCAGAGCACATATAGTTTTTGTAACTTATCTGGTAATTCGTTCACAGTTTTTGGTAAGGCATACATCCATGTTCGTGTACCGTATACATTATTAGTTTTTGGTATAAAGGAAGGTAAGTATATAAGATTACGTAATGTATTATGTCTTTCTCTTCTAGTCATATGTTTTTTGTTACAATTTTCTTCCTTTAGTATGGCTAATTTTACTTTGTCAAATACGTTTAGGATTTTACAGTAGTGGAACAAAAATTTGTCATTCTCTTTGCATGCAATTTTTATATTCAAGACAAAGACAAGACAAATTTTTGTTTATTGCCAGATATAAAAGGAACATAAAAGAAAATTAAAACTAATGTGTACATCTAAATACATGGTAAGGCAACATACACTTTTAGAAAAACACATTTTAAATTGACAGGCTCTGGCAAAAGGTGCCACGCTCAGCGTTGTGCCTCTGAATGTGCGTATAAATACACATCATTCAAAAGGCGCTGATTTTCAGCGAGGCCCTTTTATTCTAACTAAACTATATGTTTAGGTACAATAATTTTTAGTATACTTAGTTGTAGTCTATACAAATCATTCAAGTAGGTTTTATAGGTTTTACCATAGCTGCCTATTCCGTATCCTATTATAGAATCAGCCATAGCCAAGTAAATTAATCTTATTACATCGTAGGGGACTTTATATCTTAAAATTGGCAGTTTGCATATTAGGGCCCTCAGCTTTTGGCATACATGTTGTATATCGCACCCTCAGAACGAAAGAGGCCTAAGTCAAAAAATAGTGAAATTGAGTTACAATCATAGAGTCATAAAAAGGTATGCCGTGGACGGAAGATTCGCTATGCTCTTTTTTTACAATAAGTGCCTTTGTTTTACTATTCACCGGATAGATCATACCTTTTTATGTAATTTTTTGAGAATTTAAACTATTTCTTGACTTAGGCCTCTTTCGTTCTGAGGGTGCGATATATGAGGTCCCCAACTAAACCGTTCGTCAATAATCGGCCCTAGATATTAATGTTGTGCCACTACCTCTACACTACATTTACAATTGATGTGGCTGTTGTGAAAACATTGGTGTTCATGAGTTAATCTTTGGCGTTGTAGCTACATTGGTATGTAGGGACCTAATGTGCACTAATTTTGGTCTTATTGCTGTTTATAGCTAATCCGACATCATGTGCTCACTTGCAAATAAGGTCAAAGTTTTCTTGCATAAGTTTTTCTGCAATTGGAATATTGTTATGAGCCACTGGCAAGCATGTGTCATCTGCAAATTGATAAACTGAGCCTTCATCAAATTACACATGTCGTTCACATAGAATAAACATTCCAAAGGGGCCAAAATTGAAAACTGGTTCTTCTGTACGTATAAAATCACTTAATGTTTATACTATTTTTATTTTTAATGGCACGGATAGCCAGAGGTTGCGGGTTCGAATCCCGGCATGGGTGAATTTTTTAGCCTCTAAATAGGTTTTTAAATCACTTAATGTATCTACTACTATGGTAATGTTTAACCCATTTCAGAAAAATAATAATAATTAAATTAAATAATAATAATTTCAGATATATAGACTGTAAGAAAATAATTTCATTATAGGCGTTTTTTGATGATTTCTGATCATATTCATGTACAGCATGCATTTCGCCTTATTTAAAAGGCAGAGCAAAAGGAACGGGCCCTAATAATTGAAAGTACACTCGATTTATTTATTTCATTTGAGATGGTTTCAAAACATTGTGCCTAATGTATATATTTATTTTTGGCTCCACCACGGGGGCCATATCCAGCTCCCTTTGTAGAGTATGGCCTATATCTTCTTCAGGAAAGAGATCCGTGCCCCTCGCTGGGGACATAATGAGTTAATGATGCTAAATGTACTGTATCTTTGTAATTATTGTTTGTTTTTTCCTGGTGTACAATAAAGAATATTCTTATCTTATCTATTTATTTATTTCGTTATCAACGTAACGTTAATTTTACACACTGCTAGGGGTTTCCAGTTAAGTGTATGCCTTAAGTGTAGCCTGTGTCAGAAAAAGGCACTTTCTAAATCTCGATGCAAACTCGAAACTATGAAAACCATTAGTAGCCAGCAAAAGCGGTGCCCCCATGCTGCAAAAATCGCGGTTCAAAAACTGTGTAAAACATTTTGTGCCAAAAAGGCTACTATACAGATTATTCGCATTAAAAAAAAATCTGGAATTAATGCCAGTTCAATGCATTTATACTAGGTTTTAGAATGATATGTAACCTCTGTTGATGCATGAAAAAACTCAGAAAAGACTAAGTTTGGAGTTATTTTGTCAAGTTTTTTTTGGCTCACAAGTGCAAGTTTGCACTTGTGAGCCTGAGGATGCCTCGTGTTATAGGCAGAACGCGTCGCGTATTTTTCACACAAGTAGGTATTGGTGTCGGTGGTGGCGTGTTCATGTCTTGATTCTGCTTGAAAAAGTAGGAGGGAGGGCGGTGCATTAACTAACAGCATGGTTTTCGTGGGATTTTTGGCGGAATTTAGCAAAGAAATTTTAATTATCTATATGGTTACAATGTCCCTTTAAACAACTATTCAAAGTCACTGTAGAGTCGAGCGGCTGGTCTGTTACTTCAGGCCCAACAGGTCCAAGACTTTTGCAGCGGTGTGGCGGTATACCTTTTTGCGCGGGGACCGAATTCAATCTACATTTCGTTGTGCAATATTAACAGAGCCAGGAATGCACTTTCCTGTGACAATTTTTTACAGTATCTTTGGTCTATATTTGGTTATAAGCGGTGTTGGCTCAGAGAGTAGAAACATGGATATTGACAAACACTTTGTTTAATTTCAAAGTTAGGTACATTTGCGAATTCGTAGTTGCAATACCACCCGCTAACCGTGAAGGAAAATATCGTGAGGAAATACGCGGCTTGAACGGCTCTGTGAACTAGGGAAACTAAGCTGTCAGGATGGTATAGGTGCTGGGCAAGACTGCACCATCTAAAAAAATGTCCTAAAAAGGTATGCCGTGGACGGAAGATTCGCTATGCTCTTTTTTTACAATAAGTGCCTTTGTTTTACTATTCACCGGATAGATCATACCTTTTTATGTAATTTTTTGAGAATTTAAACTATTTCTTGACTTAGGCCTCTTTCGTTCTGAGGGTGCGATATATGAGGTCCCCAACTAAACCGTTCGTCAATAATCGGCCCTAGATATTAATGTTGTGCCACTACCTCTACACTACATTTACAATTGATGTGGCTGTTGTGAAAACATTGGTGTTCATGAGTTAATCTTTGGCGTTGTAGCTACATTGGTATGTAGGGACCTAATGTGCACTAATTTTGGTCTTATTGCTGTTTATAGCTAATCCGACATCATGTGCTCACTTGCAAATAAGGTCAAAGTTTTCTTGCATAAGTTTTTCTGCAATTGGAATATTGTTATGAGCCACTGGCAAGCATGTGTCATCTGCAAATTGATAAACTGAGCCTTCATCAAATTACACATGTCGTTCACATAGAATAAACATTCCAAAGGGGCCAAAATTGAAAACTGGTTCTTCTGTACGTATAAAATCACTTAATGTTTATACTATTTTTATTTTTAATGGCACGGATAGCCAGAGGTTGCGGGTTCGAATCCCGGCATGGGTGAATTTTTTAGCCTCTAAATAGGTTTTTAAATCACTTAATGTATCTACTACTATGGTAATGTTTAACCCATTTCAGAAAAATAATAATAATTAAATTAAATAATAATAATTTCAGATATATAGACTGTAAGAAAATAATTTCATTATAGGCGTTTTTTGATGATTTCTGATCATATTCATGTACAGCATGCATTTCGCCTTATTTAAAAGGCAGAGCAAAAGGAACGGGCCCTAATAATTGAAAGTACACTCGATTTATTTATTTCATTTGAGATGGTTTCAAAACATTGTGCCTAATGTATATATTTATTTTTGGCTCCACCACGGGGGCCATATCCAGCTCCCTTTGTAGAGTATGGCCTATATCTTCTTCAGGAAAGAGATCCGTGCCCCTCGCTGGGGACATAATGAGTTAATGATGCTAAATGTACTGTATCTTTGTAATTATTGTTTGTTTTTTCCTGGTGTACAATAAAGAATATTCTTATCTTATCTATTTATTTATTTCGTTATCAACGTAACGTTAATTTTACACACTGCTAGGGGTTTCCAGTTAAGTGTATGCCTTAAGTGTAGCCTGTGTCAGAAAAAGGCACTTTCTAAATCTCGATGCAAACTCGAAACTATGAAAACCATTAGTAGCCAGCAAAAGCGGTGCCCCCATGCTGCAAAAATCGCGGTTCAAAAACTGTGTAAAACATTTTGTGCCAAAAAGGCTACTATACAGATTATTCGCATTAAAAAAAAATCTGGAATTAATGCCAGTTCAATGCATTTATACTAGGTTTTAGAATGATATGTAACCTCTGTTGATGCATGAAAAAACTCAGAAAAGACTAAGTTTGGAGTTATTTTGTCAAGTTTTTTTTGGCTCACAAGTGCAAGTTTGCACTTGTGAGCCTGAGGATGCCTCGTGTTATAGGCAGAACGCGTCGCGTATTTTTCACACAAGTAGGTATTGGTGTCGGTGGTGGCGTGTTCATGTCTTGATTCTGCTTGAAAAAGTAGGAGGGAGGGCGGTGCATTAACTAACAGCATGGTTTTCGTGGGATTTTTGGCGGAATTTAGCAAAGAAATTTTAATTATCTATATGGTTACAATGTCCCTTTAAACAACTATTCAAAGTCACTGTAGAGTCGAGCGGCTGGTCTGTTACTTCAGGCCCAACAGGTCCAAGACTTTTGCAGCGGTGTGGCGGTATACCTTTTTGCGCGGGGACCGAATTCAATCTACATTTCGTTGTGCAATATTAACAGAGCCAGGAATGCACTTTCCTGTGACAATTTTTTACAGTATCTTTGGTCTATATTTGGTTATAAGCGGTGTTGGCTCAGAGAGTAGAAACATGGATATTGACAAACACTTTGTTTAATTTCAAAGTTAGGTACATTTGCGAATTCGTAGTTGCAATACCACCCGCTAACCGTGAAGGAAAATATCGTGAGGAAATACGCGGCTTGAACGGCTCTGTGAACTAGGGAAACTAAGCTGTCAGGATGGTATAGGTGCTGGGCAAGACTGCACCATCTAAAAAAATGTCCTAGGCTCTGCAGCGTCTGTACTGTACAGCGGAAAGAAACAAACAAACACAAAGTATAATAATAATGATTTCTTTTCGTAGAGTATTCAGTCCGCCTTGAATTTATTATAAAACGGGAACATTGCGTCTGGTTTTTACCTGTGTAAATTTCGCGCAGAAATGTTCTTTGGTTTACGAACTCATTACTTTCGGAGCATGAAAGAAAGGAATATGCTGCGCTAATTAATTTTAAGCTTTTTACATCCTGTTTTAATCTAATATTTAATATTGACGACCTCTGTGGCGTAGCAGTAGCACATTTACCTACCATGCAAGAGGTCCCGGGTTCGAATCCCGGCTGGGAACAAAAAAAAAAACCCCAGGTCTTGGATGTTTACAAATTTGTGGTGTCGTTGTGTCTGGTTACCACGACACGGGGTATCCTAGTGTGGGGCCAGAAGCAATGTATGTACCTGTATGTAAATGTTATGTTATATAGGGATAATAAATCATACTTTCAGATTTTTTGATAATATAATATTTATTGTATTTATTAAGACTACCAGCTAGATATTCACCAGTACATTCGCAATAGACCATAACATTTATAAATAATCTAAACGTTATCTCACTTACAGGCAGCCACAACATGCACCGTTAGTGTTAAGTTGCTTGAGGACACACATTTGAATGAAATAAAATTTTAGCCTCACGTTTTGATACAAACGGTGTCGTATTCCATTTTAAAATTACTACAAATGTACTGCTAGTAGGAATACAAGCTCGGGTGTATTCATCGAATTCGAACTTCAACATTGAAAGCCTAATTAACGAATGAAAAATGTTCGTACGATTTCATCTTCGTACCTAAGACGAGTAGAGCCCGGTGCGGCTGAAAAAACATGGCTGTTGTCATCGGAGTGACATTTTTTTTACTAAGATGGCCGGTATACACGATACGAGTAGCTTCTGGGTACCAAAAAACTACTTTAATATCAACCATTTGTATGTCCCCACTGCTGGGGCGCGGGACCCTTCCTTGTCCATCGCAGGAAGGTTAGGACATACTCTACCACGGGGGCCAAGTCCGGTTTGGTGGAGGATTGTAAGACAGTGGCGGGCCTTACTCTCAGAAGTTATCAAGCCACCCATAAGGCCTCTGACATGGCTTAACGACTGCCATCACATGACAGCCGGCACCAATGGCTTAACGTTGCGAAGCATGGAAGCGCTCCGAAAAAACACCACTAACGGTAGTCACGAGTTGGTCACCCATCCAGTACCTGACCGCGCTTGATGTTTCTTAACCCAAGTGATTGATTCCAATCACTCGGTTCCGCTATATCGCTATACCGCTTATTGTTCTTAAGAGACGCAGCATTCATATTAGCATGGCACTAGCCACTAAGAATTTTAAACATTTAAAATAGTAATCTTACATTGTTACATAAAACTATCACGAATCACAAACGAAATCACTAGAGAGTAACTTAAATATATTCCTGCCATCGGACAATATTACCTGGTTGTCACTGTCAAACGCCATGCCATGAATATGCCTCGAGTCGACAAATATTGTCATGCCTTCAACTCTGTGGTCTAAAGAAAATACACCCAAATTTGTGCACACGTATACAACTCCATTGTTGTCCTCAGTGATCTGTCTGACAGATATATACTCCCTTATGACTGTCAATACCATCTTGTGCCTGTCAAACCTGTACAACCCAGTCTTGTTGGCGAAGTATATCAGCTTGACAGACGCGTAAAACTGATCCACCTCGAAGCCTTGAAACTCCTTTACTTTAGTGAATTGCTTGCCCGTTTTCATGTGCAGTTTCTGCTCCGGGTAGCTGACGTAGAAGAGATATTTGTAGAAAAATAAAGACCAGACGTTCTTGTTTCGCTCAGCGAAGTAATCCGCGGATTGCGAAGTCGTGTTATAAGTATATATGCCTTCGCTTCCACCTAAGTACACTTGGCCACTAGTCTGGTCAATGGCTACAGCGCATGCTCCCGGGACTCCATCAACCACTTTCATCTCCTTTGTTTCCATTTTGTAAGTGGACATCTGAAATCCGGTGTCCAGGTATGTTTCTAGGATTGAGAAACTGAAAAATAGCATCAACTTGCGTTTATGCATTAGCAAGTTGTGAGGCCTTCCCGAGTTGGTCAATAACACCTCTTTGGTGTACCACTGTCCATTGAGGTTGATCCTATTGCACCTATCTTCGACTTTTATTTGGTTTATGCGTAAAGCTAGTATTAATACTGTCACTTTGAGTTGCATTTTTAGCCTAAACACTAAGTTTTTTTATATTTTTATATCTAAGTAATGTAATGCAGTAATGAGCTTAAGTATCTTCTGGAACAAGGTTATTTTATTGCTGGTCTATTAGATGACGAATTCACAAAAAACGTTTTCTAAGGCATATCGCACGCACAATTTTGACCAAAACCAAGAATAGAATGGTGTGAAAGCGGTTATTAAAATTATGATCTTAATTCACAATGCTTTTCAATATTGATACAATTGTTTGAACTCTTGTTATCAAAACAGGGTTTTAAACAATTGCTTTCAGTGGCTTTTATTTCATACGTAATTCTATAATAAACAACTTTATATTCATTAACCTCTCACAAAAGAACAGATTGGACGACACATTTTATAAAATTTGACCATTTTAAATTAGAATTGTAATAGCAATATCATAACTGTATTCTTTTTATTGCACTAACCCGTGCTAAGGACAATTTTAAAACCTATTTATCATCAGTAACGGCATCAGTGAAATTTCGAACCTCTTTACGATACTCTCTGTATGTACGTAAGACAGTAGACCAGCCACTAGTCTTGCAAGCCTCCACTAATCCGCACTTGGCCCGGTGTAGTATGGCCTATACCTTCCTTAGGAAACCACCTAGAGGCACCTCGGTGGGGACATAATGGGTTGATGATGGTAATGGATGGGCAGGAGTATATTACATTATTTTTAATGCTAATTTAACTGTGTCATGTCTGTGTCAAAAATAAAATTAATATATTAGAATTTAAAACATTTGTGGGGTCGAATCGACTTTCAGGATTTACGTAATTTTATAACACGTTTGATAGGCTGCTTATATCTAAAATGCACAGTACTTAAAAGACCCTAATAGAATCTGTCTGACAAAAAAAAATATTTCATGAATTTCTCAGATTTATATTTTGTTTATTGGAAGTGGTTCATGTTATTTTAATAATAAATTGCTTGCAAAGGTCTTAAAAAGGGATCTACCATAACTTTATCTCGATATTTATACGTATATTGTAGCTTTAACCGTTGAAACTTTTTTACGGACCATGAATTCTGCAGTAGCAGTTCTTTTAAGACAATCGTTACGGACCAAGGAAGACATTGTATTTTCTTCTAAAGTGACAATGAACTGCATACTTACTCTGTTTTAATCTATAAACACCTTGACTATCTGAATAAATTATATCGTCATTATCATCGAAAGTTAACCCGTACATCTTATCAATATGCACTAACTTTTTCATCCTGAATCCTGGATTCATCTCCACGTATATACCTTGATCTGACGCGATATAAACATCTCCATATTTGTCCTGCGCAATCTGCCTTACTTTTGCCTCATCATTGAGAAATATCACACTTTGCGTTTGCTTTTCCACCTTGCACAGACCAGTTTCATTGGAGAAGTAAACATCACTATTTGCCGAAATGAAGAAACGTTCAATTTTCAGCCCCCTAGAATCTTCAACTGGTACGAATTTGTCACCATTGTAAACGTATAGTCTAAGTGATGGATAGAGGACGTAATAGAAATTTTTCTTTACAAAGATATCTAGTATACTCTTGCCGTCTTCAGCGAAGAATTCGGCCTCGTTTGCTATGAAACTGTACTTGTAGATACCGTCGTGCCCTCCGAAGTAAATGTCATCATTCAATAAGTCGTAGGCCACGGCATAACCACCGGGTATGCCAGGGACATCTTTGCATATTCCCGTAGGAATACTGCAAGCAGCTATTTGGAAATCCACGTGAGTTTGGTTCGTGACCGTATAGCTAAAGAAAAGCGTGCCTGAGTACTTGTGTAGGACTAGGTTGAATGCGTTCCCGGTATGGTTGAAGAGAGTTGTTCGCTCGTAGAATATGCCGTCTAAGTACAGACCGTTAGTGCAGTCTGGTGCTGTCACATTGTTCTGCCTCCTTGAGCTCCAGCACGGGATAAAAAACGATACGAAAATCAACGCCACAGACGCCATATTCGAACTGAGCTGCGAAAAGCGGCAATCTGTAAAATGAAAACGCATACTGTGAATTATTCTAAATGTTGAAAACTCAATTTGGAGTGGGTGTGTACGTGTGAGTTTTGACTGATCGCGATAAGTCGTGAGTGGAATGAATAACAACCTTGATACGGCCTGAATGAACGAGGGATTTTATTACAGACCGAGGTTCGTAAAATATGGAGAAAATATAGTTTATACGGATAAGTAAGTTTGTGAATGTTTGATACACTACATACATACATACCCTCATGCCTTGGCAGGGACCAGGGACTGCCACTTGCCGCGATCCAGCGTGCGTGCATGCAACGATGTTCATAAGTCATTGCATGCACGCACGCCGGTTCCGGGTACTTTTTATCTTCCCTTTTGCTAGTACATCCTCTATTTGGACGATGTATGTCCGCCTGGGACGTTCCTTACTAGCCCTTCCACTCACATTCGCAATATATATTTGTTTCGTCAATCTTCCTTCCTTCATCCTCTCCACACACACTAATCATACTAAAACTTCTGTAAGTCTACAGTTCAAGGGGATTCAAGGGTCTACAGTCTGTTAGCTTTTAGAATATACCTCGGCTACAATCGGATAGAATCGGATATATTCGTGTAATAGAAATATCGGAACTAAAATGACTCTTAATCTGTCATAACGTTTCAAAATAGGGAAGAAAAGTTTTATACAGAGCAGGAAGTAGTATTACACTCGCGTGCTTTCGGCGAAAACCGAAGCCTACTCTAGAGCCCGAGGTATATTCTTTAATTTGGATGGAAAAGCTAACAGACTGTACCTAATTGGGATTATTTATTGGCACGTAAATTACCTTAATACTCGCCGTTTTGGCAGCGTAGCAGTTGCTGTGGTCACGGGTAGACTGAAGCGTCGACTACAGTCAATTATTCTAGGTAGACTACCCAACCTATCTTCAAGTCACTTTTAGTATTTCGCAGCGGGTCGACACACTTCACACACTACGCCCTCGGACAGATCCGGTGATTAAGAAATAGTAGCACTGCACATGTTTTCTAACTTGCATTTTGTTGGAAAAGTAAGACCAGATTTCGCCCTGATGCGCGCAGCTTAATCACTGTGAGTAGAGATGGAGCCCAAATGAAATTTAATCAAATAAATCTGGGATTTAGTTAATAATGTATGTAGTGCTTACGAAAATTCCAGTCAGATTAATACTAATCAGGTTTAGCAATTATTATTTTCAGTCTGAAGCATAGATATTAATTATGAGTTAATTTCAAACTTCGTTAAGTATATACTCGTATTCATACCTTCTTCTTCCTGATTCACAATGAACAATCGCATATTCACCACCTCATACCACAATCACAAATCTCGACTGATCGGCCGAGACTACCAGTAGGTGATTCCACAATGTATAGTGAAATGGACACTACGGTTGTTCATAGCATACTCTTATTACATAACTTCGAGAAACAAAGTATGACTATCTGTTTCTTTGTATACACATTCTTTTACAAGCAAAACATCATTTAGTAAGTCACCGAGTAAGCACAATGATTTCGGTGTAAGTTAGGCGACCCAGACGAGAAACGATATCAACCCGTTATATGTCCCCACAGGTCTCTTTCTGCATCGCAGGCAGGTTAGGCCATTCTCCACCACGGGGTCCAAGCCCGGGTTGGTAATTAGTGTAAGACATTAGTGGGCCTTACCGTTAGAAGTTATCAAGCCGCCTGTGCCTTAGCGACTGCCATTACATGACGGCCGGCACCAACGGCTTAGCGTGCCTTGCGAAGCACGGAAGCGCTGGGAAAAAATACCACCAACGGTAGTCTCGAGATGATTACCCATCCAGTATCTGACCGCGCCTGTTGTTGCTTAACCCAAGTGATTGATTCCAATCACTCGGTTCCACTAGGCCAAGAGCGGTTCACTAGAAACATTTTTTTTATTAGCCATGACTGTGTCCCATTGCTGGGCAAAGGCCTCCTCTTTAGATTTCCACCCCTCCTTGTCTCCGGCCAACTCTTCCTACACCATCTCCGACTCGGAAAAAAAACTTTTAAAATTTATTGAGAAATCTGGTTAGGCCGGGACAAGGGATATCTGTCCAGACAAGCGCAAAAGAAGGGACATAACGTCGTGGTTCTGTATTTATAGATAGATAGAGAACACTTTAAAGTAAGTACATAAAAAAAGGAAATTTATCAGATATTTCTTAACCTAGTGGACAGACGGTGGCCTATCAAAGAATCTATGGTTTGAGTCCTTCTCTCTATCCAAGTCCTCTATCTATGACATAGATAGAAGACTCGGATAGAGACTTAGAAAAACATAAAATTGTTTTTCTTATCATTTCATCTAGACTACGTTTCTATGCCTTATAACTCTTTGTGTCTCAAACTGTAAAAAATACTTTGTTTCCTCAGAACTTCTTTCCTCAGTTGGTCTCCTGAGACTACCTGCGAAATAAAGAAACTGAATTCTTTAACGTGTTATAAAACTTAATTCGTTAAACTTCCCCGTCCATGAGGGCTGGCGGCTGCAGCGATGCCAGGAAGCGGAGTGGGCAAAGTAGCTCGTAAAATATGTATGAAACTCATAATAGGTTCTTAACTAGATAGAACTAACTGTTATGGCATTGCTAGCTCTACCCACGGCTTATTGTATTTGTATATGCGTACAAATTGTGAGTGGTAGGCAAGGAATAAGACCGGATTTTTTTTAAATATAACCCCTAAGGGGGCGAAAAGGGTTGCCAAAATTTGTATGGGAGGTATAAAGATAGTTGTCTAGTTTTCTTGATACTTAAAATAAATACCCTTCGCCACAATTGATTGGACACGTGTTTCGCCGTTTTTTTTTTTATTTTACCCTAAAGGGAGTCAACGGGGTTGCAAAATTTTATAGGTACTAAAGTCCACGCGGACGGAGTCGCGTGTAATAGCTAGTAATAAATAAATCCTTGCATAACTTCAATTTAGCTATCCAAACAACTGCTCAAGCTCTCCGTTTCAAAACATCACTGGGATTTTCCTTAACTCGTCGTCCTAACAAAGACAATTCAATCTTTTAACTTCCGCAAAGGCACATTACATAAATGCACGTAATATGTCTCAGAACAGCTCTCCGTGAGACATACGTGTGATAGAGTGGGCCTCTACTCTCTATCTCGTTTTGACGTTAAAACTCGAGCGTTCTCTACAGTCTATTTATTCTTACTTGTCCAATTTAGTAAACAAGATTCTAACCTTCAAATTGAGATTAGATGCTATGTATATAAAATTGGCAGCGTGTTAGCTAAAAGAGTGTTCCAAGTTACTTCATTTATGGAAATATGGCATTTTTGGACTAAAAAGATACAGTTTACGAGTAGAATCTGGTTTACTAAATTGGACAAGTAAGAATAAATAGACTGTAGAAGATTTAATTTTCTCGATTCTTGAGGAAAACATCTGAGGTATTCAAATACTAGCGCTTGAAATTGATAATCCGCTGTGGGCTAATGTGACAACTAAGCCCATACTCTCTCTCTGAGAGAGGGCCTGTGCCCAGCAGTGGGTCGCTTATAGGCTGTATAAAAAAGAAATTAAAAGTACCCGGAAGCGGCGTGCGTGCATGCAACGACTTACGAACGTTGATGAAGCGAAGGTGATCTGTCAGGATCGTGGCAAGTGGCAGTCCCTGGTCTCTGCCTACCCCTCTGGGATATAGGCGTGAGGTTATGTATGTAAACAAATATTTTTACTATATAAATTTACTACTTATTTTTTAAACAGTGCAACAAGTTACCAAATTGTGATCAAGATACCCTCTCAAAGTTTTGTAATTTATTCAATGTCATTGGTACATGCTGGGATTCGAAACCACGACCTCTCGATTGCGAAGCCGGTGCTAAATAAATACCAATGACTTCGTTTTCTAAGTTTGTGAATTTACAGTATCAATACCTCTCACTCTAGGTGGTACATTTGTGAGAATACCCCATCAATACCTCTCACTCGCGATGAAAGACAATATCTGAGCGCTTAAAATTGCCAATCCGCGTTGAGCACCGTGGCAATTAATTATCTCTCTCCGCGAGAAAGCCTGTGCCCTATAGTGTGCTCCCTAACATAAAAATCATTGAAATACACACAGACTATGTATATTTGCAATTGTTTTGTATTTGTTGTTTTTCCAGTGTACAATAAAGAATATTCTTATCTTATCTTATCTTATCAAGAATTGTATGTCCCCACTGCTGGGGCACGGGTCCCTTCCTGCTTCGCAGGAAGCTTGTGCCATACTGCACTACGGGGGTCAATTCTGAGTTGGTGGAGGATTGTAAGACAGTGGCGGGTCTTACTGTCAGAAGTTATCGAGCCGCCCATACGACATCTGGCATAGATTACCGACTGGCATAACATGACAGTCGGCAGAAACGGCTTAACCTGCCTTGCGAAGTACGCAAGCGCTCGGAAAATATTGCCTAAATATGCTAGCCGAAGTCACGGGACGGTCATCCATCCTGCACCTGGCCGTGCCTGTTCTTGTTTAACTCAAGTGATTGATTTCAATCGATTCGACTAGGCTACGAATAATACCTTACATTGCTTTATGCGGTCATTGACCAAAACCGTACAAACATGCTATTTTATGCGTTCATTGACCAAAGCATGGTCGACATGTAAGACGAAGAGCGGGTTCCGGGGTAGACCAGCCCCAGTTTTGTGCAAGCCACAAAATGTGATGTAGTGGCGGGTCGCCCGACGGCTCGCAATTTAATATCCACTGGGTGCATTCTTGCAGCACCTGCGTCGAGACTCTATTCTGGATTGGCGGTGGCTTTCTCGAAAGGAAAACGTGCAATCATAATGATATCTTGATCTCAACAGAGAGGTCTAATATTTCTTTTTTTGTTTTTTTCCTAATACTAGCATAAGCTGGGTCTATAGCGTCACAAGTTTGGAGGTCCTAAAACGCGCCAATCGTTTTCGAATTAGCTCTAAAAAAGATGAAAATTTGTTGTCTAGGTCATATTTTGTGACATGATATTATTATTATTATGTTTATTATTAAATTCTTTATTGTACCTGTAAAGGTTGTACAATTGGCGGGCTTAATACTAAATAGTATTTTATTCTAGCCAACTAAAAGGTGACGTGGAGAAGGTGGGGGTAGTCACAAACGGTGAGGTGATATTTTATTGTCAAATATCTTTTTTTTTTAATTAAACTATGTATTAATATGTACAATAATTATAAACATAAACATATACAAATATAATAACTAAGCACATATATAAAGATGAATAGATAGACTTCATAAACATATAAATAGACTTCATAATACTGATAGGCACCGACTTCTACAAGTTATAGTGATAGGCAAGGTGATGGATCGTGGCCTAGCGGAACCGAGTGATTGGAATCAATCAACAACAGCCACACAGATTAAGCAACTACAGCCGCGGTCAGGTACTGGATGGGTGACTATACCGCTAGTGGCATTTTTTCCGAGGGCTTCCGTGCTTTGCACGGCACGTTAAGCCGTTGGCGCCGGCTGTCATGTAATGGCAGTCGTTAAACCATGTCAGAAGCATTATGGGCGGCTTGATACAATCCTCCACCAACCCGGGCTTGGCCCCCGTGGTGGAGTATGGCCTAACCTTCCTGCGATACAGGAAGAGACCCGTGCCCCAGCAGTGGGGAGATACAAGGGTTGATAACGAACGAGGTGATTTTAGGTTTAATTTTTCTTGTTTAGCTATATTTGCCATCTCCCGCCATAAAATCACCTATTTCAAGTTAATACCATGGTGGATTATGGCCTAACCTTCCTGCGATACAGGAAGAGGCCCGTGCCCCAACAGTGGGGACATTTGAAGGTTTGATTGATAGATTGAGGGAAGAAGGAGTGATGGGAGAAGAAGAAAGTTTTGACTCGGAAACATCAGGGAAAGGACGGATGTAACCAGCGTCAAAGACCTGTGTTGCTTGAGAAGGAACAAAGAAGAATATGCGGAGCTGACTGCGAACCTCCATTAGTGGAAAGGCGCAGGAAGAAAAAGTCTGCTGAACTGAGGGCCGGAAAGTATTCGTTTGGAGACCATATTATCTTCAAGCGCAGCGTAGGATGACTAGCCAAAAGGTCGACAGGAAGCCGCTGGACGCAAGCCGCTTCCAACCGGTCTTTTGGAAATTAATAGAGGAGGCCTATGTCCCGCAGTGGACTTGTTTTGGCTGAATGATGATGATTCTTTAAAGACCTAATTAGAGGCTATAAATTCCCCGCGACCTCTGGCTATCCGTGCCAGTGCTCTTCCAACTGAGCTAATGGGCGACTCACCGGTATCAGTGAAATTTCGAACCTCTTTACAATACTCTCTGTACTACGTACAGTGGAATTTTTAGCCTCTAATTAGGTTTTTTAAATTGTCCTTAGCACCGGTAAGTGCATTATTATTTTTAATGCACTTACCGGTGCTAAGGACAATTTTAGTATTATAGTGATGATTCTTGTTAGCTGAAAAATATCTCTTTTAGGGATAAGTTCGCCTTTGTAACAATCTTATGTAAAGGAAAATCTAAGTTATGGTTTGCAAATAAGAATATATCACTCAGTTCCACTAGGTCACGAGCACTTCCGCCCTGTCATCATCAACCCATTATGTCCCCACTGAGGAGCACGGGTCTCTTCCCTGAGAAAGGTATAGGCCACACCACGGGGACCAAGTCCGGAAAGGTAGGGCTTGCAAAACTAGTGACTGGCTTTACAGTCAGAAGTTTTCAAGCCGCCCTAAGGCCTCTGATTTGGCTTAACGACTTCCATCTAACGAAGGCAGCCGGCACCATCCGCTTAACGTGCCTTGTGAAGCACGGAACCGCTCGGAAAAATGCCACTAGCGTTAGTCATAGACGGTCACCCATCTATGCACTGAACACGCCCTATGTTGCTTAACCTTCGTGATCGTTTAAGATCAGGCAGCCGGGGCTCGGAGCGCTTCACCGCCCTGTAATACAGTTTATTATTAACTGAAAATAACAGTGTTATTGCATCTACAATAGTACTCAGATACAGTCTAGTAGCTTTTAGAATATACCTCGGCTACTATGGGATAGAATCGTATTGAATTGAAATAATTTATTCATACTATTTTTATTCTTAATGCACTAACCCGTGCTAAGGACAAATTTAAAAACCTATTTAGAGGCTAAAAATTTCACCCATGCCAGGATTTAAACCCGCAACCTCTGGCTATCCGTGCCTCTAAATAAGTTTATAATTTATTACTTAAAAACACAGTACAAAGACAGAATATAAATACAATGTACAGGATTATTAATTTTAGATTAAAAAGAAACATGCAAGGAATATCAGTGCACTGCGTTTGTTCGTATATATTCTTGCAATACAAATATCGGAACTAATATGAACAAATTTTCATAACTGTTCAAAACAGTGAAGAACATCTAATACTGTGCTTTCGGCGAAAACCGAAGCCTACTCTAGAGCCCGAGGTACATTCTAAAAGCTAACAGACTGTAGCTCTTCCTTAGACCAACCAGAATAACACACCTGCACGGCCACTAAATTGTTATAAATGTGGCCACAAGGCGGCCATTCCAACCTTAATGTGAAATAAGGAAAAATATTTATTTAGATAGGGAAAAAGGCTTGTCGGGATCGTGGTAGGTGGCAAGTCCTGGTCTCTGCCTACCCCTCGGGATACAGGTGAGAGTTTATGTATATACTAGTCTTAGCCCGCGGCTACGCCTGCGTTCTAAATTATCCCAAAGGGACGCATTATCGGGATAGTTAGTTAGACCCGAGATTTCCAGCTCATAGTTAGGCCATCATTGTACTTAGCAAGCGCGGAGGTATGTTAACTTAACGTAACATAACATTTACATACAGGCACATACATTGCTTCTGGCAACACTAGGATACCCTGTGTCGTAGGAACAAGAAACAGCGATTTCACAAACATTCAAACACCCAAGACCTGGGGTGTTTTTTTGGTCCCCAGCGGGGTTTCGAACCCGGGACCTCTCGCATGGTAGGCAGATGCGCAACCGCTGTTCCGCCGCTGTTCGCTGTACCGGGCTCAAACCCCGGCTGATGACAAAAAAAAACCCAGGTCTTAGATGTTTACATGTTTGTGATGTAGTTGTTTCTGGTTCCCACGACACAGGGTATCCTAGTGTGGGGCTAGAAGCAATGTACCTGTATGTAATTTTTATGTTACGTTACGTTGTTTGTACGCCAAGTTTCATCACATTCACAAACTTTCACAATTGTAATATTAGCAGGATATTACATTTGTATTTTTCACATTTATAGTCATAGTCGTAGTCGTAGCATAAATCTTGGAAAATTAATTTTGATGTTTTTTTGTTTCAGGTAAATAACTCTTCTTCGCGTTACGACAACTACTTTTTCTTTCAAAGAGTTATTAAGGTGAGACAGTTTTTTTTACTGGCTAAATTGTTGGTTGTATTTTAGTTTACCATCATCATCATTATCACACACATCCAAAAGTGATCACATAATCACTAAATTGATCATTTCCAGACAACCAACGCATACACTGGACTAATACACTGAGGTAGGAAGTAGATGTACAAAAAATAATAAGACTCAAGGTCTCATTTATAAAAACACGATTGCACTAAAACACTCCTAGAGGTTATAATTTTTTTATTTTTAATGCACTAACCCGTGCTAAGGAACAAATTTAAATAGGTTTTTAAATTTGCTCCTTAGCACGGGTCAGTGCATTAAAAATAAAAACAGTATAATCAAGTGGGTACAGTGATATCGTTCCGATGTTAAAACCTAACTGCAAAGTAGGTAGTCGGGGCTGTAAGTAATGCAATTTGCTTAAGGCAGATGTCGCTGCCTGTACGTAATACAGAGAATAGTGTAAAGAGGTTCGAAATTTCACTGATGCCGTGAGTCGCCCATTGGCTCAATTGGTAGAGCGCTGGCACGGATAGGCAGAGGTTGCGGGTTCGAATCCCGGCATGGGTGAAATTTTTAGAGGTGTTTTTGTTTAATATGCAGTTATTCCGTATTTGATCCGTAGTTATGTCTGTTCCTTGTAAAATCTCCACCACGTCTTTTGATTAATTTGAGTTTGAGGCCTTTAGATTAATTCCCCAATTCATTCGATTCACCCAATAATCACATAGAATCTTGCCGCCGCCAACTTCTATATTGAGATTCTGTTTAGAAAAGTAGAAAAAAAAAAGTAAGATAAATAGTGAATACTCGAGAATAGCTCTGCCTTCATTATTTACTTCTCAATTCAAAATCATTCATTAATTACTTCTTTATTCAAAATCTTATCATTATTTCCTTCTCAATTCGAAATCATTCACTATTTACTTCTCGATTCAAAATCGTTTAGTTTTTACTCCTCAATTCAAAATCGGTCATTATTTCAGTTTATCTATACAAGAAAATCGAAGCCTGTTAATATTTCCGTCAATTTTACGTAAATATTACAAGACATTTAATATAAAGACTTTCAAAAGACTATGTTTGTAGTTTTGGGTCCATTTTTCTTCAAAATCATCTAGATTTTAAAATGAACACCTAGTTTATTTTGTAACGTTCACAGTCACAGTTTCTATGCATTTTTGATTAACATACTTTTTTTGTTAAAAGGAAATACGATTTAAAAAATACGTGATATTTCCTGAAATTCTCCTAACAAAACAAGTCCCAAGGTTCAAATTACTGTAAGAAGGATATTAGATAATTTGACACGTCAATTTACTTTCGCTAACTATAAAAGGTTCCTCAGAGGAATCGAAATTCTTTGAAACAAACATCAAAAGGTGTCTGTAAAATGAGGGGGTTTCAGTAAAACAGTTACAGTTAGCACATTTTTGCATTTTCTTCTTCAGGCTATATTATGTAGTCCACTGTTGGACATAGCCCTCCCCTAATGAGATACATAGCGCCCAGTCTTCAGCTTGCCGCATCCAGTATCTGCCGGCAGTTTTCGCAGATCGTCATGGTCGGACGGCGTTTGCCGAGTCGCGGTCTCCACTCAAGAACACGTTTACTCCAACGGTGTCGGTTCTTTGCGAGGTATGGCCAGCCCACTGCCACTTCAGCACGCTAATTCTCTGAACTATGTCGATAACTTTGGTTCTCTGCATTCGTTACGAATCCTAGCCTTCAGAGAAACTCCGAGCATAGCTCCCTCCAAAGCTCGCTAAGCATATCAACATTTTTGCATATTAGCACATTTTCACTAAATACGTAACGTCACATGTATGATGGTAAAGAACCCGCTAACTGTGAAGGAAAATATCGGAAGGCAACCTAAATATCTGTGGTGTTCACATACTTTAGTGTTTAAAATTGCCAATCTGCGTGGGCACGGCTTGTAATTAAGCCCATGATCTCGAGCGAAGACCTCTGTGCCGCAGTGGGACCTAGTTAGATCTGAGATTTTTTCACTTACCCTCATATTTGGCCCATTGTAGACACAAGGGTTTCCTCACCATGTTTTCCTTCAATTTCACCAAGTGGCATGGCTACTATAACTTCACGAATGTACATAACGTAGAAAACAAAGTCCTTGGTGTACCAAGGTGTGTGCGGACATGTATGTCCGCACTGGGAATCGAACCTAGGTCTCTGGCTTCCGAGCCATTGCTCTATCCATTGGACTAATAATAATAATAATCGTTTATTTTGGACCATACAAAATCCATATAACTTAACCTAACCTTAAAAATTTAGATAAAATTGTAAATTTACTATAGCCTAATTTATAAGTCAACTAATCAAATCAGTCGATTGATTAATTGACAAATTTACATGCATCTGTTCAAAATGATGCCACATAGGGCAATCTGGCCTGTCAGCCAGTACCTGCAGGATACCGCTGGCACTGCCGCGGACGCGCTCGATTAAGGATGCTACCCGTTTGTGCATGATGGCATGAAAGCCGGACTGAAGATATGTTTATTTTTATTTACGGTTCACAAAACTGAATGTTACACCTTAGACTTACAAAACAGTTCATATTATAAGAGAGCTTACAGTGATATAGATGTACACACAACATGCAATTTGAGCGCAGAAGTACTAATTAAATTAAATACACTAATAGTACTAATTTTAATGGGCTAAGTCCGTCTCCCACCCCATTCCAAGGTGTGACGCCGACGTAGCATACAACCTAGAAACCTCAAACAAGATTCAACCAAAAAATGGCTACTTAGGTGCCCCCCAGAAGTGGACTTCGCAAATAAATATGGTATTAAAGTAAACTAACCTAAGATACATTTATAAGATGTGTTATGGCTTAGGGCCCAAAAAGTATAGATTAGATTAGAACTCTCTATTGTACACACCAGAAAACAAAATACATAAAAAGGTTTACATATCTAGGTTTACATAATATAGACTATGTTAAAAAAACGGAGTACGAATCCAACTCCGTCTTGACCAGTTTTTTTTTAAGTATTGCGAGTTCGAAACTCTCTCATTCGACGGTTTTCAATTAGATGTCATAAGATGCAGCTTGAAACTTCAGACAGACTGTCGAAAGTTAGTTCGTTCAATTTTAAGAAGTTTCAAAAAGAAACTCAATTTAAAGGGGCACTTGCTTACTTAGGGTCGGTTTCTCAATTGAGAATGTTCGAAATTTCACTGATGCCGGTGAGTCACCCATTGGCTCAGTTGGAAAGAGCGCTGGCACGGATAGCCAGAGGTCGCGGGTTCGAATCCCGGCATGGGTGGAACTTTTAGCCTCTAAATATGTGTTTTATACAGAGTATGCTGTCAGGTGCAGAATGGGTGACCATTCCGTAACTAACGCTGGTGGCATTTTTGCGAGCGCTTCCGTACTTCGCAAGGCTCGCTAAGCCGTTAGTGCCGGCTGTCATGTAATAGTAGTCGTCAAGCCAGGTCAGAGGTTATGGACGGCTTGATAACTTCTGACAGTAAGGCCCGGCACTGTCTTACAATCCTCACAGTTTCTAAACCACGTCGGTGGTGAAAGGTACATCTATCAAACGATACGAAAGTAGCAAGCTTATGGCGTCTCACGGGTTAAATTTGTTACAACATCCATGCCGTCAGCCTTCCTATGACAGTACTACCCAAGTCTTCCGCCCTACCGAACTTATAAAGGTGCTGATAGACTGAACATTCTGAAGCGCTTGTGGCCTAGTCGAACCGGGTGATTGGAATTACTTGAGTTATGCAACAACAGGCGCGGTCCGGTGCAGGATGGGTGACCGTCCCGTGACTACCGCTAGTGGCATTTTTCCGAGCGCTTCCGTGCTTCGTAAGGCACGTTAAACTTTGCAAAATTGATTCCAATCACTCGGTTTCACTAGGGCACGAGCGCTTCAACTGTGGTAATAATATTTAATTTTTGATTAAAAAAATTTTGTTTTTCACCATAATAATTATTGCACTTTTGTTGTTATTTGATGTGTGTTCTGTCTCTGAAATAAAGTTCTTCTTTACATGTTTATTCAACCCAAGTACATCGAATAGTCACATTAATTTTTAAAAACCTATTTAGTAGCTAAAAATTCCACCCATGCCGGGATTCGAACCCGTGCCAGAGGTCGCGGGTTCGAATCCCGGCATGGGTGGAATTTTTAAACTCTAAAGA
Source organism: Yponomeuta sedellus (assembly GCA_934045075.1). Taxonomy (NCBI): domain Eukaryota; kingdom Metazoa; phylum Arthropoda; class Insecta; order Lepidoptera; family Yponomeutidae; genus Yponomeuta; species Yponomeuta sedellus. The sequence goes on from OW203743.1 coordinate 3,248,532, forward strand.
GGTTTTTAAAAACTGCCCTTAGCACGGGTTAGTGCATAAAAAAAGAATGTTGTCATATTAAACTAAAAATTGTAGTTCTGTGAAACATGCCTCTAGTTCTATGAGCACCTTTAAATGTTAAATGACGCAAATACGACTTGCCGCCGCTTTCCTCGGCTGCTACGCTCCGCTAGCCCGCCACGCTCGCTGCGGTTACGTGAACGGCAAACGGAGGGTTGAAAGATGGAGCTTTTAAGCTCTCACATGATTAGGATCATTTTTCTACATTTTGTCCCTGAAGTTGGCCAAGCAATCAAGGAAAACACTTCTCGCCGCACCGGGTAGTGAATACGTGGATTTTTCTGTTTATTTTATTCGGGATTCGAACCCACGACCTCTGGCTGTCCGTGCCAGCGCTCTTTCCAACTGAGCTGATGGGCAACTCACCGGCATCAGAAATTGATGAAATTTCGAACCTCTTTACAATATTCTCTGTATTACGTACAGGCAGTGACATCTGGCTGAAGTAACTTGCATCACTTGCAGCCCCGGTTTTTACATCGAAATGACACCGCTGTACCCACATGATTATATTCTTTTTTTTTAATGCACTATCGTGCTAAGGACAATTTAAAAACCTATTTAGGGGCTAAAAAATCCACCCATGCCGGGACTCGAGCCTGCGACCTCAGGTTTACCGTGCCAGTGCTCTGCCAACTGGGCGACTCACCGGCATCAGTGAAAATTCGAACCTCTTTACAATACTCTCTGTTTACGTACAGGCAGTGACATCTGTTATAACTTTTTCTTTTTATTCAGACAAGTGCTGCAATTACGTTTTCTATTTATTCAAGACAAGTCTTGTTGAATCGCTCGTAGCCCTGGTTGCCTGAATGAAATGATCGAATTCATAATCTCCTCCTTTTTTGAAGTCGGTTAAAACGGATTCTATGTGGCGACTTGGCCGCGGCGGTGCGGTCAGGTCTGCATTCTCCTTAATAATAACTTATGAATCCCGAAACATCGATTTATCACCACTTTACCAGCACCCGTTGAAACTACTTGAAGTAACTCACGTAATAAGTTAAGTAGATACACCTCGGGATGGAAGACAGAGTTCCATTCCCATTTAGCGGAAATAGAATGTAGGTTAGTGAGGTTGTCAAAACACGGCCTAGGTTGGGGGCACAGTGGGCGCGCAGATGTGTTTCAGAGGTGCTAAGATTCACTACTGTGATGCCTTGTTGTTATGTTATCAACCCTTGTATGTCCCCAGTGCTGGGGCACGGGTCCCTTTCTGCATCGCAGGAAGGCTAGGCAATACTCCACCACGGGGGCCAAGTCCGGGTTGGTGGAGGATTGTGAGACAGTGGCGGGCCTTACTGTCAGAAGTTATCAAGCCGCCCATAATGCCTCTGACATGGCTTAACGACTGCCATTTTATTGCTAACCTGTTGTTGCTTAACCGAGTGATTGATTCCAATCACTCGGTTTGCTTAAGCGGTGATGCCTTGTACTGGTTCTCATTTAGCGGAAATATAATGTAAGGTGCTAAGATGTTTTCACTACTGTCATGCCTTGTACTTCCCACGTCTGATTACGAATGTCATGGATTTACATTTGTACAATACTCAATAATTTATTGCATTCCACAAATATATACAGATGACATAACTAAAAATATGCATCTTTGTGGACCCTGTACGGTACGCAATATTATAAATTAAGCCTATGACTTTTTGAAATTGCTTTTAGCAATAAGGCCGCCAATTGTACTTTGTATCTTTACATGTTTCATAATATGTGCTCTGGTGTACAATAAAGAATATTCTTATCTTATCTTTTAATTCTAATTATATTGTATTATTCTTCTTCTTCTTCAGGCTATATTAGTCCACTGCTGGACATAGCCCTCCCCTAATGAGCGCCATAGCGCAACGTTGTGCCATCATTGGGTGTAGTGCCCATAATCCTCACGCTGGACATGCGGGTCGGGAATCGCAGTTTGATGGAATTGTACTGCAGAGGGTGCTGCTGCCCACCCCCCGGTTTGTGTCCCTTAGTCGCCTTTTACGACACCCGCGGGAAGAATTTGGGTTGGTGCTATTCTCTAGGCCAACACCACACAGCAGATTGCATTATTATTAAATACTAGCTGACCCAGCGAACTTCGTACCGCCTACCATCGATTCTTTATTTTTTTTTCTCCCCCGTAAGAACCATCCTCGTACTTCAAGGAATATTGTAAAAAAAGAATTAGAGAAATCGGCTGCTCTCGAGATTTGCGCTTACCAACACATTCAGCGATTCATTTTTATATTATAGATTATCAAATAAATTCTATTTCTATATCATACATGCTACTTAATAATTCTGATACAATTATTTTATAAATGGCCTTAATTTGGGTGTGCTTCGACATTTGTGATAGCATTGCCTGGTTATGATAGCATAGGGTATCCAAGTTTGGGGCCAAGAGAAGCGTTTGTGTGGTGTGGAAGTTACTATTATTATTATTTGTCTATAGTGGACGTAAACTTGGCTGGACAAAGAGACTAACACAGCGAGTGCAAAACGCATGTGCTCGGTTTTGATTTAGAGTCCTACCTAGATCCCATGTGACTCAATTTATGTCAAATAAAACTACTACGAGTTACACAGAATTTCATGACGTAAAATTATCCCACTATTCGCATTGTGATTAGAATACGTCTTCCCACCGTTATGGGGAAAACCCGAACAAGGTGCGACGCCACGGACATTCGGACGCATGTGCTCGGATTTGATTTAGAGTCCTACCTAGATCCCATGTGACTCAATTTATGTCAAATAAAACAATTAGGAGTTACATAGAATTTCATGACGTAAAATTATCCCACTATTCGCATTGTGATTAGAGTACGTCTTCCCACCGTTATGGGGAAAACCCGAACATGGTGCGACGCCACGGACATTCGGCTATGTGATGACTTCCTAGCCTCCGTCCTCGAAGGTAGGGTGAAATTCATTCTGCGCCAGAGATAGGCGCCTACACTATCTGCATCACAAAACATCACATCGCACTAATATTAAAAAGGCGAAAGTCTGTGAGTGTGTATGTTTGTTACTTCTTCACGTCTAAACGGCTGGAGCGATTCTAATAAAACTTGGTATGGTGTTAGCTGACATCCTGAATTAAAACAAAAGCTACGTTTTCTATATCTATCTATAATCAGCCCACATCAACCCACTGCTGGGCATAGGCCTCCTTTTTATTGCGCCATTCCTCACGGTCCTGTGCTAACCTGGTCCATCTCTGGCCCGCAACCCTCACGATGTCGTCTGACCATCGTGTCGGTGGTCTGTCTACCAACCTCCTTCCCTCCCTAGCTACGTTTTACCACGAGAAAATATCTTATTCCTATGAGAAAATCAATAAACCACGGGTAACACCGCGGGGTAGTTGTGAATAATGATCTTCTTCATTTTCTTCTTCAGGCTATATTAGTCCACTGCTGGACATAGCCCTCCCTTGATGAGCGCCATAGCGCCCTGTCTTCAGCTTGCCGCATCCAACATCTGACTGCAGTTTTTCTCAGATCGTCATCCCACCTAGTCGGAGGGCGCCCTACACTACGTTTGCCGAGTCGCGGTCTCCACTCAAGAACGCGTGCACTCCAACGGTTGTCGGTTCTTCGCGAGATATCGCCAGCCCACTGCCACTTCAGCTTGCTGATTCTCAGAGCTATGTCGATAACTATGGTTTTCTGGTCTACCAAGCCCAAAAGCTCCCCCGGTGTGCCACCGTCCCGGCCAAGTAAGCAAGCAGTAATGGCATGTCAGAAACTGCCGCTGTCGGCTGCCCATCTAACTTTCCGCGGAACTGGAACTTCGCTACAACTTGTGCCCGTGTGTCGATTCCGACGCGTGTCTTTGCATTGTACCTCCGCTATAGCCTATACTCTCAATCTATAGCCTGGATATATTTTAAACGGGGTGTAACAATATAATAAAATAAACGTAACTTCCATACAACACAGTCTTTTATCCTAGCTCTAGAGTCTATAGTTTTTCATTAGAATAATATTAGCACCCGACGGAGAAGAACCCGAGTTACTGATATAGCTCAAAAAATTGCTCAGTTGAAGTGTCAGTGGGCGGGGTATATAACTCGGAGAACTGTTGGCTGTTCAGGCGAAAAGTTTTCTGGCGACTGCGGACCTGAAGACCTAGCGTGGCCAGGTCCCTCACCAGATGGTCTGACGACCTAGTTACGGTGGCGGGAAGTCACTGGATGCGGACGACACAAGACCGGGAAGCCTGGAAAACCATGAGGGAGGCTTATGTCGTGCAGTGGCCGTCGAATGGATGTTGATTATAATGAATATAAGCACGAGTGTAGCTGTTATTTGCGTCTGCCATGCAATAAAAGTGCAACATCATTCTAATTGTATAACCCGTGCAAATGAAATAGGTTCTTTTGGTGAGAGATATCACGAAGGCGAGTAAGGCGGGCAGGCGGATGGGGGTAGTACTAAAATACTTTTTTTATAGTTCTAGGTAGGAGGTATCTGATTGGTACACTTCCAGAGGTCCTTATTCCGAATTATTTATTGTTGATGAGGACATGGAGTTTTAAAAAAAACCTATTAAAAGGATAAAAATTCCACCCGCGACTTCTGGCTATCCGTGCCAGAGGTCGCGGGTCTGAATCCCGGCATGAGTGGAATTTGTAGCCTCTAAATAGGTTTTTAAAATTGTCCTTAGCACGGGTTGGTGCATTAAAAAGAATATAACCTGGAGTTTGTGTAAAATATCTGTACGCACAAACCAATCTCAGAGCAGACTTCTCTATGGGTAAGACTTTGAAATCATCTCACGCAATTTTTATTAAGTCATTGTTTTTCTGTATTGGACTATGGGATATAAGAGAGAGAGAAAGATAGGTTTTTCAAATAGTAATTTACTCTTAACAGCCATCCGTTAGCCAAAGTGCATGCAAACAAACAATTGTCAGGTGTTAACAGTACATTAACAGATGTTAACATACGGGAAACGGTACGCCAGGCAATTAGTAAGGCATGGTATATTTGCCAGGTTCAAACCTACGACCCTCTAAATGTAAGGCAAGCGTTTTACCGACTGCTTGTTCGCTTTTGTTCCTTCCTTAAGCCCATTTCTTAAATAATATGTACCCAAGCAGATGAGTCCCTTAAATTATTCAAGCGCACCTCAGAATTCTGACGAAGTTATGACAAGGACCTTCAACGAACGAAAACGAGTCTGTACAGTATCGGGAGAATTGGTGGTGCCCAGAATTTTAGTGGGACTTTAGGACTTATTTCAAATGCAGTAAGGGCTGTCGAGTGTAATTTTTGATGCTTCTGACAGCCGGAATAAGTCAAACTGTCGAGTGAAAAGTTTCTTTTCTTGTTAATATAGAAAGGTGTGGCTCGGAAAACAGCTGTTTTTAAGAGAACATTCTTGTCATCATATTTTTGGTTCCTATGACGATAACGATATCAACCTTTTTATGTCCCCACTGCTGGGGCACTGGTCTCTTCCTGCATCACAGAGAGGTTAGGCCATACTCCACCACGGGGGCCAAGTCCGGGTTGGTGGAGGATTGTGAGACAGTGGCGTGCCCTACTGTCAGAAGTTATCAAGTCGCCCCATTTAAGGCCTCTGACATGGCTTAACGACTGCCATTACATGACAGCCAGCACCAAACTAGGATACCCTGTGCTATAGTAACCAGAAAAGGACATCCCGAACACGAGCCCAAAATATATCCATTTTGAGCTAAATGGTACGAACGCACGGAAGCCTCCAATGGGAATCGAACCCACGAACTCCCGTATGGTAATCATGATACCTTTAAACCACCGAGAGAGCCAAAGAGAGTTTAAGAGTTTCCTTAGTAAAATTCGCTATTCAGTAATCGGCGGTATAACGCTCACTTTCGAGCCACAGCCCGCGGACGTTTCTCGAATTGTTAGTAGCCAAGTTAGGTCCGTAACAAGGTTTTGTATTGGGACTTTTCTTATTTAGAAAATTGTGTAAAAGTTGTCTCTCACTTTGCATAGCTGGGAAAGTTGGTTCCTTGTGGACTTCTATTTGAACGTGATACCTGTTCTCTCTTGCTATTTGTCCTACTATTGTAAGGTTGACTTGCGCTAATACAATTGATAGGTATGTAGACAGATTGAGAATACTTTATTGCACAGCAAGCAAAAAAAAACTACAACGTAATTTAATTGATGTTGATGATATCGTCAATTAAATTATGGTTGTAGAGGATAGATCGTCTACCCTGAAGTGACTTTTAGTTTAACATCGGTTAGTTAAAACCTCGGGAACTATTATTTTTTACCTAATAAATAATCGCAATTACATAAGTTTATTCCAACCGTAGTGGAGTATGGCCTAACCTTCCTGCGATGCAGGAAGAGACCCGTGCCCCAGCAGTGGGGACATACAAGGGTTGATAACGAACGATAATTTAAAAACCTATTTAGAGATAAATAAATAATCGCGATTAGACCGCTTTAATACTTAACTATATTACTATTGTTATTCGGAATCGGCGTGCGTGCATGCAATGACTTATGAACGTTGATGCAGCGAAGGTGACCTGTCAGGATCGTAGCAAGTGGCAGTCCCTGGTCTCGGCCTACCCCAGTAGGGATACAGGCGTGAGGTTATGTATGTATGTCGGAAGTAGCCTGGCTACCCATAGCACAGGGTAGGGTGCTCCTTTTTAGGGTGTAATTGCAGATAAGTAATCGTGTTTGTCTGAACGTAATCTAACCCATTAGTAGAGGAGGCGGCCTGTTTGGCCAACCCATTTGTGTTGCCGAAGATAGCCCGCAAATTAGTGAGCGGCAATTTGGTTTCCTTTGTTGCCAGTTTCTCCCTCTTTCTCTCTCTCTTTGTCACTAGAGAATGACCATCCTTATTAACTGCATATACGAGCAAAATAAAATTTTACCGATGAATCTGGACAAATATATCTCCAATGCCCATACAATTGCCTTCTCTAGCAGAGAAAACGTACCGAGCATGTACTGTGGTAACATAATTAAAAAATACTACCTAAGCACTAACTACTAAGCAGGCAGAATTGAAATTCACCAATGTAACTCATTGCGAAGTTCCTAGGTTGATCCAGCAGTTACGTTATAGCTTATTTTTATTTTTATAGATTATTATATATATCAGATAAAATATTTTTTGTTGGATTCAAGCTGATTTCATGCGGCTTATGATACTCGCGCAAACAACGGATCGTTTGACATCGTATTTGTCAAAATCAGACCATTGCTTTAGGAGTTATGGCGGAACATAGAATCGGACATACTTACACACGAGTCAAACACATTACCCTCCTTTTAGACTCCACCGCTGTCGGGTAAAAATACACAATATTTTTCCGTACAAAGAGCTCGAATTTGTTGGTGTAGTATAAAGATATGCGGTCTAGTCTATAACTTGGCTTGGCATACTATGCGCACCAAAATTTTTTTCTCCGAAACTCCTTGACAGACTGAATGAGTGCATCTTTTGTCGCAATTTTTTTCTTGCATTAGTAACAATACGAATACAACACACAAAAAAAAAGATGCGTTAAATTCGCAAACCTACTTAGCCCTAATGCTTCCGGGCAAGCGACCTCGTTTGAAACTTTCCTCTTTTAAATTAACACAGGGTCTGACAACTTCAGCGTTGCGTTTTTAGGGATCGATTGTAGCAGTCCAGAAAGTTCCCACGGCAAATAGCAAAAACTTTTTTGTATGTATCTACACAAATAGAAGGTTCGGAAATAAATTAATACTGACCGAATCAATAAAAACTGTATTTACACGGATATTACTCTAGTGCTTGTTAACCTTAGAAAATACTATACTGAACGAATCGTTAAAAAAATAAATAAAAGAAAATAGCAGCGCAGCGGAAATTGCCACGAGCAAACAACAAATGAAAACTTTTTTGTTTGTGTCCATTTATTCTGCTTATTTTGTTTCTGTGATGTCTTGTTGGTATAATGTCTTTCTTTTTTCCATTTATAAACTAGGCTCGAGAAAAAATATAATAATACTGATTACACTATTTTTATTTTTAATGCACTAACCCGTGCTAAGGAACAAATTTAAAAACCTATTTAGAGGCTAAAAATTTCACCCATGCCGGGATTCGAACCCGCAACCTCTGGCTATCCGTACCAGCGCTCTACCAATTGAGCCAATGGGCGACTCACGGCATCAAAATCAAAAAATGCACGGTTAGTGCATTAAAAATAAAAATAGTGTAATCATGTGGGTACAGTGATATCGTTCCGATGTTAAACCTAACTGCAAAGTAGGTGGTCGGGGCTGTAAGTAATGCAATTTGCTTAAGTCAGATGTCGCTGCCTGTACGTAATACAGAGAATATTGTAAGGAGGTTCGAAATTTCACTGATGCCGTGAGTCACCCATTGGCTCAATTGGTAGAGCGCTGGTACGGATAGCCAGAGGTTGCGGGTTCGAATCCCGGCATGGGTGAAATTTTTAGCCTCTAAATAGGTTTTTAAATAATAATACTGGCCGAATGATTTGAAGAAAATAAAAAATAGCAGTGCTGCGGAAGTCGCCATGACGAAACAGCAAATGATAACTTGTTTGTACGTATCCATTTAAAAAGTAGGCTCGAGAAAAAAATATTAATACTGACATTAATATTTTTTCTTCTTTCCATTTAAAGAAAATAAAAATAGCAGTCCAGCGGAAGTTGCCAAGAGCAAACGGCAAATGAAAACTTTTTTGTATGTAACCCAAATAAAAACTAGGCCACAATTAAAAAAAAATTAATCAGTATTAATATTTTCGGACAGTGCAGAATCATTTAATGAAAATAAAAACTCTTTGCTTAAATATTTGTAAATTATTTATTTTTATATGATTTAAAGTAGATACGTTCCTTTTTTCCAGTCAGCAAAAAAGTTTGATACTTTTTGAAAAAACGATCTTCAAAAGAAGATAGAAGGGTTTCCTTGCTGAGAGAGAATTTCGTTAATCACCCCTGCAGATGCAGTAAAGATGACGGAATTCAATTGATTTCAATTAAATTTCTGCTCTAACGACACGTTCTGAAGAGAACCCTCTTCCGACAACACAAAGTACAAATTCCGCTGACATTTTTACAGTCGCGATACATAAAGAAAGTTGAGTAATTATTCGTGATGAACGACGCGACGCCCCCTCTTGTAGATGTTTTATTTCATTTTGACATCTTGTTTGTTTGTTTGTGTCGCTTTTGGACTGTCTCACGGAAAGTTTGGAGGGTCGTGATGATAATAATAATTATTTGCCGCCCAGATAGGCAGTTAAGTTTCAACTTCATTGGCAACACTGAACGTAGATTAAGACTTATTTAACGTTAGGGTCCTAGTCGTTTGTACTCTCTTAAATGAAATGAGTGCACTATTTTAAAAAGAGTTTGTATTAGTTATATAAGACAGTGTAATTAATTAATTACTCATAGCTAACTGTGTAACGGTACAAACCTCTTTACACCATTTTTGTTTCTTTTTCTATCTATCATTTTCAAATATTTACATTACGTCACACATTTTTCGATTTCCCTCATTTTTCATCATTACTACTTTACCCTTCGACCAGATCTGACTAGGTATTTTACCTGCTTATCCGTTTCTATCTACTTTTTCTGTTTTATTATACTACTAATCTACAAATAAAACAACACCTGAAGTCGTTCCAGTTCTCATTATTTGTAAAGGATATACAGCATTTAATATGTGAAGGAAAACATCGTGAGGAAACCTGAGTGTATGAGATGTTCAAATAACTCAGCGATTAATAATAACAGCGACGAATTAAAATTGCCAATCCACGGTGGGCCCCCGTTATAATCAAGCCCATACTCTCTCTCTGAGAGAAGGCATGTGCCCTGCAGTGGGACATTTATAGGCTACATAAAATAATTAAATGCCGTTTAAGACAAATTAAACATATAGTTTAAATAACTAACTTTATTTTTATATAACGTTACGTTAGTTATTACATCTCATATGGCAATAGTTTTGTGGTTTTCTACATATTTTTTGTTATGGCAATACTGCCTACTTTTTCTTTTTTCTTTTCCAAGAGTCCGTTAAGGCAAGTTGCATTTTTATAATTTTATCAAATAAATGCTATAGTTTTCATTATCACACATTTGTTTATACCATACAAATACAAAACATGTTTTTGTTACCTACATTTGTCGTATCCGGTACAAAATGGCGGTTGTTCGGAACGGCAAGCGTGTCACGGTTTGTCAAGCGCCCCCTATCGGCGTGACGCATAGTCTGCGTTTGAGCTTCGCCGAGCGAACACCTTGGAAATGTCTCTCGCTCCGTACAAGTGCCGAGTTCTATCTATCAAGTGACTAAATAATTATTTACAGTGATTGAATAAAGTGTAAACCGATATTGGTGTTCTTTGCTTGGTTGAATCGCAAGGCCCACAACTTGTTTAACGTTCAACCTCCTGGACCCCCCGACATATTGAAAAAAAAAGTTTCTCAATTTAAAAATCATCACTTTAAACATGACTTAAATTGTGTATTAGTTACCCTTAACGGCTAACCTTTAAGGCGCTAGGGGTGCTAACCAGCGCCACCAATGGACAAAAAATCATAACTTATTTTAAAGTAAACATAAAAAGTCTTAACTATTATGTAATCGACGGCCTCGGTGGCGCAGCGGCTTGGCACGCTGACTGTAAACCCGAAGGTCTCGGGTTCGATCCCCGGCCGGGTCAAACTAGGAAACGAACTTTTCTAGTTTGTCTCGGGTCTTGGATGTTATCTATGTATTTATTGTATTAAATCTATCGTCGAGTTAGCACCTATAACACAAGTCATTTAGTTGTACTTAGTATAGGGCTAACGAGATCTGTGTAATAAGTCCATGAATATTTATATTATATTTATATGTATATTATGTATTTTTATAACTTAACTATAATGACTTTACTTGATAAAATTACGTGAAAACCTAGGCTTAGAGACAATGGTGAAATGAGGATTTCAATCAATACACTTTATATCATATTATAATCACGAAGCGAACATAATTTAACTTATGCTAAGTTTGATCATAAGCTAACTAGCCATTTATAAATCAAAAGCGCCGAAACTATTATAACTAAATTCCATTATCAAATAACAGCTCCACTTTTCCTCCTTGTTTTATAAATATCATAATTATGCTTTTTATTTCCAGCCAGGTTATTAAAACCGTATATGGGTAAAGACAAACTAACTGGCCATATTTCATAAATCACCTCAAAACTCGCTGAGGAAATTCAAATAAATTTTCAAATACCGGTTCCATTTTCTTTTATTTTTTTTAAATGTCATATGTGGACGTTGGCTTTTTTATTTCCAGCCAGCAAGAAACTGGCTACAGAGAAATAAACGTTAATTTCGCCACGTTGACAATAGTTGGTGAATTTACGGCGATATTATGCTAACACTACACCCTCGGCGTGGTAAACTTTAGTATGTGATTTATGCCAGTTTAGGGTGCTCAAAACTAGGGTCTCGCAACGTAATGCAGTTTTAACGCGAAGCCGGGACTTTTCCCGGGAATAGCGGATTTAAAAAGTGTGTTTTCAAAGTAGGTATCAGCCACATAATTGTACGACAAAGTCCAGTAGATATTTAGTTTTTTACATACAGATGTGAACGTAAAAAGTTAGATAATCGTGGCGCAGTAATGTATACTATTAATTGTCTACGATGAGTGCCTTAGATGGCCACATACCTCAGCGCTTGAAATCTCTAGTACGCGGTAGTGATTAAGCTCATTCTATACCTGTCTCTCTGAGAGAAAGCCTATGCCCTGGGATGTATATAGGCATTATTATAGACTTAGGTATAGACCTACCTTGCTGCAAGTGATGCAAATTACTTCAGCCAGATGTCGCTGCCTGTACGTAATACAGAGAGTATTGTAAAGAGGTTCGAAATTTCACTGATGCCGTTAGTCGGCCATTAGCTCAGTTGGAAGAGTGCCGGCATGATTAGCTAGATGTCGCGGGTACGAGTCCCGCCATGGGCGGAATTTTAAGCCTCTAAATAGGTTTTTAAAATTGTCGTAAGCACGGGTTAGTGCATTAAATCTTCTTCTTCTTTTCGTGTCAGCGATTCGACCAATTTATATTTTTCCTGCCCAATAGTTGGCTACTGCAATTGCAGCAGCGTTGGCCTCTATTAGGTCCTCCAGAGTGCAGGTGTGAGGGCACAATGGACATTGGAGCAGGTGCACCATGGATTGCGATGAGGCTCCACAATCACAATCTCCTCCGTTGGTGCAATATAACCCCACCTGCTTAGATTTTGTCTGCAGCGACCTACTTGGGTCCGGAGTCGGTTGAGTGACTGCCACGTAGACCATTGCAGATCGGAACCCGTTGGGAGCCTCTCTTGGGGGTTTACAAAGCCTGTGGGTACGGGATGTTTTAATTTCCACCGCACCACCCTTTCCTCAGCTGGGCATTTTTCTAAGGCCTGTGTGCTGCGGAGAAAACTTTTCCGACTTTTTAGCCTAGCTGGCGGCAGCTCGTACTCATAAAGAGGATGTCGTTCATCGAATTGTTAGTGCTGTTCGACCCACGAACAGCTCTAAGAGTGCATTAAATATATATGATATATCTATTAGACCTACCAAGTCTAGAGCAAAAGTAGGTAATTGCACAAATATTATGAACAGCACCTGCATTGCAGCAGATGCATCATGTGGCAATTTAGACACAACACAGGCTAAACCTATGTCTTTTTTTGTGTATTTCGTTTATTTCTGTTGTGCTACTATTATGTAATTTTTTTCTGGTTATTTTGTTTCTGTGATGTCTTGTTGTTGAAATGAATGTCTTTCTTTTCTTTAATTTTATTGCATAGTATATATGTCGTTCATATGTTGCTGTGTGGTGTCGGCCTAGAGAATAGCACCAACCCAAATTCTTCCCGCGGGTGTCGTAAAAGGTGACTAAGGGGCACAAACCGGGGGGTGGGCAGCAGCGCCTCTTGCAGTACAATTCCACCAAATTGCGATCCCCAACCCGCATGCTCAGCGTGAGGATTATGGGCACTACCCCCCAATGATGGCACAACCTCGCACTATGGCGCTCAATAGGGGAGGGCCATGTCCGGCAGTGGACTAATATAGCCTGAAGAAGAAGATATATGTCGCCGTCAACTGGTAAAACTAGGCGTCGAGCTAACTGCCTAGGGCTGCCGCTTTTATTTTATTTCGAGTTCAAAGTAGCGGAGGAATCTACTACAGGAGAAGTCCGTCTGATACTAACCACATGGCTAGCCTTTAGCCAGGTTATAAAACGTTTCGTTCAATCACAAGACTGAATGACCTTTAACCCTTCAATTGGATGCCGCCGTCTCATGAGCGGCCTAGGAAGTCAATTCGACACCTAACTTAACCACTGGGCGGCGGCATATATATTTTAAGAGTTATCTCGCTATCAACCCTTGTATGTCCCCACTGCTGGGGCACGGGTCTCTTCCTGTACCACAGGACGGTTAGGCCATACTCCATCACGGGGGCCAAGTCTGGATTGGTTGAAGATTGTAAGGCAGTGGCGGGCCTTATCAAGCCTCTGACATGGCTTAACGACTGCCATTACATGAAAACCGGCACCAAAGGCTTAGCGTGTAACTAACGCGTGCAAACTGAGTTATTGGAATCAATCACTTGAGTTAACATTCAGATGCTGGATGGGTGACCGTCCCGTGACTATCTCTAGAGGCATTTTTTCCGAGCGCTTCCTTGCTTCGCAAGGCACGTTAAGCCATTGGTGCCGGCTGTCATGTGATGGCAGTCTTTAAGCCATGTCAGAGGTCTTATCGGCGGCTTGATAACTTCTGACAATAAGGCCCACCACTGTCGCACAATCAATCCTCCACCAAACCGGACTTGGCCTCCGTGGTGGAGTATGGCCTAACCTTCCTGCGTTGCAGGCAGAGACCTGTGCCCCAGCAGTGTGGACATACAAGGGTTGATATCGCTATGTGATGTTTTACAGCCATATAGAATGACCATGTCGGCACTAATTCTATAACAAGGTTTCGGCTTGCCACGCCGCGCTCGCCGGCAGATGTTTTTGCATAATTATCCGCGTTCAATGTACGTGGTCCTGCATAAAAGTACCGACCAAGGCTCCGTTTCCATTAGCTATTTACTATGACCACCCGGTGTACGTTACGTAGCCGTTTAACAAACCCATTTATACAAAGACAAATAGTACATACATCTTGTATGTCATTATTTAACAAGATTATAATATTAAATGAAAAATGTCACATAAAATCTAATTGCTTAAACTACTGAAGTTAAGAAAAAATAAATAAATATAACAATAAAATAAAAAAAAACAAATCACAAATGTCACCATATTAAAATAAGATTCATTCACAAAAAGCTTCGTTAGAACTAAAACTAGAAAATTAAAACAAAGAAAGCATTGAGAGAAAAAAAAATAATGTGGACAATTTTAATGAAAACAGGGTTTGAGCATTCTGGCATTGGTTTGCATTGATATTGTTTCCCCGATTGCTTTATCGGTTAATAGTCAATGTAACAATATTAAAAGTATTCAATAAAATACTGCCATCATCATACCTATAAAATCGGAAGTGCCGTTGTCACTATTCAAAAGTAACCGTTCGTTAAGTTGGCATCTCTGCGACTAAGCATGGCGGGGTGCATCGATAAGTTTGCAAAGTCATAACCGTGAGCCGACTCATTTTACTGTATTTTTGCTGGAGGAAACATATCCTAACGAAGTACTCGTGGCCTTGGCGAACCGAGTGATTGGAATCAATCACTTGGTTAAGCAACAACAGGCGCGGTCAGGTACAGGATGGGTGAGCGTCCTGTGACTACCGCTAGTGGCATTTTTCCGAGCGCTTCCGTGCTTCGCAAGGCATGTTAAGCCGTTGGTGCCAGCTGTCATATAATGGCAGGCCTTATGGGCGGCTTGATAACTTCTGACAGTACCTAAGGCCCGCCATTGTCTTACACCTCCACCAACCCGACATGGCTCTCATGGTGGAGTATGGCTTAACCTTCCTGCGATGAAATGAAATGAAATGAAATGGGAAGAGACCCGTGCCCCAACGGTGGGGACATACAAGGGCTGATAACGAAACATGTCCTAATAATAATAATTTCCACAGAACACAATCACTTGACCTGGTCCCAAACTAGGATACCCTGTACTATGGTTACCAGACAAGGACGGCACAAATATGAAAACACACCCAGAGTTAGGCCACTTGTACAAATTAACAGTGGGCCCCATTGGAAATCTAACCCAGGACATCTACCCAAGATAGAGGGTACATAGCCTATTGTATTGTATGTAGCCTATTGTATTGTATGTAGCCTATTGCATTGTATGTAGCCTACAAACCTCCGCTGTAGGGCACAGGCCTTCTTTCAGTGAGAGAGTCTGGGCTTAATCACCACGCGTGCCCACCGCGGATTGGCTGAGGTGTTCAAATACCTCAGCGCTTGGAAGTGAAATTGCAGTGGGCACGCGTGGTAATTAAGCCCGTTCTCTCCCTGAGAGAAAGCTTGCGCCCTGCAGTAGAACGTTTATGGGCGACACAAAAAAACCTTTATAGAAAAGAAAAGTAACGCCACCTATATAAGGTGCTTCCAAGACTTCTGTTCTAATTGTTTCACGCTTCCACTCATGTAACAGTAAACTATTCTCTCGTTTTTTCGTTCGCTTTTTAAAAAGCCTTTTTTAGTCGGCTGCCAGTGCCTTTCGTTTTTCACCACACTTTTTCGAGTCAAATTCGCTGCGGTGTATCGCCAATTTCTGAACGTTTCTATTGAACCATCGTTTTTTTTCATCGGCAACATGGCTCGTATTGTGCCTGTTATTTCGTCGGTTATTTGTGTACGTAGTTTTGAGTTCCTGCCAGTGTTTGGAGCACAGGTGTGAAAAAAGTCTTTATCTCCTCGTGAGCATACAGTTCTGATCGTAAATACAGGATTTGTTTTTTATGTAGGCAATATGCGTTCCACTGCTAGACACAGGACTTACGTAATTATCACGCGCCCCTATCGTGGATCAGTAATTTCACGCCAGGCCCTGGGCCTTCTCACAGAAAGAGAGAGAGAGTATTGTGTTAATAACGTACCCTGTGTTCATCTCGAATGTTTTTAAATGTTTATATTGTCCGAAACTGGAAATAATGTTTTATGTGTTTTGGTATATAAGTGTAAGGCATCCGCTGAAAATCAGCGCCGTGGCTTAAAGCTGAACGGAGACCTTTTTAGTACATATAAGTGTTAAGTTTTATGTGAAGTTTGTCTTATTGTAATTGTATGTGCCAAATAAAGATTATTGTTACCTAGTCTATTCTATTCTAATAATCACGCGTGCCCACCGCGGATTGATAATTTCAAGAACTGAGGTATGTGAATGCTTCTGACACTCAGGTTTCCTCAGATTGTTTTCCTTCACTGTTAGCGAGTTGTATTTTATTTTATTCTCTAGGAAGACTAACAGCTATTACAGGTTTACAATACATAGATAAATAGGACATATTCAGCCAATAAAAGTCTTCACAATTATTATAACTGGTGGTATTGCTACCATAACTTCACAAATGAACATAAATTAGTAAAAAAGTCGGTACACGTCGGGATTTGAACCCACGGCCTGCCGATAGAGAAGCCGGCATTCTACCGCCGCGCTGGCACTGCTGTTCTATAGAAACTATTCTGACGGCTATAATTTATTTTTGATAATTTTATTTCCAACACTAACGCATGGTTTCTGAATTGAGAATTACACTAAGTAAATACTTAAGTAGCGTTCTGTCACACTCTTTACTGAGGAATTGGAAGAGACAGCACTACAGTTAACTGTTTACTTAACGAAGTTCTCAATAAGGCCGATTTCTGAGTTCAGAATTTCACTAAGGATACTTAAGAACTTGCTGTCACGATCTTTTCTGAGAAACTCGAAGAGACAGCGCTACTGTTAAGTGTTTGCTTAGCGAGATTCTCAATTTGAAGGCCTCGGTGCTGAAAACAATCTGAAAGCCTCGCAGTGGTGTGGCACGCTGACTGTAAAACTGAAGGTCTTGGGTTCGATTCACGGCCTGGTCAAACTAGGAAACGAACTTTTCTAGTTTGTCTCGGGTCTTGGATGTTATCTATGTATTTATTGTATTAAATCTTTCGTCGAGTAAGCACCTATAACACAAGTCATTTAGTTGTACTTAGCATAGGGCTAACGAGATCTGTGTAATATCTTTATCAGCCCTTGTATGTCCCCACTGCTGGGGCACGGGTCTCTTCCTGCATCGCAGGAAGGTTAGGCCATACTCCACCACGGGGGCCAAGTCCGGGTTGGTGGAGGATTGTAAGACAGTTGGCGGGCCTTACTGTCAGAAGTTATCAAGCCGCCCTAAGGCCTCTGACATGGCTTAACGACTACCATTATATGACAGCCGGCACCGACGGCTTAACGTGCCTTGCGAAGCACGGAATATGTGCAATATGTCCATGAATATTTATTTATATTAATAATTCAGAAATTGGCCCCAAGCACGATCATAACTCGATTTGTGCCCTCTACAAGTATTGGCAAAGTTTCATTGCAATCCGGTATGTCGTTTGTAAAATAAAAACCAAGCTACGTTTGAATAAATATTGCTACTTGAGGAGCCGCCTTCCTAATATTATACCGGGCTGTCAGTATGTCTGACAGAACATGAATCCTCAATATCTGCAAATGACGTGTTGTTTTCCTTATCAGCCCCGATCTCATTGTGAAAATGTTTCCTGAGTCTGCCTATACTCGTATTTTTGTAGCATTGATTATGTCTTATGGAGGGCTGATCAAGGCCGACATAGACGCATTTTATGTAGACGTATTGAAAGAAAAAGCATTACCATAGAAGTCATTGAACGCCAGGTAAATGCGGGCAGCTTATTAACTTTTTTTTTTCTCACGTACATTGCTTACCGCAGTTTGAGCCCGACTGAATATCAGCGTTGCAACGGATAACTCTGTTGCAACATTATGCTGATTCGGGCCCATTTTGGGGGCTCAATAATTAAAACCTATGTATTTCATTATTTTCTTTTCGTGTTGTACAGTTTTTTTTTTTTTTAACCTGTGTTTTTTTTGCTTTCTGTGTATTTTTTTTTCTTGTAATGGTTTTGTGTATGTGTTTTTTGTTTTGTTTTGAGTATTGTGTCGTCAAAGAAATACTTTTTCTTTGCTTCTTCTTTCTTTATTAATAAGCCCATAGTCTGTCTCCCTGAAGGAAGGCCATGTGCCCTGCATTGGGACGTTTTTTTTTTATTAAACGTTTAATTCAGATAACAACTCCATAGACTTGTTAGTACGAGCTTAGTCTACGTTAATGACGTTTTTTATTTTTTAAACAATAAATTAATTTAAATGCACCTTGGAGTGGTGCTTCAAAAACGGGCTAACCGCCCTATCACTTAACAGCCCCAGGATGCCGTTGGGACTGCCACGAATTCTGCTCATCAGGGAGGCCACGCGATTACGGATTATGGCCGCAAAGCCGTCCACACGGGCTTTAGCAAACATCCCCGATGGGCTGCATAATAGCGGCAGCCCCAACAACATCCTAAAAACATTATTAACATTTAACCTTAATATCAATCTTTGGAATAATATTACATATTGATGTACGAACACGCCCTCTAAATAATTACCATACCTTTTGGGATGAGGTGCTGTTTACTGTAATACAGGCAATAAGCCTAGCTCAGTAGCAGATGCTGTAAGTTTTTGTGCTATTGAACGTATCAGTCCTATGTAATTTAGCCCTGTTTTGTATTCTTTGGTCAATAAAAATATTATTTTTATTATGCTGTACCCATTTATAGGGTACTTAAAAAAACAGCGATAGCGGAGCCGTAGAAAACATTATTAAAAAACAGTCAGCGGTGGGCACGCGTGGTGATTAAGCCCATATTATTTCTCTGAGAGAAGGCCTGTGCCTTGCAGTAGGACATTTATGGGCTACATAGAATAACAGAGATATTGGAGCGATAGCTTCTCATGTGGGAGTTCGTAGCTTCGAACCCCGGGGAGTATACCAATGACTGTGTTTTCTAAATTACGTGCATTTGTAGTAGCAATACCGCTCGCTATCCGTGAAGGAAAGACATCGTGAGGAAACCGTTTATTCTCTACAGAACCAATGGCTAGATGCATAATGGATTCAACGAGATTTTACTTTCTACTTAGACACAGATTTAAAAAAAATGGAATCGTAAAAATATTGGGATCGATTTTGGGGCCGTTCCTCTTCCTTGTATATGTAAATGATTTGCCGTTCATGGTTCAAAATATGTCAGAGATAGTATTATTTGCAGATGACACGTCACTTATTTTTAAAATTAAGAGACAAGAAAATGACCTTGACAATACAAATAATGCTCTCTCTCGGGTACTAAATTGGTTTACTTCTAATAACTTATTGTAAAATTCAAAAAAGACGAAATGTATAAAGTTCACTCTTCCAAATGTCAAAACGGTAGACAGCAATGTTTTACTGGAGAATGACAAATTAGAGCTTGTGAATGAAACTGTATTTCTAGGTATCACAATTGATGCAAAGCTTCAATGGGGTCCTCATATAGAAAAAATAGCAAATAGGCTTAGTTCAGCAGCATATGCAGTCAAAAGAATTAGGGAACTAACTGACGTCGCAACTGCTAGGCTTGTTTATTTTAAAAACCTATTTAGAGGCTAAAAATTTATTGTTTATTTTAGTTACTTCCATAGTCTTATGTCCTATGGCATACTACTGTGGGGACGGGCAGCAGACATTGAGACCATCTTCGTCTTGCAGAAGAGAGCAATCAGATTCATTTATAGGCTGGGTAGTAGAGATTCGTTAAGAGATTTCTTTAAAGAAACTAACATCCTGACAGTTGCCAGTCAGTATATATATGAAAACATTATGTACGTTAGGAAAAATATCAGTAACTTTAAAACTTTAGGTAGCCAACACAATGTAAATACTAGAAATAAACATAAACTTTTGTTCCCACTATTTAGGCTGGCAAAGGTTAATACATCCTTCATGGGGCATTGTATACGCTTCTATAATAAAATCCCTGAAGATATATTAAGCTTGCCTGAATCACGGTTCAAAAAATATGTTAAGCACACTTTGTGCCAAAAGGGCTACTATAACATAAAGGATTATTTAGATGACAATGAGGTCTGGAATGAAAGCCAGTACAATGTACGAGTTCTATGTTTATAATAATTATGTAAACTATGTTAATTAAGGACTTTTGAAAAGACTAAGTTAGGAGTTTTTTTGTCCATTTTTTCTCCTAAATGATCTAGATTTTGAAATGGACACCTAGTTTGAATTGTGACGTTCATTATGCCGCAGTTTCTGTGCTACTTTGAATAAAACCTTTTCATTTCATTTCATTTATTGCACAAAAAGGGGTTTGTACAAAGGCGACCTTAATACTAATATGCTAATGTATAGTAGAAAACAGCTATACTTGGGTTATATGAATGAGGCAGAAAAATGTACCTGCAGTAAGCAAAATCTCGTTGGATCCATTACGGACCTATTCACTGGACCTGTAGGGAATAAACGGAGGAAAACCGCGACTTGGTTGGTTCTGCATGTATTGACTGATATATCCTGTGCCCTAGGCCGACTAAGCTGTCAGGATGGTAAAGATACGGGTCATCATCGAAAACAATGCCACAGCCACTGCAGCATCCGAGTGATTCGTTCACCCATCTAGAGTGTGTGAAGGTGCCATTGGACGCTGTATAAATCTCAATACGTAGATGATTCCAAGAGACCAAGTCGATCGGCACTAACTGACCTGAATTGGAAGCTGCCGCGAACCACCGTCATAGATAAGTGGAAATCTTTAGTAGAGGCCCTATGCTCCCCTGGTAGCAAAGGACCGAAGAAGAAGCAGACCACATAGGTGCAAAGACCAAAGTTTTTCTTATGCCTACTTTGCCCCACTGTACGTGATCTTTATTCCATAGACACTCAGAGCTCTGCGAATAGAAACCGCTCTATTTGCACGTCTTTACCGCTAAAAGCGGAGCCGTCCTTAATGGGAATTCATATTTCGCAAACAGCGTTTCACCGACCGCTCTTTATGAGCTAGCATTTTATTCCAGGCTGCTCGCTCGAGTGGAGCGAAGCGACTTGCGGAGCGGGCGCGGCAGCGGGTTGAATATTCTAGTATTCAGTTATGATTTCAAAGCGCACACTACACAAAGCATATACTTGTGTCTTTGCTAAGCCGCGGATAGACAGAAGGACGGATGGCGGATGTGGCGAAAATATAACGGTTCATTGTTGACTACGGCCGATAAAGGGGAGTACACAATTGTTCTTGGAGCTCTTTAAGTAAAACTCTTTTTAATCCCTATAGCTTGGTGGGGTTGCACATTGTGGCCCCAGCCTCGCCATAAGATAGGTAGGTAACCGTTGCTGTCTCTCGCACCCCTCATATTAATTTTAAGTGTCTTTTAGTTATGTTTTAGTTAAGTTTTATATAGGTCCCTAATACTAACTTGTGATAAATGTAAATGTACTAACTTTTATATGGGTAAGGCCTGAAATAAACGACTTATTATTATAAAGCGTGTTTGAGTTGTTTTCACTTATAGAGATTTCAGTAAATAAATCATGTTTTAGCAAAATCCTTAGTAAAAGACTGCTGTAGACGTCCCTCATGCTTTTCTGTAAGTGTAACAATGACTTTAACAACAACAACGGATTTGGATGTTACGTAAACCAGGGCTGAGAGCACTCGGCACTCAGAACACAAAAATAAG
The DNA here is from genome assembly GCA_934045075.1 of Yponomeuta sedellus. Taxonomy (NCBI): domain Eukaryota; kingdom Metazoa; phylum Arthropoda; class Insecta; order Lepidoptera; family Yponomeutidae; genus Yponomeuta; species Yponomeuta sedellus. The sequence goes on from OW203743.1 coordinate 3,270,391, forward strand.
GAGAAGTGCCTTGTGGGCGTGGCACTGTCGCCCAACGTTAGCCCATTTGGGCTAACCTCTGCGAAACTTTGAAATATGGCCGTCAATCGCTTCGCGCCAGCCGTCGTAGTAACATCTGAGAGAAATGCCTAATTGCGCAGTGATTACCTGCAGAAATCGCTGTGATACATGCTATTCAAAAACAGGGGAGTGTCTTTTCATCGGTAAACCTATTTTACTCATTATATTCGTCTTATAAACTACGAAAAATCATAATTATAATAATTTTATGTGCAATGTGCATCACATTACTAAGAACATAAATGGGACGTATTTATTACATTGTAGTTACTCCACTGCTGTTTCTAAATAGGATTTTCGTGGAGGTTTGCTAACTAGGAAAAGACAGCCCGCAGTGAACCGTCACGCAAAACTGATCATTGTTCAATGCGATGTTTCGAGGTACGGCCGCATGTATTTGCCGCAAATGTCAAATCCACCAGTAGGTCAGCTGGAGACATAGTGATGGGGTAGTACCTTTCTTTTCAGACTGATTAAGTATCGATATTATCGAGGCATTTATAATCGTTCGTCCAAACTTCCAAAATTACTAGAAACAATTATTGTAAGACTAGGTATCTAGTCTTATCGTCGACTATTGCCCGCGACTCTATCTGCGTAGACTTCAGCTTGCGTTGCTAAGGAATCTTTTATTTTAGTAGAAGGATTTTGTCTTATTAAAAACAGGCCTAGCTTCGATCATGTATTTCAAAAAGTTTCTAATAAAGATAAAGAAAAATACGAAAGAAAAATGGATCAAAATACAGAGGGTACAACTGATTTCCTCTCAAATAAAGTACCATTTCATTCCATCTATTTTACAGAGAAGTGTTTCCAGATGCTAAAGTGGGGAAAAAATGTTTCCGTGGACAGTTCCTACTTTGAAAATACCAGTAATAACGAGTTCCATAAAGGTTGAGGTACCAGTATATTTAAAATCACGATAAAATTTTACATGGTTTAGAATATTCAATTATCACTTTATTCTAATCTTTATTTCATATGGACGACGCATAACTCTCCAAAAGAGTTTCTAAAGAAACAAATCAGGTGATGTGGTTGTGGTACTAAATCATAGTCTTATATATTTAATTTTTTATGAGCGTTATGTTATAAATGAAATTCGATTGTGTAATGAAAAATAAGTTAAATAAAGCATTTTCAGTATTTTAATAATTTATTTACCATTTTAGATCCGACAAGTTCTCGAATGGAGACCACAATATGGTATGTCGGTACTTGCTTATATGTCATATCGGCAAGTGCAGCGTCGGACGACAAGATGGAGAGAAGATCTCATCCTAGTCCAAGGAAGACGCTGGATGTAAGCCGCTTTCAACTGGTCTTTTTGGAAATCCATGGAGGAGGCCTATGTCCAGCAGTGGATATCTTGTGGCTGAATGATGACGATAATGAAAATATTCTCTTTAGGATTTCAGTCGGATGCTGATTTTATTTTTTAATCTATTATATATGTTTCGAAAGTTTCATTAAATTTTTTTTTGACAACCTTACAAAAGTTCTTCCTATTTACTGTATTTTTAATTAGGAAGTTACTTTATTTACATGCCCATGATACATTTCAATCAGAGCCATAAACATATTCTTTACTTAATCCTTATAATCCAAGCGTGGCTACTGATTTCCAATATACGCTGTTACTCAGACAAGTGGCAATTTGTTCACAAAAATGGTTGTTTTTCGAGTTTATACATGTGTTTATTCTATTTTTATATAGCTGGGTGAATTATTTTCAGAGAATGAGAAAGTAATTGCTATTGTATTCTTAAAAAGTCAGCACTTCATTCTTTCACCCAACAAAAACTGCTGTTAATTTACAGAGTCCTAACAGAGTTACCAATATTTAAAGCCAATTTGTAAATGGTAATGTAAGTGCATTTCACGTTACATTGGGATTCACATACTGAATAAAATACAAAGAAATATCCAAAATCCAGGTAAAAATGCGTCCCTGACCGTGGACATGCTCTTCACACAAATATTAGTTCTTTCCATTACCAGGATTTAAACCCAGAAGACCTAGCTTTCCGGACAGAGTCACTACCAAGTATGCTTCAGTGGTGTTCTGTCCAACAAATTTAACATATCGTATTAGTATACAGAACAGGGGTCATCATCATTATCAAAATAATCAAATTCTATATCAGTAGAAAGCCAAGTTTGCGTCTTTATCATATACTGAAGCCACAAATACTGTCAAAAAGACACGTATTTAATAAATATTTACATTTCACAGGACAGTAAATTAAAATAGGATTATTTGTTTTAATAATATTGTTTTTGTAAATTTAACATGCTCTGTTTTTTGTATCATCCCAACACGAAGTATACTGTTAATAAATGAATAACCTCTCATTGGATAATTTTATCGATAGATGTATTATTTGATACAAGGGTTCCATCCCTAAGGAGTTCACCGACGCTGTTGTTTACGTGTACGAGTGTATTCGCACAATTGTTTTTCATAGTGTGCGAACCAATTAAAAGATTAGAACGCTAGTAAATGACTGGACAGACGTGTGCGTGAACCTTATATTTACAATATTGTGCATGTAATGAAAACGCACACATATTCTAAAGTGGCGACAGCGGTACCAGACTTATTTCGCGGCTAGGGCATATCTCCTTCTTTCTATGATCTGAGACTCGGCACAATGCTGAGTCAGATGCCCTTTAAGGCAACAATGTCACAACACAGGATGTACGCTCTGATATTGCACTGTCCTGTTCTGTATTGTGTGAATTGTTTTTATTGTCCTTCTTTAGAACAATAAGTGTTATGCATTTTTTTTATTATAATGTGCAGTCTTTCTCTCTTTCTTTTCTTTTTTATGTTCCAAATTTAAAGTAAAGTAAAGTAAAATAGTGTTTATTGGACCAAATAAAATCAAACATTCCTAAAATATATTTAAAACTCTCCCCAGAGGAAATTTAAATTAATATATACTGCGTGGTGTCGGCCTAGAGAATAGCAACAACCCATATTCTTCGCGCGGGTGTCGTAAAAGGCGACTAAGGGACACAAGCGGGGGGTGGGCAGCCGCGCCCCCTGCAGTACAATTCCACGAAACTGCGATCCCAACCTGCATGCCCAGCGTGGGGATTATGGGCATTACCCCCCAATGATAGCACAACCTTGCGCTATGGCGCTCATTAGGGGAGGGAATTGACCAGCCTGAAGAAGATGATACGGTGGTAAGAGAAAAATGTAATCACAGATTTTTTTAAATGCCTTTGAGGAGTGTTTTAGGCGATGCGATTTTTTATAAATACAACCATAACAGTCCATCTATAAAAAATACTTTGCATCAGAGATTATTTATACAGCCGTCCAGTAGCACCTTCACTCACACTAGATGGGTGAAGGGTCTACTCGGACGCTGTAGTGCCTAGGACATTTTAAAATGGAAGTATTTATAAAAACACGCTACCAAAAACACCCTTCAGACGCACTTCAAGTTATTCTTTCTTCCTACCACAGACTATTTAGACTGCATTTGGGCAGTGTTTCACACAATTTCCGAACCGCGTTTCTGGTAAACAGATAACGCTCAGTGCAACCAAGCCTCTCCCTTAGTGCACCGCATGTTTTGCTAAAAGCTACTTTAGCTATTCAAACGGCATTGATTCCACCTATCTCCACCTTGCAGCCGCTAGCCGGCTCGGGCCATAAACACCTTTATTAATAAGCACTTTAAAGAATATTGTCGCACGAGTTTGGAACGGGAGGTCAATGTGCAAATTTTTCTAACAACGTAGTTTACCTACCTTTGAGCTGCAAGTTTTTTAATGCAGTGCAGGGCTTCTCAAAGTGCGGTACGCGAACCTTAAGTAGTTCGATTTTTTTATCGTAGGGGTTCGCGATTAGATACGATTTAAGCCAGAGTGGGGGAAATGCCCCATGATGTATGCATGCATTATGAAAAGCATTTTAGGTTAAGCACGTTAAGCCGTAGGTGCTGGCTGTCATATAATGGCAGTCGTTAAGCCATGTCTAATGGGTGGCTTGATAACTTCTGACGGTAAGGCCCGCCACTGTCTTACAAACCTCCACCAACCCGGAACTGGCCCCCGTGGTGAAGTATGACCTAACCTTATTGCAACGCAGAAAGACACCGTGCCCCAGCAGTGGGGACATACAGGGTTGAAATCGATCAACAAAATAAAAACAATTCAGGATAACACGCACGATTATTATATTGATTATACTCCCGGCAATTTTATTAAGAGATCTTTACTACATTATTACCAAGACTCATAGTAGAAAATTTTATATATTTTATTGTGCAACTTCTCCTCTAAACAACCTTAACACGTTTATGCTTTTGTCCTTTACTTAAATAACACAAGAAAGCTGCGAATCGTAAATTCCAGTGCCCATTAAGGCAATAACTTGAAATTACAGTAAATGTACAATTTCATAAAAGGCACGTTAATTCTCTTTACAACGTCTTAAACTACAGTTATGTGACTGCCTCGTGGGTTTAGCGGTTTCACGTCTGACTATCATGCCGATGGTATTGGGTTCGAACGAATGGCCTCAGTCTGGGTGTATTTCCACGTTTGTGATGTTCTTGCCTGATTACCATAGCACAGTGTATCCTAGTTTGGGACCAGGATAAGTGATTTTGTTATTTATTTATTTATTTATTTGTTTGTTCGTTCGTTCGTTCGTTCGTTGAATAAAGGAATATATAATATTACACAAATTCGCAAATGTACGTAACTTTGAAATTAAACAAAGTCATTGGTACATGCCCGCACTCGGGATCGAACCTCGGGCTCTCGCTTGCCAGTCTATGGTTCTACCCACTGAGCTACCACCACTCTTCACGCTAACGGTGAAGGAAAACATCGTGAGGAAACCCGTGGCTTGGTTGGCTCCGCACGTATTGACTAGTCTTTCCTGTGGGCTAGGCCGACTAAGCTGTCAGGATGGTATAGGTGCTGGGCAAGCCTACACGATGGTGTAGGCTTGCCCAGCAGCTGTAGTGCCTGGGACATGGTTTTATAGATGTATAAAACCATGTCCCAGGCACTACAGCGTCGGAGTGGTCCCTTCACCCATCTAGTATGAGTGAAGATACCACTGGACGCTGTATAAATCATCTCATTAAGTAGATGCAATATTACACACTCGAGATAAAAAACAAACAGTCATTAAAAGTTTCCACAGATAAAGTTTATGTGTAAGTTACTGTTTGTTACTGTACGACGGGATCTTTTTTTCATATTTCAGCATTTATTATAGGCAATAAACGAAAAAATTCAAATAAAAGCACACGTAACACGGTAATATTTCACCCACTTATAGTATCTCCCGATATGCATCTAAAACTTAACAGAACCATACACAGAAATCTATTGTAAAGATACAATATACATGGATTATTGAAAATATTTAAGTAAACATGAATAAAAAACCCTAAAAAAACAAATAACTAATAATTTTGTGCAGTTTGGCAAATCAGGATTTTCCAAGTCACTTATTAGGAAATCACATTGCAGCTCATCACATCAAGTTCAAGTTCGTTTATTGCGTCATGTGGTACAGAATAGGTCTTAACATGTAGGTCTAATAGTGCCCAACATGAGCCCTGTAAGGGCACTGCAATTTTATACATAAGTAGCTTACGTATGTATGAGAAAAATAAGTACTTAATTATTTTTATGCACTAAAATAGAATAAGAGTGTCATGTATTTTTAATACAATTAGTTTAGACACTGTTACTTAATCTACTAAGTAATTATTATTGTATTATTAATACATCACATCATCACATCACACTAATAATAGGGGTTAAAGTATGAAATTGCCGTTTTATTGCAATAGGTTCTTTGAATTGACATAGAATCTTCATGGTTTAAGGTTTTCGAATGAAACTTTTTTCAAATGGTTTCTATGATGTTCTTTTCTTAAAAATAGTGAAACATTTGAATATCGACTTTCAATTGTTTTCGTTATTCGATTTAGACAAGAAAGATAGATACTGAGAAAATTCGAGTGATTTTTTAATACGAGTTCCGACGCGGAACTAACGCGGCAGGAACAGCCCGCAATATCAATGCTGCGTTTGGAGAGGGGCCTACTTATGCCGTTAAACCATGCCGCTAATTCCTGGGTAGTTTGACTAGGATCGGCTTCCACTATCTCTCTTAATTCATCGTTATTCACCTGTGTGGGCGGTCTTCCTCGTGGCTCGTTCTTTAAGTCGAAATTTCCATCACGAAAGCGTTTAAACCAAAATCGCACGGTGCGTTCATTAGTAGACCCCTCTCCAAACGCAGCATTGATATTGCGGGCTGTTGCTGCCGCGTTAGTTCCGCGTCGGAACTCGTATTCAAAAATCACTCGAATTTTCGCAGTATCCATCTTTCTTGTCTAAATTGAATAACAAAAACAATTGAAAGTCGATATTCAAATGTTTCACATTTTTTAAAAAAAGAACATCATAGAAACCAATTGAAAAAAGTTTCATTCATCAGTTGGATTTCATCTATCCCACTGGGAAATCGATAAACTGCGGGTAACAACTAGTGCTATATATTTCACCGTTTTGTTTTTTTTTTTTTAATCACTTTATCAAGTTGGGCATTCCAGATACTTATTCCGAATCCCGAACGAGATAATCCGTACTCTGACAGCTAATAACATTTCAGGATCAAAGTCGGTCGTTCGAATTAAGACAGTTAACAAAACGTTCTCCTTTTAATCCACGTCGCATTGAACGCCGCCCCTAATTTCGTTCGAGACAGAGATTTCCTAATGTCCTTTTTAACAGTCATTTGCTTTTAGCAAGCCCACGGCTTGGGAGACAAAAAATACCGGGGAAATAACGCTATAACTGGACGGAGAATTTAAAACCTCCCTGAGTTTGTGTGTCTACTTAATCTGTATTAACGGCTGTTGTACAAAGGTGACGGATACGCTTTCATACATTCTTGGGCCTAGGTGTGAAAAGATGAAAGCGAGGTCAATTTAGAGCTTATATATTATCGAACCATCTCTGAAAATTCTGCGGATTTTGGCAATCTGCAGAATTTTGCAAAGCAGAGTTATAAGAGATTTAGTAAAAGTGAGGTTATGCAAGAAGATGACAATAAATTAAACTAAACTTTACCGTGTCCGTTATGATAGCAAGGGTCGTACAAAATAAGCAAGATCAGAAGTCCATAGAAAGAAAGCACTGGTCGGAGAATTATAGTATCAAAAACAACACTATCAAATTTGACGCGATAAATGAATATTTCCTATAATATTTAACGTAAGAAACCGAAATATATTGATTTTGCTTAGTAAGTATGCAGGATGGCTGCAAAATTTGCAAAGTAAAAAAATTGTCTCGTCGTTTAATTCGTAACGGAGAAAACGCTATCCGCCATCTTGAAACCATCTAATCTATGTAAACAAACATCTTTCAGCCAGAGCCAGTGGATATTGATTATTATAGGACTTACATCAAAGTGATCTTCACATAATTACACCCGAGTTTCAATTATTGATAAAGAGTCGGGGTTATAAAACTCTTTTGGCAAGTTTGAGCCAAGTTTTTCGAATGTTAACTTCACTTGGTACACGAATCCACAACTTCCCAGGGGTCTTTATTGACGTGTTTTTTCATTCTCGAACAATGCAATAATGATAATTGGTATTTTGGATGTAAAGTCGATGAAATCATGGTTGCGTTGTTTTTATTTCACTATACTCAGAGATCACTTACCGAAAATTGAATGTCAAACTTTGTTTACAATTTTTTGGACTTCAAACCATAGACAAAAACGGCTGACCGCGTTTTTGGCTGTCGACGAAAATAAAGTTTTAAAATATATTTTTATGTTGCTTTTAGGTCCTCAAAAATATACTTAAATATTTTTTTGGTTTAATGGACGAGTTATTTACCGTTTAAGACTTACTTGAAAAGAGAGTCAAATAGCGGATTAAATTTTTGGTACCATGGCAACCGTCAGGGAGCTGTCACGCCAGTCACTGGTTAGCACAGACACAGATTAAAAATACAGTTGACCAACACGCGTAATAAATCAATTTGTAAACGAGTATCAATTTAAAGATTTATTTTTATCAAGTTAATAAATAGTTTGTTTTTTTTAAACTGTTGACATTATGTTAAAATTATGTTACAAATGTTAAAATTTTTGGTCTACTTTTATTTCTGATAGTATGTTATTTAGCAAATATATCCTTATGATGAAGCCTTCCGATCGGTGTGATAAAGCTACAGGGTAATTTTTTTCTCGTGTAGCAGGTGCGATTCCCGGTTCAACCGTGTAATTATTTAAAAATCTATGAATGAAGTTTACATTGTTTTTGAAATTAAAATAATGTCTTCTTTCAGTGAAATGTGCCATCTACAATATTAAAGGTACTTTCCTTCCATGTGGCATAGCCGTGGGACGCCCTGTATATCAAACGTAATGTATATCAAACGCGTCTAATCGCGATTATTTATTAAATAAAACATAATTATCTTAATTTCCGACGTTTCGCCAGCGTTACAGTGGCCGTGGTCTCGGGTAGACTGAAATCTACCGTTTAATTTATAACTGTGTAACTATGAGTACCGCGAATCATTAAGAAATTCTATATCTATAATCGACATAACACACACGCGCACACACTTACATATACACACAAACACCACACTTACATACACACACATCCACACACACACAATAAATGTATTATAGAAATTATTAAAAATCAAAATGTATAGTTGTGGAAGAGCGGGATTTCCTGGCACGGGTGTTGTACACTTAAAAGGAGATCTCAACCTTGTAAATTCTGTTTGGAAAATGTTTGTTTAAGAAATTTTTTTTTTTTTTTTTATATCTACGTTTTCTTGCAGCATGAACGGCCGTAATTTATTTTTGCGTAATTTTAAAAGTTTCATTATTTTTCAACTTCAAGAGACTGTAGACTTGAGTGGCCACGGGTAGACTGAAGTGGCGTGTAAATTAACTAATGTACAAGTGTCGCAAATCATTAAGAAATAATTATTTCAACAGTTATTTCTATTGACTTATAGAACATTCCCAAATCCATCTCTTTTGGATGATGGGAGATGCTTGTGAGGTGTGGATATTCTTTTACAACCGTATAAACTTTTACATCAACCTTTATATCCCCACTGCTGGGGCACGGGACTCTTCCTGTAAGGCCATATTCCACCACGGGGAGCCAAGTCCGGATTGATAGAGGATTGTAAGGCAGTGGCGGGCCTTACTGTCGGAGGTTATCAAGCCGCCCATAAGGCCTCTGACATGGCTTAACGACTGCTCTTACATGACAGCCAGCACCAACTTCTCAACATGCCGTGCGTAGCACGGAAACGCTCGGAAAAATGCCACTAGCGGTAGTCCCGGGACGGTCACCAATCCTGCACCTGACCGCGCTTGTAGTTGCTTAACTCAAGTGATTGATTCCAAGCACTCGGTTTGACTAGGCCACGAGCGCTTCTTTTTACATAGCTTCTTGCTTTTGCATTCTGTATCCTGACAAAAAACTTTAAGAGGCCATCTAGACAAACGGTCTTTCATTTAAGTTCTATTGTACCGTTTGAAGCTGCTATTTGATGAGGAGAATGTTAATGAGTTTTAACGTTTTCAATTTAATCTAATTAGTTTTGTTTCTGTTCCTTTTTTTTTCACTTCAAACGCTTCGGTCTTTTGAGATCGCTTAGTTTTAATTTCGGCAAGGAAATAGGATTTAATAAGAGATTAAGACGCTTTTCTCTACGCCACGGGTTTTCAAAACATTCCTTCACATCAGCCGTGGATATTATACGAAGTCAATAAAAAGTAAAATCCTATTAAGAGGCTAAAAATTCCACTAATGCCGGGATTCGAACCCGTGACCTCTGGCTATGCGTGCCAGCGCTCTTTCCAACTGAGCGCCCCGCTGTAAATTCACAAAATAAACATTAACATTAACCGCCCGAGCGGGCGGAATTTATTTTTAGCCTTGCGGAGACGGTCACTTGCATTTGTGAGCCTGATCCGAGGATGCCTCGTGTTAGAGGCGAAACGCGTCGCGTGTTTTCTCACACAAGTATTGGTGTCGGTGGAGATGTGTTCGTGTCTTGCTTCTGCTTTAAAAAGTGGGAGGGAGGGCGGTGCATTAACTAACCGCATGGTGCTTTTGGGATTTTCGGCGGAATTTAGCAAAGTATTTTTAACTTTTTAATGCTATTATGGATTTCCGCAAAGTAACGCCTGACGACCTCTGTGGCGTAGGTGTAGTGCATCTACCTGCCTTGCAAGAGGTCCCGGGTTCGAATCCCGGCTGGGAACAAAAAAACCCCAGGTCTTGGATGTTTACATGTTTGTGATGTCGTTGTTTCTGGTTCCCACGACACAGGGTATCCTAGTGTGGGGCCAGAAGCAATGTATGTGCCTGTATGAATTTTATTCTATACAATATACAATTGCCCTCAGCTCGGGTTAGTGCAACAAAAAGAATAAAATACAGCAACAGTAGAAACAACTTTCGAGAAAGTGAGTATGTAAAGAACGAGCTCCGCCTTCGTATAAACAGACATATGAGCTAATATCTAAAACACTGCCGAGGCGTCAGACTGTTCAAATAATGCGCATAATGTTGAATACGAAACTCCCAGTCTTCCTAGATATGTGAATATATTTTATCTTAATCCACAGGCTTCGAGAGGCATCGATTGTCGTAAATTGAAAACCATTTCGAGGAATAGGGATACTGATTACTATTAGGGGTTTAAATAGGTAAAATAAAAACGGATTATTAATATTTATCGCAAAATAGTGTTCACTTCATTTTTCTTTCAATGACGTCATCATTGGCTCTAAAGCGGTAGTTCCATTGCCTACAAATATTTGAAAAAAAATTAGTCAACAACAACATTTGTCAAACGTCAACTTTTTTTTACCATGAATAAATTCAATGAACGTAGTTCATAATGCCAGTGGTGACGTCATGCTTACAAAACTTTAAATAATTAATAAAAAAATTATTACATCAAAAATTAAGAAAATATTCAAATTAGTTTCTTATATTACTCTAGATTTTAGATTTATAGAACAAAAAAAATGGATGCCCATTTAAATAACGCCCATTTAACATATCAAATATGTACGCATAGCGTACATATTTGATACAAACACGGCTCTCACTGAATTTAACTACAGAACAACCGTGGAGTTAAAACGTAGCTCAAAACTTCCACTTAAACTTGTTACCAAGTTACGTCCGATTGATGGATGACTGAACTCCTCAGTTTGACTGAACAATGATAAACAGTATAACTGTCTGCCTCTTGCTCCATTCTGAGTTGCAAATGAGTTTGTTATCGTTTTAATGGATTTCCCATTAATTCTTGCTAATATAATAAATAGATAGATGGAGATAGAGAACACTTTATTGCACAGCCAGAAAAAATAATTACATTGATGATTTCTTCAATCTAAGTAACTTTATACAATTGGCGGTCACATCGCTTAGACCGTTCTTTTCCAGACAACCTAACTAGCCTTATATAACTAGCGTTTGCTGCGACTTTGTGCGCGTGGCCTACATAAAAAAATATATGAGGTACTGTATCATTTTCGGATATTTTAATAGTGATTCTGCTTTTCGGGATGGAGACAAATAATCAAAAACCGTGAAAATAGGTACAACGGCTGTAACTATTTTCACGGTTTTTGTTACTCGAGTTACAAATGTTCGGAGAAACCGGACTTTGTTTTATATGTTACGAAGATATTTATACGAAGATATAAGATTTAAATAGTTCGTCTAACGGATATTTAATCTTCGTAATTTAGTATCCTATTTCTACAGCGTCCAGTGGCATATTAACTCACACTAGATAAGTGAAGGCACCACGCGGATCCTGCAGTGGCTGGGACATTGTTTTTTGAAACCGAGTAGTCTTGAAAATAACGTTTACCATCCTGACAGTTCAGTCGGCCTAGCCCACAGCAACTACATAGCAATGCTAAAAACCTAATTAGAGGCCAAAAATTCCACCCATGCCGGGATTCGAACCCGTGACCTCTGGCTATCCGTGCCAGCGCTCTTTACAACTGAGCTAATGGGCGACTCACCGGCATCAGTGAAATTTCGAACCTCTACAATATTCTCTGTATTACGTACAGGCAGCGACACGGCACGGATAGCCAGAGGGTGGAGTTTTTAGCCTATAGATAGGTTTTTAAAATTGTCCTTAGCACGGGTCAGTGCATTAAAAAGAATATAATACATATCAATGCGTCAGAGCCTATCAAGCCACGGGTTCCCTCGTGATGTTTTCCTTCACCGTTAGCCTGTGGCATTGCTACTACTAATTCGCAGATGTACGTAACTTTGATTATAAACAAAGCCATAGATACAAGTCTAGGGATCGAACCTCGGCTAGCAGCAGGTACCCACTATGTGTATCCCACTATGTGTGATACACATAGTGGGTACTGTCTGTTAGCTTTTAGAATATACCTCGGGCTCTAGAGTAGGCTTTGGTTTTTGCCGAAAACACACGAGTGTAATACTACTTCCTGCTACGTATAAGTCTGTAGGTGTCATATTAGTTTCGATATTTCTATTACACCAATATATCCGTGTGACGTAGCTAACCACGTCACCAGCCACACCACGAGCACCACGCAGGCACGGCGTGACAAGACGCCAGCGGAGCGCGGCCCGCGGCGCGGGGCGCCGCATGCAGTGACGCCAGCAAGGACTGGCGGGAGGCGCGGCACGGCGGCGACGCGAATATAAAAGGCGCAGCGCTAGCTGGTCCCGGTGTCAATTTAAGGGGTTTCTGGTTCGCTGTGGGAGTCCCGGTAGGGCTTCAGGACAGTCGGAGGGGATCCCGATCTGTAGAGGGTTGAGGAACAGGTGAGGGCACATCGGCTGATCGCCGGAAGCGGTACAGTGGTCCGCCTCTGTGGGCCCATCCGAGGTTAGCCGATGCCACTCACGAGATGTCCTAGGGCATGGCATGTTGGTTTGCCGATATTAGCCGGCCTGGGACATCTCGTGTGCCCGCCTTAGCCTCTGGGTGCTGGCACGTTGGGGTTCCCGATGGTGGCCACCCCAGATAATAGGGAATCCTGAGAGCGGTATGTTGGGGATCCCGATATCGGCCACTCCAGGATCATTGAGAGTCGTAGGTACCTCTCACCAAGAATAAGTACAGCAGTTAATAATAGTGAGCAAGTCGCCCCTAGTATCCATCAGTAGTTAAGTTGTGTGAGTGTCGGTGGTGTAACAAAGACAGTGATAATACAGGGACAATGGTTAAAACCAGTGGTAGGTTAAGTGAGAGACAATTTGAGTGTGTAGGGTTAGTTATGTAAATATTAGGTCAGTGTTTATTAAATGGTGTCGGTTTTTGGAATCCAAGCGTAGTCATTTGTGAGTAGTCCCCATAGGCATCCTTGAAAGCGCCAACCCGGGTAGTATTTCACCGGGTCGCGCATAAACCTAGCCCCTCAGGCAGAGCACCTCAAGAGGTTAGTGTTACATCCGTTTCTAGCCGATAGCCGAGGTATATTCTAAAAGCTAACAGACTGTATCTCCCTCCAAAATGGTTGATACTGATGATGGCTGACCACTGCGCGTGTGTCTGGCCACGGCACTTATGTTTTCCCTACTTTTCTAAGACATTTACTACACTAATGTTTTGGCATTAAAACTTACAATAGCAATCATGAAATCTTATTAGGTATCCGTATATGTGGCAACTGATGTATTTGGTTTAAGATGACTTAAGAAAAGATGGTCAGAGTAGAGTTTATTTTCCGCTGCCTTTTTCTCCACTATAATGCGGCCCGAAGGCAGCGGCTTACATTGTCCATTGACATTCAGCAAACAGAATGTAAATTCTTTACGTTGAAATAGATTTATTTGATTTGATTGATTTGAAAACCTATTTAGAGGCTAAAAATTTTTACCCATGCCGGGATTCGAACCCGCAACCTCTGGCTATCCGTGCCAGCGCTCTACCAATTGAGCCAATGGGCGACTCACGGCATCAGTGAAATTTCGAACCTCTTTACACTAATCTGGCTTAAGCAAATTGCGTCACTTACAGCCCCGACTACCAACTTTGCAGTTAGGTTTTACATCGGAATGATATCACTGTACCCACACGATTATACTATTTTTATTTTTAATGCATTGATTGATTTAATTAAGACGACATAAGTCGTTGGTTTTCACTTAATCGTTTAAGTCAAAATCAAAATGCGAAAAAATGTGAGACGACATTACAAACATTAAATTGAAACAAAAAAACAGTTATAGTTAATAATTTAAAGCAAATAAAAACTCGAGTTACGTCTTTAATATCGTTTATATCAACAACTTAAATAAAATATCAAATAATGCATAAAATTCTAAATGGCTGACGCCATCTGAGAACTAAGACGCCTTTGTATATTTTTTAGGGATCCGTATCTGTATATTAACAGGACCCTATTATTTTCTAAGGTCAACACGAGCACTAGACATAATAAAAACTGTTTTTATGCGGATTGCTCTCATTTATTACATTTTTACAATTTTCCGACGTTTCGGCACTTTTTCAGGTACCATTCGAGACCACGGCAACGAGTAAAATCGCTATTACTTTGCCTACAATTTATGTCATTTTTGTGCAGCCTTAATATGCCCTGCAGTTTTCTCTCAGCGAGAGAGCTCTGGGGCTGTGACGGTTGTCGTACTTGGTTTGTGTAAATAGCCAAATTTTGGGTGTATTGTCTTGTTTGTGACCAGCTAGCCTGGTTACTATCGCACAGAGTATCCTAGTTTGGGACCAGGACAAGTGATTGTGTTGCGTGAAAGCTATTAGAATTGTTAGACAAAAATATAAGAAATAAGAAATTTATTGGGTTACGAACGTCTGTACAACAAAAAATACATCAATGGAAAAATATTTTTTTAGTATTAAAAAAAAAATAGTTCTCAAGAAGTATGTAGATGGCGCTGAACTGACTACGTCACTAGCCGTGTCTTATGATTCGAGACGATTGATAAACATTGATCGACAAAATAATTATTATTTTGTTTTCTTTTCCTTGTAATTTTATTTGCACATGTGATGTAAGTGACCAATTACATAATTTAAATTTCGTTTTAAGATCCTGATCCTAAAAATCCAAGACCACAGGAGGTCCACAGGAGGACCACAGGAGGCTAAATATGTACAAATGATTGAACGTATTCAGAATAAGTTTTTGAGATTTGTTTTCCTTAAGATTTATGGAGTGTACCCGGGATATCCACTATTGTACCCTACAGTATACCTTCTGGGCATGGTGGGTTATTGCAGGTTAGAAGTGAGGAGGAGTCTCTCCCTAGCAGTATACGTTTTTAAGGTGTTGCGGGGAATTATAATAAACCCGGCACTACTGGTGCAGATACAGCTGTGCGTGCCGGACGGGTACGTTTCGCGCCGGCGTCGGCCGCCGCTGCTGGCCGTGCCGCGCGCGCGCACCAACCTGCTGCGAGATGCGCCGCTCACGCGCGCTGCGCGTACGCTCAACACTGTTGCTAATCATGTTGACTTGTTTAACTGTTCCCTGAGAGGGTTTACGGAGGCTGTTTTAAATGTGCTATGTTATCCGTAATGGGATAGTTTGTTTATTATATTTTCTGTTTAGGTGTTTTGTAATTTTCTATGTTGTATTACAATATTTATATTAACAATTTTAGTTATAAGTTCAATGATGTACATAGTGTTAGTTTATCCGCTGTAGTAGCTTGATTTTGCAACTAATTGTAAGTTAAGGTTCCTGCACTATCGAATTAGGTAATCCTGTAATGGTAGTGTGATGTGTTACAAATAAATAAATAAAATAAAAAATAAAAGAAGAAGAGAAATAAATAATAATGTGGTTTTCCGTACCTCGTAGTAACTTACCAAGTTCAGCGCCATCTATCCAGCGACTAGGAAAGTAGTTAAAAACAATAAAAAAAACCCTTATTGGATACATAAAATGTAGGCGTGTTATTGTATTATAGTGTTCGCACATCGAAAACCATAATAGGCGATCCTGTATCGTTGTCTTCTATGTCTTTCGACGTCTCTCACCGAGTCTCAGATACAGTTCATTGCTGTGGGTATGTTGATTAAATTTGGATGTGCCAAAACATGGTTATGTATAATTACTTATTTTGATCAAGGGTAGTTTAACGCAAGCCAAATCAATCCATTATACAGTACATGCTTTAAAAAACTAGCAGAACAAATAGTATTGGTTGCGTGCGACCAAACTAAAATACTAAGTTGTTTAGTAGAAGCGGCAGTAGCGTAGCGGTCGAACGCCTACCTCACACTCCGGAAGTTGCGGGTTCGAATCCCGATTGTACTAATGATATTTTAGGGTTCTGGAACTCAACAAGAAAACCGGAACCATTATAGAATCACTTAGTTGTCCGTCCGTCCATCTGCCTGTCAAGGCCCTTTATCTCAGAAACGCTGTGATGTATCGAGTTGATATTAAAACCATACACTCAAGTCTACAGAGTCTTGAAATATAATCAAACTTCTAAAATTGCGCAGAAAAATAAATCAATTACGACCGTTTTTGCCGCTTGAAAACGTAGATATAGAATTTCTTAATGATTTGCGATACACATAGGTGCATAGTTATGTATTAAACAATAGACTTCAGTCTACCCGAGACCACGACAACTGTAATGCTACCGAAACGTCTCGAAATAAGGTAATTACGTTTTACCTAATAGTCCCGTTTAATATATAACTATGTAGATATAGAATTTGACAAGAATATTGTCTTATACTACAGATTCAGGAAAAAATCCTATGTATTTATTATTAAATGACAAAAAGAAATACTTTTTCCTAAACTGCTTTTCATGGAACATACAAAATTGTACGGACCCACGGTGCACGGGTTCATCTTGCACTTGGCCGGTTTTTCCCCGTAGCAATTTTATTTAAAAGGTATTCCGTTTTATTTTTTCAGTTATACTGCGATGGACTAATCCGTTCTCTTACAGGAAGATTGAATTTTCTTTTAATGAGTTTCATGCTCGGCCAGGCTTCAAATGTTTTAAGTTAGCAATAAAACGTTGCTTTAAACCAGCTTCAGCCAACAAAACTCTTTGCTTAAAAGTCTGAAAGCGGCGAAATACACAGTTGCAATAACAGAAGTATGCCGGCCCAGGCGGATGTACCCGAAAGTACCCGAGACTGACGTGTGATCTGGCAACGATGAAGGAATGTTGATGAAGCCGAAAATGTTTATTAGAATGGAGCAAAGTGCTCAACTCTGGTATCTGGCCACCTCGTTACATCGAACTTATGAAAGAAATTCCCTTAATAATTGATTTAGTTGTCCCTAACTTCAAATGTAACTCGTTAAATGTTTTTTTGTATTTTTCGCAGTCCCTAGAAGCTGTAAAAAATTCAAACTTCAACGTTAACCCAAAAAAAAAATTACGGCATTTTATGCAATATACATTAATGATACATTAAATTAACATAAGACGCTGAATTTCGGGCAAAGCTCGAAAAAACCAGATAGACTCGATTCTTAAACAATTTATAATATGTACCAACAAATTTGTACGGAACGCTCCATGCGTGAGTCGGACTCGTACTTGAACCGTTTTCATATGTAGCCTATATTCGCCCCATTGAAGAGCACAGTAGATTACGAAAATTATATTCTAAAGTTCTAACTTCCATTCTGTGGTCATCGTGTGGTAAAATTATCGCTTTTTTCGCACATAACCGCTTTTTTCTGAGCTACGAGTACCTCTCTGTAGTATCGTTCTGGGAGCCAATTTTCACTTCATTAGTAAATAAGTCGTATACGACTCTGAGGAATTCTTGTAAGGAATTTTAAGGAATACTTGGAATGCTACGTAAAAAGTCGAGCGACAGACAAAATCTGTATTTTGAACGCCATGCTTGATTAAATTCGATCGACAAAATAAATGTGTAATGACTCTGTGAAGTTATCTTACCTTATTTTTGTGCGACAAATGTCTAAGGGCGAGATAAATAGTCGTTGCTTAGCCCAAGTCCGTGCTCAAGCTTCCCTAAGCATTACTTCAGGCTAACTTAGCTAAGTATCAAAGTAGACGTTTGCTTAGCTAAGCATGTTCTTAGGCCAATGCTAAGAATTAGTCCGGGTTTCGCGACTAAAAGAGTGCTAAAGTACTGTCTATGATAGACAAATCGATTCTTAAGCAAGTGCTTTCGCTAAGACTCGTTCTTAGAAGCGACTATTTATCTCGCCCTAAGCCTTCGAATATTTTGCGTCTACGCTTTCAACTCGCATGGGCGAGAATCGGCCCCCTGTAGTTATTCCACCTGTATGAGCTATTAGTGCTGTAATTAGGACATTTAGTTTTCTACTGCTTGTTGTATATTCATAGAAGCTAGTTGCAAATGCAAAATGTAGAGCTAGAAAGATAAACCTCGTAGAAATATGACCACTTGTAAAACTTGTTGGCGAATAGTTTTATATACCATTTAGTTGTCACAAAAACCGTTTTACACATATAAATACGTAAACAATTTGAAAATATCTTAGAATCAAAATTGATTAAAATGCTTATCCTAACCAAAATGCTTATCTTATTATTACTTTATTTAGCTAAGAGACCTCCAGGCCTAATTTTGTGCACACATACTTTTATAGATTTTCTGTATGACCTTTTGTCATCGTGTGTGCTCAATTGGTAGAGCGCTGGTACGGATAGCCAGAGGTTGCGGGTTCGAATCCCGGCATGGGTGAAATTTTTAGCCTCTAAATAGGTTTTTAAAAATGACCTTTTGTGTCCTGAATAAAATAAAATCAAATAGAAATATCCCTCTTTATACGAAACGCTCGTGGCCTAGTTGAACCGAGTGATTGGAATCAATCAATAGATTCCTATGGCTTCACTTTGTATACGTGTGTCTTATGTAAATAAATGATTTATCAATCAATCAATTACTTGAGTTAAGCAGCAGCAGGCGCGGTAAGGCGCAGGATGGGTGACCGTCCTGTGACTACCGCTAGTGGCATTTTTCCGAGCGCTTCCGTGCTACGCAAGGCACGTTTAAGCCGTTGGTGCCGGCTGTCGTGTAATAGTGCGTAGGTGCGGGCTTGATAACTTCTGACAGTAAGGCCAGCCACTGCCTTACAATCCTCCACCAACCCGGACTTGGCCCCCGTGGTGGAGTATGGCCTAACCTTCCTGCGATGCAGGAAGAGGCTCGTGCCCCAGTAGTGGGGACATACAAGGGTTGATATCAAAATCGAATACGAATTTAAATATTTCTTGTCCTTTCTAAAACTGTAATAGCTCTGTGTGGACGATATAAAGACCTGAAAATTGTCTGCATAAATATTAACTGCACGTCTGGTCCCGGCATTAGCAGAATAATGTTATTTAACTGAAATGAAACTGCAGTGCACCCAGAATTCTAATTAGAGGTTTAATTAATACAAGTTTACACGAATCATGAAACTGTCAAAAGGTAGGTTCAGTGGACAGCGAATCAACATTTTCCTGTTTGCATCCTTGTTAGCAATTGTTAAATAAATGTACTTTTTGGTACAGTTGCTCAAAAAGTGGCGTATTACAGGGACGTATAGCGTGCGGGAAGTGGGCTATTACACACTCGTGCTTTTTTTTTACCTTTCTCGCACTCGTGCGTTTCTTTCCCAACTGTCAAAATAATGTCTATTAAAAAGAAAAACCAACCATGAAGTTTTTACTAAAAAAAATCATAGAAGTTTTTATGAGCTACTAATTTGTTTCAATATCAGATTTAATGATGGCCGGTGCATATGGCACTTATGCCGGTGAGTCACCCATTTGCTCAGTAAAAGAGAGCTGGCAGGGATAGCCAGAGGTCGCGGGTTTGAATCCCGGCATGGGTGTAATTTTTTAGCCTCTAAAGAGGTTTTTAAAATTGTCCTTAGCACGGGATAGTGCATTAAAAAGAATATTATAATCACATATGAGCATTTCCTCAGTTAAAACTGTCAGATACCTAGCTCAGACCATCATCATCATCACCACCGGAGGCTTCGGTGGCGCAGCGGTTTGGCACGTTGACTGTAAAACCAAAGGTCTCGGGTTCGATCCCCGGCCGGGTCAAACTAGGAAACGAACTTTTCTAGTTTGTCTCGGGTCTTGGATGTTATCTATGTATTTATTGTATTAAATCTATCGTCGAGTTAGCACCTATAACACAAGTCATTTAGTTGTACTTAGTATAGGGCTAACGAGATCTGTGTTACGTCCATGAATATTTATATTTATTATTTATTTTTATAATTATAATCTGTCGGTGTCAGTCCATTGCTGGAGATAGGCCTCTGCCAAGACACGTCACTGAGCCCGATCTTCGGCTCTTGTTTCATGTGAAGTATGATGACGTCATGTGAAGTATGGTGACGTCACCGTTAGCATCACCATAATCTGTCGGTGTCAGTCCACTGCTGGAGATAGGCCTCTGCCAAGACACGTCACTGAGTCCAATCTTCGCCTCTTCTCTTCCAGTCACTGCTCACTGCTTTGTGAATGTCGTCGCTCCACCGGAGCCTCGACTCTGTTAGTCCATTACAGTACCATGACAGATACGTGGTCGAGTCACGCGAGGTGGTTTTTTTTAAAACCATTAACGCCTAGAAGGTTCGATGCAGTGCGCGCGCAGACTTGAAGCAGCAAAGAGTTAAATCGCAATAGTTAGTTAGACCTGAGATTTCCGCACTTAGCCTCATAGTTGGGCCATTGTACGTAGCAAGCGCTGTGGTACGCTGTGGGTACGCTAACACTTTAGACACTAGGGTTTCTTTACGATGTTTTCCTTCACAGTCAGCGAGTAGTACTGCTACTATAATTCCACAAATGTACATAACTTAGAAAACAAAGTCATTGGTACATGCCGGGTTCAAACCCACGAACCTCCCGATTGAGGGCGTTCTACACCGCTCCACTACCACCGCTCTTTAAGTCGCCATGTTCATGCAATGAGGTTAAAAACTCAAAACTCATTGTAGTTGGCAGCACTGTTGAGTGTTCCTAAGAGCCGTCATATTGTGTTTGTTTGTTTGGTCTAAAAGGTGTCATACTGTTGTCTTCAATACTTCACGTAGAGATTCGTCACCTATATATGAATTGCCTTCAGTTTGAAAATGGGCATCACATAGTCTTGACGAAGTACTAGCCTCCCATTCTTTTCTACGCAGAGCTTTTGCCCACAGTTGTCTTCTTTCAGGTTCCTTGGGAAATATATGAATTCCCGTATTTTTGCAATCGACGGACGCACAAAGATAATGATATTATTCACAAAACAATTAATTTGTTTACAAAAATACTATGGAGAGCTGTCAAATTAATGGTACTGTAACGCTGTAGATATTGAAACACTAGAATTAGCAATAATACTTTCTTTTTTATTATCTTTTTTTATCACAAAACCTAGCCTAGCTGCGAGTCTCAACCCGACTAACACTTACCTAAACAAAACGTAACGATATTCTTCAATTAATTCAAACTCTGCTAGACGACTACGCTAGCCAGCTACTATAAAGAAGTATCGTTACAGTACACAACAGTGGTGACATATGTAATGAGCATGAGACAGTTTTTAAGCCCTTTGTCATTGTACCACAATTCATTAGTTGAATCTGGTCACATGGCATCCTACGCTACGTCTGCCGAATCGCGTTCTCCACTCTAGAACCAGTCTACCCCAACGGCTGACGGTCCTGCGGCAGTTATGACCCGCCCGCTGCCACTAGACAATTATATTTCAATTCGCGTACCATCTAGGCTTAAGAACTTAATACGGTACTAATCTGGAAATCCCATAACACCCACGTAAGCCTTATAAGGCTTACGTATTCACTTAAAACTTGCCACTCAATATAGAAACTGAAATCGTGTTGTTTCTTTAATGCTGTGGCCACGAAACTCCCGCATTTTCATGTAATTACATCATATTTCTCGAGAATCTATAATATAAAATGAATCGCTGAATGTGTTGCTAAGGCAAATCTCGAGAGCAGCTGAACTGATTTTGCTTAATTCTTTTTTTAGTATATTCCATCTTGTTAGCCCTACACTAAGTACAACTAAATGACTTGTGTTATAGGTGCTAACACGACGATAAATACATAGATAGGTATTGCATGACAAAACATTAGCCAAACACCCGTGTTTTTTTACTGCGCAGCACATCAACCTTCTTATTTTTGTAGCAAAGTCACCCAAAACGTCACTACATAGTGTAAAGCTGGATTAGCTGTCCACAAGTAAACGAGGCTATTCTAAAATTAGCTTTGTCCTTTGCATCTGCGTAATGACATGATTTATACAGCGTCCAGTGGCACCTTAACTCACACTAGATGGGTGAAGGAAGCACTCAGTCGCTGCAGTGACTGGATCATTGTTTTAAAAACCTATTTAGAGGCTATAAATTCCACCCATGCCGGGACTCGAGCCTGCGACCTGTGGCTAACCGTGCCAGCGCTCTCCCAACTGAGCTAATGGGTGACTAACCGGCATCAGTGAAATTCGAACCTCTTTACAATACTCTCTATATTACGTACAGGCAGCAACATCTGGCTGAAGTAATTTGCATCACTTGCAGCCCCGAGTACCTACTTTTGTAGGTTTTAAATCGAAATTATATCGCTGTACCCACATGATTATATTCTTTTTTTTTAATGCACTAACCCGTGCTAAGGACAACTTTAAAAACCTATTTAGCGGCTAAAAATTCCACCCATGCCGGGAACCGAACCTGGGAACCTCGGGACTAGAACATTGTTTTAGACTAAGCCCAGTCCCTATACCATGCTGACAGCTTAGCTCACAGGAAAGGCCAGTCAATACGTGCAGAGCCAACCAAGCCGCAGCGCGGGTTTCCTCACTCCTCGCGAACGTAAGAAGAGAAGTAAATACGAAGATTTATACAGCATCTTCTTCTTCTTCAGGCTAAATTAGTCCACTGCTGGACATAGCCTTCCCCTAATGAGCGCCATAGCACAAGGTTGTGCCATCGTCACGTCACGTCATCGACCCTTGTATGTCCCCACTGCTGGGGCACGGGTCTCTTCCTCATCGCAGGAAGGTTAGGCTATGCTCCACCACGGAGGCCAAGTCCGGGTTGGTGAAAGATTTTAAGACAGTGGCGGGCCTTACTGTCAGAAGTTATCAAGCCGCCCATGAGGCCTCTAACATGGCTTAACGACTGTTATTATATGACAGCCGGCACCAACGGCTTAACGTGCCTTGCGAAGCACCGAAGCGCTCGGAAAAATGCCACTAGCGGTTGTCACGGGACGCTCACCCATCCTGTACCTGACCGCGCCTATCGTTGCTTAACCAATTGATTGATTCAAATCACTCGGTTCGCCTAAGCCACGAGCGTTGCGCCTAGGGTTGGGGATCGCAGATTGAAATTGTACTGCAGGGGGCATACAGCATCAGCGTTTATAAAGCTGAAAACAGCGCGGTATGGCGCTCATTAGGGGAGGGCTACGTCCAGCAGTGGACTACATAATTAGTCTGAAGAAGGAGATACAGCGTCCAGTTGCACCTCCACTCACACTAGATGGACGAAGGAACCACTCAGACGCTGCAGTGCCTGAGAACTTAGATGGAGTAGGCTTTCCTAGCACCTATACCATCCTGACAGCTGTGGGCTATGCTACCTAAGCTGTAGCATAGCCCACAGGAAAGACAAATCAATACGTAAGGAGTCAACTAAAGTACCTCAACCTTCCTCTGTCAACCATCCTTTGCTGTTAAAGTGAATTAAATTACACATTACATAACTTTCTATATCCTAGAGGGGTAGGCAGATATCTGGGACTGCCACTTGCCACGACCCTGACAGCTTACCTTCGCTTCATCAACCTTCATTAGTCGTTGCATGCACGCAAGCTGGTTCCAGGTGCTTTTCCTACCCCTTTTTAAATTGTTACCTTTAAAAAGGTAAATTAATCTTAATTAATTTACCCCTTTTTAAAGGTAACAATTTAAAAAGGAATAGATATTATCTATTCCTTTTTAAATTGTTAAAGAATAAATTTTATCAGTATAAAGAATAAATTTTATCAGTCTAAAATTAGGCTCAAATTAATATTAGTCATATTTATATATTAAACGGGTCTAATCGTGATTATTTACGTTAAGCCGTTGGTGCCGGCTGTCATATAATGGCAGTCGTTAAGCCATGTCGTTAAGAGGATTTATGGGCGGCTTGATAACTTCTGACAGTAAGGCCCGCCACTGTCTTACAATCCTCCACCAACCCGAACTTGGCCCCCGTATGGCCAACCTTCCTGCGATGCAGAAAGAGACCCGTGCCCCGGCAGTGGGGGTTAAACAAGGGTTGATAAAAATAATGAATAGTGATTATTTAGATAGATAGATAAGATATTTATTGAGCTTTCTTGTTGTACATGAGATGTCTTATTATTAGGTAAAACGTAATTACCTTATTTCCCGATGTTGCCACAGCGTTACAGATGCCGTGGACTCGTTTATTAAACAACTATGTATGAGTATCGAGAATCATTAAGAAATACTAGTTAATATCAGTCACTGGAACAGTTTCCTAGCCTTCCCTTTACCGCCGCCATAAAGCTCTTTTAGCATGATCTGTGTAAAATTATAACGAGCGGCTGCCGACATATTAAACGTAAACATTATGCCCGCAACCCGCATAGATTACTTTGGCCGTGGATGTACGAATGAGTTTTACGAGTCTACACTGCGGAGATGAGTCACTTTTATTACATCACTAGGTAGCTGGGCTGGCTGCTGTAGTAACGACTCAAAAGATTTTTTTTTTCTTCTGCTATTCGAGGCAGAAATTCAACAAATCAAAGAACACAAAATTGGATCCGGACGTTCTTGACTTTCGTCTTACTTAATTATTACGTCTAATATAAGAAAATAACGAGACTTGGGTGTGGCAAAAGAAGCAAGAAAGTAGAATTAATGCAGTGGAAATGAGGTCCTTGAGAAGTATGTGTAGTGTTACTTTGAATGACAGGATACGCAATAGTCTGATTAGAGAAGTTTGTGGACTGAAAGAGGATTATAGTGACTAAAATTGAGAAAGGAATGTTGCGTTGGTTTGGACATTTGGAGAGGATGAAGGAAGAAAAAATGACTAAACAAACAAATATTTCGAATGTGAGTGGAAGGGTTTGTAAGGGACGTCCCAGGCGGACATACATCGACCAAATAGAGGATGTATTAGCAAAGGGAAAGATAAAGAGTACCCGGAACCGGCGTGTGTATGCACACACGCCGGTTCCGACGACGACTTACGAACGTTGATGAAGCGAAGGTGGCAAGTGGCAGTCCCTGGTCTCTGCCTACCCCTCTGGGATACAGACGTGAGGTTATGTATGTATGTATAAGAAAAGTACGTTACTTACACCTTTTGTAATTAATTAAGTATTTTTTATACATTTCACGCAGAAATCTATGTGGTCGGAAAACTGCGGCTATTTAATTACGTGGTTTCCCGGAACCGGCGTGCATGTAACGACTTTTGAACGATGTTGAAGCGAAAAGGTGCCTGGTCTCTGCCTACCCCACTGGGATACAGGTGTGAGGTTATTTTATGTCATTAAAAGTGCCATATATTTAGACAGATACATTTAAGTATAGAAGTCAAAAAAATACGAGCTGGTTGATCGATTGGTTGATGCAATAAAGAATATCATATTTATGTTGCAGACTCCAGTAAGTAATTTTCCTAGATTTTTAACTAATAATTTTATACTCAAGGTGTTTCAAACATAGATATGATAGGTAAGTAATCAATTCATGCCAAAAAATCACAAAAATATTAAAAACACGTAAAATAAATATAATTCAAAATTTAACAAAACAATATGACAGGATCGTGACTAGTGGCAGTTCCTGGTGTCTGTCTACACTATATTATGTCTTTCCCTCCGGGATACAGGTTTAAAATTATGTTATGTATTAAACAAAAAAACTACATAAACTCTTAACTAATGTGTTACAGGCTAAGAGTAGAAGAATTGAAGAAGACATTACCTCATTTTTTTTTATATTGAAGCTATAATTTAATTCTTAATTATTCACGATTGCCAAACAATATTCTTTGCGCCAGCAAAAAATATTCCTCTTCTTAAGAATAAATCTTCAGATTCACTTGTGCAAACGCAGCACTAGATATTGGATCAATTTACAAATTGTTTATCATCAAATAAGAAGAAGATTAAGAAGAAATTATTTATTACACACATTTGTTCACTACATTACAATATGTAGTGAATCTTTGTGTTTAAAGATATGGACTTAAGAAAAAAAACAAAAAATAATAATAAAATAAACTTAAGTTGGTGTGTCCCTGTTGCTGCAAAAGGCAGCGAGCTCAGCATTGTGCTGAGGGCATTCAAAGGGGGCACTCAAAGCGCTGATTTTGAGCCAGTGCCTGTTTGTCCCACGAATGCTAGGGTGCGGTGTAGTCAACACCAATAAACATATTATTTAATAGAAATATAGTGAAATAAATTAATAAATAAAGTTACTCAAAATACAAGTAAATAAATACGGATGAAAATTATTTAAAACACAAATTATTTGTTTATTTGTAAATAACTTACAGCTAATGCCAAATCGCTAAACAAATAAATAAATACAAATGAAAGTTATATAAATTAAAACATAGTATGTACGTGATTATGACGCGATCATATTGTCAGTCACTTGCGGCGAGAAGTTGGGATAGGATGGAAAAGTCTCTGCTTCTCAAGCAGATGTGCCCTGAGCTAGCGCCCAAAGGCAAATCTACATGGCGCTTCACGGACTCGAGGAGGAATATCATTCCAACACTTGGACGCCGCATACCTAAAGCTGCCACGGATTGCCATAGTTCGGTGCGCGGGGAAACAGATTTTATTTTTATGCACAGGTCGCTGCCGGGACGACCACTCGAGCTTTTTGACTTAACAGCATTAGTCACATCCAAAATCTGATGTTACCCAATTTCGTAGCTGAATGAAGGCACTCTCTATGCGTCTAGGATTAATAATGAATTACTCATTTTCATTTTGCTATTTAGGACTTATACTTCAGAGATCCTGGAATTGTGAACTAAAAGGCATCAGAAGTAAAATATGACAAAGCTATATTTATTTCTCTGTTTCTGTTTTTAATTTTCTTTAACGATAATAATAACTTACACACAACACAATCTTTTTGCCTGCTCCCAATAGGGTACCGAGTTTTTTTAATTTTATTTATCAGTAAAACCCATATAACATAACATAACCGCACGCCTGTATCCCCGAGGGGTATAGGTAGAGACCAGGGACATCCACATGCATTCATTCAGTAAAAATCTAAAAAATCTACAATTTTCGCCGAACTGCAAAACAGTTTGTTGACGAAGCGCTCTATTTCAAATTACTTCACCAACTTAAATATTAAACCTTAGTATTATACGTAAACTACTTAAGTAGGTTTATTAAAAATTCCCTCAGCTGCAGTCCATCTGTAAACATGTCGTTGACTGTGTGCTATGGTGGGGGGTCAGGTGTCAGTAACTAAATAAACAACACCCTATACGTAGATGCATAATTATATCGTCGTTGATATTGCAATAAGTCACATGTCAAAAGACATAATATCCATTCTCGTAACAAAATTGTATGAAAAATTAAAAATTACAAAGATAGCAACACATCATCCTAACCTCAACAGGCTGAGGTTAATAATGTCTTAGGCTGACATTCAGAGACGAATCCCAAGTTCACGTTTAGAGCAGTCTTAGCAAAGTAAACTGAAATCATACTTAGTAAAGCACCGAAATTTTTGTATTCACATTCGATCGGGAGCCGGAGTTAAGCATGCGCTAAGAGAAGAACTGTCTTAAGAAAGTCATCTACTTATATTATTTTTTCTGGTTGTGCAATAAAGTGTTCTCTATCTATCTATCTTCGCTCGCTTTCGAAGTTAGATTTCTAATTTGCTATTATCAATAAGGCCGCCAATTGTGTCTTATCTTCTGTATTTGCTGTTTCTGTATCAAATTTTCCGGTATACAATAAAGAATATTCTTATCTTATCTTATGCCAAATTACAATAAATAATACAGACAGAATTAAATAATATCATATATGTATATAATTATATAAGCAATACCTACTTAACTGCCTAGTTCCTAGAAAAGTTCCAAAGAAAAGTACCTAACGTAAGCGTTAAAATGTCAAATGTTTAAGTAATGTTTAGTACTTTTCGTACATTATGTTTATCAGAGTAAAATTTTATGTTATCTTAAGCTATATAAATAAGTTTATCTTAGCAATGCCTTGACCAGGCCCATAATGTGAGTCTTAAACATGTGTAACATCATTGTATTATACCATTATGATCGCTAATATATGAATATGAATATCTTAGATAAAAATTGTCTACACGCTCAATCATTGGCGTTGAGCTCCATAGTCGTCCTGGGTGCTTCCGTCATTTTTCTGTAAAGATCAAGGATCTGCGATGCACTTTTAGCAATCGACTCTCTGCTGCCGGGAAAGAATTTGAACTGGGTGTCTTCGCCCACAATGTAGTTTGCAGCTTCGTCCATGTGACATTTGCCGAAATGGGCAGGGAACCAGTCTGGAAGTGGTGGGGGTAGTTGTAAGTCTAGATGAGGGTATCCCTTGCAAAAATAAATACTTTTTATGGCAACCCTTTTTGTAACAAAACAGGAGGTGATGCTACCTTTAAAATATACTTACTCAGTGATGAACTTACTTGGCACTGAAACAAAATAAATATTGACGGTCAATCATCAATACTTTCTTTAATTTTAGAGTATTAACTGAAATTAAACTTGGCATTGTGTAACTTTCTTCTCTCTTTAGAGGAAGCAATTTGCCACTACTCGCAAAATCATAAAATAATTCTCGAAAGTTGAGAAGTTTACAGAGTCTGGTCTGGTCAGAGAATGGTCATCAGTTCAATCAGTTTTTCTTTAATATTTTTATAGAATAGAATAGACACGTTTATTTGGTACCATTATAAAAAATAAAACATATAATCTAGATATTTAAGAACTAGGAATTGGCACCAAATGGCCTCCGCTCAGCTTTATGCCGTGGCCGGTAGCGACCACGACGCTGGTTTTCAGCGGATACCACAACAAAACAACACAGAACACACAAAACAAAACTTAGGGTGATATTACAAAATTTCTTTGAGGTAAGCCCATTTCACTTGTCCAATAACTTTGTCCAATATTTTTTGCATAGTCTTCAAAAAATGGAGGAACGTGGAGCGTCTTCATGTGCTGCTATTGCGTCTTTAAGTGGTGCTATTATTATCGTTATGTTATTAATGAAAAACCAAAAGTCAAAACAAAAAAAAGTATTTATTAAAAAAATTGTCATTGGAATCATCCACAATATCTTGTTTGCAGCCATTTTGATTTAAGTGTCATTAATATTTGATCAAATATCGGTGTTTCTAAGACATTTGATAAAGTCGTCCAATTTCTTCCAATTTCTTTGATCAAATCGTACATTGGACAAAGATATTTGATAAGTGTAATACCACCCTTAGACACAGAACGGCATCTACCGCGAGGCCGCAATACATTTTTTTTTAATAATTTTTTTTGCCTATCATAAAAACATTTAAATGCGTGAGCGTGTGTGCGCGTATTTGGAATGAGTGAGTGCTGTGGGGATAGCTACAGAAACATAACAATCGATACATACTTCCATAAAATAAAATAATATACACTACATATACATATACCTAGGAATTTTGTAAATGTAGAAGATACTTTTTGTACTTTGATTTAAAAGATCAGTTCAGTCAGTTTTTCCATAGACTTAGTGATATTGACTGGCCTTATTTAATGTAGTTTAATACATTTATTTATAATTAACATGTCTTTTAACTTTAAAAATTAAACTATGAAAATAACTTTAACTAGTTAAATATATAATTTAGTTACAGTCACAGATAAAATGTAGATTACACTAATTGGCATAAAACTTCGTCAATTATAACGATAAAATTATACTAATT
Organism: Yponomeuta sedellus; assembly: GCA_934045075.1. Lineage (NCBI taxonomy): Eukaryota > Metazoa > Arthropoda > Insecta > Lepidoptera > Yponomeutidae > Yponomeuta > Yponomeuta sedellus. Next base: position 3,300,510 of record OW203743.1, read on the forward strand.
GTACAAAAATGTTAACTCATTAAAATAAAAATCATTTGCAAAAAGCCATATTTAACATTGCAAAATGTGAATTCAAATACATGTAACACCTCCAGTCTTCAGGAATAACTTCATCATTCGATCCAGAAAAATGATTTTTAATATTGTAATGTTAGTCCATTAGTAGTGGTCACGCAATATGAACAGCCAGAAACTTATCAACTTTTCCGTTTAAAAGGTACCACATTCGACATTGAAATATATGAAATATGTGATATTTTTTTCATGGACTTCAAGTTTTTCAACAGATTTTTACGTGACAAGTTGAACCCTCCCATTTTCATTTATGTCTAAGGATATCGTTACACTCTGTTTTGAAGAAGAATAACTTCATCAACTCACAGCTATCGGCGTCCAAATCCCCAACAGGGCTCGCTGTCGTGGTTCCTTCTATGGTAGGGTTCTCGTAGATGGCAGCTCCGCAGTTGGCCCGGAGTAGATCACACATGTTCGCGAATGTGTAGAACATCAGGAGCCAGGAGTGGCGGTCGAGCCTGGCGCCGCAGACCTTGCCCTGTCTGGAGAAGTGGAGTAATAGAAAAAAATGCAGGCTTTAAACGTTCCGAAATGAAATCAATTTTAGTTCAAGGGAAAGATTATGTTTGCTGAATGTCAAGGTACAAAATTTAAGACGCTGCCTTTGTGATAAAGTGTAGTGGAGAAAAAGGCAGCGGGAAAAAACATCCACTCTGACCATATTTACTTAAGTCATATCAAATCTAATAAATCAGTTGCCACAGTAAATGAGCTTAAACAATCACGAAGGTTAAGCAACATAAGGTGCGTTCAGTGCATGTATAGATAACAGTCTATGACTAACGCTTGTGACATTTTTCCGAATGGTTCCGTGCTTCGCAAGGCACGTTAAGCATAGATGGCAATCGTTAAGCCAAGTCAGAGGCCTTAATGCGGCTTGAAAACTTCTGACAGTGAGACCAGCCATTAGTCTTGCAAGCCTCCACCAATCTGGACTTCCGAACATCCAAAAACCACCTGCTGATTAGTGATGTTTGAGGCAAACACACTTGGGCTGGGATGGGAGGATGTGGATATTGACTCTCAATATTGTTTATATGAATATCATTTGTCTCTGATAAAGGACAAATTAATATAAGTACAAGAGGCGGCCTATACCATTGAGACGAAGATACGTCCCACTGTAGGGCATAGGTCTGTGGGTATAAAGTACATGATCTGAAGTACGTGATTACTTTATGCTCTTAAAGCTACAATAATATTTGAAGAAAGGATATCTGTTTATCTCATTCACCTGCGCAAGAGTTGCAGGCAGCCGTGTCCGCAGAATCGTGGGTACTTGTCATAAGGAGGGATGGCGGTGCTAAAGAATATGTCGCCGCCAACGCCAAGCTTCCAATAAGGATACCCTTGCATCGGCATACGATTAGGCAATTGTTTCTTTACGTCTGAAATTGAGACATCAGTCTGGTTTAAATAACTGCATAACCAACATTCGTCATCTTGAACAACTATTTGACGTCGTTTGCAGGACATAGGCCTCCTTCATAGTTTTCCATGATTTTCGGTCTTGTTCCGCCCACATTGACGAGGCTGAATCGAATTTATTAGGCTCTAAGTGGTCGGTAACTCACGCTCCATATGTTTGGCTTCAGTCGGCATCTAATACGCTTTCAATTTTTGTTGTAATCATCATTATCGTGGTCTTCGAGTTCTATATCATCAGTAGGATTAAAACTATAGTTAGATCTGAACTTAGATTTAAGAATCATGGTTGTAATATTTTTTTGGTTGTGCAATAAAGTGTTCTCTATCTATCTATCTATTATTAGGGTCGTCATTACCCTTATTAATATCAACATCATCGTCAAAAGCATCAACCATCTTTGCAAAGTTGTCATTCTTTATTATTCCCCATGGAACATGAACCGCCAAGTAAAGTGTCATTAATATAATAGTTTTAATAAATGGAAATAAAATTGTTTATCTATTTCACTTTTTTCTCAGTCAAATGCAAAAAGAGGATATTAAACTTACGGTCTAATAGTTGCTTCATCTGTTTATATTGTGCCGTTCTGCAAATAAATTATATCTAATTAACACCTATAAATATGATTATATCTCAAACCAAACACAAAACGGAATGTATACGTACTAAGCGTAGTTTTCTTCAAACCGTTATTTCACTAAAATGTTTTTCACTATAAATTACTTACTCATTAAAAAGAACTGGTTTCGGAACAATATCAGCAGGAGTCGTACGTTGTCCAGACGACGGTTTCGTCGATTGTTTACTTTCACCTGTGGGACTCTTAGAACCACCTGCCGGCTCAGTGGATTCATTTGGTGGGTCTATAGATCCGTCATCAGGCACTGTGGGTGCATTTGGTTCTGTGGCAGTGTCTGGTTTGGTGTCCGCGTCAAGAGCTAAGGTCGTGATCGTTGACCCATCTTGCGTTCCTTGTCTTTCGACACGTTGCTCTTGCGAGGGTGGCTCTGAGAGGACCCTCTCTGATAAAGGACAAATTAATATAAGTACAAGAGGCGGCCTATACCATTGAGACGAAGATACGTCCCACTGTAGGGCATAGGTCTGTGGGTATAAAGTACATGATCTGAAGTACGTGATTACTTTATGCTCTTAAAGCTACAATAATATTTGAAGAAAGGATATCTGTTTATCTCATTCACCTGCGCAAGAGTTGCAGGCAGCCGTGTCCGCAGAATCGTGGGTACTTGTCATAAGGAGGGATGGCGGTGCTAAAGAATATGTCGCCGCCAACGCCAAGCTTCCAATAAGGATACCCTTGCATCGGCATACGATTAGGCAATTGTTTCTTTACGTCTGAAATTGAGACATCAGTCTGGTTTAAATAACTGCATAACCAACATTCGTCATCTTGAACAACTATTTGACGTCGTTTGCAGGACATAGGCCTCCTTCATAGTTTTCCATGATTTTCGGTCTTGTTCCGCCCACATTGACGAGGCTGAATCGAATTTATTAGGCTCTAAGTGGTCGGTAACTCACGCTCCATATGTTTGGCTTCAGTCGGCATCTAATACGCTTTCAATTTTTGTTGTAATCATCATTATCGTGGTCTTCGAGTTCTATATCATCAGTAGGATTAAAACTATAGTTAGATCTGAACTTAGATTTAAGAATCATGGTTGTAATATTTTTTTGGTTGTGCAATAAAGTGTTCTCTATCTATCTATCTATTATTAGGGTCGTCATTACCCTTATTAATATCAACATCATCGTCAAAAGCATCAACCATCTTTGCAAAGTTGTCATTCTTTATTATTCCCCATGGAACATGAACCGCCAAGTAAAGTGTCATTAATATAATAGTTTTAATAAATGGAAATAAAATTGTTTATCTATTTCACTTTTTTCTCAGTCAAATGCAAAAAGAGGATATTAAACTTACGGTCTAATAGTTGCTTCATCTGTTTATATTGTGCCGTTCTGCAAATAAATTATATCTAATTAACACCTATAAATATGATTATATCTCAAACCAAACACAAAACGGAATGTATACGTACTAAGCGTAGTTTTCTTCAAACCGTTATTTCACTAAAATGTTTTTCACTATAAATTACTTACTCATTAAAAAGAACTGGTTTCGGAACAATATCAGCAGGAGTCGTACGTTGTCCAGACGACGGTTTCGTCGATTGTTTACTTTCACCTGTGGGACTCTTAGAACCACCTGCCGGCTCAGTGGATTCATTTGGTGGGTCTATAGATCCGTCATCAGGCACTGTGGGTGCATTTGGTTCTGTGGCAGTGTCTGGTTTGGTGTCCGCGTCAAGAGCTAAGGTCGTGATCGTTGACCCATCTTGCGTTCCTTGTCTTTCGACACGTTGCTCTTGCGAGGGTGGCTCTGAGAGGACCCACAGGTCGCTGGAAATATGAATGAAGGCATGAATAAATGACTGTATGGAAAATTCATTCGAGCACCCAATGTATGCGAGACAATTTGATCTGGCCTCTTAGGCTACAAAATACTATTTTCGAAACAGTTTGACTCCTAAATTCTGATATTAATAAGTTATTAATCATGATATTAATAAGTTATTAATCCTGATATTAATAACTTTTTTTTAATACACTTATGATAAATTGTGTTGTTTTATTGTTTTGGCTTTGTTAATATATGTTGAGTTATCTCATATCTGTCATGCGAAAAAAACGAAAGCTTGCTTCCGTACTTGATACATAATGGGATTATGATAAATTTAAAAAAATGCCCAAATCTCATTAGTGTTTAGCATAAGTTCATGTATAACGACATGATTTATACAGCGTCCAGTGGCACATTTACTCCCGCTACATGTGTGTAGGCATCACTGGGTCGCTGCAGTGCCTGGGACATTCATTTTTAGATGAAGTAGGCTTTTCCAGCACTATACCATCCTGACAGCTTAGTCAGCTTAGCCTACGGGAAAGACAGATCAATACTCACGAAACTTCCTTTATTTATACTTTGAAAAGAAAGATTAAGTAAATTAAGTATACCTAATATCTAAGTCAACCTGTAAATTAGCACCACTTTACACGTTGAGGTTTGTTGCTCAATAAATAGCTTTATCTTAATAATTAGCATTTTCCCTAATTATGTAATCAGGTGTTACTTTGCGGAAATCCGTGTCATCCTTGCGCAAAATCCTGAAGCGTTCCACATTTTTGCGTATTTTCTCACACAAGTATTGGCGTCGGTGGTGGTGTGTTTGTTTCTTGCCTCTGCTCGAAAACGTGGGAGGGAGGGCGAGGATTAACTGACCGCATCGTGCTTGTGGGATTTTTGGTGGAATTATGCAAAGTAACTTTCACTTTTTAATACTATTTTCTCTAATCTTCAAACAGTTTATTCCCTTTCAACTTACTCATATTCCTCTCCCACTCGGTATCCGTAGAAATGGGACAGCACTTAAACAACAAAGAAAATACTGCAGATTATTCCACCAAATGGAACGAGGTTCTTGCGGAATACTCTTGTATACGATTCGGGATTACGCACTTACGTGAAATAAACGTGGCAAACCACATTTTTTGGAACATTCTGAAACAATATGCAAATATAAGACGCGTTCGGAACCTAGTTGAACCGAGTGATTGGAATCAATCACTTGGGTTCAGCAAAAACAGGCGCGGTCGGGTGACGCATGGGTGACCATCCCGTGATATGGTATTTTTTCCAAGCGCTTCCGTGCTTCGCAAGGCACGTTAAGCCGTTGGTGCCGGTTGTCATGTAATGGCAGTCGTTAAACCGTGTCAAAGGTCTTATGGGCAGCTTGGTAACTTCTGACAGTAAGGCCTGTCACTGTCTTACAATCAATCCTCCAACAACCCGGACTTGGCTCCCGTGGTGGAGTATGGGCTTCCTGAGATGCAGAAAAAACCAGTGCCCCAGCATTTGAGATATAATATAAGGGTTGATATCGAAGCATATAGATACATAGACAAAATTAAACCGCCAGGTGGAAAAGTCAGCGATAGCGGAACATCTGCTTGAATTAGGATCGAACCACTGGATAGAATTACACAAACCATCGCGCATCGGTACTTTCCAACGATCGCCATTATTATAGCCGAATTGTGCGTGAAGCGGTTGAAATTAAGAAACACAAAAATTTTAATCGGGAATGTGGTTTTGTTTTTGATTGTGGTTGTGGTTTTTAAACTGTCGCAAACGTGGGATCCGGTCATCAAGAAGTGTTCGAGTGGAAAAAAGTCGCATGGCTTATCGTCCGACATTGTCAGTGTAGTGTGTCGCAACCCTAATGTGCTTTATGATGGCTGATTGAGGGTAGTCTGAAACCTCATCAGCCGAAGATATAGACAAAATTACTTACATTAGATAATAAATTTAATCTTACTATAAAATACATAATGAATAGTAGGACGGCTCTCAGCATGAAACCAACACACAACTCTTATCCTAAAAACCAATCAGGTTTCCCCACCATACCAATTAACCTCTTTACCTGTTGGTTGGCTAGAATAAAATACTATTTAGTATTAAGCCCGCCAATTGTACAATCTTTACTGATACAACAACGAATTTAATTATAATAATACGTAATTAAGTAGTAATGCTAGGAGCAAACAGGATTATCTGTTATCGTTACCTAAAAAACCTTTTTTCTTGGACAGTAATAAAATAGTACATTAAACAACTAGGGTGGTAATACAGAGAAAGGCCGAGATCGCAGAAGTTTGCAGCCCGAGCTGCAAGCGAGGGACGTAAATATGCGATCGAGAGCTTTCTTTATTACCTCCCGTGTTGTGTACATCTTTTTATATCTACACTTGGCCAGAAAGCGGTTTTTTCCGTACTCGCAGCGTGCGGAAAAAACCACTTTATTGCCAGGTGTGGCATAAAAAATATTACTTAATGATTCCCGATGCCAATATATAATACGTAATTAAGTAGTAATGCAAGTAGCAAATAGGTTATAGGATTATCTATTTTGTCCTAGAAACTTATTACGAAGAGCATTTTTTAGGATAGATAGAGAGATAAAAACATTTATTAAGCGGCACAGTACTCAAACATGACATAAGCGTTTTACAACCATGAAATAAACAGAAATGTAAAAAACAAAAAAAATTAAACGTAAAATCATAACGGACAAAGTACATTGTTAAAATTTCTTCGTAAATACGACGACACAAATGTGCAATCTATTCATTGACATTACGGGTGAAACTCTATTCTGTTCGCAGCAATGGCAAAAGATAAAGCTTTGGCAAGCTCATGTTTGACTAAAATCTACCTACGACCTCGCTTGGGTGTATAAAAATGTATGAGATCCTTTACGATACAAAATTGTGAACGAGCTCTCTGCTCCGGAACGCTATTATTGTAATCCCTTCGAGAGAATCGATCTAGTACCTTTGAGTAGATACTTAAACTCACGCCTGTAAATCGGAGGTTCATGCAGAGGCCTGTGCCTAGATTCTGCTAATGCATTGTGATACAATGACAATTACATGAACATGGCGATTGGCGGCTTCACGCTACAGTCTATTTATTCTTACTTGTCCAATTTAGTAAACAAGATTCTACCCGTAAACTGTAACTTTTTATTCCAAAACTGCCATATTTCCATAAATGAAGCAACTTGGAACACTCTTTTGTGTTCCAAGTTAATTTTAAGTTAATTTAATTTTTTAGTTTTTAAGTTAATTTTTTAGTTAACACGCTGCCAATTTTATAAACATAGTTCATGATAGTTCATGAATTTGCGAGAAAATGTCTAGTTTAGGCATCTAATCTCAATTTTAAGGTTAGAATCTTGTTTACTAAATTGGACAAGTAAGAATAAATAGACTGGAGGGTTGTTGAGGAACTTGTTATTATTGTTATTAAACAAGGACTGTAGACGCCTATATTACAGCCTGCTAGCAGAGTGTGGATATGATAGTAAAACGCTAGCTGTTGCTCGGTTGATATATTTTCCGCTCCCGCCACCACCTCAAAGACTTGCTTAAAACCCCTGAGTGCTATCCAATCGTGTATAAATTTGTGAAAAATACAGTGTCTAAAATATAAGTGTAAATAGAAAAAGTTTAACTATTTGTATTGAAATGTGAAGTGGATTGTGACTTTATAAAATAAGATATGGCTTAAAGGTCTTGAAACCAAGCCATAACTCTTCAAAAAAAAAAAATTCCGCAAGTGTCAAACATGACAACAAACAATGGTATCCTAGCGATATTCAAATCGGTGTCAGCCACTGGGATAAGATTATAACTGGCCAATACATGTGCATATACCACCTCCAATAGTTATGAGGAAGAGAATGAGAAGAGATTTTTTGAAAACGATTTTGCGGAATAGGATGAGGAAGAGAATGCAGGAGACTTCTCTCTCTGTCTCCCTTACACATTTCGTTTCATCAAAACATATAACTTTCCTTCCTATTAAATTCCTCTTAAAATACGGGGAAGAGGAAGAGGATTTTTTTAAAATCAATTTCGAGGAAGAGGATGGGAAACCTCAAAAATATGAGGAAATTCCTCATTTTGAGGAAGAGGCAGAGGAATTAATTATACTTTATTGCACACGAAACATTTAACAGGACATTACAAAAGAAATAACATGTACAAAGGCGAGCTTATCTCTGAAAGAGATTTCTTCCAGCAAACCATAGAGAACAAATTTAAAAACCTATTAATGAATGGCATGGGCATGGGTGAAATTTTTAGCCTCTTAATAGGTTTTTAAATTTGTTCCTTAGCACGGGTTAGTGCATTAAAAATAAAAATAGTAAAACTATAGAGAGTCAGAGAAGCAGTAAAAAGGGGGTCTATATACGTGTACAAAATATACTACATAAATATAGGAATCCTCATCGATCCTATTTCACGCTACGCGCTCATACCATGTATGCGTATAGGTACATCTCGGACCTTCTAGCAATCAATGGCATAGAAACACACCCCACGTGACCCCACCAGGTATCTGTCCAAAGTATCAAAAATCACTAAACTTAATTGAATTCAAACGACGTCTGAATGAATGAAGCGCTCGTGGCCTAGGCGAACCGAGTGATTGGAATCAATCACGTGGTTAAGCAACAACAGGCGCGGTAAGGTACGGGATGGGTGATCGTCCCGTGACTACCGCTAGTGGCATTTTTCCGAGCGCTTCCGTGCTTCTCTCAGACAGAGAGAAGGAGGCGACGGAAGCAAAAGCGGTTCGTCAGAACCGTAGCAAGTGGCAAATCCTGAGCTTCGATTTGGTCAGCAATCAATCAAAAAGATTAAAGCGCTCGTGGCCTAGTCGAACCAACGGCTTAACGTGCCTCGCGAGATCGTCCCGTGACTACCGCTAGTGGCATTTTTCCGAGCGCTTCCGTGCTTCTCTCAGACAGAGAGAAGGAGGCGACGGAAGCAAAAGCGGTTCGTCAGAACCGTAGCAAGTGGCAAATCCTGAGCTTCGATTTGGTCAGCAATCAATCAAAAAGATTAAAGCGCTCGTGGCCTAGTCGAACCAACGGCTTAACGTGCCTCGCGAGGCACGTTAAGCCGTTGGTGCCGGCTGTCATATAATGGCAGTCGTTAAGCCATGTCAGAGGCTTTATGGGCGGCATGATAACTTCTGACAGTAAGGCCCGCCACCGTCTTACAATCCTCCACCAACCCGGACTTGGCCCCGTGGTGGAGTATGGCCTAACCTTCCTGCGATGTAGGAAGAGACCCGTGCGACGTGCGATTACGAAACGACGTCTGTACAACGTTTTATGCAATATATTCTACAATAAGATAAAACATTTTTCTCGAAATATTGTTTTTCATTAGTACGACAATATCACTTATTAACTTATTATACACTGCCTATGTACTTTGAATTGTAAATGACATTGTAGTACTATCCATTATTTTGACATTTTCTATACTATAGAATTAAAAAAAAACAATAATATTTGTTCGCCGCGAGGCAAAATATGGCGGACAATTATTTTTTTATCTTAACCACCTGCATGTAAACACCCATATTTGACAAATAAAGGCATTGTATTGTATTGTATTGTATTGTATTGTATTGTATTGTATTGTATTGTATTGTATTGTATTGTATTGTATTGTATTGTATTGTATTGTATTGTATTGTATTGTATTGTATTGTATTGTATTGTATTGTATTGTATTGTATTGTATTGTATTGTATTGTATTGTATTGTATTGTATTGTATTGTATTGTATTGTATTGTATTGTATTGTATTGTATTGTATTGTATTGTATTGTATTGTATTGTATTGTATTGTATTGTATTGTATTGTATTGTCATGGTACTTTATTGCACTGAGGTAGCCAACACAATGTTAATACTAGAAATAAACATAATAAACATAAACTTTCGTTCCCAAGATTTAGGCTGACAGAGGTGAATACATCCTTCATAGGGCTTTGTATACGCTTCTGTAATAAAATCCCTGAAGATTCCTTTAGCTTGCTTGAAACGCAGTTCAAAAGATGTGTTAAGTACACGTTGTGCCAAAAGGGCTACTATAACGTAAAGGATTATTTAGCTGACAATTATGTCTGGAGTTAAAGCCAGAACCATGCATGAGTTCTATATGTTTTAAAATAATTATGTAAACTCTGTTAATTAAGGACTTCGCAAGTACTACGTTTAGAGTTTTTTATTCAATTTTTTCTCCAAAACGATCTATTTTTAAAACGGACACCTAGGTTAACTTGTAACGTTCATCAAGCCGCAGTTTCTGCGCTATTTTGAATAAAACCTTTTCGATTGATTTCAACCCCCTGTACGTCCCCACTGCTGGGGCATGGGCCTCTTCCTGCATTGCAGGAAGGTTAGGCCATACTCCCACAGGGGCCAAGTCCGGGTTGGTGGAGGTTTGTAAGACAGTGGCGGGCCTTACTGTCAGAAGTTATCAAGCCGCCCATAAGGCATCTGACATGGCTTGACGACTGACATTACATGACAGCCGGCACCCACGGCTTAGCGTGCCTTGCAAAACACGGAAGCGCTCGGAAAAATGCTACTTGCGGTAGTAACGGAACGCTCACCCATCCTGCACCTGACCGCGCCTGTTGTCGCTTAACTCGAGTGATTGATTCCAACGAGCGCTTTAATCTTTTTGATTGATTGCTGACCAAATCGAAGCTCAGGATTTGCCACTTGCTACGGTTCTGACGAACCGCTTTTGCTTCCGTCGCCTCCTTCTCTCTGTCTGAGAGAAGGTGTGTGCACACAACTTTTGTTTTGTGACATAGTTTCTTCACTCCTTGAAATAAAAATGCTCCTGGTGAGTTATTATTTGTTTAACTAACAGCCCCTCAGTTCACTTTGTGAAAAATACACGAGCCGCATAATCGTAAGTGCGAGTTCGCAGGATAAAAGTATTATTGTCCTTTTATCTCGACGTACGGCAAAAACAAAATGAATGAATACTCTTCGGGCTCGTCCTAATACATCGTGACGCGAGCGAGCAATGCGAGCGATGAAACGAACTCCTCCTTTACTACAGAATGGTTCTTATCATTATAGTGAGATGGTAGACGTACACAAAGACCCGTTACATAAAAAAATATTTTTGAATTTGAGCTACAATTCCTAATTTCTGGTCCCCTGCACATATCGATATTTGTATTTATTCTTATTTGTATTTAGTTTGTATTTATTCTTATTCGATATTTGTATTTATTCTTATTTGTATTTAACATTGGTATTTTTTGCGTATTTATAGCTAAGTGAAATTACGTAACGTTTGGCACGTAAAATTATCTATTTACGTAACGTAGCAATTAATAATGCATGCTGTGTTTCACTTAATGCAGATTGTGCTACAATTAGTTAAGGTACCTTACTCTTTTGTGATTTGAAGTGAAACCTTAAGTTTGATGTGTCGACCAGTCCTATTAACAGTTGTGAAACCTAATAAATAAAATAAAATACGTTTAGGTGGCAACTGATGCATTAGCTTTAAGATGACTTGAGAAAAGATCGTCAGGGTGGAGTTTTTTCGCCGCTCCCTTTTTCTCCACTACACTAAGGCCTGAAGGCAGCGGCTTACATTGTACATTGACATTCAGCAATTAAAAATTCTTTACTTTGAAATATATTTGATTTAATTTGATACCAATCGTCTGACCGTTATATTCCACGGTGCTATAATTGATATATAAGTGAAATGAAATGAAACAATCCACCAAAGAATTAAGGTGACCAACATAGCCTATAGGAATAGCTGAAGTGGAGTGGGCTGGCCACATCTGCCGAAGTTCCGATGGTCGATTGGGTTCAAAGGTCCTTTAGTAGAGTCCACGACCTGACGAATCTGAGGCAGATTGCTATATTGAGGAGCTGTTCATAATTGCACTGAACACTGTAAAGAGCTGACTGCAAACCTCCAGTGATGGAGAGACACTTTTCTTCTCTGGTCCCTTTACACCTACGTAGAGTCTGGGGCTGACGCAAGGACTTTCCAATAATCTCAGTTCGTGGTTGATGGTAGCTCAATACTCAGTACTTTATTGCATTCCACAAGTGTTTTTTATAACTTACATTATAAGGTTGTTACATTATAACTTAACAGTTATTTGATAAGATCTTTGTGGACACGCACTAGGGCACGCAACATATTAAAGTATGCGATTGCAATCCTGTATGTCCCCATTGCCGGGGCACGGGTCTCTTCCTGCATTGCACGATGGTTAAGCCATACTCCACCACGGGGGCCAAGTCCGGCTCGGAGGATTGTAAGACAGTGGCGGGCCTTACTGTCAGAAGTTATCAAGCCGCCCATAAGGCCTCTGACATGGCTTAACGACTGCCATTACATGACAGCCGGCACCCACGGCTTAACGTGCCTTGCGAAGCACGGCAGCAAAAAAAAAAGTATGCATTACAGTAACTTCAAATTAATTATCATGCAATTTTTGTTAATTATATTTACAAGGTTACATTTATACAATTACCTATCTCATTTCATCTAGCTCTAGCCATGTTTTTCCCTTCTCGTTCTTCGCAGAGACAGCGGAACTTTTCCAGGTCTGGGATAGAGGAACTTCAAGAATAAAAAGAATATGCTTGCCAGCACCATGTCCTATTAGGACACGCCCCAAATATTCTCTGGCATGCGAGTATACTTAAGCAAATTGAGTAGCCCATTACCGCCGCCCCTCCCGTGCTGTTTCATGTCGCACCTCTTTCTTTATGCCTCTTTCTCTATGTATGCACATACATCTTGGACCTTCTAGGCGTCAATGGTTTGAAATGTTACGAGCGCGTAGCTTGAAGCAGCAACGAAATTCAATCGCCATGTTCATACAATTGTCATTGTATCAAAATGCATTAGCAGAGTCTAGGCACAGGTCTCTGCCAAACCCTCCGATATATATAAATAATTGCATGAATAAATAATTTCGATGCACATCTTCTTCTTCTTCTTCTTCAGGCTATATTATGTAATCCACTGCTGGACATAGCCCTCCCCTAATGAGCGCCATAGCGCCCTGTCTTCAGCTTACCGCATTCAGCATCTGCCGGCAGTTCTTCGCAGATCGTCATCCCACCTGGTCGGAGGGCGTCCTACACTACGTTTGCCGAGTCGCGGTCTCCACTCAAGAACACGTTTACTCTAGGCGTGATCGTTGCAAAGACGAACCGTTTTATAAGACCGTTTTGTGTTCCGCGACGATAGGACCGTTTTACGTTTCATTATAAAGCAGTGCCAGAGAATTTAAAGCAGTGCCAGCGTTTGTTCGTCGCGAGACAAGTCCTTAGATTGTTTGACGCGGATATGTCCTTTAGTGCTATATTAATAGAGCCTAGAACGTAATGAGATCATTGCGACGTCGTCGTCGGCTCCTTGCTCGTTCCGTTCGTTTTGGTCTGTGATACAATAAAGTTATCTTTATGTCTATGAGTATACAGTCGAATATCGTGTAAAACAACTTATTTTCCCGATGTTTCGTGATTTCGTCTCGTTCGCACTCGTTTGACCGTCCTCTGCGCCTTGCTCGTTTGCATACAATGAAACCAGTTGCGAACGAGGACCGTTTCGAGGACCTGTTTTCGTTCCAGAAAAAACGGTTGCGTTTCGTCGTCGAAAAATCGGACAACGACCCACTCCTAGTTTACTCCAACGTTTGTCGGTTCTTCGCGAGATATGGCCAGCCCACTGCCACTTCAGCTTGCTGATTCTCCGAACTATGTCGATAACTTTGGTTCTCTGTCGGATGCATTCGTTACAAATCCTATCCTACAGAGAAACTCCGAGTATAGCTCTCTCCATAGCTCGCTGAGCGACTTTAAACTGGTGGACCAGCCCTTTCATGAGTGTCCATGTCTCGGCTCCGTAGGTCATCACAGATAGGACGCACTGATTCTTGCGAACTTTCTCAGAAACTTTCGTTTTCAAACATGCATACTAATAATTAGACAAGTTACTCCCTTCTCTTTCTTTTCTCTTTCGTCTCGGAGAAAAGGGATCTCTTCCAGGCCTTGGACGCAGGGACTTCAAGAAGAAGAAGAAAATGCTTGCCAGCACCATGCCCTATTAGGACACGCCCCAAATATTCTCTGGCATGCGAGTACTTAAGCAAATTGAGCAGCCCATTACCGCCGCCCCTCCCGCGCTGTTTCTTGTCGCACCTCTTTCTTTATGCCTTGTTTTGGCTCTCATTTGGAGCGGTAAAATATTGGTGGAACAACAGATAAATATAATGGGCTACAATATGGGCTATAAATATAATACTCAGCCGCCGCAGCACTTAATAATAAAATGGGTAAACTGGCACTTAGAAACCATTGTTGAATTTAATCGGTTTGTAAATATATAATATTTAAAAACTTATTTAGAGGCTAAAATTCCGCTCGTGCTCGTGCATGGGCGGAATTTTTAGCCTCTTGGATAGACTGACAGATAGATTAGACGGACTTATGAAAGGATGCACGGACGGATCGACGCAGACGGTCAGACAGACAGTGTAGGCATACTTCGTATTTATTATATCTCCACTGCTTTGGCACGGGTATCTTCCTGCAACGCAGGAAGGTTAGGCCATACTCCCCTACGAGGGCCAAGTCCGGGTTGGTTCGTTCTGTTATATACAAAACATTAATTTTAGTTTCACTACAATATCAATCACAAACACTTACTGAAATAGCCAGAGTCTTCTATTGCTAGATACAAGAAAAAAACTCTGCAGAGATATATAATAAAACCGTTGCTTTAGTTCATTGTTACCTAGCTTTATTTTTTTAATATACTTTTCTTTCACTGCTAATATATTTAACGTCTACTACGAGTATATTACTACATCTCTGTCCGTCACTCGACTAGCAAGCAACTTGAAATGTTTCTATTTTCTTCCTTATTAGGGTTCCGTACGATATGCCTAAAACGTCTGTCAAGTCAGTATTACCTAAAAAGCCTTTTTTCTTATACAGTAATAAAAAAATATTTCTTAATGATTCGCGATGCCAATACATAGTATTAAACGGGTCTAATTGCGATAATTTTTTAGGTGAAACGTAATTACCTTCATTCCCGACGTACGAGTACGAGTAAGTGAATTATTAAGAATTTACTTAAATTAGGTAACAAAAATACTTAATTAAACTTACTATCAAATACATAATAAGTTGTAGAACGGCTCCCAGCGAGAAACCAACACACGACTCTTGTCTTAGAAACCAATCAGGTGTCCCCATCATATCAATTAACCTCCTTACCTGTTGGTTGGCTAGAATAAAATACTATTTAGTTGGTACTAAGCCCACCAACTGTACAATCTTTACTGATACAATAATGAATTTAATCATAATAATACGTAATTAAGTAGTAATGCTAGGAGCAAACAGGTTACAGGATTATCTATTCATCATCATCATCGGCCTACGGTTGTCTACTGCTGGACATAGGCCTCTCCTATTGCACACCACTGAGCACGGTCCTCGGCTACTCTCATCCAGCTCTTGCCAGCCGCCCTGCGAAGATCATCGCTCCACCGAGTTTGAGGGTGGTGAGCGGTGGTAGCGGAGCGGTGTAGAACGCCGGCTTCTCAATCGGGAGGTCGTGGGCTCGAACCCCGGCATGTACCAATGACTTTGTTTTTCTAAGTTATGTACATTTGTGATATTATAGTAGCAATACTACTCGCTGACGGTGAAGGAAAACATCGTAAGGAAGCCCTAGTGTCTGAGGTGTTAGCGTACTTCAGCGCTAGCTACGTACAATGGCCCAACTATGAGGCTAAGTGCGGAAATCTCAGGTCTAACTAACTAACTAACTAACTGAGTTTGAGGACGTCCTACACTACGTTTACCGATCCGCGGTCTCCACTCAAGAACTCTTCTGCCCCATCGGTTATCAGTTCTTCGGGTGATATGGCCGACCCACTGCCACTTCAGCATGCTAATCATGATTATATTAATGCATGATTATTATTGTTACCTGAAAAGACTTTTTTCTTGGACCGTAATAAATAAATATTACTTAATGATTTCCGATGCCAATACATAGTTGTACATTAAACTAAACGGCTCTCATTGCGATTATTTATTAGGTAAATCGTAATTACCTTCAGTTACCGATGTTTCGGCAGCGTTGCTGTTGCCGTGGTCTCGGATAGACTGAATTGGCGGGTCAATAGTCAAGTATGGTAGTTAGACTACCTAGTCCAGCCTAAGACTAGCCTAGCGGACATAAATCGACCAAATAGAGGTTGTGTTGTATAGCAAAGGGAAAGATAAAAAGTACCCGGAACCGGCGTGCGTACACGCAACGACTTATGAACGTTGATGAAGCGAAGGTGATCTGTCAGGATCGTGGCAAGTGGCAGTCCCCGGTCTCTGCCTACCCCTCTGGGATAGAGGCGTGAGGTTATGTATGCTTGTACTACCTAATCTACGCGTCCGCGGATAGGTCCGATGATAAGGCACGTGATACATAATCGCGATTCGCTTACCGTATAGGTATTTATTACAAGTTTACATGTTAGTACACGCGACTGTACCAAGACAAAACATCTTATGTGGTCGTACAGAACCTTCAATGCGTAAGTCCGCCTCGCACTTGACCGGTTCTTTCGTTTTTTTTCTTTTCGGCCCTTGTTTGTTTCTCCATTGTTCCACAATTTCTTTTCAAATTAACAATGGGTTCTTTTTCGATTGGACCTATTCTATTTCTATTTTTGTCCCCTCAAACGGAAAATATTGGCCATTATCATTGGGCCTTCGTTTATATTTTTTGCGGGTCAGCTCACATTCAATTGTGTCGAACGGTAAACAAAAGACCCGGCGAAAGTGTATTTCTTTCGTATTTTTCAGAATATTTTTCAGATATCTCTTGTATCGAATCCGTATCTTCGGCTCTAGATGAATCATTTCATAAAAAGGAACAAAAGAAAACTTGACTGGAACTGGGTAGACTACCTCACCCGTCATCGTACTACCATGCAAATCATCATCAACCCATTACGTCCCTACCGAGGGGCACGGGTCTCTTCCCTAAGGAAGTTATAGGCCATACTCCACCACGGGGGCCAGTACGGATTGGTGGAAGCTAGTGGCTTACTGTCAGAAGTTATCAAGCCGCCCATAAGGCCTCTGACATGGCTTAACGACTGCCATCACATCACAGCCGGCACCAACGGCTTAACGTGCCTTGTGAAGCACGGAAGCGCTCGGAAAAATGCCACTAGCCCAATGAAAAATGCCAATAACCAAAATGCCCTGAACGGGCCTGCTGTTGCTTAACTCAAGTGATTGATTCCAATGAGGCCACGAACGCTTCTTGTGGCCTAGTGCAAATGTAGCTATTAAATGAAATTCATCTCCACACAACACCATCACTTCATTTCTTTCACTTCTTCCTATTTGCTACACAGTTTTTACATTTTTGTTTCACCGAGAGACAAGAAATAAATCTTCCCAGCCCCAATTTTCCGTTAAGCTACAAAAAAGGGGTTGGCATGAAAATTGTGCATAATCAATGCAATCTCTGCTTCGCTACACAAAAAAAAACTGTTGTGGACAGTGTGCAGAATCTGTGAACTTGTTAAAAATGTCATTCTTTACGTCTTACGATTCGATATGAACCCTTGTACGTATATCCCCACTGCTGCCAAGGGTTTCTTTCTGCATCGCAGGAAGGTTAGGCCGTACTCCACCACGGGGGCCAAGCCCGGGTTGGTGCAGGCTTGTAAGACAGTGGCGGGCCTTACTTGCAGAAGTTATTAAGCCGCCCATGAGGCCTCTGATAAGGCTTGACGACTGCCATTATATAACATCCGGCTTAACGTGCCTTGCGAAGCAGGGAAGCGCATTTCCCACGATGTTTTCTTTCACGGTTAGCCAGTGAGATTGCTACTACAATTTCACAAATGTACTTATAAGACATCGTTACAGCTTCATTAAGGCACAGGGGGCCGATTCTCGCCCATGCGAATTGAAAACGTACTCGTAGACGCAAAATATTTGAAGGCTTAGAAATTTGTCACATAAAAATAAGATATGAAAACTCGACAGAGTCATTAGACATTAATTTATTCATTCGAATTCAATCTACCATGGCGTTCAGAATACAGAGTTTTGGCTGTCGCTCGACTTTTTACCTATAATTCCAAGTCATAAGCCTTCGAGTCGTATACGACTTATTTGCTAATGAAGTGAGAGTTGGCTCCCAGGGGCATTATTACGTAAGTGTCCACTGAGTTGAGTGACGTTGATTTTTACTTTTTCTAAGCTGTCAAATGCATAAATTTTTTGACACTTAGGAGTCGTCTAAATGCTTCACTCGATAGAGTGGAGTGCTACGTAATAGGAGAGCAGGTCTGACAAAAAAATTATCAAATCATGATCGGCGAAGTCCAAAGCTTGCGTAGCTGAGTTGCATTGTAAAATATAGCAAGCCGGCATTTTGGCCGATCTGATATTCAAGTAGGCTAACTTGGCAGCGGAGTGGCTCCAAAGATTTTTATCTCGAAGTTTGTTTCACGTAAAACAGTTTTCACTTGGGGATTTTACAAGACTGTAGTCAAAGCTCGTGTAATATTGACAATGAAACAATAGTAGATTGCTTAACGAGGGTAGAAAGGAATCAATTCCCGAGGTATTTAGACTCAATTCCTACTCGGCTATAGTCCGAGTAGGAATTGATTCTTTTACCCGAGTTAAACACTCTACTGTTCATTTCGAATATGAGGAAAATAAAAACTCATTTTTAACATTCAAATCTTAGCATAAAAGATTACCTATTGTTTTGAATTCCGTCACAGATACTATAACAGATTAGTACCCGCCAATTTAAGTCGACTTTTTAAATTTTAAATATGGAACTCACCTCGTAATTGTTGCGGCTTATTCCGCTTAAAGAAGTTTGCGCTAAATTCACACTGGCTGTTTAGAAACTCACATGGCCGCAGCATTTTTTTAATTTTTTTTTTTTAAAGCCTATTTATTACAAAAACTCTTCACAACTGACAGTAGTTCTATTTTTAAAGTTCATTCCCGCCCTTGGGTGGGAAGTAATTTGTATGAGTTTTTCAGCAGCATTTTTTACCCAATAATCAGATCAAAACAACACTACTTTCCAAGTATGAGAAATGAAAAATCTTTTTTGCTACCAACCAATTTTTCTTCCAGCTCCTGTGGTTGATATTTCATTTATTTTTTGTACTTTCAATAATTGCCTTTTTTCAAATAAAGTTTAGGTGTTTTAATACGAACTAAATGTCTAAGATATTATATTAAGCTATTGATAAGGCACGTTCATTTTGGTCTGGCTTTCAAACCTAAAAAAAGTGAACTTTACGTGGTATATATGCGTGTATCAGAAATCAGTAATTAATTTCAACGTAAATAATTTAATTCATGTGGAGAGGATGAAGGAAGAAAAATAAGATAAGAATATTCTTTATTGTACACCAGGAAAAAACAAGCAAAACATAATTACAAAGATACAGTACAATGGGCGGCTTTATTGCTTAGAGCAATTTCTTCCAGGCAACCCACGATGGAGAGTTGCTGAAGGAAAAGTGAGACGGGCAGTTGGTGCAAATATGAGTATCATACTTATACTTACTTAAAAACAATATACTTACATAAACCATAACATATAATACATAAACCAATTTATTATAAACATACACAAACTTACATTATTTACAATAAAGTTCCATAATAAAGAAAGATTGACGAAACAAATATATGCAGAGAATGTGAGTGGAAGGGCTGGTAAGGGACGTCCCAGGTGGACATACATCGATGTAGTGATGTATTAGCAAAAGAAAACACAACAAGTACCCGGAGCCGGCGTGCGTGCATGCAACGACTTATGAACGTTGATGAAGCGAAGGTGATCTGTCAGGATCGTGGCAAGTGGCAGTCCCTGGTCTTTGCCTACCCCTCTGGGATACAGGCGTGAGGTTATGTATGCATGTATGTATAATTTACCTTTTGGTTGCTGAATGTCAATGCACAATGTACAAGACAGCGGTGCCTTCCGACCGTTTTTGTAGTGGAAAAAAGTTAGCGAGACACAATATCTCCAAACTCCATCTTACAGTCTGTTAGCTTATAGAATATACCTCGGCTACTATCGGATAGAATCGGATAAATTCGTGTAATAGAAATATCGGAACTACTATGACACTTAACTTTCAAAATTGTGAAGAAAAGTTTTATACAGAGTAGGAAGTAGTGTACTTTCGTGTGCTTTCGGCGAAAACCGAAGCCTACTCTAGAGCCCGAAGTATATTCTAAAAGCTAAAGTCATCTTTAAGTTATTAATACATTCAACCTATGTGATAAATCAAATGTTTTATTTCAACGTAAACACTGTTTACAAAATGTCAATGTACAATGTAAGCCTTCGGACCGTAGTATAGTGGAGGAAAAGGTAGCAGGAAAAAAAACTCCACACTGACCATCTTACCTAAAATCATCTTAGAATTAATACAGAGTAAGGCCTGATTTACATTTGCTTTATTTCCCTGCTTTTTAAGCATGCTTTACAAAGATCTAGAATGGAATAGAGGCGCCATAACCGTACAGCTGTGCGTAAGGGATAGCAAATATTTTGGGATTTCCGCGGCGGATGCGCATGATAATAACGGCCAAATATCTCTTCCGAAAGGGAGGAAAGGCCTTTGCTGTCCGTTAAGGGTGTACTCTTGGCGTCTCTATTCTATTCTAGATCTACGCAAAGCATGCTTAAAAGGCATGAAAATAAAGCAAATGTAAATCAGGCCTAATACTGCTCTATGTTTATTTTATATACGTACTTACCCATTTACATATAAGCAGTGCTTTTGGCCACATATTAGGATACCCTGTGTCGTGGGAACTAGAAACAACGACATCACAAACATGTAAACATCCAAGACCTGGGGTTTTTTCTTTCCCCAGCCAGGGTTCAAACCCGGGACCTCTAGCATGGTAGGCAGATACGCTACCGCTGCGCCACAGAGGTCGTCGTATATATATTATTTATGAAGTGTGCGTTCTAGGTATTTATCTTTTGTATTTGACAAAATTATTAGTAACTAATCTTATGACTATGTAATTTTAGTATAAAATATGGTCTATGAAATTTTTCGCAATATTTTTTTCCCGGCACTACCCTTAATATAACTTTTTTTTTACATTTACATACGTACAGCACATACATTGTTTCTGGCCCCACACTAGGATACCCTGTGTCGTGGGAACCAGAAATAACGACAACTAAAACATGTAAACATCCAAGACCTGGGGTTTTTTTTTGTTCCCAGCCGGGGTTCGAACCCGGGACCTCTTGCATGGTAAGCAGACGCGCCACCGCTGCGCCACAGAGGTCGTCGTGTATATGTAGGAGTTGTTTATATGTAGGTATATATTATTAAGTGTGCGTTCTAGGTATTTATTGACATATTGATAACTAATCTTATAACTATGCAATTTTTAGCGATAACTTTTTCCGGCACTACCCTGACTATCTACATGGCTCAAGGTTGGCTGGAAGAAAATCCTCATTAGTATAAAGCTCGCTTTTGCACATGCATGTTGTATATACTTATTGTGCAATAAAGAATTTTCAAATCTAATCTAACACATCACAGCCTATATGATAAGATTCCATGATTGCCATCAATAACTTTGTATATTGAGGAACCGATTTGATTGCCCGCGGCTGTACAAACGCCGATCTCGCTTGTCGAAATAACGTCGCACTTAGCTACTCACCGAATAGTTTTGGTTGTACTCGAACAATTTGCCCGGGACCACACCAACCGCTTGTTTTGAGCGCTTCCTTGGTAAGCGCTAGATATAGATATAGTCTATATTTTCATCTAACCCGTGATAAGGACAAATTTGAAAGCCTATTTTGAGGCAAAAAATTCCACCCACGCAGGGACTCGAACCCGCGACCTCTAGCTAACCGTACCAGCGCTTGCCACATAATTAACAGTGGCAAACCTTATAAAAAAAAAACCGTCTCTTCCCTAAGAAATGTATAAGCCATACTCTACCACGGCGGCCAAGTCCGGATTGGTGGAGGCTTGCGTCTATCTTACTGTCAGAAGTTTTCAAGCCGCCATAAGGCCTCTGACTAGACTTACTGCCATCTATTGACGGCAGCCGGCACCAACTGCATGACGTGCCTTGAGAAGCACGGAACGGCTCGGAAAAATGCCACTAGCGTTAGTCATAGACCCATCCATGCACTGAACGTGCCCTATGTAGCTTAACCTTCGCGATCGTTTAAGATCACTCAGGCAGCCGGGGCTACTAGCTATTCGCTTTTTTATGTAATCATTTAATTAGTTTTGCTGTTATAGATAAAAAAAAAATCTAATATCGAACTCTTCCGTAGCGGCGTCACCAATTTTTGTGTTTTTTTTCTCTGTATTATTTGGTAGGTCGGAAAATAAGTCGTAGGCTAATTAACATGGCAAAAAAACAATCGCAGGGTCAGCTGTGTAACACCCCACCCCGCTCAAAAAAAGACTTTAACCCACTTAAAAAAGAAAATACGTACAATAATAATTAACCTACTAAAAGAAGCTATGATGCAAAACACTCTAATGGCCAACTGTGATCGTCTAGTCTAATGAGAACCCTTCGTTGTGAACGTATTAGTAACCTAAGCTCTTTTAGGATATGAGATTGAGTAACGAGAGTGTGTAAGAGATCCGTTTAAATACAAAAGCAGAATTTAGATTAATGAACAGGAACCAAAGGTTAGCTTAAAGCAAATAAATATAAATGAAAACAGCAATCAAGCGAATGAAATAAGCGATAGCAAGATATGATTTAGAATAAATTAAATAGATAATAGGTTAAGCTGAAATTAAGTTAAAAGAAATAAAACTAGGATGAAATATGTAACTCTTACAAAAACTACTTCTAAATAAATAAAATATAAAAGTACCAAATAAACCAAATGTCATACAGCAAACACGTGAGTGTTATAGTATAACGTCCCCTACCAAAAAGGCCGGTTAAGACAGACATTATTAGCCAACTAGGTAGATAAGAACGGATTAATATGAAATGAGTACAATACTCTGTTATCTACTAGCCGATAGAGCTAATTATCTCTACCCTGGATGGGGTATGGCCACCACTACGTTATACTGTTAATATATACTTATAAATAATAAACTATGACAGACTAGAAATAAGAATAGGTACAGTGATTCATTATCCCGAGTCTATTCCTCAAGTAAACATACATAATTACGCGAGAATTGGCAAAGCGAAGTTCAGCAGTACAATGCATTGGCAGTTGACGAAAGTGAGAGAGGTAGGTAGGTAACCAAATGCACAAAGTACGTTGGAAAAGACTTCACCGAAGCTTACCAACACTGAAACAATCTGGCCAAACTCACGCAACCATGAAATGCCACTATAGGAAAAATCAATCAACTAAAGAAAATACTAACGATAAAATCTGTACATATTCCCAAAATAAATATAATAACCTAACTACGTATATGCCTTAAGTATCACACACAATTAACGCAGGAATTGGCAAAGAGACGTCCAGCAGTACAATGCATTGGCAGAAGAGTGAGAGAGAGAGGTAGGTAACCAAATGCACAAAGTACGTTGGGAAAGACTTCATCGAAGCCTACCAACACTGAAACAATCCGGCCAAACCAACGCAACTATGAATGATACTAAAGCACAAGTCATCAGAAGGAAATAAATATAATAAACGCACAATAAGCATAATTAGGTATAAAGTCTTAAGACCCAGGTCATTACACACAATTAACGTAAGAAACGGCAAAGGGATGTTCAGTAGTACAATGCATTGGCAGAAGAGTGTGAGTGAGGTAGGTAGACCAATGCACAAAGTACTTTGGAACAACTTCATCGAAGCTGACCAAACTGAAACATCTCAGCCGAACCCACGCAACCATGAAATAATGCCAAGAATTAAGCCAATATACCTACTACAAAATAAGCCTTACTATTAAAAAGCCTATAGTGGCTTCTAACTACTCACTAACGTCCCATAACGTCCTTTCATTGCCTATCATAAACCATAATTTGATAACCCTATATATTGGACACCCTATATCGCGACTATATTTGGACTATGCGTTCCTATATAGTATAATTATAATCTACTAACAAACGTAACATAATATAAACCGTAATTTACCACCCTATATACTGGACACCCTATATTGCGTATATGCCGCCTATGTGTTCCCATTCAGTAGTAAGTACCTATATGATCTATTACAAACGTAACATACCTACATAACTTCGGTCGAGAAAAGTACGCACCTACCTACATAAACGCAAGAGTTGAATGACCCGAAGGTCACGAGTTAGACAGCTATTATAAAGGTACCGCATCGCTCTAAACCTATTCCTTAGTTCGATGGAAATGTCACTGTTAGATTAATATGCACACAACCTCACACCTAGTGTTATCTAACAATCATTGATATTAAATATTGACAGAAGTTGTAAACAATACGTTTAGTAGGTACCAAATCAGAATTAAAATGCTATAATTTTCTAACGGGTTTAGACAGATTTACCTACCTTACCCTAATTGAATAGAGACATTAAACGTAACGCTTTTATCTACCTGATTTAATAGCTTCAATAGGAAACATTGAGGAGACACCAATTCACTTATTTGTCAATTTAAAATGATCCTAACAAACGAATAATGACCGCATATGTGGGGAGCTGGGGAAATACTTACTCTCATCATTCAACTCTGGATACCCTGGAAGAAAAAGGGGAGCCTACCTAACATTCCCAGCCCAGTAAGCTAATGAATTTAACCACCAAACAAATTGTTTCAGCAAAGCAAACCCCATTTATATTTAATCGTGTGTATGTGTGAGTGCCTATGGTGTTTCCCTAGTCACAGCTATTACCTATCGCTATCCTCCCTAACTCCGGAAAACCTAACTGTTTCAAGTCATTAAATTCTATTTAATGCACTAACTCGTGCTAAGGACTGACTTGACTTGACGCAGTTAGCTTTCAGACTTTCTGGCCGGCCAGAGTGTGTAGCCTAGGGTGTGTATGCGTAAGTGGTTTATGGGATCGGTACCACTTACAGGGTAAGAATATACGGAATATAATACATAGATATGTTATGGGTGCAAAGTGCCAGAGGGCTGGAATCGTCTGTCACGCAGGGAAATAGCAGGGGGAAAATTGCTATACCACAAATGCTAGTGGAAGGAGATCTAACACCACATTCACAAGAAGCATTTTAACCCAATTTTCAAGCTAGATAATTAATATGAAATTATCTCAATTAAGTAATTAATTATGACATGTAATTATATAGGAAAATTGTTTTACAAATAAATTAAATTGGGCACACCTCCGGTGAAGGGATTCTTTAAACCTTTCAACCAAAGCAGACTCAGATTCAGCCGTAGCATAGTAAGCAGAGCTAGATATTGGAATTCCTCATTTAGTCTGTCAAATCAACTGTATAAGGCTACCAAGTGAATTCGCTCTAAATTCACACGTTTGTATGCGGAATTAAATATGATGCAAACCTCTGAAAGCTATGGCGCAGTCATGTCATTGATAACCTCGTGTGCCTACATCGAGTCGAGTAGGTATTCGACAAAGGCTAGCCACACGGCCTATCCCTAACATGCCCTTGCCACCGAGAGTTTTGTTTTGCACACATTTATTTCCCCAAAAACGCTGTACTGTGGAGAAAAAGGGTTAGTTCACAATTTATTTCGCGGAAGCTACACTAATCACAAATGCTGAAAACCATATTTTACGCGGAAACTTCCTAGCTAATTGTACGGAATACTCACCAAAACCGTTCCTAACATTTACACTTTTTACTTTCAAATCTAATTCCCTAGCTCCGAAAGTACCTCTAAACCTGAGACTTCACACCAGGGCTGATACACTAGAACGCAATGCCCACAGATGATGCCAGGTCACAAATCCAAAGTCACTTTCCTATTACCGAATTTAAATGCAATCGAAACTCCCCAGTTCTAATAAATTCACACAAAATGGCGAATTTTCCTACGAGCGGAATAAGTATGTACTATTGAATTTCCTGGTCCAGAATGCGTGCGCGCCGCTGGCGCCTCGGCCTTTTTATAGCCTCGCGAAACAACCCCGCGCGTCCAAAATGGCTCCGCTACCAATTCCGCTTTGTCTAACCCATCATGAAACCTAATGACACCCGATTGGCCAGCCGAAATCCACCTCCATCTCGTTTCAGAACTTTAATGTTTTGATATTTTGTAAATTAATTTCCTGTGTCTTAATGTAATACATTATTTATTTTCTATTTATTTATCTCGATATTTCCTGTTTAATTGATTTGTCTACAATAATTTCTTCTTAACAATTTATTCCAACACACCACTGACCTGCGGCACAATGCTTACAGACAACTAACTAACTTCTGTTAATATAAAGGTTTAGCGTAATGTTTGTGTTAAAACATCCTTTCAATTTAGTACAGATTCACCTAGAAATACTCTACTTAGGCTACAATTGCGAATTGAAACGTTATAATCATTTTAGTAGGCGCCGCGGCAACCAGTGGCGCCCAAACCGGTATCGGCTAATCGGAGAACTACAATCCACCAATACAGCAATACTCTAAACTCACACACGCAACCCTGTATGAATACGAGAAGAAGCTGCGTTCAACAATATTTAATTATTAGGGATGCCCTAAATGCTACATTTCAAAAGTGATGAATGATTCAATTCCTTTCCCGAACATTGAATAAATAGCTCTTAGCAGTTCGTGACTAAATATATTACGTGTCATGTTTCATTCCTATTTACGAGTAACAACTTTAGCTATCCCTCTAGCAACAATTATAAATAATTATACCATTCGCAAATATTATGGTATTAAGTTAATATACTTTGAAATTTTGATTTTATTGAAATAAATAACGTGACAAGACTATCGAAGGCATAGAGCCATGAAAGAAAACCAATAAACAATCAAAATAGAAATTACTACGTTGGACAAATTATGTTAAGAATAATAACTGTTATACAACAGAAACATACATTACAACATTAGTCCCATACTGTCCCAAGCGATGTGCATGGTTGTTTTAAAAAAGTTGAACGGAATCGAACCCGCGTACCGTCCGATCTTCGCACTACACCTACCAAATACGTGCGTCACTCGCCTAACTGTAGGTACGTGTCTCGGCAGTCGGCGCCGCCGGTTACTAACGCGGAACGGAATGAGACCATGTGGTACACCTACTCTCACGTTCTTTTATAGACATTGAGTTTATGATTGATTATCATACGAGATTACGTTTAGGTGATCTAGATATTAAAAGGGATATGAAGGGAATCATTCGAGTTCCTTTTCTTTTGTTTAAATCATTCAACCCCAACACTAGCCTAGATAGGTTAATATCCATTCTCAAAAGAAAGTAGATGTTCTTTTTTTTTATTGATTAATTATGAGCTTTATTTATTTTGTTTTTGTGAATAGACCATTTTTTTACAGAGACAATATTACATCGATGTGATTAGTTTCCTTTCACGACAAGACACCTTAATAACCTCTGAAAGCAGCCGTAAAGAACATTTAGTGATCTCAGTCTCGGCTAGATGGAGCTAGTAGTTATTTTGATTTATTGAGTTTTATTAAATTAATTGTTTAAGTGAATATATTACTTTTACAAAGTCTCTAATATTACATCGGTGCGTTATACATTAGTTTTCTTTCATGACAAGACATATTAAAAGCTTTTTAAAGAAATTGAAAGTAGGATTAAAGAAAGTTTAGTGAACCTATTCTCACCTAGATGGAGTTAGTAGTTATTTGATTGATTATAAGTTTTAGTAATTTTTATTGTTTAAGTGAATATAATACTTTTACCAAGTCTCTGATATTACATCGGTGTGTTATAAATTAGTTTCCCTTCATAACAATATGTATTATCGACATACTACAGAGTTTAAACGTAGCATTAATTATCGTTTAGTGATTCTATTCTCTCCTAGGTAGGGGCTAAATTAAATGTTTAAGAGATTATTCTTATTTATATCTTTAGTATATGATTTTCTGTCTTCAAATCACTAACATAAAATCGCTGTGAATAACTCAGTATACTTTGATAACCATAACATTACCTCAACACGGAATTTTACCTACTTAACTACTAGGTAAATAAATGCTTATAAAATCTACAAGCGCGTGCAAAAACAAGAAAGATATTGAAATTTGTTCTTATAATCTACTATTTTAATAGTGATAGCAATTAACATTTGATTTGAAAGCAGTTAAAGGGAATCTACTTCCCAGCCGCCGATAGCGCCATCTATCTGTTAGGATGAAATGCCGTGTCACAAGTGATAGGTAGCGGACGAGTTTTTTCCAATCGATAGTCTATTAGTTGTGCGTTCGTCCACTGCAGATGTCGTTGTAACTTATTATTTTATTCCATTATTTATTTAGTCATCCCTAAATTCTTGTTGCACAATTTAATCTAGGTATAACAAACCCTGTTAGAAAACAAAATAATGTCTAGCTGTATTTCAGTCTTCGAATAGACTACTACATAAAGAATCCTATTGCATAATTTTGTTTTGTTTAAATGCAAATTGGCCCAGCGGCGACAGACGCCGATCTCCACCGGAAGGCCGCGGGATCGAACCCAGCCTCACTCAGCAAGCGGAATGTTTTTCTTTTCTTTTATGACTAATAACGGAAATGTCGATTAGTACACAAACAAACCTCAACAAATCCCCAGAAAGCGTCCCCGCTACGAAACTTATTTGTTGTATTTATAGATTTATTGTAATGCCTAACTTGAATGATAAGGACCTTCTAACGACTAAAGTGCCTACCTACCTAATCAATCTCGTTAAATAGTGTTTCCGCGATTTTACTACGTAACCTATCTCGAACCAAACTCGCACAGAACACAATTCAAATTTATATTAACGATCGTGAGCACTTTTATGGACCTTGGTCCGTTACAGCTGGCAAAACATAAAATTATTTCAAGCCGAATCAGCGCTTAAAGCCATTTTGCGAGCACAAGCATTCTCTTGTTGCAAAGTTCCGGCGCTAGTTTTAAACAATCCACGAACGCCCCTGGATATTTTGCGGGCTTTTGGGGAATACCAAAATACGAGAGAAAATGCAAGAGTTACAGAGAGACATGGGCTCACTATTAAGCCTCGGATTTTCGAAATTCTTGGTGAAAAGGCGGGGCTTAAAACGACATACTTGTAAGTAGGTATGTCGTTTTAAGATAAGAATATTTTTATTGTACACCAGAGCACATTTTATAAAAAATCTAAAGATACAAAGTTCAATTGGCGGCCTTATTGCTAAAAGCAATTTCTTCCATAGAACCTTACGAAAGTTGCTGAAGGAAAATAAGTCTTTTTAATGAGAAAGGTCTATCGATATTTTATATCAACCCTTGTATGCCCCCGCTGCTGGGGCACGGGTCTCTTCCTGCATCACAGGAAAGTTAGGCCATATTCCACCACGGGGGCCAAGTCCGGGTTGGTGGAGGATTGTAAGACAGTGGCGAGCCTTAATGTCAGAAGTTATCAAGCTGCCCATGAAGTGGCTTAACGACTGCCATTACATGACAGTCCGCACCAACGGCTTAGCGTGCCTTGCAAAGCACGGAAGCGCTCGGGAGAAATGCTACTAGTGGTAGCCACGGGACGGTCACCCATCCTGCACCTGACCGCGCCTGTTGTTGCTTAACTCAAGTGATTGATTCCAATCACTCGGTTCGGCTAGGCCACGAGCGCTTCAGCGTCTATAAGTAAGCGTTAACTTTTAACTCAAACTGCGCATTGTGTTAAGCTCCACTGGCGCCATCTAGAGCCACGACTCAAGAATACCTGAGAAATTACTACTTTGCTCTACATATGCTCTTTGCATCTACGTATTGAGAGGGTTAAGGCGGTTAGGGGCGCAAACTAGCGCTACCAATGCAGTAAAAACCATAACTTGTTTTATAATATGTGTATAATACGTATCTAATAGTGAAGAAGAGAACTCTTAACAGCTGTGATATCTATTTTTGAAACCTACAGTCTAAAATCTAGGATCAACAATACATACATTTATAACCTCACGCCTGTATCGTAGAGGAGTAGGCAGAGACCAGGGACTGCCACTTGCCACGATCCTGACAGATCACCTTCGCTTCATCAACGTTCATAAGTCGTTGCATGCACACACGCCGGTTCCGGGTACTTTTTATCTTTCCCTTTGCTAATACATCCCCTATCTGGTCGATGTTTGTCCGCCTGGGACGACCCTTACCAACCCTTCCGCTCACATTCGGAATATTATTTAAATTATTTGTTTCGTCAATCTTTCTTCTTTCATCCTCTCTACATGTCCAAACCAACGCAACATTCCTTTGTCAATTCTAGTCACTACATCCTCTTTCAGTCCACAACGTTCTCTGATCAGACTATTGCGTATCCTGTCATTCAAAGTAACACTACACATACTTATCAAGGACCTCATTTCTACTGCATTAATTCTACTTTCTTGCTTCTTTTGCCACACCTTTTTAGGATCAACAATCTAGAACTTTAATCGATTTCCGCCAAAAAGGGCCGTTATTAGCGGAAATCTATTAAAATCCCAGGATATTTATAGTACATTACATTCATAATACCTCCACCAACCCGGACTCAGAATATTTATACTATATTCTAGGACATTTATAATACCTCCACCAACCCGGACTCGGCCCCCTTGTTGGAGTATGGCCTAACCTTCCTGCAATGCAGGAAGAGACCCGTGCCCCAGCAATGGGTACTTACAAGGGTTCATATCGATTCTAGGCTGTATATTCTAAAAATATTTACCACAGATATTAAGATTTCACATATTTTTGAACTAAAACTTTCGTAAGCACAACACATTGTAGACTTATAATCCGGATTTACTTACGGGATTTACTCCCGTAAGTAAATCCGGACTAAAAGTCTACAAGTTTTCTCATGTTTACTTTTTGAATTAAAAAGGGATTATACATGTAGACTTTTAGTCCGGATCTACTTACGGGTGTTGTTATATCGGAAGAGTCCGACCAGGTTTCGCTCCGATTCGCAGAGCTTAATCATGGTGACCAGAGACGGAGTATAACAAGTCATGATTTTTATTCCTTTGGTGGCGCAAGTTAGCGCCCCTAAGCGCCGTAATACAGCGTCCAGTGGCATCTTCACTCACGCTAAATAGTTGAATAAACCATTTTGACGTTGCAGTGCGTAGGATATTGTTTTTTGGAGTTTGCTCTACTCCACTACTTGTCGTCTTCGTCAGGCTATACTAGTCCACTGCTGGACATAGCCCTCCCCTAAAGAGCGCCACGTTATGCTATCATAGGGGGTAATGCCCATAATCCCCACGCTGGGCACGCGGGTTGGGGATCGCAGTTCAGTGGAATTGTACTGCAGGGGGCGCTGCTGCCCACCCCCCGGTTTGTGTCCCTTAGTCGCCTTTTACAACACCCGCGGGAAGAATTGGGCTGGTGCTACTCTCTAGGCCGACACCACACAGCACTACTTATGAATGAAGTTAATAATATGTAGGGCTTACGAAGCGCTCGTGGCCTAGGCGAACCGAGTGATTGAAATCAATCACGTGGTTAAGCAACAACAGGCGCGGTCAGGTACGGGATGGGTGAGCGTCCCGTGACTACCGCTAGTGGCATTTTTCCGAGCGCTTCCGTGCTTCGCAAGGCACGTTAAGCCGTTGGTGCCGGCTGTCATATAATGGCAGTCGTTAAGCCATGTCAGAGGCCTTATGGGCGGCTTGATAACTTCTGACAGTAAGGCCCGCCACTGTCTTACAATCCTCCACCAACCCGGACTTGGCCCCCGTGGTGGAGTATGGCCTAATCTTCCTGCGATGTAGGAAGAGACCCGTGCCCCAGCAGTGGGGACATACAAGGGTTGGTAACGAAGGGCTTACGAAAGTTTTAGTTTAGTAATACATAGTCACAGGGTCGGTTTCTGAGTTGAGAATTTTGCTATGTAAATACTTAAGTAAACTTCTGTCACTTGCTGAGAAATTCGAAGACAGCACTACAGTTACCTAAGTATTTACTTAGTTCAGAAATTCTCAATTCAGAAGCTGGCCTTTAAGAACAAATGGCTAATTTATGTATTGAGAATTTCGCTAAGTAAATACTTAACCGTAGTGCTGTCTCTCGAAATTTCTCAGAAAAGAGCGTGACAGAACGTTGATTAAGTATTTACTTACAAATCAAATCAAATCAATTTATTTCGAAGTAAAGAATTTACATTCTGTTTCTTCTTCAGGCTTTATTAGTCCACTGCTGGACATAGCCCTCCCCTAATGAGCGCAAGGTTGTCCCATCATTGGGGGTAATGCTCATAATCCCCACGCTGGGCATGCGGGTTGGGGATTCTGTTTGCTGAATGTCAATGAATGTCCCTAAATGCCGTTTGAGTTCAAACTCAAACCCCCACTAACGTAGACAAGCTGCGTTACCACGCCTTCTAAGCGGGGTAAGTTAGCGAAACACCTTAATATCTGGCCCTATTGTATAAGGAAATAAAACGTACAAATAACTCAACGGACCCCCGTACCCGGCTATTCGAGTCAAGTGCCAATTCAGCCGCTAATTCCCGTAACAAAGGGCTCATTTTCACTTAACACGGGGTATTACGCGGAAGCGGGCCCATTGAAACACCGGGCTATCGCGAAATCGGGACGAAATGTCACTATTATCTTTTGAATGGTTAAAAGTATTATACGAGTTGGAATGTGTTGTACGGGATGCTTCGAAATGGTTGAACATTTTCAAAAAATTTCGATTGTTTTCGTAGACATAGTTTCGTTAACAGAGTTATTTATTTTTAGTCGATTCCATTAAAACACATTTAAAAGTGTTTTAATGGAATTTCTTAAATTACTTTAATTAGGAATTTAGCCGCTTCAATATGTGTTGGAAAAGATTTTTTTTCAATTTGGAGATCCGTTTCCGTGAAATATAAAAGCGCAATTAAAATACCTCTTACTGACACTTTAAATGTTAGTTAAAATACGGATAAAATATGGTCCCCAAAGTTCAAAAATATATTAATCTTGCCTAAAACGCGATTCCAAAATATTATTATGTAAAGTAGGTACACTTTGTGCCAAAAGGGATACTATAGCATAGAGGATTATTTAGATGACAATGATGTCTGGAATTAAAGCCAGTACAATGCATGAGTTCTATGTTTTATAATAATTATGTAAACTCTGTTCTTTAAGGACTTTGAAAAGAATAACTTTGAAGTTATTTTTGTCTATTTATTCTCCAAAATGATCTAGATTTTGAAATGGACAACTAGTTTTACTTGAAACCTTCACTTAACCGGAGCTTCTGCGCTAATTTGAATAAAACCTTTTCATTTCATTTCAGAAGTAGGGAAAGAATTATTTCTTCTCAGTTATTTGGAGAATCGTAAAAAAATATGGTCACTGATTACAGTCTAACTAATAAGTTTCAGTAAAATTACTATTTCACTCATTACAAGGTATTAACATAATTTCTTCGACACTTTATTTCTTACCTATTTCTTAGCACCCTGTATTCCATTTAAAGTTCCAAAGAAAAATGGTCCCTAAAGTGCAGAAGCAGGGTCGGAAATAGCACAGTTATCCTTTGAGTTTTTCACTGTTTCCGTAGAAATTGTGAAAAGTTTATCTGGCGAGGATCGGGGTCCTTTCATTTGCAGTAATGGCGATCGCCCCTCCTTTAATGGTCCGAGAATATTTTCCACTGTGGTTTTGTCCTCTGAGCTACGACCGTTACTCCTAAGACCAATGTGACTATGTTGCACATTATATGAGTTTAATCCGAGCGAGCGCTTTATCATGAGATCAAAATGGCTATGTTGCATAGGTACTATAAGATTAAATCTAATCGTCATATCTTGGTTATTATTATTTAGTGACCCGTACTCCTGCAGTGGGGACATACAAGGGTTCTTCTTTTTCTTCTTCAGGCTATATTATGTAGTCCACTGCTGGACATAGCCCTCCACTAATGAGCGCCATGCGAGGGTTAATATCGATTATTTAGTTGCGCCAACTACCCGTCTTTCAGTTTACTTTTTTTTCATCAATGGTTGTCTGGAAGATATGACTTTTAAAAATAAGGACATAAATGAATAACAAGCACTTTGTTATTTTTTAAGTCTCTTATGTGATTCCTGGTGTACATGCAATAAATAATATTCTAATTATCTAAATAAGAATATTCTTATATGAGTTATATTCTTGAGAAAATTAAGCAAAATTTTTTTTATTTACATTGACTATGTCTCCGAGCGGTTTGCTGGACTATTGGTTTGATTTGTTTCTATTTATTTTGCTTTTAGTCCTTGAAATCTTGATATTCTTTTTTTTTATTTGACTGAAACGTTTTTTTTCCTAGGAATTGTTATACCTATGATATAAGATTAAATTGGATTAATACTCTTTGTGGCACACCATGCTTGACTTTTCTTAAATACTCATTTGATTGAGGATCAAACCTGAAAGAATCGTCTATATCAACCCTAGTATGTCCCCACAGTGCTGGGGCACGAGTCTTCTCCTGCATCGCAGAAAGGTCAGGCCATACTCCACCACGGGGGCAAAGTCCATGTTGGTGGAGGATTGAAAATACATATAGTGCGGTAAAAGTGTTTGTGTAATTCTGAACCGATAATAAATCGTCGTCGTCGTCGTCAGGCTATACTAGTCCACTGCTGGACATAGCCCTCTCATAAGAAGCGCCATGTTGTGCTATTATAGGAGGTAATGCCCATAATCCCCACGCTGGGCATGCGGGTTGGGGATCGTAGTTCGGTGGGATTGTACTGCAGGGGGCGCTGCTGCCCACCCCCCGGTTTGTGTCCCTTAGTCACTTTTTACGACACCCGCGGGAAGAATTGGGTTGGTGCTATTCTCTAGGCCGACACCACAGAGCAGATAATAAATACATTTCATTTTTATTTTCATTTAAATGTACTGGTAGTTTGCCAATGTCGGCTAGGTCTACCTCACGATGGGCTGGTTGAGAGAGCGGAATGGGAGGTGATGTGAATGGACTTACTTGGTGATGGTGGATGATGGCTCGCTTTAGTTGTTGGGCAGATGATGAGCGGTGATAGATGAGCTGATGCGTCCAGCGCACGGAGAACACTCCTGCACTGTTCACTTATAGTCTAATATTGTCAATATATTGTTCTTTGAGCTGATAAAGTTTCTTGGTCACCAAAATGTCTATCACTTCACGAGAATTCGAGCACTTATCACGCGCGTATGTCACAGTGCGAATGTGTATGCAGATGGATGGATAAATTAGTAGCGAGCGAGCGGCACGAGCGACGGCACCGGAACGACTGAGAATAGTGAATGAATGACCACAGATTCATGATTACGTCGCGCGACCGATTCTCGCGCGAACATGTACTTTTAGATCGTATTAGAGTTCCATGGAACCCTGGAATGTATTTTAAATGTTACGTAGATATTGTGAACTTAATCAATTAAGCCGCCGCACAGCCAAATTGAATTTAAGAGTAAGGCCATATTTTCCAAGACTGAAACCAGGATTGCCAATGGGCATTATCTTAAAACAAACACTTTTATTTTTATATAACACTAACTAACCCTGCAAACTTTGTTTTGCCATATTTTTCTTCTTCTTCAGGCTATATTATGTAGTCCACTGCTGGACATAGCCCTCCCCTAATGAGCGCCATAGCGCCCTGTCTTCAGCTTGCCGCATCTAGCATCTGCCGGCAGTTTTTTGCAGATTACCATTACAGATTACTATTAGATTTTTGCCATATTAATCAGCCTAAGACATATTCTCAGACGTACCAAGTACGTATTCACAAAAGTATTCACAACAACTCCGAAATCGTTTCGGAGCAGTTCGATGACCGACATTGTGACACGATATTTTTATTTATTACTAGGTGATTCCGCAAATGTTATTTTGCCACATGAATTAGCCTACCACCTATTCTCGCACCTGCCAAAAATACCCAAAAAAAAGTTTTTTAATACAGTTGCTCAAAAAGTGGCGTATAACAGGGACGTATAGCGTGCGGGATGTGGTCTCGTGCTTTTTTTTACCTTTACCGCACTCGTGCGTTTTCTTTCCCAACTGTCAAAATAAGATAAGATAAGAATATTCTATTGTACACTGGAAAAACAACAAATACAAAACAATATCTATTAAAAAGAAAAACCAACCATGAAGTTTTTACTAAAAAAAAATCATAGAAGTTTTTAGGAGCTACTATTTTTTTTCAATATCAGAATTTAATGATTTGATTGAATGAGTTAAGTTAGGTTTCATTTCATCTCATTAATTATCATTTTCATTTCATATCAATAAAAAAATTCTACTGAAGACTTGGCTGTATGGGCATAGTTCCCTTTGCCTACTAGAATGGGTGAAGAAAAAAAATCTCTGCTTATATTTTTTTACGGTTATGTCAAACCGCCTGCTTATATTTTTTTACGGTTATGTCAAATTATGTCAAACCGCCATTTTTATTCCTCAGATAAAAGTTACTTGACTAATGAAAAATCAGCTCTAAATTGCTTATTTTTTTCGCAACTGTATTAAAAATAGTCGTTCAGTACACGTGCGGAACCGTCATTGCAACTTGTTCCGACTGTCAACCCTCGCCTTCGGCTGCGCCTCGGCTCGGGTAGACATTTGTCGGAATTCTTTGCAATGACAGCCTTTCCGCACTTGTAATGAAATATACTATATGATAATCGGTGAACACGTTTCGGAGGTAACGAATACTGTGACACGACATTTTTATATGTTAGATTTCGAGAAAATAGGTGATTTTAGGTAGGCGAATAATTGGAATCAATCACTTGGATGAAGCAAAACAGGCGCGGTCAGGTACTGGATGGGTGACCATCTCGTGACTACCGCTAGTGGCATTTTTCCGAGCGCTTCCGTGCTTCGCAAGGCACGTTAAGCCGTTGGTGCCGGCTGTCATATAATGGCAGTCGTTAAGCCATGTCAGAGGCCTTATGGGCGGCTTGATAACTTCTGACAGTAAGGGCCGCCACTGTCTTACAATCCTCCACCAACCCGGACTTGGCCCCCGTGGTGGAGTATGGCCTAAGCTTCTTGCGATGCAGGAAGAGACCCATGCCCCAGCAGTGGGGACATACAAGGGTCGATAACGAACGAGGTGATTTTAGATTTTATTTTTCTTGTTTAGCTATATTTGCCATCTCCCGCCATAAAATCATCTATTTCAAGTTAATACCTATTAATTGCTAGCAGTGTTTGCTGAAAAACAAAATATTGGCGTGGCCACGGTACTACAGACCTAGGACGTATGTTTTCCGAAGAGGTCGTTACCTTTTTTCCTGATTTGTGTTTCTTTTTTTGCGCCCGCCGCTGGAACGTTCACATACAGCATTTTACTTTCACGCGCCATTTTGCTGACCCCGTCTTGCATCCAAAACATTAAACATAGCCGTTCGTAACATAGAACCACTGTGTAGTTTGTAGCAGATGCAGTTGCATAAATGTAAACAAACAAGCGCCCCCTGCAGTACAAATCCACCAAACAGCGATCCCCAACCCGCATGCTCAGCGTGGGGATTATGGGCATTACCCCCCAATGATGGCACAACCTTGCGCTATGGCGCTCATTAGGGGAGGGCTATGTCCAGCAGTAGACTAATATAGCCTGAAGAAGAAGAAGAAACAAACAACCTATTTTACATAACGTAACATAACGCCCCGTCTGTATCCCAGAGGGGTAGGCAGACACTATAGACTGTCACTAGTCACGATCCTGACAGATAACCTTCAAGTCCTTGCGGGAAAAATGCCACTAGCGGTAGTCACGGGACGTCACCTATCCTGCACCTGACCGCGCCTGTTGTTGCTTAACTCAAGTGATTGATTTCGTTCACTCGGATTAGGCCACGAACTCTTCAACGCAGCGTTCTATAATCACTACTATTACGTATCCTGTCATTCAGAGTAACATTACACCACTTTTCTATATTTTCATTTTACTTTCTATTTTTATGGTATGTGTTGTATTTTTTTGTGAATTTTGACGAAACATTTGAAGTGTGATACTGTATTTGAAAAGTATGGCTTCATTAAATTATCTATTGAAGGAAAACAAGTGACCGGATAAATATCTATAGTTTATGGTGTGTTTACATTTGAAGAACTTCTATCTGGGCTACGTTGACAGTAGCGAATAAATCAGTTGTGCTTCGGAAATGCGTCGTTTTGCATCGCGATTCCAGTTTTGACACGGTAGGTATTGGAAGAAACAAAATGTAAGAACGTGTTTGGTTGTTTTGATGGCAATGGAATGCGGATAAACGTAATACATATTAGAAATAAAAACGTATGTTGTAAAGTGGTTTGGTACACTTTAATCTTCAGAACATTAACTTGCTAGTTGATAGAAAAATGTTTCTTCTTTCTCTCTTTAACCCAAAACATTTCTTATTACGAACGACATACATGCTAATATCGAACCAAAACGGTAAACCTGCAATGAGACCCACTGTACGTACAGCTACATACGAGTAAGTAGCACTATGACTCCTTTTATCTTTTCAAACTTGTTTCCGTTGGTGACTTGCCCACCGGGCCAAAGTGTACGCTACAAACGGCCACCAGAGAACAAGCATCTCCCGGACTGTTCAAGTAAGCGTATATTTTCAAACCTTTTCTAAAGAAGGATCCGTAGACTAATCTGTGGTAGCATTGTCCAGCTCACAATGTGAGAGGGTACTAGGAGCTGCGATATTAGCCCGTTACGTGAGGTTAGATGCGCTGGGACACGATCGGTCGCGAGATTTAAGTAGACAATTTCATTAGAAATATATTATCTACACTACGTTTGCGTGGTTAACAAATGTTATTTTTAACCTGACAAGACGCTCGGCTGTCTACTTGCTTAAACGATCACGCAGGTTAAGCAACAAAGGGTGCGTTCAGCGCATGAATGAGTGACCGTCTATGATTAGCGCTAATGGCATTTTCCGAGCGGTTACGTGCTTCGCAGGGCACGTTAAGCAGTTGGTGCTGGCTACCGTCGATAGCTGGCATGCAATCAGCCAAGTCAGAGGCCTTAGGGTGGCTTGAAAACTTCTGATAGTAAGACCAGCCAATAGTCTTGCAAACCTCCACCAATCCGGACTTGGCCCCCGTGGTGGAGTATGGCCTATACCTTGCTCAAGAGACCCATGCCCCTCGATAAGGTTATACTGGGTAGATGATGATGATGAAGGCGATCTACGTCCGTCATTGCTTGGAAAAATAAACTTGATGTGATTTATTTGTTTAGATAGGAAGCAATATAAGACAATACTCTACTTAGTGTGATTTTGTATCTAATTTGGTATTAAAGTGCTATATTTACTGTTATTTGACAATCAATAATATTATTCAATTAATATTTACGTGTAATCGTTGAATACCTACTTTTTACATGTTTCATATTAGTTTATAATTATCACCTGTTTATTTATTACGTAAAATTAAGTGTAAAAACCATGATTTTTGTGATTATATAGAGTGGTTTTAAATTTATTTATTTAAAACCTCTATATATAGTTATTTTAAGAAAATATATTGTATTTTTTTTTACTTAACCTCTATGTTTGAGCTCCACAGCTGGGCAAAGGCCTCGCCCAATTCAGTCCAGAGTTTTTTTGTCCTGGGCCACATCAGACCAGTCCGGCAAATGGTTGTCGAGATCAAATGTATTCAATTGTATTTATTAAAAAATATCCATTACCTTTCTTCCAAGATTAATGGTGTGATGCGAATGGAAGAAATATAATCAAAAATGTAGTCCACTCGGATCACATGATTCGCGTAGAATATTTTGATTTATGTGTGATGTAATCCGAAGTGACTGTGATCCATTTTGTGATCCTAGTGGAATATTTTGCTTGGTTTGATATGATCCGTAGCGGCTGTGACCACCAGCCAGCCAATTTACCAGGACCTGCCCCTAACAACTGTTTCCCTTGTCCCCAGGTGTCAGATGACATCGGCTACGTAGTCTACTCAGCGCTGGGCAGCTTCTACATCCCTTCCTGTATAATGGTGTTTGTGTACATAAGGATATACTACGCGGCCAAGGCGAGAGCCAGGCGGGGCATTAGGAAAAACCCCAGAAAAAATGCTGTAAGTAGCCGTTTTGGGAATAATTTTTACAGTTGAAACTTTTACATTTCCACACAATACAATTGACAACATTTAAATTTTTTAGCATACGTATTTTACTGTCTTAAAGGAAACTAAATACGAAATAAAACGACACATATTTTTTATTTTCGGAAGTTCGATGATTTTCGTTCATAATTTTCTGTTTGATTTTAGTTTTATTCTAAAAGGACGTAACCACCAAATGACGTCACACATACGGCTTAATAATACTAACTCCCTTGCCACCTTTTTAAAAACCATTGGAATTAAGGAAAGGAAAAGTAATTTCTCTGACATGACATTTGAATGAGATTGAAAATTACATCTGTCATATCATTTTTAATATTAGGCAACGGTACCTCCTCATTCCACCGTATGTGTGACGTCATCACACAATTTTTGGTTTTTATTTATTTATATATTCTATTTTCTATAGAATTAAGCAATAATAAATATTCTAAAATTTTTTTTCATAATCAAGATAGCAAAATTAAGAAACGGTATTTTTAGTTTTGTGCGTTGAAAAATATGCAATGTTGTCAATTGTGCACATGTCAACTCTGCACGCGCACTACAAACTCCAACATTCCTGCATCGCGCAATCAAAGTGTTTCAATGACGTACCATAAATATAACGTCCGACTAACAATAGTTGGTCCGGCCGTCCCCGGGCATACAGGAAATTTCCCTTTATACTGGAAGAGCACGATCACCCGCTCTTTCCTATAGTGGTGACCCCTGACAGAACATTGTCAAACTTCCTTCGCTCTCGCAGCACTCCACGTACCACGTCTCAAAGCAAGGCCAGCAATCTTGACACATGACCTGGTCCCGAACAAGGATACCCTGTACTATGGTAACCAGGCAAGGACGTCACAAACATGTAAACACAGTCAGACTGAGGCCACTTATTGTACATATGTACGGCGGCCCCCAGTGGGAATCGAACCTACGATCTCTGTCTTGGTACCCAAGCGCCTTGACGACTCAACCAACGAGGGAATCGAATAATGAGAATAACAAATTAGGTACCAACAAATTTTAAATTGTATCAACTGTGTAAGATTCGTGGAAATAAATATATTCTTATATAGAAAGCCGAGACTTTAGACATTTAAAACGCACCTCTAACGTCTTCGTACTAAACAGGCTGGTCCCAAACTACACTATCTCACAAATAATACTTATGCAGCCTTTTTACGTCCCACTGTAAAGCATAGACCTTCTCTCAGAGAGAGAGAGAGAGAATATGCTTTCAATTTCAAGGGCTGAGGTTTGTGTTTGTATCATCATCATCAACCCATTATGTCCCCACCGAGGGTACGCACCCACGGGTGTCTTCCCTGTGGAAAGTAAAGGCCTCCACCATGGGGGCCAAGTCCGGATTGGTGGAGGCTTACAAGACTAGTGGCTGGTCTAATTTATTTGGCCGCTAAAACACGACAGATTTATGGGTTTTTATACAGAGAAACCGGCCGCTGCTCGCATGTGTTTGGTCTGTACAGCAGTAACGATTTACCTCTAAGATGGTTGTTAAAATAATGCTTAAATTTCCTTTAAGTGGTATTTGAATTTCGAACATCATTGTCATCTAAATAATCATTCGTTATGTGAGCCCTTTTGGCGCTCGTGGCCTAGTCGAACCGAGTGTGTTGCGTTTAGCAACAACGGGCGCGGTCGGGTGCGGGATGAGTTACCGGCCCGTGAATACCGCTAGTGGCATTTTTTCCGAGGCACGTTAAGCCGTTGGTGCCGTGTAATGTAATGGAGTCGTTAAGTCATGCCAGAGGCCTTATGGGCGGCTTGATAACTTCTGACAGTAATTCCCGCCACTGTCTTACAATCCTCCACCAACCCTGACTTGGCCCCCGTGGTAGAGTATGGCCTAACCTTCCTGCGATGCAGAAAGAGACCTGTGCCCCAGTAGTAGGTACAAAAAAGGGTTAATATCGTTTCTTTTCAAAACAAGCTGCTAGGGTAGCACTACGTCCCGATAAAAGTTTTACTCTATTAATGGGTACCCGGCAAATGTAGTGTAGGACGCCCTCCGACCAGAGTGCTTAGTGCGAGTTTGACAGATCCAATCGAATAACTTTACTACCGCGTTAATCGAGCATTGAGTAGTGAGTATGAGTAAGTTAACCGTTCGAACTGGCAAAACGCTACCACAGTACAACGCGCACTCGCGTTTATTCGTGTTTTGGCTGGTAAACGTGTTCACTTCTCAACGTAAACCATTACAACTCGCACTCAGAAATTTTAATTTCCATACTTGTCGCTAGGTGGCGCTTCCTCGATGCCATAGAAATATGAGTTTACGTTAACGCGATCGAGGAGTTAAAAAACTCGCACTAAGCACTCAGGTGGGATGACGATGTGCGAACAACTGCAGGCAGATGCTATATGCGGCAAGCTGAAGACAGGGCGCTATGGCGCTCATTAGGTGAGGGCTATGTCCAGCAGTGGACTACATAATATAGCCTGAAGAAGACGAAGAAGAATGGGTATCGCCATCCTGGTTTATTTTACCGCGTAAAGTGAGATGCCGATACCCGAAAGTGGGATAAAACTTTTATCTTGACCTGTCCCCTAGCAGGATCCATAATGTAACAGTACATCATCATTATCTTCTTTCCTTCTGGCATATTCCAGAACGAGCAGCAGACGAGCTTCAGTAACCCGAAGGGCACGCGACCTATGCCCGCCACGCCGTCCATACCTATGCCGGGAGTCGACAGTAATTCTAATAACAGGTACGTAAATATGAAAGTGAATGAAATTAAAAAAATATAAATGAAATTAAATTAAATGAAATTAAATGAAATTAAGTGAAATTAAATGAAATTAAATGTAAATAAATGTAACTAAATGAAATTTAATGAAAAGGCTCAAAGTAGCGCAGAAACTACGTATTAATTAACGTTGCGATTCGAACTAGGTGTCCATTTCAAAATCTAGATCATTTTGGAGAAAAATTGAAACAAAAAACTCCAAACTTAGTCTTTTCAAAGTCCTTAATTAACAGAGTTCACATAATTAAAATAAAACATAGAACTTATCCATTGTACTGGCGTTAATTCCAGCCATCTTTGGCATCTAAATAATCCTTTTTGTTATAGTAGCCCTTTTGGCGCAAAGTGTGCTTAATACATTTTTTGAACCGCGTTTCAGGCAAGCTTAATATATCTCCAGGGATTATA
The DNA here is from genome assembly GCA_934045075.1 of Yponomeuta sedellus. NCBI lineage: Eukaryota > Metazoa > Arthropoda > Insecta > Lepidoptera > Yponomeutidae > Yponomeuta > Yponomeuta sedellus. The sequence goes on from OW203743.1 coordinate 3,343,939, forward strand.
TTATATAAATAATTTATTATATAACGAAGCGAATACTTGCTGTAAAATTATTTAGTATTAAACTTTATAAAGACAGGATAAAGAGTTTCATTTAGTCGCAGTTTCTAAGCTATTTTGAATTTGAATTTACTTTAATTTTGCATATTAGGGAAAACGACAGTGTCTTATAATATTATTATACAAAAGAATTTGGATTCATCTCACCATTTCTCATGCAGTTTTACATGTAACGTTCAGTTAGTAGTAATTTCTGTGCTGCTTTGAATAAAACATTTTTAATTATAATTTATCTCACAATTTCTCATCTTGCACATGTAACTTTTATTTTCTTTTATTAACTATAGTTCCCACGTTAAATTGAACTTTATCACCTTGAAATAGAGTCCAAAACCAATAAAAAAAACCATACTGCCCATGCCTTATTAAGAGTTAAGTCGCAGTTTCTATTTTGAATTTGAATTTATCTCACCATTTCTTATAAAGTTTTACTTGTAACGTTCGCTAAGTTGCAGTTACTGTGCTACCTTGAATGGAACATTTTTGAATTTGAATTTATCTCAGCATTTCTCGTGTAGTTTCACTTGTAACGTTCATTCAGCCGCATTTTCTGTGCTACTTTGAATAAAGCAGTTGTTCTAATTATAATCTAATGAAATGAAATGAAATGAAAAGGTTTTATTCAAAGTAGCGCAGATACTGCGGCTTAATGAACGTTACAAGTTAAACTAGGTGTCCATTTCAAAATCTGGATCATTTTGGAGAAAAAATGGACAAAAAAACTCCAAACTTAGTCTTTTCAAATTCCTTAATTAACAGAATTTACACAGATACTACAAAACTCGTGAATTTTACATGCTTGAATTCCAGACATCATTGTCATCTAAATAATCCTTAATATTATAGTAGCTCTTTTGGCACAAAGTGTACTTTACACATTTTTTGAACCGCGCTTCAGTCAAACTTAATATATCTTCAGGGATTTTATTGTAGAAGCGATAAATACAGCAAATTTGTATTTATCACACCATTTCTTAGTTTTACTCGTAACTTTCATTAAATCGCAGTTTCTGTGCTTATTTAAATGAAACATAATTGAATTTGAATTTCATTTCACCATATTTTATATAATGTTACTTGTAACATTCATTGAGTGTTGCTTTGAATAAAACTGTGCATACATTTTCATGGACATATTACACAGATCTCGTTAGCCCTAAAGTAGAACTACTTACTGACTTCTATTATAGGTGCTAACTCGACGATAGATTTAAAACAATAAATACACAGAGAACATTCAAGACCCGCGACAAACTAGAAAAGTTCGTTACCTAGTTTCACCCGACCGGGGATCAAACCCGAGACCTTCGGTTTTACAGCAGCGTGCCAAATTGCTGCGCCACCGAGGCCGTTTTATTGTTTAAGTTTGAATTTATGCGACCATTTCTCACCGCAGAGATAGTCAGATATCGACGATCGAGTCGCAACAGGTCCAAATCCCGGTGGTGACGTGCGACTTCGCGTCCGACATATCGACCAGCGAGGCGGGCGACCCGCCGCCCCTGGAGGAGCGGAAAGACACCCTGAAGGTAGATAATAAGGTTCTCTTTCCTTTTTCCTTTCTTAATTTAACAGTAGTACAAATACGCAAGTGATGCAAATTACTTCAGCCAGATGTCGCTGCCTGTAATTAATACAGAGAATATTGTAAAGAGGTTCGAAATTTCGCTGTTGCCGGCACTTGCCCATTATAGCTCAGTTGGGAGAGCGCTGGTACGGTTAGCCAGAGGTCGCGGGTTCGAGTCACGGCATGGGCGGAATTTTTAGCCTCTGAATAGGTTTTTAAAATTGTCCTCAGCACGTGTTAGTGCAACAAAAAAATAATATAACAAATACGAACATCAGTGGGCAGACCAGCGGCATGGTTGGACGTTTTTGAGCCGGAGGAGGGTCTGTGGATGGGGATGGCAAGAGATCGTGAGCAATGGCAGCAGTGGGCAGCGGTGGGCTGATAATGATGATGAAAAAAATCTTTTCATTTTCGTATTTTGTATTCATCATCAATGAATACAAAATACGAATATGAATTGATTTTTTTATTACACACTATTTTTATTTTTAATGCACTAACCCGTGCTAAGGAACAATTTTAAAAACCTATTTAGAGGCTAAAAATTTCACCCATGCCGGGATTCGAACCCGCAACCTCTGGCTATCCGTACCAGCGCTCTACCACTTGAGCTCAAGTGGTAGAGCGCTGGTACGGATAGCCAGAGGTTGCGGGTTCGAATCCCGGCATGGGTGAAATTTTTAGCCTCTAAATAGGTTTTTTGATTTTTTTATGTCGCAATGAGGTCCTTGAGAAGTATGTGTAGTATTACTTTGAATGACAGGATACGCAATAGTCTGATTAGAGAACGTTGTGGACTGAAAGAGGATGTTGTGACTAGAATTGAGAAAGGAACGTTGCGATGGTTTGGACACGTGGAGAGGATGGAGGAAGAAAGATTGACGAAACAAATATATATTGCGAATGTGAGTGGAAGGGTTAGTAAGGGACGTCCCAGGCGGTCATACATCGACCAAATAGGGGATGTATTAGCAAAGAAGATAAAAAGTACCCGGAACCGGCGTGCGTGCATGCAACGACTTATGAACGTTGATGATACGAAGTTGATCTGTCAGGATCGTGGCAAGTGGCAGTCCCTGGTCTCTGCCTACCCCTCTGGGACACAGGCGTGAGGTTATGTATGTATTTATGTCTTTTTATGTAGCCTATAAACGTCCCATGTAGGGCACAGGCCTACGCTCAGAGGGCTTAATTCCCACGCGTGCCCACCGCGGATCGTCAGTTTCAAGCGCTGAGGTAGTTGAACACCTGAGACACTCAGGCTTCCTCACGATGTTTTCCTCCACAAAAAACTATATTATAATAAAAAGTGTACCTGTACACAGATAGTGTCAGGTTCGTGGGTCAGGAGATGGGTAACGTGACCTAGGCGAACCGAATGATCGGAATCAATCACTTGAGTTTAGTAACAACAGGCGTGGTCAAGTGCAAGATGGGTGACCGTCCTGTTAAGCCGTTGGTGCCCGCTGCCATGTAATGGCAGTTGTTAAGCCATGTATTTGGCCTTATGGGCGGCTTGATAACTTCTGACATTAAGACCCGCCACTGTCTTACAATCCTCCACCAACCCGGACTTGGCCCCCGTGGTGGAGTATGGCCTAATCTTCCTGCGATACAGTAAGGACCCGTGCCCCAGCAGTGGGGACATACAAGGGTTGATAACAAATGGGTAACGGAGCGGTGGTATCGGAGCGGTAGAACGCTGGCTTTTCATTTGTGAGGTTGTGGGTTTGAATCCATGTACCAATGTTTTTGTTTTCATACTTGCGTGAAAGTATAAAGTTTAAATAGCAATAACACTCGCTAAATGTGAAGAAAAAACATCGTGAGGATACTTGAGTTTCAGAAATTTTCACATACTTACATCAGATCCGATCGAAAATTTATAGAATTTTTTTTCTACAATTTTTTTGCCCCGTTTTCTTTAAAGCTAGCGTCATAGACTTCCAAATCATGCTTAAAATGTCCCCTTGAAATTCGTCAACCGATTTCGGCACACGCTATTTTGGGAGCCTTAACAAAAGTAAACCTTGCAAAACAAACTCAAGAAGGATCGCAAAGTATTAGAAGAGGTTAATTTTTAGATACCTACTTATTTATCGGCCTAAGCAGAATTTGTAATATTCACAATCAATTTCTAAACATGGTCGAATTTGGGTTATGCCCAAACTCGACCCTGTTTCTCGTATTTCGGTTATTTTATTGCACGCATTTTAGCCAACAACAAGAAATCTGCGGATTGGTAGAGTACGAGAAATTGGGTATCAGACTCCTAACCATCTCATATTATAGTCCATTTATGTAGGTAATTAAAAAAATGGAAACAATCTTGATACGATTTTTATCGAAATACATACTTCATAATTTAAAATATGTACATTTAATTTAAATATGAAACAACACTTAATTTCACCTTGAATTCGTAAACTCTGATTCTGATTTAAAAAGTGTGTCTTTCGATAAAAAGACGTATCAAGATTGTATAGATTTTACGAAGTACCTAACTTATATATAAAATACCTCCACCAATCCGGACTTGTTCCCCGTGGTAGAGTATAGCTTATACCTTCCTCAGGGAAGAGACCCGTGCCCCTCGGTGGGGACATAATAGGTCGATGATGAAGTACCTAAACAAATAAACCCCTCAGGTTTAAGCAGCTTGGTACTCATGTAACCCACTCTGTATAAAATTATGTCATAAATAAAAAAAAAAAATATGGACTATACTTAGACTACACCAAATATTTGAAACATCTTATTCTCCTTACAGGTTGTAACATCGGCGCAGGTCACGCGCAACCCGCTAGCCACCTGCCCTCTTAGAAGCTCAACTCTTTCTGTGAACGGAGAACTGCAGCTACAACAGCAGACGAGGTGTCGAGCGCCCAGCGTCAACATTGACACCGACATGGTGTCAGAGTTTGACCCGTCCTCCTCAGACTCGGGCGTAGTCAGCCGCTGCGCAGTCGTGAAACCTCTAAAACTGAGAATATGCCAGCCAATATTCGGCAAGAAGACCGAAGTGAAGAGGAAACATGAAAAGGCGCACAGTAAAAAGGCCGAACTAGAACCGGCGATACCGAAGCACAAGCCCCGAGACCCGGAAAGGGAAAAGAGAAGGATAGCAAGAAAGAAGGAGAAGCGAGCGACGCTGATTCTCGGCCTGATAATGGGGAGTTTCATAGCATGCTGGCTGCCTTTTTTCTTTCTTTATATTCTAAAGGCGGCGTGCAGAGTGTGCGTCATACCGGGAAGTGCGTTCGCCATAGCCTTCTGGCTTGGCTACATGAACTCTGTGTTGAACCCAGTGATCTACACGATATTCAATAAGGATTTCCGGAGGGCGTTCAGAAGAATACTGTTCAAGTGATGTTTGGCATACCTGTGCTGCTACAGATGCGTGGCCAATCGCATCATGTTGGCTCAGCAACGGGCAGCACCGGGTCTTTACAATGTTCGTTAGGAAAATGAATAAAAAATCATTGTGTCATCTCTCATCGGACTTCGCTTCTCGCTCGCTGTGCTTCGACCGACTTAGTGGTGACTTTTCAATTGCTGTAGTTTACGTACTGTGCTACTTTTTGCCGAGTGTTTAAATTAGGAACGGTTTTCAATGACAGCACTCAAAGATCTGGCTTTGACACTAAAGGTATTTCATATTGATATTTATTACACAACATTTTTCATAACCTTTATATGTTTTTAAGTTCACTTCAGAGGTAATTACTAACGATCTGCAAGCGTAAATGTGATTCTTAAGAGTACAAACACCACGGCACCAAAAAAATTTTGTTACATAAACAAAAGTCAGTAATTATTTGGAATTAACAATTTCTTTTTCATCATTGTCTTTTATGACTATTCTATAAGTGACACTATTTAGACCACATTTAGAGTAACCAAACACTCAAAGCCACGGTAGTGACAGATCTTGTGCCTGCAATGAAAACTCGTTCTTATTTTTGACGCATTGTACTTTTCTAAGTGACTTTTTACGCTAGTGATTTATCCCCAGTGCTTCTAAAGTGGAAACTGGAAGCTTGTGATTAAGTGCATTTTTGAACAATTCTGGATCCAAAGTGCTTCTTTTGTGAATTTAAGTGGCAGTTTTACTATGTGAACTAAACATTAAAATATTACTTAGAAATTCAAGTGATCCTTTGACCACAATAATCCATTTGCTAAACTTAAGAAATAGTGGATTTCTGAATCAAATTGATCATCTAGAACTGTTTGTCAGCGATGGAACAAATTAGTACCTAAAATCAACGTAATGTCTATTTGTATGATAAGACATTTAACATTTTAAGTACCATACATAACTAGATGAATTTTTAGGATTTGATCTGCTTTTTTGTAGGATTTTTATCAATAGCCAGACTTTTCATATAGTAACAATTTAATATACCATTATATTTTAAGCATTAATAATAATTAAAACTGTTTCTATACGGATGTATGCTCGTTTATTACATTTTTACAATTTTCCAACGTTTCGGCACTTTTCCAGGTGCCGTGGTCTCGGATGACTGAGGTGGTAGGCGTCTTTTTGAAAGCATTAACGGTTAGTTTACTACCCTCGGCAAAAATTACAAAAGTTAATTATGGAGTTACGTTCCAAAATAGGTAAATCAAAGATTTTATATAAAGTCAACAATATTGATTATTAGTTTGAAGTTAAAAATTAAATTAATAAAACCAATTATTTTACATGAACTAAAAATATTGATTACTAATTGAAATTAAATTAACTCTACAGTCACACTTTTAGCAAGGAGGTCTCATGCACTTAAGCACTGGTTCCCATGCTGCCGGTATATTCCAACCCCGATCTCTATTGAAATTTGGATGCCGGCGGATCTCTATTGCCTCGCGTATCATTCTATAGTATAGAAACAGTTTTAATTATGTCTAGTGCTCGTGTTAACCTTAGAAAATACTATAGCATTAATAATGTTTTGCCATTCATTGTGAAAGCTAGAGGTAGTTAAACAAGCTTTGGAATTTACATTGCCGTACGTAATTTACTAGTTTGTTTTTAGGTTGCAAAACCAGACCTACCTAAAAGGTAATAGAAATAATGTTAGAAAAAAATCTGCAAAATCACTAATGGATTTGAAATATTAGATTACCTATATAATTTATATAACAATTGTAACTTATGAAAGTCATTCCTTAAAAACTTATTGTAGGATTTTGATAGCTTTAAATCCATAGCAGTTTCTAGTAGAAACATTTTATCAAATAAATCAATTAAATAAACACTTAATAAAATGACACTAAACAAAATGCGTTAAATTGGTACCTAGTGTCAGTTTCAACGCTTAAAACCCTCAAAATATCGTCATTTTAGATGTTATTATGTTCATAGTTTTATTACCAAATTTATTTAAAGTTTCATTCCATGGAACTTTTAATTGCTTGGCTGATTCTGTAGTTAAAAAACATAGGCAACAGGTTAAAACCCAGGTTAATTGCATAGTTTGTTGCTTATATAACCCACGGAACATTTTCATACCTACTTAAATCAAAATATTGCATATTGCATAAACTTATACGCTTAAAATGTGTACAAATAATATTTTATATATCGACTAAATCTATACGTTTTTAGGAATTTGGTTAATCACTCTTCATTTTCATAAAAAAACAAATGATAACTATGATCATTGTAAAGATACGATGCTTAAATTATAAAGCTGTCTTATATTGTGATCGATAACTCGCTTGAACATTTTTACAAAAATAACTTGTTGGTAGGTTTATTATCGAATTAATAATTATTTTGTGAAGTTCTTTTCTACTGTTTTCTAGTTATTTTCATTATCTCTATTACTTAGTAATATGGTTAGATTTTATAAACATAATATTATCGAACTTTACCAAACAAATTCACATATTCAATCAATTTATCGTTCACATTATGACCAGTAAGCTGATTAAATTAGAACAGCTGTTAAAATTTGTGACTGTGCCTCTGTGCCTATCAATTGAGCACTTCACAATAATGACGATGCACTAAATAGAAAAATATACCATTCAATTCTAAAAAATATAAAAAGAGTAGGTTAAGTTTTTTACTTAGTTAAGTGGTAGTATTTATTTGTAGCGCTGGTCGCAGTATGAATTTCATTTAAAAAATAATCTTCTTAAATTTTCACAGTTTGATGTAATGGTCGGACCTATGTAAAATATTAAGTGTTTGTGTAGAAGTTTAAACTTAGCAATATACCTATTGTTTGTGTAGTAAAAATATTAACTTTTATAAAAACCAAATGAGAACACCAAAAGTAATAATCCTAATTAGATAAGATCTCGAATTTGTGCTGAATTTCTTTTCTTTGTCTGTCACTAGAGTTTTATTACATATTTTGTCTTATATTTTTATTTCAACTAAAGAAAAAATATAAGTAAGAAAAGCAAAAAACCAAACTTATGATTAGAATTAGTTTTTTTTCTTATAAATTGAAAAAAAAAACACCTACGACTACGACTGAATATAGTTTATATCTTTATCATCCTGCGTGAAGAAATGTACATAACCTATTTTAAATATAAAACTTAGCGTTAATAATAATGTACCATATTAGTAAAATTGAACAACAACGAGAAATTAATTCTAAATCCATGTGTAAACTAGGTCTTGTATTGCTAAACTTATAAAGTACTTAATGTAATTATAAATGTAAGTCTACCGATAATGCCACAACACCATTGCCGTAATTGTAATTGAAAATATAAGTAAATGTATGTACTAAATCTTTCGTAAGAACAACACATTGTAGACTTTTAGTCCGGATCTACTTACGGTGTTGTTATGTCGGAAGAGTCCGACCAGGTTTCGCTCCGATTCGCAGAGCTTTATCATAGTGAGCAGAGCTCGCGACTGTGAGACGAGCAACCGACGACGCGAGCTCAGTCTCTGCTCACCATGATTAAGCTCTGCGAGTCGGAGCGAAATCTGGTCGGACTCTTCCGATAACAACACCCGTAACTAGATCCGGACTAAAAGTCCAAATGTATGTAAATTCTATTATACATAGATAACATTATTGTGTATTACACAGATACCTACTCAGTGAATCATAAAAGCAATAGAATGAAAACAATATTCTTTCTTTCTTAAACGTTCATATTATAGTCTTCCAAGGTGTATGTGATCTTAAAAGAATTTTATATTCAAAAATTTATTTCGATATTTAAGTTCGATTCAAAACTAAGTGTTATATTTATAAATGTTACATTTTTTCTGTCTTATATTTTCTGTAGGTTAATTGTTTGTGATTAGAATAAAATATATTTATTTCGAAAGCCTTAATTTTGGTGAGGTTGACAATGTGAGGTAAGTTTTAATGTGGAGTAACAAAACAATAATCCTTTTAGTTAATAACTAGGCTAACACAACTATGCACAGAGCCCTTGCAAGTTGTGGAAGGCCTACTTATACTGAACAGGATATAATTTAAAAAATCAATAAAATTGTTTACGCAAACACTTGGTGTAAGCAGATGCTTGCTCTAACAATTTTAGCAAATTACTTTAATTTTTATAAACTTTTATTCGGCTTTAAATAAATCAAATATTATAATAAACTAACTTATCTAAAATTCAAGTTTACTCCAGAAATATTGATGAATATACAGGTTTTTGTAAATTTCTTGTAAACAATAAATTCTTATATTGTAGAAAAAGGCTTGTTTTAAAATTCTAAATAAAATTAAATACAATTGTAAGTAATTAAGCTATAATTCTATGAAATCTATATTCAATAAACTAGAAACTTGTTCAATAAAAAGTTGTTCTAAAGTACTGTTTATATTATTATGAAATAACACCTACCTATCTAGGATTTGTTACATATTTAATTTTAAATTCATAATGTGTTATGTTTATAATGTTCTTTATAAAAATGAAAATAATATGATTATTATTATTATTGAATAGTGATCGTCTAAGTATATACGATAACTACTAAAATCTTATTGACTCAAATGTAAATGAAATAATATACGAAGTACCAAATATACAAATTTTAATCTTTACATTGCCGTTTTAATTCCTGTATGTTGTTCCATTGCTCATGAAAACCATGGCTAGACCAGTATACGTTCTATAACATTATGAGTTCAAGCAGTGACATTAAAGATAAAATACTTTTTTGTAGTATCTCGTAGGTAAGTAGCAGGAAGATTAGGCCATACTCCACCACGGGGGCCAAGTCCGGGTTAGTGGAGGATCATAAGACAGTGGCGGGCCTTACTTTCAGAAGTTATCAAGCCGCCCATAAGGCCGCTGACATGGCTTAACGACTGCCATTACATGACAGCCAGCACCAGCGGCTTAGCGGGCCTTGCGAAGCGAGGAAGCGCTCGGAAAAAATGCCACTAGCGGTAGTCACGGGATGGTCCACTAGCACCTGACCGCGCGTGTTGTTGCTTAACCCTAGTGAATTATTCAGATAACTCGGTTCCACTAGACCACGAGTGCATCAGGAGAGTGATACCTACAAGTCTTCCAGAATTTACTATAATTCCGGCCCAAATCAATTTTGCTGACAGAAATAGTAGTGCTCTTGCTAGAGCAACTATCTTTTTTTATTGTATTCTTTGGAAATATTTCCACACTTCTTGACATTCTTACAAACTAAATTCACGTGTTTCCACGTAATGAGTTTAAAATTATTCTCTCCGTAAGAACCATCCTCGTACTTCACGGAATATTCTAAAAAAAGAATTAGCGAAATCGTTTCAGCTGATCCCGATATTTGCGCTTACCAACACACTCAGCGATTCATTTTTATACTATAGAGAAGAATATTACATCCCATAGTCAAACGCCGGCCTTAATTTGAGGTACTAAGTTCGCGTTCCACGTAGAGATGCAGAGTTCGCGTTCACAACTTGCACTAACTTCGCGAATGTGAGAGCGAATTGATAAGTGAAAATCTTATCCCGCAACCCGGCTGGGACTGCGGTCTACGGAAACAGGGTCAAGTATTCCGAGGACAGACTTTTCCGTTTCGTTATTTTTATTCTTTACTACCTATGCCCGCGGTGTTACCTGCGGTTTATTAGAGAAAATAAATTGTAGAAAGTATAAACAGTAAAAGATATTTTCCCGCAGTAAAATGTCACGTATGTGTTAATCCAGGATGTCAGCTTACTCCACACCAAATATTATTAAAATGGATCCAGCCGTTTAGACGTGAAGAAGTAACAAACATACACACTCACAAACTTTCGCATAAATGCGAAAGTTTGTGAGTGTGTATGATAAATTTATAATATTAGTGTGGTTATCTCACTTGTTGGCATAGCGGTTTATGCACGTGACTCTTGGCGTGACTACTTAACACAGATTCCCACAAGGAATCGAACCTATAATCTGTGTAACCCATAGACTAGGTTCTAAAAATAGTTAACACATTGGAAATTATGGGCCGATTCAGACCTGTCTCACCATAGTTGGGGGGTGCGGGTTTATGGTTTAAACTATTGCTCAAGGTGAGTGTTAGAGTAGACTGTATATTGTGGTTAATAATTAGAATTAGTTACTTAGGTCTAGCTGTAGTAAACCACTAGCACTTGTAACAACAACGTTCTAATGGATAAAAGAATGACTGCTGCTTGCGGAGAGACCCAGGAGATGATACAGCAGTTTGATAGTAAGGAAGCACGCACGTACCTGGTGTCTTCTGAAGTCCAGGAGTTGAGAATCAGCGCCTAGGCCGAGTTTGACCTGGGCGCACCACGTGGCAGCGCAATTGTTCGATAACAGCACTAAATTCCACTTATTATGTAACACGTACAGGTTTTGCACACAAATTAGCGTTTATTTCATAAGGATTACAAGGATTTCATCCTTAATTAAATCATACACAGTAGCTATGATCCGAGCTCATTCTCGGCGGAAAAACGTCTGACTTTTTGTTCGGTGAGAGCATCGGAGCCAATCGGCCGTCAGAGAGAGACGGTGCTGCGTGTGTGCGTGTGTGTGGAAAGGAGAAAGGAATAGGAATACGATGTTACAAGCACTGGATTTGGATTGTCCAATAATAGAGCTACAATATCCTCACCGTGGTTAACACAGTTCTTAAGATTTTTCATGTTCACTTTTAGATAAAAACGTATTATAAAACAAGTTATGATTTTTATTCCATTGGTGGCGCTAATTTACGCTCCTAAGTGCTTTAAGTTAAACTTTTGTGTGTTATAACTCACGCGACACACGATATTAATTAAAAAAATATAATTTAATGCCGTTTGTACACTACAGGACGCACGCCTTCTCTCAAAGAGAGAGTATGTACCTAATTACCACGTGTGATTATTATAAAAAGGCAATTTTATTTATTAAAACGCGATTCCTCTAAAGTACTCTTTAAAGTGAGTTTGGGAAGCTGTAAAGCGGTTTGTAAATAATAAATCAGGAGACTCTCTGTTTTATCAATTTTATTTATAATAGTAACAGAAAACTTGATCAAAAAATTGAATAAGCAGGTAAAGGACGATTTATGAAGCCGGTTCTGGTTGTAAAAATGTAAAGTAGTATGCCAAAAAATTAAGGAAATCTCAAAAATGGGTGACGTACCCCCTTATTCATAATAGTCTGTTAACTTTAAGCAATGCTTATTCTCACTCTGTCCTCTTCTATTGACCTAAGTCAGAATGAAAGAGAACACTCTTTAGCAGCTGTTTTAAGCTAGCGGACTATTAGGAATAAGGGGGTTAATTTTTAATTTTGATAATGATAGCATTAAAGAAATACAAAAAAAATTGTGCAAAGACGTCTGCACCGCGACTAGTTTATTTAGTCTGTGGTTACGTTTTTTCCTCGTAAAATCTCCATAACAGACATTTTTGACAGTCTTTGTAAAATGAGCCTTTTGCAATCGAGGCAAAAACATATATGGTTAGTGTCACTTTTCGTGTAGAATCCCTGGTTTTCACTACCATGCTTGATGGAAACTGGATGGAAGCATATCGGCCTCTGTAGTAAATGACAACTATACCACTACTCGCGAGTTTTGCAGAAGGAATAGTCCCCATTTCATTAGGGACAGTTCATATTGGTATTTGCTGAGATTTTCTAAATTATAACTGTCTCTTAAACATCATTTCGTAAAAGTCGTAGAACGTATCGTGCTGATTGATTTGAAGAAGTTTATTCAAATAAAAATACAGAAGTTGGTTTCTGCCAAACTGCATAACAGATGCTTTTGGTTTTACAAATTAAACTACTCTTATAATTATGCTTATAGCGTCTCTTAAAATTTCTCCAAAAGGACTGAGACAGAATTATGTTTACTTATTTTGTTACCAATTATTGTAAATGGAAACTGGAAGGAATGTCATCAGTCGACAGTTGTTTTTTTGTGGTGAATCTGTTATTTTTTGGTGGCGAATGTGTTACATACATGATTGTAAATATATCTAATAGTCTAAAACTTATACCCCCGTATTCATAATAGTCTGATAACTTTAAGCATTGCTAATTCTCACTCTGTCTTCTTCTATTGACCTAAGTTAGAATGAGAAATAACAGTCTTTAGCAGCTGTTTTAAGCTAGCGACCATTATGAATAAGGGGATAGAGTTTAGTCGGCTGACAAGAAGACAACTCAATACGTGCGGAGTCAACAGAGATGCGGTTTTTTTCACGACATTTTCCTTCACATTAGCGTGTTGTATTGATATTACACTCGTGTGCTTTCGGCGAAAACTAGAGCCTACTCTAGAGCCTGAGGTTTACAAGCTAACAGACTGTAGTTTAGTTTATTTATTTTTATTTTATTTCGACCAAATAGGGGATGTATTACCAAAAGGAAAGATAAGTAGCCGGCACCGGCGTGCGTGCATGCAACGCCTTATTGAACGTTGATGAAGCGAAGGTGATCTGTCAGGAACGTGGCAAATGGTATTCCTCTGCCTACCCCTCTGGGATACAGGCGTGAGGTTATGTTTGTATGTATTTTATTTAAGATGTACAATGGCCGATTTCTGAATAAAAATTTCACTACATAAATACTTTAATAACGTTCTGGCACGTGTCTTTGCTGAAAAATTCGAAGAGACAGCACCACAGTTAAGTATTTATTTAGCGAAATTCTTATCAGAAACTGGCTCCATAGTCGGATTTTTTCTATTGTTCATCCATTATTATTGGCAATATTTTGAAATTGTAAACAATGTTAATCATCATCATTGACCCATTATGTCCCCACAGAGGGGCACAGGTCTCTTCCCTAAGGAAGGTATAGGCCATACTCTACCTCGAGGGCCAAGAGAGGATTGGTGCAGGCTTGCAAGACTAGTGGCTGGTCTTACTGTCAGAAGTTGTCAAACCTCCCTAAGGCCTCTGACTTGGCTTAACGACTGCCATCTTTCGACGGCAGCCAGCACCAACTGCTTAAAGTACCTTGCGAAGCACGCGGAACCGCTCGGAATAATGCCACTGGCGTTAGCCATAGAAAGTTTACCCATACATGCACTGAACGCGCCCTGTATTGCTTAACCTTCGTGATCGTTTAAGATCACTCAGGCAGCCGGGACTACGGGCGATTCAGTGAATAAACAATCTTAATGATTTGATTCAGTTGAATAAGCTCTAAACGTGCAATATTAAGGTACGACACGACGCAACAGCAATATAATACGCCCCTAACACGCCCACGGCCCTAACACTAACTGGATCGCACAACGCCTTATGTACACAGACCCTTACCAGCATCAAGTTAGGGCAAAGACGTCGCATGGGACGTGTCCCGCCGCGAACTAGCTGCTAACTTAATTGAAAATGCGATCTCAAAATTTATGTTTGACCCCATGTTGATAAGTCGGGCGCGGTGGGTGTATACCTTATTCATGTAAGGCGCCGGAGTGTAACAGTAGGTGTACAGAAAGGGAGCTCACCTGGGAATCTGGCGATCGTAACCGTGGATTATGCGCGCAGTGTTCCGGTGATTTTAGTCAGTTGACCCTCAGAGGGGTCCCCTACGTAGTTTCGATAGCCGTTGTTGCGAAAAACGTTGCATCGAATTTTTTTCCCGCTGCCTCATAAGTTCGAAAGCTTATGGACTCGAATGCTGTAGTGGCGAAAGACGCTGTTTCGAAAAACATTTTCACTGCCTCATACGCTCGAATGCTTGTCATTTCGATTCAGGTCATGAGTTGCGAGAACGAGTAAAGTTATTATTGTATTAATTTAATGGCATTTTTCTAAGCGCTTTCAGGCTTCGCAAGGCACGTTCACCCGTTGGTGCCGCCTGTCATGTAACGGCAGTCGTTAAGCATTGTCAGAAGCCTTATGGGCGGCTTGATAATTTCTGACAGTAAGGCCCGCCTTACAATCCTCCACCAACCTGATCTTGGCCCCCGTGGTAGAGTATCATGGCCTAACCTTCCTGCCATGCAGGAAGACACCAGACATACAAGGGGTTGATATCATTTAGCCCGAAAAAACGGAACACAAAGTAACCCAATCCGATTTACCTTACGGGATCCCAAAACCATTGTCAGTTCTCAGCTATGAATAGACCATAAAAACTTCAAGTAACTCACTTAAAAGTTAAAATATTCGATGTGATTTGAAACTTAGCGAGGTAAGCGTGGAAAGTACTAAGGAGAGCCCATTTCCATTGTAACCCCGTACTTAGAAAGTTTCAATAATGTCGTATGCACTTTACGGAAGTTTAAATTGTGCAACTCAAAAGTAAATTAACTCGAGAGTTCCGGAACTACGCTCCGGGTCAGGGGCGGACTTAGGATTCCTTTTTTGGTATGCAACAAATTTATAAATGTACGCAACCTAATCAAACCATTTACGTAAATCCTAGGTTGTTTATTATTATATTTGTCTTAATAAAACATAAATAACTTAGATCCGCCGGCATCCAAATTTCAATAGAGATCGTGGTTGGAATATACCGGCACCATGGGAACCAGTGCTTAAGTGCATGAGACCCCCTTGCTAAAAGTGTGACTGTGGAGTTAATTTTAATTTCAATTAATAATCAATATTTTTAGTTCCTGTAAGATAATTGGATTTATTAATTTAAATTTTTAACTTTAATTACTAATAATCAATATTGTTGACTTTATATAAAATAATTGAAAAACCTATTTTGGAACGTAACTTCATAATAAACTTTTGTAATTTTTGCCGAGGGTAGTAAACTAACCGTTAATGCTTTCAAAAAGACGCCTACCACCCCAGTCATCCGAGACCACGGCACCTGTAAAAGTGCCGAAACGTTGAAAAATTGTAAAAATGTTATTAACGAGCATAAATCCGTATAAAAACAGTTTTAATTATGTCTAGTGCTCGTGTTAACCTTAGAAAATACTAATCCTTAATTATATATTAAAATAGTAAAAAAATACAAATTGAAAATCGTTTTGAGGAGTGGTAACGAATCAACAATTTTGTTCACAATCAACCGTTTAGAACATTTATTATTTTCCGTCTTTGTTTCTATCTACAAACTGAAATTAATAGATTTGATAGAAACTTTGCCTCAAAATTTGTTTAGTTGAACGGAGTGGAAAACGGAAGAAATAAATATTGAAGGCCAAAGTCCTTAGTTGGTAAGAACAGTAGCACAAACACTCGAATGCTACAGGCACGGGTTTGAAACTCACTTCTTTACAAAGGAATGTGACCTGGCTTCCAAACTCCAGGCCCAAGAGTCTTATCGTAACATAGTTTTTCAAGAGAATGGTATAAACACGATGGGTGTTATTTGCCTCAATTTGGTAGTCTACAAAGCAACAGCAGTACAATTTCATTCCAGGGGTTTAACGTGCAAATTAAATAGGCATTTCCGGGAAGAAGATCGATCGATCGGATCGGATTAAATAGAACGGGTTATAACATTGCAATGCAATTGGTTACTAGACTACCTATAGTGTAAATGAAATAACCATTACCGGACTAATATGACTCTATCGAACAACTATGCATTTTAGTGACTCGCCCCCAGTTACCTTAACGGCCAAAGGGGATTTTTGTTGTTTCAGTTTCCCAGGAGCACCGCCTGGACGCGGCCCTGCCCCGCGTTAAGTTCCAAACTCACTCTGCAGGAGATCTGCTTAAGACTTTACGTAATTAGGAGCTGGCTGGGCTTTGTCTTAATGCAATACAAATAGATATTGTTTATCTGTTGCGACGACGGTGCTTCGTCGCATCGGGCTTGTTAATGTTGAGATGACAGCCACTGAGGTTTTGGTTATGACTACCGCTAGTGGAATTTATTCCAAGCTCTTCCGTGCTTTGCAGGGCACGTTAAGCCGTTCATGTCATGTGATGGCAGTCGTTAAGCCATGTCAGAGGTCTTGTGGGTGGCTTGATAACTTCTGACAGTACGGCCCGCCCCTGTCTTACAATCCTCCACCAACCCGGTATTGGCCCCCGTGGTGGAGTATGACCTAACCATCCTGCTATGTAGGAAGAGACCCGTGCGCCAGCAGTGGGGACATACAAGGGTTGATATCGACGAGGATTTAGTTAGCTTAAGAAACTTTCAAGCTGAAGCTTAAAAGAGAATAGAAGATAAAGAAGATCTTCTTAGATTCTCTTCTTAATTAGATTAAATCCTACTTCTTTAATTTACTCAAAGATCGTTGATAATATAAAATAGTCTGTAGTGAATATTTTACAAGGCAAAACAAACATCACTACAGATAAAATAAAACAGCTCTAGGGGCCGCTTGTGAAGTCCCTTAATTCTAGGATTAGGACAATTTTGACAGCTTTTTGTGTTGAGAATCCGGTTTAGATTGTTTAAAATCAAGAATTACGAGCTTGTGTAATCGGCTCTAGGAGTATTTTAGTGGAATTGTGTATGTATAAATAAGGCCATCAAGTAATCAAATGGAATAGAGCCTATTTAACAACTTCCCTGTTCAAGAGTCGTGTATGACTCGGAAGAGTGTATTGGAAAAAAAATATTCACATTTCTCACATTTGACTCATTTTCATTACATCTTTAGACTTAACAACTATCTAACTATGAACGTGGGGAATTGGAGTTGAATTGTATCTTGGACAGGGAAGTTGTTAATAATAAAATTTGCATGCAAAATCACAAAAAGGTAGATTAGGTGCATATGTGTATGTATTGTGTATGGTACATGCAAGGGCACTCGATTTCAAAGCAAACATTACAGTGATCGCCATTCTTAGACATTTCATTTTGCAAATAAAATTGTCTATATTATTTTAAATACAATTACAGTTTTGAATACCTATTTAGAGGCTAAAATTCCACCCATGCCGGGATTCGAACCCGCGACCTCTGGCTATCCGTGCCAGCGCTCTTTCCAACTGAGCTAATGGGCGACTCACCGGCATCAGAGAAATTTCGAACCTCTTTACACTATTCTCTGTATTACGTACAGAATTTTAGCCTCTAAACAGATTTTTCAAATTCAAATTCAAATTCAAATTCAAATTAATTTATTTGTGGATCATAGGTAATTATTTTACATAATTGGTGGTCAGTCTTAAATTACAGATCACTATGGTCCTACCAGTACATAGGCATACAAATATAATAAAGTTATTAAGAGGGTAAACAAGTTACAATGAGTCATTTAGAAAGTCTTCAATTTTATAATAACATTTTTCAACAAGTAGATCTTTTAATGTCTTTCGAAATACATCTACATTTAGTTCTTTGTACAGTGTTGGTATCTTGTTAAAGATTATAGGCGCCATGCACAAAATACTTTTTCGCATCATAGTAGTTTTAGCTGGATATGGGCGTAGTCTATTTTTATTGCGGAGGTTCCTATGTATCGTGTCTCCTAGAGAATGAAATAGATGAGGGTTGTTCCGTACAAACATAGCTACCTCAAATATATATAAACACGGAAGTGTCAGAATTCGGTGGGTATGAAACATGGGCTTGCAGCTTTAACTACAGCTTGAAACTACAGATGTCAGTGAATTAGTAATGTCATTGTTATAATTGTTTATATTATCATTATATTTAATAGTCATGGTGCTGTCATCAGCAAATAATGTCATTGGGTGCACAATTGTCTTCGGTAAATCATTAATATAGATAATAAATAGAAGGGGTCCTAATACGCTACTTGAGGCACGCCATATGTTATATTCCGCACGTAAGATCTGTGTAGCTCTTCATTTTTTGATGTTTAACCCTTCTAGCGCCACGCGCGCTCGGAAAAAAGAAAGTTCAAAGGTACCGCATAGTGCAGGGTCATTTCGCACCGCCATTTTTTTGCATCTTTTTTGTGAACACAGTTCCGCATTTCTCAAATTAGAGAAAGTACTACGTAATTATTCAATAAGTGTTATATATCACTACAATCTGCATAAAATTCCCTATCCGGTTATTATACTTGTAATGCTAATAAAATTATCAATAAACTTACATGATATTCAAATGACGAGATGAATTTCACTATCCACGCCATTTTGACACTACTTTGAACTTTGTCTCACTATTTTCACTAATTACTCATTCACTAGCACTCAACTAACACTTATAATATGATCTGCATATTATCTATTACTGTTTACACAATTTTCATACTCTAATTCACCAAAATAAAGCTATAAATGAATAATTACCAGGAAGAGGTAAAATGACACTGACCGCCCATACAAGCGGCACAATCCGGGCTAAAAGTTCGAGGCTTTTTTCACTTTCTTTTCCATCAAATACAACGAAACTATTATTTGAATCATAATCTACACACTTTTCCCAGTAATTTGATATATAACACATGAACAAATACGCAGCGTTGCCTTCTCTAAATAACTTATAAAACTTTAGCGAGCGGAGCAACTCACGACGAAAACGCAAAATGGCGTCTGACCTAGCAAGCTCATGTGGTTTCGATGATAATTAAATTTTTTTCCACGTCACGTCATTTGATTGGTTGGCGAAAGTAATCCTTACTAACCATTGGCCAATAAAACAACAGATATTGTCCATAGAGAATGCACAGAGCATAGATAAAAAGAGTCCAATCTGAGCGTTGCATAGTGTACATACGTCTGTACACTAAGCGCTTGGGGGATTGCGCGCGGCCGGGCTGATTAGTGTACAGACGTATGTACACTAAACGCGAGAAGGGGTAGTTTAGACTTGAGATTTCAACTATTTGGCGGCGATTTGAGAGGTACGATTCAATTAGCTTAAGAACATTGCCTCGCACCCCATATGATTCGAGTTTTTTTATTAAAGTTTTGTGGTCGACATAGTCAAAAGCCTGGGTCATGTCGCAGTATATTGAGCAAACGGGAGTGGTCTTGTCAACCTGACAGATGACTTGTTTTATAAAATCAAATACTGCCATATTTATTGAGTTGTTACGCCTGAAGCCTTTTTGTTCGTGACAGAGTAGATTGTTAGTTTCGAAATAGTTGTTCATTTGGCCGTATATATATTTCTCAAATATCTTTGAAAATATTGGTACTAATGCAATCGGTCTATAAAATTGCATTTCTTCTTTATTATCTTTTTTAAATATTGGTTTTGTAATAGTCAGTTTAAGGTCATCAGGAAATATTCCTTTTTCAATAGATACATTGATTATATGGCTCAAGGGATAGCAAATTATATCATTTACAGATTTTATTATTTTTGTTGAAATTCCGTCATGTCCAACGCTATTTGTATTTTTTAAGTATTTTATTATTTTGAAAATGTCATAAGGAGTGCTTGCTGTCATGAACATTGATTTTTGTGTACTGTTTATGGCAGAAGTGATATTTTGTCCTGAATTTGGTATTGGTTTTATTTTGTCAATAAAATAATTGTTAAAGGATTCTGCAATATGTGTAGGATTTATAATAAATTTATTGCCAATTTTTATTTTTGTGATTGGTTCTTTAGGTAAGTTTAGACGAGATTTGTTTATCACTTGCCATGTTGCTTTGCTTTTGTTGGTTGATGTTTGTATTTTGTAGTTGTTTTGTGCTCGTTTTGTCTGATATATAATTTTTTTAAATAGTTTTGAGTAAGTTTGTAATTTTATTTTATTTACTTTAGTAGGTTGTAGTCTATATTTCCATAAGAGTTCATTTTTTTTTCTACTGCAGATCTTTATGCCCCGAGATACCCAATTGGTTTTTGTTTTAACTTGTATTGTTACGTATTTTTCAGGAAAGCAGAGATTATAAAATAGTTTGAAAAGTTCGATGAAAATACTATAGGCTGCAGTCGGATCATCACAATTGTAGACTTCAGAAAATGTCAATGTGCTTATGCAGTCATGAAATTTAACGATGTTTTCATGTTTGTAATCTCGTTTTAACTTACGCCAATACTTTAGTTTCAGAAGTTTTTGAACTGGAATTTTCAGTAGCTGAGCCGTATGATCGGATAGACCCAATTCTAAGACTTGAGTTTTACAGGTTTTTTTAAAGTCATGTGCGATGTTATCTATACATGTTTTACTTATCAGACGAGTAGGTTGTCTTAAGGCTAATTTTAAATTAAAATTTAACAATAGACATTCAAACTCAATTGTTGTATTATTACTTTGCATCATGTCAATGTTAAAGTCACCTGCTACGACAATATTACTGTACTTAGATTTGGTGACATATTTGAGCAGATTTATTAATCTCGTGAAGAACTCATCCAAGTTTGTTTGTTTAGGAACCCTGTATATGCAGATGATAGCTATTTTGTAGTCAACTAACTCAATGCCGCAGCATTCGAATGTGTTCACAAGAGAGTATTTCGCCACAGCTGGTATCTCTTTCCATTTTAGGTCGTTATTTACTAAAATACAGGATCCACCTCTCTTTTTTTCTAATCGTGAATAATATGCTGACATTGTGTAGTTTGGTAGATGCATGAAGTGTTCGTGGCCTGAGGGAATAAAGTGCTCCGTAATGCATATAACATCTATAGGCACCTCCTTGTCGTCAAGTTCATCCAAGCTGACCTTCAGAGCATCAGCTTTGTTTAGAAGTCCAGCAATATTTTGATGCATTATATGTATATGTTTAGTCTCGAAAAAAACTCTGGTTCTTGTGTTTAGTCTTCTCATCCATCTTGACGGTGGTAGATGTTGTCGGTAGTGAGTAATAAGTGTCAATTAGTGCCTTCAAATCGCAAATAATTTGTTGTATGCCTCGTTTTATTAATTTTCCCGTTCGGGCGGAGAACATATCGAGGGAAAGATTGTAGTTTGTGTCGTGGAAAAAGGCGTATTTGTATGTCACTATGTCTGAGTGCAGAAGGCTGATAAATAGTTCCGCTCTGTAGTTATAGATCAAAGCGCCACAAATATATGTAGGTGGGCATATTATTATATTTGTGTGTTTGAATTTGCTGAGGGTTTCTCTTATTTCACAGACCAGACTCGCATAGTCCTGTGATACTTCAAAGTCTGCTTCTCCTAATAGAATGACACAGAAGTCGTCAAATGTAAAATTTATGAGTTTATCTTCGAGTCCCAACAGAAGATTCCCTATACGTGCTGATGGTTTTGTGTGATGACAGTAATCAAATTTTTTTTGAAAATTTTCTGTTATACTTGGCAACATATTAGTATAATTTTTGTCGCTTAAGATGCATAGTTGTGGTTTTCTGGCAACTTTTGTATGCAAGTTCCTGTCGTATTTTTCTGTTTTTAATTCTTCGGACAAGTGTTGTGTTGGGGTGGTCGATACTTGTGTAGAAGTTGGAGGGTTATTTTGTGTCTTAGTCTGAGACTTTTTGATATACTTGATATTCTTCCCATTTTTTGGTGTTGATGGACTAGTATTCTTATTCCTTGAATGACTTTGTTTTTGTGGCCTACTTGACGTTTTGAGTTGTTTCGTAGGTGAAGACGTAATCCTTTTAAGTAGCTCGTTTTGTTTAATCAAATCCTCGTTACTTGTTTGTAAAGTCTTGTTTTCGAGATTAAGAGTGGCTATTTCTTCATGTGCGCTTTCTAGCTCGGCCGTGAGACTATCAATCCTAGCTTTAAGTTGTAGGAGCTCCGTTTTTGTATCCTCGTCATCATCAGATAATAGTGGCAGGCTGCTCGTAGTTCCATCTAACTTTGATAACTCATTGAAAGAGTTAGCTGTACTATTAATTTCGGATTCCGAACGGTTCTTGGTACGCCGGAACGTTATGTTTTCGATGAAACTTTGCATTTCACACTTAGTTATAATAAATTCAGAAACAAAAAGAGTATCTCAAGCGTTTGTGGGTTGGAACTCTGAACCTCACACGGTACGCTGACTCCGTCGCCTTAACCACTGAGGCAAGGGGTCTGCACAATGTCATTCGTATTTGAGCTACCTATCTTAGGTGTGTTCGGAGTGTGTTTAAAAATAGATCGCCGTTATGTCGAGTGACGATTCATAACACCAATCACTATTATTATTTTTTGGACTAATTGATTGAAAGTTGCACTTTATGATTTGATTAGGTAAATTCGTATCACATTAGTATAAGTTATATGTGAAGATTGGGCATAGTTTTACGATGTTGTTTACTTTTTCTATGCAATTTTGTATTTGTACTTTTTTGCACTTATTACACAAATTTGCTTGGAGATAATGTTTGCACTGGTTAGTTACACTTTTATTCACACGTTTAATTACTTAGATCCACAAATACATCACTTTTAATATTTAATAACATAGTTTCTCACAGAAGTAGGACCTTTCAGTTGGGTGATTCTACCCTCCTTTTGAAATTGTCCTCAGCACGGGTTAGTGCATTAAAAATAATATAGTTTTTAATACGTTATCTTACATTACATAACCTCACGCTTGTATCCCAGAGGGGTAGGCATAGACCAGGGACGGCCACTGGCCACGATGCTGCCAGATCACCTTCGCTTCATCAACATTCATAAGTCGTTGCATGCATGCACGCCGGTTCCGGGTACTTTAAATAAAGTAAAATAATACAATTTTGGTACATGCGCCGGGGTTCGAACCCACGTCCTCACGAATGGGAAGCCGCTTCGCTGATCCGATAACATCGCTGGATTTTGGTTTCCAATACTTTGTTTCGTAGTAGCAATTCCCATCGCTAATCGTGCAGGAATATTCTTTATTGTACACAGAAATTGCAGTAACAAAAATTATATAAAAATAATATATATAGAAAAATTCGCGGCCATATTACTAAAAGCAGTTTCTTCCAGGCAACCATAGACGGAGACAAGAAAGAAATTAGAGATGGGTAGTCGGTGCAATTTAGAAATATTGACATTGAGGAATTCAAAGTTATATACTTCAGCGTTTGAAATTGCCAATCCACGGTGGGCACGCGCGGTAATTAAGCCCATACTCTCTCTGTGAGAAGGCCTATGCCTTTAAAAAAAACGACAAAAAAGAATATTCTTTGTTCATTATATACCAGCAAAAACAAACGCAAATTAATTACAAAGATACAGTAAGATACAGTGGCGGCCTTATTGCTTAGAGCGATTTCTTCCGGGCAACGTTTGATGGCAAGTTGCCAAAGGAGTGATAATTTTTACTTGTACGGTCAAGTAAAACAAACAATGGGACAGCCGAAAACTGATTCAAAAGGAAAAAAAATAAAAGTTTCCCAAAAGCATATTTAATTTATTCACGGTTTCCGGTGTTGTAGTTTCGGGCATAAGTTAAAGTACTTAAATCGACAGCGTGATTCAGTAAACGTGTTCTCGAGTGGAGACCGCGACTCGGCAAACGTAGTGTAGGACGTCCTTCGACCAGGTGGGATGACGATCTGCGAAAAACTGCACACAGATGCGGGATGCGGCAAGCTGAAGAGAGAGCGCTATGGCGCTTATTAGGGGAGGGCTATGTCCAGCAGTGGACTACATATTTCGCTTACTTAGCGAAATCCTCAATTCAGAAATTGGCCCTAAGGACCGGTTTATGAATTGAGAATTTCAGTAAATACATGAGTGACGTTCTATGACGCTCTTTTCTGAGACATTCGAGGAGACAGCACTACAGTTAAGTATTTACTTAGCAAACTTCTCAATTTAGACACTGGCCCTAATAATCGATCGGCTGATATGCGCAAACGAGTGAAAAACAGGCGAAGTAGATTAGTCGACGCTGATACCGCTGGCTATTTAAACTGCAATCGACAATAATTCAAAAAAATATGAAGCTGAATTAAAAAAAACATTTGGAGATTAAGCTTCAAGGAATACAAGAAAAATACTCAAAGATTTTTCTGTAGTTTTATTACAGAGAAAATTTAAAAATTACACAGTAAAAAAGCCGGCACAGCGGCTCTACAGCGTGGTATCTACGCCTATGCCTTTTTTACCCAAAAAAAATAGTAAAATGTCAATTGTCAACAACTTTTAGTCTGTGGTGTGTCAAATGTTTTTTTTTTCAAGTAAAGTTAAGTACTACGGTTAAGTAGAGGCAAAGATTATGTTTTATGTTGCCTTCTAGCCTACGTCACTTCAGGCT
The DNA here is from genome assembly GCA_934045075.1 of Yponomeuta sedellus. NCBI lineage: Eukaryota > Metazoa > Arthropoda > Insecta > Lepidoptera > Yponomeutidae > Yponomeuta > Yponomeuta sedellus. The sequence continues at coordinate 3,368,977 of OW203743.1, forward strand.
CTCAAAAATCAATATTAAAACTTAAAAATAACTATTATTTCCAAATAAATACGATAAAAGAATACAATATAATAATTATTTAAATCTATGACATTTTAATTAACTGCTAATCATTTCATACATTTTATTTTATTTATTACCTTATTTTAATATATTAATACAATGATAACTCTTAAAAACCGAAATAATGTAAATATTCGTTATTTTAAGATGTTGATTTAGGGCCACTTGCTTAAATCTGGGTTTAGTTACATTTAGATAGTGTTTTGTATTGAGAGTTCGGTTTCAATTGTTTTTAATCAAGATTTACGAGCTTCTGCAAGTGGCTCTTAATATTTGTACGCCTTTACGGCAAAATATGCTGAAGCTTTATTAATTATAAGACCTTTTATGTACACGCATGTTTCACAAATAAATGAATTTGATTTGATTTGACTTGAAAGAAAAAATGCGTGTCCCCCTATTTTTCTATTTTCTTCTCGAAAAAGCAATAAAATCATAGAGCTTTATTTTTGCACTGTTGTCCATTAAGGAGTATTTTAAGGAATAGTTCTGTATAAACAAGACTGAATCGCTCATAGCCCTGGCTGCCTGAGTGATCTTAAATGATCAGGAAGGTTAACCAACATAGGGCGCGTTCAGTGCATGGATCGGTGACCGTCTATGACTAACGCTAGTGGCATTTTTCTGAGCGGTTCCGCGCTTTGCAAGGCACGCTAAACAGTTGGTGCCGGCAAACATTAAGCGGTTGGTGTCGTCGATAGATGGCAGTTTTTAGCCTCTAAATAGGTTTTTAAATTTGTCCTTAGCACGGGTTAGTGCATTAAAAAAAATTGTATAATCATGTGGGTACAGTGATATCGTTCCGATGTAAAACCTAACTGCAAAGTAGGTAGTCTGGTCTGTAAGTGATGCAATTTGCTTAAGCCAGATGTCGCTGCCTGTACGTAATACAGAGAATAGTGTAAAGAGGTTCGAAATTTCACTGATGCCGGTGAGTCGCCTATTGGCTCAATTTGAAGAGCGCTGGCACGGATAGCCAGAGGTTTCGGGTTCGAATCCCGGCATGGGTGAAATTTTTAGCCCCTAAATAGGTGTTTAAGTTTAAGCTAAGTCAGTGGCCTTAGGGCGGCTTGAAAACATCTGACAGTAAGACCAGCCACTAGTGTTGCAAGCCTCCACCAATCCGGACTTGGCCCCCGTGGTGAAGTTTGGCTATATATGCCTTCCTCAGGGAAGAAACCCGTGCCCCTCGGTGGGCACATAATGGGTTGATGATGAAAAATAAGACTGGTTTTTTTACCTTGACCATGTAGCCCAATGTTCACCGGTAAGTAAAACACCAAGAAAAAACTCCGGTTAACCTTCGTTGCAAATTAAATAGAATGTTTAACTTGGGGTTTGCCGAACGAAAGAAAGTGAATAGGGCTGGGATACAGAGCGGTTACTCGTAATAGAAGTCACTTTATCGATACTAATGTTTTTATATTTGGTTATATTGACAAGATGAAATATTTGTTTCATGCGAAAAGGATGAATAATGGTAAATGCTAAACGAAAGAGAGTAGAAAGTGATTAGGGCTGATATAAACAGTATATAAAAACTCCAGTTACTGATAGAAACATACCAATATCTGATATTGATATCAATATTCAATCTTTAAAATGTCAAAATTTTACGACATGTTATTGAATATATGTGAAACCAAAATACAGTTTTTGTATCTATAAATTAGTTACTTGTGAAATATTTTAGAACTTAAATAATAAAAGTGTTTCATTTTCTTTCTTTACTTTTCATAGAATCTTAAGACTTAACTCAGTTGCTGCAGTTAATAACGTTAAGTTATCGATTGTAGGTTTAAAAGAGAAATCTGATGGTTCACTTTCCACTCGTATCTGAGTGCTTAGTGCGAGTTTGACAGATCCAATCGAATAACTTTACTACCGCGTTAATCGACCACTGAGTAGTGAGTATGAGTAAGTTAACCGTTCGAACTGGCAAAACGCTGTCACAGTACAACTCGCACTCGCGTTTATTCGTGTTTTGGCTGGTAAACGTGTTCACTTATCAACGTAAACCATTACAACTCGCACTCAACAATTTTAATTTCTATACTTGTCGCTAGGTGGCGCTTCCTCGATGCCATAGAAAGATGAGTTTACGTTAACGCGATCGAGTAGTTAAAAAACTCGCACTAAGCACTCTGTTTCATACCTTATCATTCAACCAAAATCAATCTTTTATTACCCTAATGTGTAAATTCAATATTGTTAGATCATTTCATTTGGCCATTTTCTCAGAATGAAAGAAGAGATACACCTAAACGCCGAGTTATTGTTAATTTAGATTTCATATACCGTCTTAAAGAAACGTTGAATGTTGATTTTATTCTTGCAGTTTGATCGAGGAAAGAAATTTTACTGAAAGTTCACGCAAATATTCAACTAAGACCGGCTACTAACTGTATTAAATAGCAACTACAACCAAATATGATATCACAAATTCTGTAATGTCGGTGCTGTAAATACCGGAAAAGTAATAGCAATTTTGATTTCAGTGTTTGTTGATTTGAGTAAATTAAAATCCAAATAATACTAAGTCCTGCTTCCACCGTCAATAACTGAAGAGATTTATCTCTTTTGCAAATCCTCGCAGAATAAATACGACGACCTTTCAATAGAATCAGTGTTATATTTTCAATAGCGTGTTGCTTGCGCAAATATTTTTACAGGAAGAAAAAACAAAAGACGACTTATAGAAAAAGAATAAGTTTCAAGTAGCAAGGAGGTTGCATACTTTATGGCAAGCGCAAACAATAGCACATAAAATACTTGCAAGTCAAATGAAAATTATTTGCTTATAAGTCATTAGTTAGGCATTATGCTCAATATTTGGCATCGTAAACGATCCATCGAAACACCGTGGCATCACTAGCAAAAACCACAAAACCATTCTTAGGGGAAATTAACTGGAGTGGTGACGGCGTTTTCCCATCTTTCCGCCTAAGCTAGTGCCTTTTCTGGATACCTACCTTGTCACACTAGCAGAAAGACGATATGGCATATCAGCGAGTCATAACACATCTTGTTTTTATCGTATTTATCGGCAAACTATGTAGAACGGTTGCTCGCGGCTTTGCGCTTGGTAAGATATGAATTTCCGTTAAAAAGCCTAATGTGCTATTCCGGACTATAATTTGATTTCTGTAATGTTGAGCCATGGGTGAAATTTTTAGCCTCTAAATAGGTTTTTAAGATTAGCGATTAGTTGCATGAAATGTATAACAATGTGGTATGTTACTTTCTTCCACAGTTTTTGGTACACTTATAATCTGTTAAAATTCTGTTAACACTTCGCTTCGCAAGGCTTCAGTCATGGTAAATGGCAAAAAAAATTCCTCAAGTTAATAATGTTTCAGGAACTGCACTTTTTAAAAAGCATATAACAGAGCGTACTTAGAAAACGAAGACCGAAGACGTAGACTGAAAAAGGTGTAGTGACCAAAAAAAAAAATATGGCGTTGGTTTGGACATAATATATGAAGAAGATGAAGGAAGAAAGATTGACGAAAGAAACATGTCGAGTGAATGTGGGTGGAAAGGCCTGTAAGAAACATCCCAGGCTGACATCATCATCAACCCATTATGTCCCCACCGAGGGGCATGGCTCTCTTCCCTGAGGAAGGTATAGGCCATACTCCACCACGGGGGTCAAGTCCGGATTGGTTGAGGCTTGCAAGACTAGAGGCTGGTATTACTGTCAGAAGTTTTCAAGCCGCCTTAAGGTCTCTGCTTTGCCTTAACGACTGCCATCTATCGACGGCAGCCGGCACCAGCTGCTTAAAGTATCTTGCAAAGGCCACTAGCGTCAGTCATAGAACACCCATCCATGCACTGAAATCGCCTTAACCTTCGTGATCGTTTAAGATCACTCAGGCAGCTGGGACTACGAGCGATTCAGGTGGACATACATCGACCAATTAGGGGATGCAATGCACAGGGCAAAATAAAGAGAACCCAATACCTGCGTGTTAATGCAGCGAAGGAGGTCTATAGGATCGTGGCATGTGGCAAGGCTCTGCCTCTGCCTACCCCACCGGGAAATAGACGTGAGCTCATGTGGCTTTCTCTATTTCGTAGCGACCCTCTCAGGATAGGCCCTCCGCAGGCCACCAGTGCGGTCGCGGGAGGCTGTATAACGGCATCCGAAGGTTGTATAACGAGAGGCCGAGGTGTAACGACACCCCAGTGCACTGTTCCCGCGAAATTCGATCCTGGGGCGTACTAAGTGTGCGTTATTAGATTAGTTGTGCTGGTTTCCAGTGGTACTTCGAAATACAAACCGAATTGTGGCGCATGGCTCGCCAAACTAAAATTTATTCAGAAGGCCTTTGTGAATATTTCACGAGTTTCACGACATATTTTCCTTGTAGGAAAATATGTCGTGAAATTTTCCTACAAGGAAAATATGTCGTAAGGCTAGCTATGCCTCCCTTGCTATCCTAGAGAGAAAAAAATATTTGTGCATAACTGGTTTCGTAAGAAGAAAACCCGTTCTTATCACGTAACTGGTTACGTAGCGAGGTGTAGCGTAAGTCGTTAAAACTCGGCCTCTTGGCAATACCACATGCTAATTGTGAAGGGGGGTGGGCAGCAGCGCCCCCTGCAGTACAATTCCACCAAACAGCCATCCCCAACCCGCATGCCCAGCGTGGGAATTATGAGCATTACCCCCAATGATGACACAACCTTGCGCTATGGCGCTCATCAGGGGAGGGCTATGTCCAGTAGTGGACTAATATAGCCTGAAGAAGAAGAAGAATTGTGAAAGAAGAATTGAAATGCGTTGAATTCGCACTTATCGACTTATTATTTATTAGTATACTAACGCTAACGCCATTAGTAACGTAATTCCGGTTTCACTTATGTACTTGTTTTTTGTCGGATTCTTGGATTTCAATATCAACCCTTGTATGCCCTACTGCTGGGGCACAGGTCTCTTCCTGCATGGCAGGAAGGTTAGGCCATACTCCACGGCCATTCACGGGGGCCAAGTCCGGATTGGTGGAGGATTGTAAGACAGTGGCGGGCCTTACTGTCAGAAGTAAGCATATTGTAGTAAGCGTAAACAGGCCCCCCGCCAGTGACTACAGTTTATTTGAATCCGTACTAGAGGATGTTTTAAAGGTAGCTTCAAGTAGTAGCAAGAAAGTTATAGTCTGTGGAGATTTTAATATAGACTTGCTGGTAGACTCCGTTTTAAATAACAAATTAAAACTGATTTTCAAGTCTTTTCATTTAGTTACTAATTTTTTAGAGCCTTCTAGGATTACCGGAAACACAGCCACCTGTCTTGACAATGTATTCTGCGACTGTGAATTTTCGCATTGTTCTACAGTAACTTGCTTAAAGTCAAATTGTCAAATAAATAAATCACAATGGTCAAATTGTCCACTTTGAGGTAGATTTTAAAAAAAAGGAGCAAGATATAATTTATCGGCCCATTACAGCAAAAAAGATGGAATTATTTAGAAATTACATACAAAGTAGCTTACCTACACAAAATAATAAGACCCTTAATGCAAATTCTCATTATGGAGATTTATTCAAAGTTGTTTCAGGTAGTTTTAAAAAAGTTTTAAATTAAAAAAGTTATCATCAAAAAGAAATAAAGTAGTATTTAGTGAATGGGCTACTGCCGGCATCCGAAAAAGCAGGGAGACACTATATGCGCTATATGAGACAAAAACATACACATATGACCCCAGTTTTATACAGTATGTTAAACTATATTCAAAATTATTTAAGGCCATCTGCCACAAAGCAAAATTTGAGCATATAAAATCAAAAATCCTTCAATCGTCTAATAAATCCAGAACAATTTGGGCTATTATAAATAAGGAAACCGGTAAATCCAAATCAGGAGATCGCGAACTTTCACTTAAAATAGATGATAAATTAATAACCTCAAATGAAGACATTGCTACGGCTTTTGAACAGTTCTTTACAAATGTTCCAATTGTAACGACAGCTCCTTTAGACTCTTCTCCAGCTCTTGCTGAAAGTATTTTGAAAGACAATGTCCCCCCATGCCATCACGATTTTTCGTTCATTTCATCCTAGTACTTCAAGGAATATTCTAAAAAAAGAATTAGCGAAATCGGTTCAGCTGCTCTCGAGATTTGCGCTTGCGCTTACCAACACATTCAGCGATTCATTTTTATATTAAGTATAAGAAGATTCTGAATGCACTTTTCGTTTTGAACTACTTCGCGTCTTCTCTCTAATCTGTGTTTGTCCATATCAGTTTGGTTTAATTGTTCTGTGATATAAGTAAGTAGTTTTTTTCTTGCTGCCGCAGACCACGCCACCTTAACGTCAAAAATCATTGCAAAACAAACAAATCAACAACGATAGCAATAATACGTATATTTCTTTTTGTAATTAAAACCCGATCTAAGTTATGTTCGACCTTAACAAAATGAATCACCAACCGTCGAGGAAGTACAAATAACATATTTTTCAAACTGTCATGTTTTTATACATATTTCAATGATATCTTCAAGGCTATCTTCTACGAAGAAGAAATTACATGTGTTTTTGTGTTTGTATGCCAAAACTATGTTGCTACCCTTCCTTGTTCAGCCCGTGCCTAGCATGTCTTCCTCTCTGTATTAAAGGTAAGACTTGATGTTTTCACTTGAAACACTGAACATTTTTAAAAACATATTTAGAGGCTAAAAATTCCACCCATGCCGGGACTCGAACCAGCGACCTCTGGCTAACAGTGCCAGCGCTCTCCCAACTGAGCTAATGGGCGACTTACCGGCGTCAGTGAAATTTGGAACCTCTTTACAATACTCTCTGTAGGTATTGTCTGTTACGTGTACGTAACGACGTACGATTTGTAAATCGAAGTCGCAATTTCACTGATGCCGGTGCCGGGTTAGTGCTTTTCTTCTTTGGTCCTTTAACTTCTAGCGGAGCATGGGGCAGGGTTGGTGGAGGATTGTAAGACAGTGGCGGGCCTTACTGTCAGAAGTCATCAAGCCGCCCATAAGGCCTCTGACATGGCTTAACGACTGCCATTATATGACAGCCGGCACCAACGGCTTAACGTGCCTTGCGAAGCACGGAAGCGTAGGGCTTCAACCACAGATTTTCACATCTGACGGTGGTTCGCGGCAGCTTCCAATTCAGGCCAGCTAGTGCCGATCGACTTGGCCTCTTGGTCTATTGATCTTTATCAGGTGGTCCTTGGCTGCCCCTCTTTCATCGTGCCCAATGGGGTATACGTAAGTGCCGGGTTAGTGCATTAAAAAGATTATAAACACTGAACATTACATGAAATTCTAAGGTAAGATAGCGCGGGTTAGTGCAATAAAAGGAATATAATCATGTGGATACAGCGATATCTTTCCGATGTAAAACCTAACTGCAAAGTAGGTACTCGCGGCTGCAAGTGATGCTAATTACTTCAGCCAGATGTCCTTACCTGTAAGTAATATAGAGAGTATTGTAAAGAGGTTCGAAGTTTCATTGATGCCGGTAGTCGCCCATTAGCTCAGTTGGGAGAGCGCTGGCACGGTTAGCCAGAGATCGTGGATTCGACTCCCGGCATAGGTGAAATTTTTCGGCTATAAATAGGTTTTTGAAATTCTAAGATAAATTATTTCTAAATAGCAAACAACTAGTATTCTTATCGCTAAAACCGAACTCTTTCAGACTACCTTATGATGGATAGGACTGAAAGACTAGATCTCTTGGAATCGAATCGAAACTGGAATCGAACCCGGGACCTCTCGCGTGGTAGGTAGATGCGCTACTGCTGCGCCACAGAGGTCGTCAAAACTAAGCTTGTGTGTATGTGAGTCTGTTCCCTGCCTGTAGCACTGTTCCAATCCCAAGCCGCGGGCGTAGGGCGGGCAGCAGGTTAGTTAAATATAAAAGATTTAACGGGACATGCGCTGCCTCTTACGATTATTTGAATTGAATAAAACTCTGCCAGTTGTATGTCTACATTTGAAGCAAAAACAACACCAGGTCTTAGATGTTTACATGTTTGTGATGTCGCTGTTTTTGGTTCCCACGACACGGTATTCTAGTCTGGGTCTAGAAGCAATGTATGTGCCTGTATGTAGATGTTATGTTAAAAACCTATTTAGAGGCTAAAAACTCCACACATGCCGGGATTCGAGCCCGCAACCTCTGGCTATCCGTGCCAGATGTTATGTTATTATATAACTAGGTAAGTTATGTTATGAATCCCGGCTGCCTGAGTGATCTTAAACGATGACGAAGTTTAAGCAACACAGGGTTCAGTGCATGGATAGGCAAACCGTCTATGGCTAACGCTATCGGTATTTTTTCGTGCTTCGCAAGGCACGCTAAGCAGTTGGTGCCGGCTGCCGTCGATAGATGGCAGTCGTTAAGCCAAGTCAGAGGCCCAAGGGTAGCTTGAAAACTTCTGACGGTAAGACCAGCCACTAGTGTTGCAAGCCTCCACTCGTCCGGACTTGGCCCCCGTGGTGGAGTATGGCCTATACGTTCCTCAGGGAAGAGACCCGTGCCCCTCGGTGGGAACATAATAGGTTGATCATGATCATGGTAACTAGGAACAATTTTCTCTGCCACCAGATTTGAAGTGGTCCCAATGTTGCATCATCCATGAAGACAGCGACGACAATTTCTATCGAGACGGAAAAGAACTTCCACAGTCTACTTTTAAGTTTAGAGATGCTCAGTCCACTTCATTAATGGGGGTAGACTGACTGTTTTAACACCTCCACAGTCCAGTGGGCCCAATGTGGCATCTCACATCGCTCTCAAGTCTGTGTTGACGGCCTATGTGGCGCAGCGGTAGCGTATCTATCACGCGAGAGGTCCCGGGCTCGATCCCCGGCTTGGGACAAATAAAAACCCCAAGTCTTGCATGTTTACATGTTTGTGATGTCGTTGTTTCTGGTTCCCACGACACAGGGTATCCCAGTGTGAGGCCAGAAGAAATGTTTGTGCCTGTAAATGTTAAATGTTATGGTGTATTGCCACATTGCTTGCGCTTTCTCCCTTCGTTTATAATTATCGTGTCACCACATCAGGCGTGGTTGGAGGAGATTTCTGCAGAAATAAGCTCGCTATGGACGCATTTTTATTTTTTGTAAATGTTATGTTTTATATAAGTATGTTTGTTCTGTAGCTATAAAGTAGTATTAACTATTTTTGACTTACCAATGATTTTTACACTTTTAATTGATACTGTGAACGTGTTAAATATTGTTTATTTTTAATATAATATTGTGGACAGATTTTTTGCTTCGGTATCAACTCTTTTTATGTCCCCACTGCTGGGGGGCGGGTCTCTTCCTGCGTCTAAGGAAGGTTAGGTCATACTCCATCACGGGGGCCAAGTCCGGGTTGGTGGAAGCTTGTAAGCTTTGCTTATTTTTACCTTTTATCAATTTTTAATCCAGCTCAGTTAATTCCAACTAGAAAGAGGCCTTTGCCCTGTAAAGGGACAAACAAATGATGGCTACGTAATAAAAACGCTTATGTTGAAGCAAATAAAAACTCAAGTTATGCCAGTTAGTGGTTAGTGAGTGATTTACCATCTGAAATATTTTTGATGCATTAAAATTATGCAAATTTCTTGTACTATTTTGTTTTTTATATCATTATGATAAATGAAAAGGCTATTTTAATAATAAAGCTATGACTGTAATTATGAGATTCCATATTTTTTAGTAGAACATGATGTATTCTGAAAATATAAGATTTTCTCTTTTAATATCGCTTTTACGTATGAGATTTAAGCTGACTAGTTTAATATTCTGCGGTAACTTGAATAATTTAATAATTAAAACTATTTCAACTAACAATCGTCCTAGCGCCTCAGAATACAAAAAACGTGATAATTTCCCAAGTTTCCCATAGAGGTCAAATGTGACTTTCACATTGCATCTTTTGAATAAACAAATCCCATTGGCTCAATTGGTAGAGCGCTGGCACGGATAGCCAGAGGTTGCGGGTTCGAATCCCGGCATGGGTGAAATTTTCAGCCTCTAAATAGGTTTTTAAATTTGTTCCTTAGCACGGGTTAGTGCATTAAAAATAAAAATAGTATAAACAAATCTCTTTTTGCCTTTCAAGGATTTTATTAGCAAAAGTGAACTTATTAGAAATTATCCGACGTGAAAGCATTATCGGGATATTTAGTACCACTTGTCGCAATTTAGATCTTTGTCTATCGGCCCCACAAGTTTCATCCCACCAAAAACATTCTGTAAAAACTAGCCAAGTCTCGATGGAGCTGCTCGTTTATCTTTAAAAAGTAATGAAATCTAGACAAAGTCGAGCCAAGTCTAAGGTTCCTTACTGCGGTTTCTTTATTATTATAGTTAATGTTCTATATCGGATAAACCAAACGTAAGCGCGTTTTAACCCTTAATTACTCGCGTGGGGTGTATTTTACCCCAAAGCATGTTTGAACACTTGCAACACCTAATCTATAAATTTTTTCATCGTGGCATTCCCAGTAGCTGCCTAAATAGCTCCCCCCTCCATTAATAAGTCGCGTGCAACGTCTTGCAACTTGCGGTCGTGCCAGGAGATCGCGTTTGGGGTATATATTGCCCCACGCGAGTGTTGGTGTTACTTTTTTGACAAGTAATTAGTAGACATTTTTATTTATTTTGTACGTTTTATGCTCTTGTTATGAATTGTTTTGGTAATGTTGACTTATATTTTTAGGTTATAACGTTCAGTGGCAAATCGACGCCTTAGCGTCAATCAAATTGCTCAGTATTTATTAGAATACTGAGCAATATTGGTCTCAAGAGAAGTGCTGATGTTCAGGCTCCTAACTCTACGTCCAGAGGTGGCCCATCCAATTTTTACAAAATGTGTCATATCTGCCCAAGATCAAGGGATAAAAAAATTAGGACGACGTGTGCCAAATGCAACCAGCACGTCTGTCATGACCATTCCACCACGACGTGTGATGAATGCAATGAATAAATTGTTCCTTATTTTATATATTTATCCCGTCAAAATGTTCCTAGAAATGTTGATTATGAATACTGTTATCCTCTAGCGAGAAATTGATTTTTTTAAAGATTTAATAATAAAAATAATATTAAGCAGTAATACTTTCTTTTATTCCCTTTTTCAAATGGGGTAAAATAAACCCCACGCGAGCGATAGTGTAACTTTTTTGACGCGAGTAATTAAGGATTAAAATACAGTCAGCGCCATCTAGTGACGTGTGTGGGTATCACCGCCACTCTTAGTCCAATGCATTATATTTTGACCAGATTTTGAGCGAATCTTCTAATAGTTTGTTTGGGCTCTTGTGTTGTGTGTTCTATCAGGGTCACCAGGTACTCAAGATATTCGATTTTTCTAGTTTTCTCTTTACCTACCTATTAAACTTTAACTCTGTACAACATTTCAGCTCTCTGAGTTTATGGGAAGTACTAGTTCTATTTTGATGATCATCAGTGAGTGAGTGTCATAAATGCCAAACATTTCTGTCGATTAACTCGAAACTAAATGACCTACAAACTTGAAATTTTTGATTTTAAGTATGTGACTACAGTTTACTGGATGAGGAAAATTTCTGCGTTCTGGTCTTATGCAGAGGTTCTCAAACAGGGGCCTTAAAATGTGGCGAAATGGTTCCAGTAAATATAGCAGTGTTTGCTTCGCACTCGACTTGGCGTGGGCACTGCCGTGCCCCTGATATAAATCCGTTTAGCCGTTACAAACTATCTCATTTACCATATTAATAGGATTTTGCTAATAGCAAAACCTTTTTCACACAATTTTACCTTGACAGAATTCACCTCACATCTTACAAACGTGAAATAAATATAAATGTTATAATATTTTTTTTAAAAGTCCTGGCAAAAATCTATTAAAGTAAAGCCCTCCCAAAAAGTATTAACCTGTCAAAATGTTTTGACTCTTTAATCTGACATGAAAACTGGAAATACGCCATTCATTAGTCTGAGGGCACGGATGTAAAATCCGTGTTTGAGGGAAATCGTAGAGGGTCTATCTACGAGGGAAATACAAAACAAACCCACAGACTACATAAAGAACAAACCACAGAGAAAATAATCACAAACAAACCATAGATAAGAGATCAAACAAACTTCCCAGCAACCAAAAACCCTTTTGGTCAACAGCCAGAACCAAAAATCTGATAGCACAGAACAAACCCATAAAAAAACTCCACCTGCGACCACGACAAATGTTTTCAACACCCACGTAGCCCTTTACCTGCATGGGGTGGTGGACCCGGGTCAAGTTCTGCTGCTGGTTGCCCTTCTTCCTGGTCTGCCCCTGTGTGCTCTGCTGCCTTTGGTGCTTCCCAGACTGCGCCAAGCGCCGCTGCTTCCCGGAATTCAAGCCCTGGGTTCCTGAGGACCGGTCTGAGGTGCCCTGTGGACTATGCGAATATTATGAGGAAATCCCGCCCTGTGGAAAGAAAGGTGGAGGTTTGTATTCTGCAATGTTCTATGAAGATATTGATAGAGACGGAACGGGTGACCGTCCCGTGACGTTTCGGCACTCACTTTTCGAGCTAAGCAACGACAGGCGTGGTCAGGTACAGGATGGGGGACCGTCCCGTGACTACTAGAGCGAGCGTTTTCCGAGCGTTTCCGTGCTTCGCAAGGTACGTTTAGCTGTTGGTGCTGGCTGTCATGTAATGGCAGCCCTAAGTCTATTTCAGAGGCCTTATGGGCGGCTTGATCATTCTGACAGGAAGGCCCGCCACTGTCTTACAGTCCTTCGCCAACCGGGACTTGAAGAGTTACAAGGCTACCCAAGATTGGGATCAGCGCCTTTATTATGCAATTTTTAACTTATAGATTTGTGTGCAATAACAAGAAATATCTACTTCACTTTGTCATACTATTGAGGGTTTTAATATCACAGTAAAACATTCTTAAGTACTACCCGATTTTAATCGTGCTTACTGAGAAACTGAGAATCACAAAACATCGTATGGCACGTAGCATAGGTCCTAATGAGTAAATAAATTGCATTTTAATTTTACCTATACTATGTCCTAATTGCTATTACATGTGAAGTCAAAATAAAAACTGAATCATAGCCTCATCAAACTTCTCATAGAAATTATTCTCATTTGTATAAACGGCTCCATGAGGGGCCGCTTTTAAGCCTAGTTTGCACTAGGCTAGTAATTTAGTTGAGTAGCGAGTAATTTAGTGGCTAAACGTGTGCGAACCACGAAAAATTAGTCGAGTATTTTAGTGAATGATTTAGTCGATATACTCTATTTTGTCGGTCGCGTAGCGCCCCCCACCACATGTCCGTGCTCATTGGTACACCGGCTAAACAAGTCCGAACCTGTTGATTAGTTGAGTTCATTAGTGGCCGCAAAAATGTCGTTTCGCTGAAGCGAAGAAACAACTTTGAAATGTAGAACATGAATGCTTGTGGAATATTAAGTCAACGCATTATAAAAACAAACAAATGAAACAATCTGCATACTTGGATTTATAAAATATAAAGAATGTAGGTACACAACTTTCGGACATCCTCGAAGTATCGAAATATTCTTTGGGGTCTTCCAATGCTAATAATTTCTTCAGAGGGTAATTAGTAGTTAATTAGCTCCTAGTTGATCTCTTTTATCGATCCATTTTCGTACCCATGACTTATTTTTCTTAATAAACCATTCCTCATCCACTTCTTCTAAAATTGCCATTACGATTAGATTAATCAGTTTATTTACTCTATTGCGTTGTAGCTGCAGCCTGTTCATCTTGCAAAACACACCACTCACTTGTGTACTGTACTGGATCGTAATGCGAACGATCTGTATTAGTAGGGGGTAATTTAGCCACTAAATTATTCGCTACTCGACTAAATTACTAGCCTAGTGCGAACTACGCTTTTAGAGCGGTAAACGAATTTGTGTTCATTGGTCACTTAATTTCAGGTGACGCCAAAACTCTCCCCGGTGTACACAAGCCTACACCGCTTGAAAATGCTCAAATTCCACTCCATATATCTCTTGTACAGTACATTGTTTATGTACTCGCTAACAAATACATGTACTGGCGAAAGGCAGATCAATGAGTTGAAAATCAGAGAGGGGCATAAAGGTACAGTTTTGAGCTACGCGACTGCGACTTGCGACCGTAACCAACGATTGGTTGCGACCAGTGCTAATGTCACGTTAATATGCTTCCGTTGGTGACCCAAGACATTAATAAAGTCACTTTACGGATACGTGTAAACATTTGAAGAATATTGTTTCTAAGGGCCCGTTTCTGAATTGAGAATTTAAAAAGAAAACCTATTTAGAGGCTAAAACTTCCACCCATGCCGGGATTCGAACCCGCGACCTCTGGCTATCCGTGCCAGAATTTCACTAAGTAAATATTACGAGTAGGTAACAATCTGTCATGCTCTTTTCCGGGCAATTAGATGAGACAGCACTACAGTTTACTATTTGCTTAAAGAAATTCTCGATTCAGAGACTGGCCCTGACAGTACTGTAACGATTTTTATCAACCGTTTATATTATTTACAACTTTTTGTGAGTCGCAGTCGTCCAAACTGCACCTTATAACTGCGAACTCCGTATTCTTAATGAGCGGAATGGACCCGTGTAAACTTCATGTGATGCGACATTAGTGTTAGACTTGAGAGTGTAAGGGTTGATTTTCTAATTGATTTTCCGCAGGTATATAGGTAAGACTTTGAAATAGGATATAATAATAAATAAATATTCATGGATATATTACACAGATCTCGTTAGCCCTATACTAAGTACAACTAAATGACTTGTGTTATAGGTGCTAACTCGACGATAGATTTAATACAATAAATACATAGATAACATCCAAGACCCGAGACAAACTAGAAAAGTTCGTTTCCTAGTTTGACCCGGCCGGGGATTGAACCCGAGACCTTCGGTTTTACAGCAGCGTGCCGAACCGCTGCGCCACCGAGGCCGTCAGTAAAATCACAAAATCAGTTGTTCCATATTATTCAATAATAGCTGATTTATCTATTTTCTAATTGTCTTCGTAGTAACATTATCTTGTATTGACGAATAAAGAGTGGGCATGGGTGATGATTAAACTCATACTCTCTCACTCTCTCTCTCTCTGAGAGAAAGATTGTAAATCACACGGGACCAGTTTCATACAATTACAATTCATGTTATAGGGACCTACTATGACAATTCGACTGACATTGCAAACTTGACGGCCTCGGTGGCGCAGCGGTTTGGCACGCTGCTGTAAAACCGAAGGTCTCGGGTTCGATCCCCGGCCGGGTCAAACTAGCAAAAGGAACTTTTCTAGTTTCTCTCGGGTCTTGGATGTTATCTATGTATTTATTGTATTAAATCTAGCCCGAGTTAGCACCTATAACACAAGTCATTTAGTTGTACTTAGTATAGGGCTAACGAGATCTGTGTAATATGTCCATGAATATTTATTTATTATTTATTATATTAAGTCGCTAAACCCACAGATTAATAAATAGCAAAGCCCACCTGCGCAATGTATGTCGGATTGTCATACTAAGCTATGGATTGTAGTTTTGAAGCACGGGCCCTGTAGTAGGCTTTTTCTTAGACAAAGAGAACATAAATTTAATCACCGCATTTCCACTGCTGGATCGCTCGTAGCCCTCGTATGAGTGATCTTAAACTATCACGAAGGTTAAGCAACATAGAGTGCGTTTCGTGCATGGATGGGTGACCGTCTATGACTAACCTAGTGGCATTTTTCCGAGCGGTTCCGTGCTTCGCAAGGCACGTTAGGTAGTTGGTGCCGGCTGCAGTCGATAGATGGTAGTCGTTAAGCCATGTCAGAGGCCTTAGGGCGGCTTGAAAAATACCAGCCACTAGTCTTGCAAGCCTCCACCAATCCGGACTCGGCCCTTGTGATGGAGTATGGCCTATACCTTCCTTAGGGAAAAGACCCATACCCCTCGATGGGAACATAATGGGTTCATGATGATGATGATTTCCACTGCTAATACATATGGATATTCCGTATAGACAATGTCTATACGGAATATCCATATGTATCAGCAGTGGGTATCAGGAGCATCATGTCATGATGTGATATTCCGTGATGTTGTGTAACTATTTTTCTTTGTTTTAACAGGCAAAAAGAGATCCAGCTGCATGACGAGTCCAGGAGCAAAAGGCGTGTGCCCAAGAGACTAGGAAGCTGACGATGTAAGGCGCTGAACATCAGCCTACATCTGGAAATCACAGGTCTTTGCTTCGCGATCGCTGCAAATCTTCTGGAGAATTTATAAACCTGAAGATCTAAAGAGAAGCCATTGAGTGACCAAAATATACTTGACAACACCCAAACTCTTATGAGACTTCTGGCCTAGGACAAGTCACAGCTGAAAGTATTCTCGGCAATAATTTTTCACTTTTTAGGCAGTTTGTACAAGGATCCTGGGTAAAACGTTCTTGAGTTTGTAGCTTCATCGATTCAAAGTGTACTCCAGAAGCCTCAATACTCTCGCTACTTTATTTCTGTCCGATACATTGATCTCAAGGGTTCTTCCACGTCATTCTTTTGTATTTGAAGCTCTTAAAGTCTCAAGAGATACTGGGAATCCAAACGTCGGCCTCGGGTGCGCTTTCAAGACAGCCAGATCACAATATTTTCGAGTAACTAGTAACGGTAACAAAATTAACATGTGCGAGTTATTACACCTGTTGTGCTGTATACCGTGCATCGATTTCCTACTGAACTACTTCTTCGACGACGAACGGTTGACCAGGAAAAAGAGGAAGCAGATTGAGTACGAGCACATGAAACTGTTGGAGGACTACGGGATATTGCCGCCCGAGATAAATAAGAAATATAAGCCAGTTGAAGGCATTCAGTTGCGGCTGTAGGTGAATTTTGCATTTAAAATGTTGCATAAATTAGTAACGAGCCGTTTTCACAAATATATTTATAGATGGAGCTTAAACGCGTGCACATAGCAGCCTACGTAGTAAGACGCGAGTCACGCGTTTTGTGGTGATGAAATGTTAGAATTTGACAATTCTCTTCTTTAAAAACCTATTTAGAGGCTAAAAATTCCACCCATGCCGGGACTCGAACCGACTTGCCGGCATCAGTGAAATTTCGAACCTCTAAAATACTATCTGTATTACGTACAGGCAGCAAAATCTGGCTGAAGTAATACAGAGAGTATTGTAAAGAGTTTTCACAAATATATTTATAGATGGAGCTTAAACGCGTGCACATAGCAGCCTACGTAGTAAGACGCGAGTCACGCGTTTTGTGGTGATGAAATGTTAGAATTTGACAATTCTCTTCTTTAAAAACCTATTTAGAGGCTAAAAATTCCACCCATGCCGGGACTCGAACCGACTTGCCGGCATCAGTGAAATTTCGAACCTCTAAAATACTATCTGTATTACGTACAGGCAGCAAAATCTGGCTGAAGTAATACAGAGAGTATTGTAAAGAGGTTTGAAATTTCACTGATGCCGGTGAGTCGCCCATTAGCTCAGTTGTGAGAGCGCTGGCACGGTTAGCCAGAGGTCGCGGGCATGGGTGGAACTTTTAGCCTCTAAATAGGTTTTTAAAATTGTCTTCTTCTTCTTCTGACTTTATTAGTCCACTGTTAGACATAGCCCTCCCTTAATGAGCGCCATAGCGCCCTGTTTTCAGTTTGCCGCATCCAGCATCTGCCTGCAGTTTTTCGCAGATTGTATATTCGATTTGCGTCGTCCTACTACCTAAGTGATACAAGCGATACATCTGTCAAATTTTGCTCTTCTTCTTCAGGCTATATTAGTCCACTGCTTGACATAGCCCTCCCCTAATGAGTGCCATAGCGCAAGGTTGTGCCATCATTGGACGGAAATGCCCATAATCCCCACGCTGGGCATGCGGGTTGGGGATCGCAATCTGGTGGAATTGTACTGCAGGGGGCGCTGCTGTCCACCCCCCGGTTTGTCCCTTAGTCGCCTTCTACGACACCCGCGGGAAGAATTTGGGTTGGTGCTATTCTCTAGGCCGACACCACACAGCATTTGACAATTGTCGTTAAAAGGCTCGCGATTCGCGTCGTCCTACTACTTAAGCGGCACTAGCGATACGTCTGTCAAATTTTGCTCGGCGCAGATTAATTTTGACAGCCGTATTCCGGTTCTTCTATGGCCAGGCCTGTGAGACGAAGTTTATACGTTCAGTCTGGCGTTAGTTCAGTCCCTGACCTTGATCACGCTCGGATTGATGCCAGACTGATGAAGCATCAAATATTCGAATATCCGTCAGTCTGGTCCATAAGTCCACCGAATAGACAATCAGTCTGCCGTCAGTCTCACCAGACTGATGGAATTGACTGACGCCAGACTGAACGTGTTAACTCCCTCTAAGCGCTGAATCTATGAATTGCGTGAATTAGTAGTGAAAACGGCTTATTGCACAATTTTATTTTCAAAATTTAAGCGCACTATATAAAAACTACTAGAATACATTGCACTACTAGAATACATAGCCATTACGAAAAAAGTATCTTCTAAAATAATGTAACTACCTTCATAATGAAAATAATGGTCTGTACTTTTAAACATTATCTGTACCTATAATTCTGACGTAAAATAAAACTACTGTTAAATTTCTCATGCTGTCCTATTTAATTAATTCTTGGTTATTAATTAAACGGGTCTAATCGCGATTATTTATTATTTAAAACTTAAACGTAATTACGTTTTACCTAATCAATAATCGCGACTAGACCCGTTTAATATATAACTATGTATGAGTATCGCGAATCATTAAGAAATACAAATTAAAACATATTTTAAACTGTCGCGACGTAACGTCGTCGAAACGTCGAGGTAAAATAGCAATAAATTACTACGCAATTAATCCCTGAAAATATTCTAACTATAAATACCAATTAATTCTTAAAAAGTACATACTTATGTCACAAATATAATGTAGTTACATATACGTCGTAAAAACCAATATAGTAGCAATAATACACAATGAAGTATTGTTAGCTCACGATAGCTAGACGCCTATCAGAATATAAAAAATCCAATTTCCTGGAAAGCTACCACTATTTCACACAAGCTGGCAACTTTGAAATATAGGTACTGATAATCTGATACTGACTGCCTCGATAGTCTAGCTGTCAACACGCTTGACTACCGAAACAGAGGTGGAGGGTTTGATTTCCACTGGATAAGTACAAATGGCCCCAGTCTGGGCGTATTTCTATGTGTGTGATATTAAGCATACATGGACGAGTTTTCTGACGAATCTTAAGGACAGTTTTCTGACGAATCTTTAGCACTGATTTTGGAAAACCTGCAATGAATAACAAATCCTCCCCAAATAAAAGAATACAAACAAACCGCTCGCAAAGCCCGCATAAGGTTTTTTCAAGATGAGTCCCATTATGTTGCATATACCACTGTATATGCGAGACTTATTTATTTTAAAAGCGGTGGCGGTGGCTCAGTGGGTAGAACAATGGACTCGGAAACGGGAGACCCAGGTTCGATTACCAGGTACTAATGACTGATTTCGAAGTTATGTACATTTTTGAAGTTATAGTAGTAATGGTTTTACTAAGTTATTGCTTTTTACGATCGCCTAGATGCTTCAAACGAGAAATCCTTAGCAGCATTGAGTGCAGTCAATGTCTATCCGCGTCAGCATTGAGTGCAGTCATCATCTTCTCCTGGCATCAGAGGATAGCAAGGCAGTTTATGTCCAACTTTTGGGCAGCATATTGGCACAAGTAAGAAGCAAGGTAGCACACAGAAGACAGGTATCCAAAAACATAGGGCACAGCATCCAGTTAATGTCCATGATCCTTCTCCGCATTCTCTACAATCCTCATCTTCAGCCATTGCGGCCAACGAGCTTTTGTCGGATTGTTCTATGCCTGGTAAAGTGATGCAACTAAAAGACTTGCAAGAATTGAAGTCCCTACAGGCGTTTTTACTTGATGAATATTTTCATTGTGGAAAATAACCGCAAGTAACTTTCTTCATGGGAGATGTGTGTGTACCACACACATACCACAGATTAAAAAGATACATGTTACAACACGACGTAGTACCTATCCTTAAGTAGTCTGTGGTCACACGTGTTAAAGTTGAACAAAAATACTTGTAATCTGTGAAAGTAATAAAAAATAGCACGACACGGATGTTACATCCGTGTAGCACAATAATACGATAAATTAGGCATACAAGAGACGTTTGCTCCCGCAGAAATGTTTTATAGAACGTTTTTTCAATCTCTTTGTGGATGATCAACCTCAGGAGATGGCAACAACAGATTTTAAAAAGGCAGTCGATAAACGCAAACATTAGGTTGCCTCGTTGCCTCTGTATGATCCTACCTATCATCACAGAATAATTAGAGATTACCTATCACATTATGACAAAGAGAATACCACTACGTTTTATGTATGACAGACATATGTGACAGACATTTTCAAAATCTTCATATATCGTAAAAATCAAAACACTAAAGGATTTCGTCAGAATTCACATCAAGAATGTGATATATTGTACTAAGATTCGTAACAAACACACGAGAGTTCCGTTGACCAATAAAACACACCTGCATTGAACTGAACCATGCTTAGGAACAACCATCGCTGCTCCCGAATACATACACAGCACGAGATTACCCCGAAAAAGCACATACGCTAAATGGGAGACTGTGAAAACGATGAGGAGCAACTGATCTGCCAACTCTGTCCATTGATCATTTGGATCCCAATATTTGTGGTACTGCCCATCTGCTTGTTCTTGCCCCTGTGCTGTCCATCGTGCAGTGATAAAATACCTTGCTACCCGATAAAAAGGGCAGGCCGAAGACAGGATGACTGCCGCGAATGCTGACACGAGTCTGGTCACCCTTTTCAGAGGGACGAAGGCAAGGAATGTCGGTTCGCCATAGTTTAGGCCAATTTTAGAGAATGATATTAGTTTTAAACTGAGATTAGCAATGGAGTTCTCTTTTGTCATGCGGGCCTTCATCGCTTCGTATCAATAATCAAGTTCGAGTAAAAAGTCGTTTCTAATGGATGTCTTAACTGACAATATTTTGAAGAATATGGTTGTAAAAAGAATATTCTGATGAATATAGATGTAAAAGAATATTTGCTGCCTCAAAAGCCGTTTTTTTTTCTTTATAGAGCCAGTTTTCATTTTATTGTTTTGTGTAAACATTACATTGTCGGGAGCGCTCGTGGCCTAGCCGAATCGAGTGATTGGAATCAATCACTTGAGTTAAGCAACAACAGGCGCGGTCAGATGCAGGGTGGGTGATCGTCCCGTGACTACCGCTAGTGGCATTTTTTCCGAGCTTCCGTGCTTCGCAAGGCTGTCGTGTAATGGTAGTCGTTAAGCCATGTCAGAGGCCTTACGGGCGGCTTGATAACTTCTGACAGTAAGGCGCGCCGTCTCGACTTGGCCCCCGTGGTGGAGTATGGCCTAACCTGCCTGCGATGCAGGAAAAGACCAGTGCCCCAGCAGTGGGGACATAGTGGGGGATTGATATCGATTAAATTGTTAGTAAAATTAAAACACAGATTAAACCGATTTCATTCTATGATTTGTATAATAAAGCAACAAACAATACAATCCTGGTCCCAAACTAGGATACCATGTGATATGGTAACCAGGACATCGCAAACATAGAAAAACAACCAGATTGAGGCCTTTTGAACGAATGTACGGCGGTCCCCAATGGAAATCGAATCCACGAAATCTGTCATAATAACCTCACCACCAGAGCAACGACACATCATCCTTGCGACACAGTCAATAATATCGTATTAGTAAGGCACGAAAAACAGGACATAAAATTGAAAACAATTTTATTTAAATAAATAAATAAATAAATAAATAAATAAATAAATAAATAAACGAACGAACGAACGAACGAACGAACGAACGAACGAACGAACGAACGAACGAACGAACGAACGAACGAACGAACGAACGAACGAACGAACGAACGAACGAACGAACGAACGAACGAACGAACGAACGAACGAACGAACGAACGAACGAACGAACGAACGAACGAACGAACGAACGAACGAACGAACGAACGAACGAACGAACGAACGAACGAACGAACGAACGAACGAACGAACGAACGAACGAACGAACGAACGAACGAACGAACGAACGAACGAACGAACGAACGAACGAACGAACGAACGAACGAACGAACGAACGAACGAACGAACGAACGAACGAACGAACGAACGAACGAACGAACGAACGAACGAACGAACGAACGAACGAACGAACGAACGAACGAACGAACGAACGAACGAACGAACGAACGAACGAACGAACGAACGAACGAACGAACGAACGAACGAACGAACGAACGAACGAACGAACGAACGAACGAACGAACGAACGAACGAACGAACGAACGAACGAACGAACGAACGAACGAACGAACGAACGAACGAACGAACGAACGAACGAACGAACGAACGAACGAACGAACGAACGAACGAACGAACGAACGAACGAACGAACGAACGAACGAACGAACGAACGAACGAACGAACGAACGAACGAACGAACGAACGAACGAACGAACGAACGAACGAACGAACGAACGAACGAACGAACGAACGAACGAACGAACGAACGAACGAACGAACGAACGAACGAACGAACAAACAAACAAACAAACAAACAAACAAACAAACAAACAAACAAACAAACAAACAAACAAACAAACAAACAAACAAACAAACAAACAAACAAACAAACAAACAAACAAACAAACAAACAAACAAACAAACAAACAAACAAACAAACAAACAAACAAACAAACAAACAAACAAACAAACAAACAAACAAACAAACAAACAAACAAACAAACAAACAAACAAACAAACAAACAAACAAATAGATAAATAAATATTCATAGACATATTTATTACACAGATCTCGCTAGCCCTATACTAAGTACAACAAAATGACTTGTGTTATAGGTATTATTGTATTAAATCTAACTCGAAGATAGTTTTAATACAATAGATAACGTCCTAGACTCGAGACAAACTAGAAAAGTTCGTTTCCTAGTTCGACCCGGCCGGGGATCGAACCCGAGACCTTCGGTTTTACAGTCAGCGTTTGTCACGTTTTGTAAATACGTGAACGCATGCAATGTCTTATCGTCAAGCTAAGCTGAGAATACCTAACCATTTTATAAGTTTTTCCCTCAGATTACGTAACTCCCAAAGTCAAATAGGTAAATACATCTCAGGTCAGAATGTTTTAAATAAGTTTCAGTGGATCAGTTTATAATTAGTAATACTCATAACATCCGTGCGTGTACTCATAGTAATCCGTGATTGTAATGTGGCGTAATTACCGGTCAGAGACTAAATGTACAGTGCGTTCACATTAACTTGACGCGTGAGAGAATTGGTAGCACTGAGATATTTACTGTTACCATGTTAAATAAGAAATCATTCCCATTACTTAGGGAAAATAAAAGGATTAAGGGCTTGTTTTACCATCTTCCGATTAGGTCCAAAAGCTAATTCACATGTTATGTCCTTGTTACCAATTCTCTCACGCGTCAAGTTAATGTGAACGCACTGTAGTACTCTTAGAAATACTAATATTACGTTAATCTGTGATGTATACATGTTTATCACGGATGTTGACATCCGTGTTGTATACAAATAAAAATTTGAAGTCTTCTTTACGTAGTCTGTGGTCTGTTATAAAAACAGTCTAAAATTTATAGCTTTTAACCAAAGATTTCAATCCAAAAACCTAAATCATGTAATACTTACGGACCCTAAATTTCTGCACCACACCCACTTTTACTCTGAAGGTAGTCATCATTCATCAACTCAGAAAAAGATCGCTTTAGAAGTACAAAAACATACAAGAAACTGACAGCCTGCTGGTAAATCCTTTAGCTCACAATCACATGTCATCGGAGGAAAAAACAGCCTACTAAAGATCACAAACTGAAATGTAAATCCTTTACCACCTGCAAAATGGAATAACAACCAACCTATGTCTTTGAAGACGACACTGCACGTGTTATTCTGCGTGCCCTTCCTCATAGCGCTGCCAATCTGTATGCTAGCGCCGTGTATGTGTCCAAAGTTCTCAAAAAAATATTTCTTTTGTCCTACATTCGATAGTTTTGACCGCCATGTGAAGCCGGAGGTGCCATGCTCTGGATGCCATTATGCTCCTAATGATGAATATAATTGAATTGCTATTTAGAATAATGTGATTATTAATCATCTTTCTGGCTGCAACTACAACTTTAGCAGATTACCAACCGAAATTCGGAAATCATTGAACGGAAGAAAAATAATCCCAAAGAATTTTGGATGCTACGTTGTGCGGATGATGAAAATTGTGATTATCAGAAACTCCCTGGCCTGAATTTTTTTAGGAACCAACTTTAGGAGAGGACCAACTGATCTTCGAACCACGATTTTGGCAGAAGAACAACTGACCTTCAAAACACGATTTTGGCAGAACACCAAAAATCTATGGGTATCATAAAAGAGAAGAAACATAGAAACATTCTACATAGCTTATTTGTCACAGAGCCTGAAGAGAATGGTAAATCTTGGTGGTCTCATCTGCTGGATCCCACTTTTTATACTTTTCCCGCCTCTCATGTGCTTGCCAGCTATGTGCCCGAGTACCATAGAGGCGATATCTGATGTCGGATGTCCCTTCCCTCATTTTGGCGGGAAACCGATACCAAAAGAGCCTGGCCCTAGGGAGTGCCAGGGCAGCAAGAAACTCTGTAAGAAAACAGGGGTCTAAACTGGCGATGCGGACGTAAAATTAAATTTAAGCGGCAAAGATACATCAGTCTTGCAACGTGATATTAATCTCGTCAGATTACTTGATTGATAGATAGGTAGATAAAAACCATTTGTTTGCATCTACGCATACACGCAGAGGTAGTTAATAGATAACAAATAGCACAAGTCACATAAAGCGAAATTGTACAGCCAGTCTCACACAAGAAAAGTAAGAAAAATATGCAAACAAATTGATGGTGATTCTGGTGAAACGGAGTTACGATGGGAAAGAAAGACAAAGAGAATAAAGATAGGAAAGACCAAGACAAGAAACAAACGAAAGAAGACAATCCGCGCGTACAACAGCACCACAGTCTGTTGTGTTGGATACCTATCTTCCTAGTTTGCCCTTGCTGTCTCTTTGTGCCTGTGTATTGTCCGGAATGGCAACATATCTTGACTTGCTATCCTGAGTTCGGTGGACCACCGAAGCCTCCACCGCAGGAGGAAAGACAGTCGGTGATCAGTTCTATCAAGAAGTGCTTTTCAAAAGAATAAATTATGCTTTAAGTTTATTGCTTTCGTCAATAATCATCGAAGTTTGGGGCCCTGTTTTTCAAAGCTACTATTATTAAGTAACTTATTATACGCTATTCGACCCTGTTATTTCATACAAAAATGAAAAATAGACTTTAAAAATTACAGAATTCGAATTTTATATTCGTGTCTTAATAAACAGGCGAAAACGACACCGTTTTTTCTGTAAAAATATCACAAAACTCAAGGCGAAAAAAAATATTAAAAAGTGTGGACAGTAATATTATTGTATGAATGCAGCTAGTATTTAGAGCTGCTTTCGTTCTTTTATCAGATTATTGCATTTAATTTCTACAGCTACTTAATTAGGCTCGAAATCAACCCTCATTAGACTCGCCGTCAGGCTATACTAGTCCTCTGCCGGACATATCCCTCCCCTAATGAGCGTCACAACGCCCTGTCTTCAGCTTGCCGCATCCAGCATCTACCTGCAGTATATCTCAGATCGTCATCCCACCTAGTCAGAGGGCGTCCAACACTACATTATACTCATTAGGCCAAAACTCAATTTTAAACGGTGAGGTATTTGAACATGTCAGTCACTCAGGTTTCTTTCACAGTTAGCGAGGGGTATTGCTACCAAGTCCAGTTAATCAATCAATCAAAAAGGTTTTATTCGGTTATGTTAAAGACATCTTCAAAGAAATTTAAAATCCTAAGTTCGGGCTTCTGACTTTTTGAGGTCAGGTTCTTTACTACACATTACGTATTTTGTCATCAACAACGAAGAGGGAATTAGCACATATCTTTTCATAGCACGTCACCGTTTAAACTGTAAGTAGTTAAAGCTCTGTTTAAAGTTATCTCATAAAATGTTTTAGGGCATGTCCATGGTATGTCTTTTACTGAGTGAGGCGTAGATCTCTGAGCTCCTGTTTCCGCAATTAAATTATACACTGAGTTGTGCACTAAAGTATAATTAAATTAGAAGTAGAATTTAAAAAGGTGTTATCATTTTCGACAAATAATTTAAACAAAATTTTACGTTTATTTATTTGAGAACTACTGACCCCCCGGATTAACACGTAAACTACGTTTAACTGCAGGATAATATTTTGTTTACATGGGAAAATCGATAAACCGCTAGGAACTCCGCGGGGCGCAGCTAGTGATTTCCAATCACTCGGTACCACTAGGCCACGAGCGAGATTTTAATATAACTTAGATTGTGGCACATATTATGTCCCCCATAATAATTGATACCCTTTGTATGTCCCCACTGCTGGGGCACGGGTCTCATCCTATATAAACATATTGAATCAAAAAATCGCTTGTCGCTCAGCCTTACTCTTGTGCTCAAGCCCGGCGCTGGATGGTGCAATATCGGTAAAGTTTTGATCGAAGCCTTTACGCATTAACTGCAAATGATGTCAGGATCCCGGCGATGGCTGCTGCATTTTATGTGTGTGATAAAAGAAGAAAGTAAACTGTAGCTTTGCTGGTTCTCATCACTGTGTAGTACGTATGTTGTACTTATTTCACGTTATCAACCCTTGTATGTCCCCACTGCTGGGGCACGGGTTTCTTCCTGCATCGCAGGAAGGTTAGGCCATACTCCACCACGGGGGCCAAGTCCGGGTTGGTGGAGGATTGTAAGACAGTGGCGGGCCTTACTGTCAGAAGTTGTTATGCCACCCATAAGGCCTCTGACATGGCTTAACGACTGCCATTACATGACAGCCGGCACCAACGGCTTAGCGTGTCTTGCGAAGCACGGAAGCGGTCGGAAAAATGCCACTAGCGGTAGTCACGGAACGGTCTCCCATCACGCACCTACCGCGCCTATTGTTGCTTAACTCAAGTGATTGATTCCAATCACTCGTTTTGACTAGGCTACGAGCGCTGTACTTATTTCTTATTGTTAAAATTATTCATTGCATAAAAGAATTGCATATAATTTAATAGGACGAATGTACCTTTTCAGTCAAACAATAAGAGTTTACGTTGTCCTAAAACAAAGACTGAAAATAGAAAATCAGTAATTTTGGGAAAATGTGGTTTTAATGTCTGTTCATTATGACAGCAGTACAAAACCGCTCTTGGCATTTTTCTGAGCGTTTCCGTGCTTCGCAAGACACGTTAAAACGTTGGTGCCGGCCTAAGTAATGCCAGTCGTTAAGCCATGTCAGATGCCTTATGGGCGGCTTGATAACTTCTGTCAGTAAGGCCCACCACTGTCTTACAATCCTCGACTAACCCGGATTTGGCCCCCGTGGTGGAGCCTAGCCTTTCTGCGATGCAGGGAGAGAGCCGTGCCCCAGGAGTAGGGACATACAAGGCCATGGAAAGATAAGGGCCTTTTTTGTAATTAAAATAAATAACTAAATCGTTCAGCGGTAGCCCAGTGGGTAGAACAATGGAGTTGGAAGCGAGAGACCCAGGTTTGATTCCCAGTGCGGGCATGCACCAATGACTTTGGTTTATAAGTTATGTACATTTGTGAAGCTATCGTAGCAATACCACTTGCTAATTGTGAAGGAATCCTGAGTGTCTGACGTGTTCAAATACCTCAGCGCTTGAAAGTGCCAATCTGAGATGGGCACGCGTGGTAATTAAGCCCACAAACTCTCTCTGAGTGAAGGCCTGTGCCCTGCAGTGGGACGTTTATAGACTACATAAAAAATCCACATAATACAATCAATAGCCACCCACTAGTAAGTGAGTGAGTGAGTGAATGAGTGAGTGAGTGAGTGAGTAAGTGAGTGAGTGAGTTAGTGAGTGAGTGAGTGAGTGAGGGATTAGGGAGCGAGCGAGTGAGTGAGTGAGTGAAGAAGTGAGTAAGTGAGTAAATGAGTAAGTGAGTAAGTGAGTGAGTGAGTGAGTGAGTGAGTGAGTGAGTGAGTAAGTGAGTAAGTGAGTAAGTGAGTAAGTGAGTAAGTGAGTAAGTGAGTAAGTGAGTAAGTGAGTAAGTGAGTAAGTGAGTAAGTGAGTGAGTGAGTGAGTAAGTGAGTAAGTGAGTAAATGAGTAAGTAAGTGAGTAAGTGAGTAAGTAAGCAATTTATTGACAAAAACATACAATATAACTTTCAATAATATGTGTACACAGCTTTCTTATATTACTTCGTAGCGTCCTGACTCCTATACTAGGTTAACCTGTATCTTAGGAGTCAGTCCTTCCCTAATGGTGCTATTAACACTGTTTTTAACTATTACAAATATAAAATATTTATTAGTCTTGCAAGCCTCCACCAATCCGGACATGGCCCCCGTGCAGGCCTGTACCTTCCTCAGAAAGAGACCCGTGCCCCTCGGTGGGACAAAATGGATTGTTCATGATGAGACAGTTACCATGGTCCCAAAATAGGTTACGTTCTGGTATGATAACCAGGCAAGGACATAAGAAACATAAAAATACAGACAGATGGAGGGTCGATTAATCAGTACCGATCATTTCTCATAGCTAACATGTCAGCAAGCGCTCGTGCAAAGTTTAAACACCTCGGTGGTATCAGCTGGAATCATCGTATAACAAAGTTAGCGCGCAAGATCGGTAGTGCCAGCACTCGCATTATGGATTTCAAGTCAAATGAAAAATAACATAACATTTACATACAGGCACATACATTGCTTCTGAACCCACACCCTGTGTCGTGGGAACCGGAAACAACGACATCACAAACATGTAAACATCCAATACCTGGGGTTTTTTTTTGTCTCCAGCCGGGATTCGAAAATGAAAATATATTTGGTTTTAAATTAAACGTCATATATATTTTTTTTTTAATGTAGATATTAAAATTAATTACCTTATATCGTTTTTATATATTAAACGGGTCAAATCGCGATTATTTATTAGGTAAAACGTAATTACAGTTGCCGATCGAGTTTGTGAATAATATTTCATAGGAAATAGGAAAGGATGGGAATAATATTTCCCATAGGAAAATTTATAAACCGCGGGGCACAGCTAGTAAATAATAATTTTATCAACTCCCGTAACTTTTGAGACTTTGTTATAGGAAAGCCCGCAATTTAGCAGGTTTTACCTTGCCTTACACCTATTGGACGGTACCCCTACCAACCTTCTCACAAACTTAATTACGTTTTGTAACCATTCAATTCGAATTTTAAAGTTACATTTTCTACACTGTAGTTTTTAGTTACTGTTGAAGCGTAACTACGGGGACATTTCGTAGTAAGCTACAAATGCGTAGCACGGCTACGACGCGTCGTAGCCCGTAGCGTTGCTACGAAGTTTCTTGATGCTCAGCGCTCCTGTAGTCCAAGCAATAGGTAGGTAAGATTGGGTTGTTCCACTAATCCCCATTGAAAATCCCCATTGATGGGGATTTGTGAACTTTTTGTTCACAAATCCCCATTGGCGTATCTTAGTATTGGCAATGGGGATTTGTGAACAGAAAGATCATAAATCCCCTTTGATTGATTGTTCTGCATTGGTACGCAAGAGAGATTAATTACCTTACTTAACTTTTTTGTTTTTTGATAAGACAATAAGAATAGGGTACGGGGCTGACATTGTCCCACTAGGCCAAGTCCCAAAATCAATATAGATATAAAAAAACCTTTCTTTTTAATCACCATGTTCCATATCACTTTACTTTTTAATGTGGAGCCCACGGGAGTTTGTCTAACAGTGTAGGAACAAAAAAATCTGTTTTATTTAAGTAAAAAATATTAAAAAAAAGGTGGTTGTCAGTATACTGATCTGATGGGCCCCACATTAAATAAATCCTGTATCGTGCGCTCCCGTTTTCGGGATTAAAACTGTAGAAATTACCACTGAGGCAAGCTTTGAACGCAAGCTTTGTTTTAGCACACATAATTGTTTTTTCTTCACCAAGAACACCTTGAACTTTTTTTTATCCTCAATTAAACTGTGAGTCAATAATGTATGACAAGATTTAAGCCGTCTAAGGTTAATTTATAAGAAGAAAGTGGATCCGATCAAGTCTTATACATTTTTATGTGTTGGGGTTCAATCAAGTCTTATTTTCTCTAAAATATAGGGCAAAAATAGCTTTTAGCTTAAAGTTTTTTAACTAAGCTAATATAAAACGCAACTTACATCAAACGCTATTATTTTAAAATTTGTTATATTAAATTAATATTTACTATCACTTTATAAGAAATGTAAAATCCTAGATTTGTTTACTCAACGATTTTGGCCAATAATGTATTATTGACCCAACAAAGAAAAAGTGGTCTATGTGAAGCAGTTGAAACACTCCAGAAATAAGACTATTCCTCAATAAACCAATGTGGTCAAGTTGGTGGAAATTTACATTACATTACACCACGCCACGCCACGCCACGCCACGCCACGCCACGCCACGCCACGCCACGCCACGCCACGCCACGCCACGCCACGCCACGCCACGCCACGCCACGCCACGCCACGCCACGCCACGCCACGCCACGCCACGCCACGCCACGCCACGCCACGGCACGCCACGCCACGCCACGCCACGCCACGCCACGGCACGCCACGCCACGCCACGCCACGCCACACCACACCACATCACATCACATCACATTACATTAAATTACACTAATATTAAAGAGGCGAAATTTTGTAAGTGTGTATATTTGTTATTTCTATACTGCTGGAGCGATTTTAATCAAATTTGGTGTGGAGGTACTCGACACCCTGGATCACATAGGCTACACATAGAAAACATAGGCTACATTTTACTGCGGGACAATATCTTATTCCCATGGGCAAAATTGATAAACCG
The DNA here is from genome assembly GCA_934045075.1 of Yponomeuta sedellus. Taxonomy (NCBI): domain Eukaryota; kingdom Metazoa; phylum Arthropoda; class Insecta; order Lepidoptera; family Yponomeutidae; genus Yponomeuta; species Yponomeuta sedellus. The sequence goes on from OW203743.1 coordinate 3,400,098, forward strand.
CGGGTAACACCTCGGGGCACAACTAGTAGCCTATAAAATTACCGAGTTCAAGAGGCAATCAGCTGGTCACATTTTCCGATGTGTTAAAGAGATCTGGGAGGAACCCACGAATATATGAGTAAAAAAGAATGAAAAGATGGCCGAGGACAGAAAGAGGTACCATGCCTTCAAGGAGGCCTATGTCCAATACGAGTACGATTTAATGTTACACACCAAAATCAAATCAAATGCATGGTCCGCAATGCAAATACTCCAATCGCTCGGTATCTTTCCTAACTTATCTATCTCGGTCTAACTGTTCGATCTGATCGTATGACTCGAATGGGACCGCGTAAGTTAGACCGCGCCATTTTCAGCGGTCCCGACATTTCATAACTTTAATCGTTGTTCCTCGTAACTTTGGAGAAATACTTCTCCATTGAGAGCTGTGTCCCGTTACTACCGCTAGTTGCATTTTTCCGAGCGCTTCCGTGCTCCGCAAGGCACGTTGAGCCGTTCGTGCGGGCTGTCATGTAATGGCAGTCGTTAAGCCATGTCAGAGGCCTTATGGGCGGCTTGATGACTTCTGACAGTAAGGCCCGCCACTGTCTTACAATCCTCCACCAACCCAGACTAGGCCCCCGTGGTGGAGTATGAGCTAACCTTCCTGCGATGCAGGAAGAGACCCGTGTCCCAGGGACATACAAGGGTTGACAACGAGAGCTGTGTCAGCTCTAGAGATGGGTCTCAGTAATTCCGATGGAATCATCACCATCATGATCATCAGCCATTTGATGCCCACTGCAGGACATAGGTCTTCCTCATGGTATTCCAAGCTTCACGGTCTTGTGCCGTCCGCATCTAGCAACTCCTCGCCACCATAACCATCTGGTGCAGGATCTGTCTACGCTGCGCCGTCCGTGCCGTGGTTGACAGATCAGAACATTTTATATAATTCCATGGTCGCCAGGTCAGAACTTTTTCGACCCAACAGCCAGCAGTTCTTCGAGCTACACGCACTGGGCGGGGCACATAGCTCACTTATCCGATGGAATGATTTTGGGTAATTAATCCATTCGGGGTTAATTACCGATGACGAACGATAATAATTAGGAACGATAATGATAATGACGGCCTCTGTGGCGCAGCTGTAGTGCATCTGTCTACCAAGCGAGAGGTCCCGGGTTCGTAGCCCGGCTGGGGACAAAAAAAACACCAGATCTTGCATGTTCACATGTTTATAATGTCACTGTTTCTGGTTCCCACGACACAGGGTATCCTAGTGTGGGGCCAGAAGCAACGTATGTGCCTGTGTGTAAATGTTATGTTATGTTATGTTATACCTGGACTTTTCACTGGCGGAATCTTTTTTGAGATTTTCGGCAACGTTGATTTTAAGTTTTTGATGAAATTCTCCCGACAAATTATTACAGGCTGGAATACTTCACCGAAATTTTTCATCGACGGATTTTTTTTTTTTTGGATTTTCGGAAACGTTATGACCGCTAAGGTACTTAAGCCTATTAATGTTAAGACTACAACAAAATGCACACATACATAATTTTTTTATAGTTTTTTTTTCAATATCAACATTGAAAAATAAATTACAAAGGAAATATAAATTTTTCAAACATTTCTGAATATCGTCATAATCATCATGCTTTTTTTTTTAAATGAATTATCCGTGGGAAGAATCCCTTCACTAGTCAGTAGATACGGAGTGGTTTGGCTAGATGTCAGCTAAGATTTCGAGTAGGTACATCTTGGCTGGTTTGGCTAGATTTCAACCAAGATGTAACTCGTGTAAACTAAGAACCTACCCGTAAATTAGTCTTTGCTAGCTTTTACTTTTGGCATCCAATTCTCTCGCACATTCGGAAATAATTACTGTCTTTGTCTACGCCAAAGCCAAAATCAAGAATTAGGGCGTTTACACATGCAGCAGCATTATTCCACGCCGCGGTGCATATTCGATATTCAATATCAACCCACTGCTGGAGCACGGGTCTCTTACTGCGTCGCAGGTAGGTTAGGTCATAGGTAGTCCACAATGGGGGCCATGTCCGGGTTGGTGTAGCATTGTAAGACAGTGGGGGCTCTTAGTGTCAGAAATTATCAAGCTTCCATAAGGGCTCTAACATATAACCACATATAACATGCCGCGGCGTCATGTCAAAGCCTACATACAAATCCAAGAGAGACTAAATAAATAAATAATAAATAAATAAATATTCATGGACATATTACACAGATCTCGTTAGCCCTATACTAAGTACAACTAAATGACTTGTGTTATAGGTGCTAACTCGACGATAGATTTAATAGAATAAATGCATAGATAACATCCAAGACCCGAGACAAACTAGAAAAGTTCGTTTCCTAGTATGACCCGGCCGGGGACCGAACCCGAGACCTTCGGTTTTACAGTCAGCGTGCCAAACCGCTGCGCCACCGAGGCCGTCTAGCGTTCATTCTACAAGGGACCTAGACTATAGATCCGATTGAGGAATAAGTTGTAAATCGACTCGTAATTATGGTGACAAGGGCTACATTTTAAAAGAACAAATGCAATAAAATATTTCTGTAAATTATTAATTTTTTTATCGTTTCGATTGAGATGTCAACCATAACAGGCGAAAACAAATACAAATATAGCCAGTACAAGAAACATAAATATATGGAACGAAGTCGGGTGAAAGGTCCGGTAATGGACGTCCCAAGCTGATATTCGCTATCGACCCTTGTATGTCCACACTGCTGGGGCACGGGTCTCTTACTGCATTGCAGGAAAGTTAGGCCATACTCCACCACGGGGGCCAAGTCCGGGTTGGTGGAGGATTGTAAGACAGAGGCGGGCCTTACTGAGCCAAGCTGATATACTGCGAACAAATAGTGGCTATAGTAGCGAAGCGCCAATTTGCCGATTTTCGATACCTACGTTTATACAAAGGATTTGTAGTCGCAATACCACACGCTAACGGTGAAGGAAAAACATCGTGAGGAAACCCGCGGCTTGGTTGGCTCCGCACGTATTGACTAGTCTTTCCTGTGGACTAGGCCGACTAAGCTGTCAGGATGGTATAGGTGCTGGGCAAGCCTACACCATCTACAAAACCATGTCCCAGGCACTACAGCATTGGAGTGGTCCCGTCACCCATCTAGTGTGAGTGAAGATACCACTGGAAGCTGTATAAATCATCTCATTAAGTAGATGCAAATAGGCCAATATATATATAGTTGAGACAAGCAGTTGAGCCGCTTCATTATCAAAATTTAATACACCATGTATCTGCGCTATTTATCTCTCCGTCTGGATTTATGCCAAGATCAATTAAGTCTTTACGTGAATAGTTGTGGGTTTTTTAATAATAAATATTCCGCTTACTAATATGTTTAAAAAAATAATCGTTCTTTTTAATACGCATCACCTTCAAAAAGCCGAGCCACCTTCAACAAGCCACAGCCGACAATAAATTGGTTGTGTCGCTCAACTGCACGAAATCTCCAACTTTTGCCCAGACGTTAGCCCAACGGATATCCCAACTTCGGGCCGAAACTGTTTTCCTTTTACCTTGAGAAAAAATAAAAGATAAGGTGGGAAAGGGACAAACAGATTAGAGAGTCAGAGACCGCCCTGAAGGGAACGGAACGTTATCTGCTGTGTTCTAGATGTAAGAATGGCTGTGCTTGAAAGAATGGATATGCTTGTTTTCGGAGTTCCCTAGATCATTAAGGAGAAGGCAATTACATAAAGCCCAATTAATACCTAATTACACATAGTGCAACGAAATTCCTACATAGTTCGTTAGATTAAACCTGAGATTTTCGCACTTAACCTGATAGTTGGGTCTTTGTACGTAGCAAGCACTGACGTATGTTAATCCTTCAGACACTAGAATTCCCCCGTGATTTTTTCCTTCGCGGTTAGAGATATGGTATTCTTAATATGTACATAAATTTGAAAACAAAGTCGGTACATGCCGGGACTCGAACCCGCGACCTCCAGATTAAGAAGCCGGCGTTCTACCGCTACGCTACCACCGCTCTGAAATCCCCACGTATGATTTTTTCGGTACCCTCAATTGTGCCTTACCATTTGGCAAAGGGCTTACTTTTTGTTCTCCACTCGCGGCCACCTACTGCCTACCTGGTATAAAAGTTCTGAATTCGTCCCGCCATGACTATTTGGGTGATCAAATTAGGGGTTTTCGTCAATGCGAATAAATGTTACTTTGCGGAAATTTTCTGAGTTTTTGCTTGTCTTCTATAGTATTGTTTAATAAACAATATCTTATGAGATAGTTAATTTCTTAATGAGCTATTTTCAGCACAAATTCATAAAGCACTTCTAGATGGTGCTTTTAAGCGTGCTAAACGTAAATTTGAAAGACGCGTCCCTGTTCTTTTATGTATGAACAGGACAGCGTCTTTCAAATTTTGATCAGCGTAAAATTTTGTAAATAAATAAAATAAAAAATAAAATTTTTACAGTCATATTTCTTCTATGGCCACGCCTGTAAGCGCCATCTATGAATTGTTTTGCGAAATCATTCTGAAAACGGCTCATTATATAGAAAAATAAGAAGGTTCTATTCTCTAACATAGATTCTCTCAAACGTCTTTCGACTTGACAACCACTACTGACAGACAAAACAACAGCAGGCCTGCAGTGAAAATCACAGGTGAAAATTCCCAAGGACAAAACACAACACAAAGCCATCAAACTCACGCCAATTCGTAACACCAGTGCCACTAACCATCGCCCGCATTGCATGGGTAGCAGTCTTTAGCGATGCCCGTTTCCATACCTCGTTTTGCGACCATGCTGTAAGTATGTGCGGACCTGGCAAGAAACCGGAGAGACCTCTAACGGATCAGGAAAAGAGAAGGCTGAAGTTCACTAACCCTTGTGGGACTTGCATAAAAGGCCGGTGCAGGAAAAAGCACGGCGTCTGCGGTGGAGCCAACGAAAGATGTTTGGGTGCTATGCCCTACGCTGAGACGCCGAGGCCTGAGACAGAGTCCAAATCCTGTATCATCCTTTGATTAGACACTCATTCCGTACCAAATAAAGAAGATTGCAATCTACAGTTGAATCTGGTCAGAAAACATTTTATTGTGGTCATTGAAGACTAATTTTCAACTGTCTATATGTTAGAAAATTACAGTCATCTGAAGCCACCGTTATCGTATGCCAAAATCTCAAGAGTCAAACAAGAATGTTCCATATTATTTCTACAACATAAGAAGGCCAGAGGGGCAAATCAAAAGTGGACAGTGAAGTTCAACGCCGTGTTATTTCATGGGTCTAGTACAGCTCCTGCTGTGGTGTCCGCCATGTTGTCTGCTTCTAATATACAAATGCAGTCCCTGTTGCAGACCAAAGCCGGAGCCTGCTCCCAAACGTAAAAGAATTCATTACATATAACACTAGCTAAACCTCAAACCTCTTCAGAGTCCACACAGGCTGACCAGCCTCGGGAGATATTTTCCAGGCGGAGCAGTTTGGTCTTGTATACATGCCTCGCCCGAGGCAAATGCACGCGATGGTCTGGACTTTTACGTTTTGTCAAAAATGGATAGGTCGTAAGCCGTTTGAATGCGCACCAAATAAGTTTTTTGCCATTTGACGACCTCGGTGGCGCAGAGGTTTGACACAATGTCTGTAAAACCGAAGGTCCCGGGTTCGATCCCCGGCCGGGTCAAACTAGGAAACGAACTCTTCTAGTTTGTCTCGGGTCTTGGATGTTATATATCTATTGTATTAAATCTATCGTCGAGTTAGCACCTGCAACACAAGTCATTTAGTTGTATTTAGTATAGGGCTAACAAGATTTGTGTAATATGTCCATGAATATTTATTTATTTATTTAACTTGGCAAACCGGGTCGGTATGCTACCTGCCTAGCGTAAGAAAATTATCTGACTGTGGCGAGGCGAGGCAAATGCCTTTCGGGGCTGCTCCGTCTGTGTGGGCCTGTCTAGTCATTTTGTGTTCCCATAAACATAAAGTATAATTTACAGTCCATTCGCTGTCAGGAATAATCATTACGATTATCGGCCTATACAATGTCCCATGCAATGCAGCGTCACTGATTGTTCCATTCACCCATCTAGTGTGAAGGTGTAAATGTATAAATGACCTCATTACGTAGATGCAAAATTTTTTTTTTCGGCTCATCTCAGCCCATAGTAAGTCTTTTATCGTCACGCCATCATTTGCGGTCGCTTGCCATCAGCATCCACTAGTTCTCTGCCGATTTCACACTAACGGGATACAATACATAAATTCGTGAGACGCTCAGGTTTCGTAAAGATTCTTTCACCAATGTATTGAAAGTTCTAGGAGAATTTGCCGAGCTATTGGTCTCATCTTAATATTCATCGGCTATTTCATCTACAACATTTATCTGCTGCTGAACTGCTGGGCTTTGGACATATTTTTATCACTGCTGAACATTTTGCGTCTTTTCCGAAGGTTGCAATAAATAGTTTTTACAATACTGTCCAAACTAACAAAGTCATGTTTTCAGAATTGCTGAATTTATGTATGTTTGTCTGATCTTAGTTCCAACGTAACTTTTAAATACTTGGGCTGAAAACGATAATTTAAAAGTGTAAGGTGCTGTTTAAATCCTGATATTATCTTAAGTGACAGAGAGTATAGAAACTTCAAGGAGTTATATTTTTGTAAGTAAATAAATGAAATAAAAAGTAATAATTAAATAACCTATTTTTGTCATTCAGCTCCCCGGGAGTACATTAAGAAGAAATGGACGGAGATGGACAACCCTTGCCATACCTGCGTAGGCTCTCGATGCACGCGAAACGGCGGGAAATTGGGCGACAAATGCCGCGGCTACTTTGGAGGTTGTAAAGGCGGAATACCTATTGTTTGGAGAAGAAAAAGGAAAGAAGTAACAGTAAGAACTCCTGTTAGATCGTTCTGAGATAAGTGGATTAACAGAGCTGAAAAGAGACAAAAGAACTAAGATGTATTTTAGTGCTGATGTCTACTAAACCAGAGATATAGCGAGTTGGCCGAAAACAAATCATTGAAAACCAAAGTGTATTTGCATAGTCTATTGAAGTTTTCTATTTTTATCAGAGCCTAAGAACTAATCACAACTAAGGCAAACAAGAATGGAGGAAACAAAGGAAAATAACTGCGTGAAATATTGCATAGTGAACCAACAACCTAAGCCTGAGCCAGCATGTATCCAAGAACCAACCCGACAGACAAAACATAAAGCAGTACCTGCCAGCAAGCCCCACTCTGTATGCCATAAACCAATGCCCACAATACAAAAACCAGTAAAAAAAGACAATGAAAATCGAAAACACTGTACGGTTTGCGATGAAAATCAAGAGTGTAACAGAAGGAAACGTTGCAATATCTTATGAAATCCCAAAAAGAGCTAACCTATACTAATAAAGTGCAAAGAAAGGATAGTAAAGTTATTTGACATAAACACCCATCCACCATACGAATAGTAAAAATATAAAAAGTCAAAAAAGAGAATTGGACTACGAAAGTAAAGATGGCTAAAGGAAAAAAGAGTAAGAAAGACAAGAAAAAGGGTAAGAAGAAGCCAGTTGTTGAAGAGGCGACCAAAGTGGAAAGTCCAATCAAACTAGAACTGCAGCCGTGCGATTCGTGTGACGACGAAACTTGTTGCGAGACAAAAGTGACAGGTATACAAGTGATCAGAGGCAAATGTAGGGATGTAATCGCGGCATTAGCTCTGAGAAGGTTCGGAAAAATAAGTCACAATTTAATCTTAGTTCCTGAGAAAAAACCATCACCCGTGGACGAAACGAAGAAAAAAAAGAAGAAGAAGAAAGGCAAAGGAAAGAAGGGAAAGAAGAAATGATAGGTACCTACATAAAGCCAGTGGTCGTTCAGGAAATCAAACCTTTTCAAATTTTTGTGCTCAAACTCAAGACGGGCAAAATACTTATCTTGTAATAATGCCGCATCGTGCTATCGAATTATCATTAAAAGGTTAAGTATTCTCGCCGTGTATTATATGTGTTAACTTTGTTTTACTCCATACTTACCGAATAACAGATTATTATTATTACGCACGATACGGAGGATTTGGAGACTAATACTAGCCAATTGTCAATAGAGAGCAGTACTACAAAACCAGAGACCCCTACAAATTCCACTGCCAAGAAAAAAACTACTCAATCAAGAGATAAACCAAATGAAGAAAATATGGAAATGACAAATGTTGAGAATGAATTCATAAGTAAAAAAGGAAAAATATTTTTCTTTGGCTCCCAACAATGCAAAGGGCTAGCAAAGGCAACATCAATTGATAGAGAAAATACTCCATATAGAAAGTATCAAACATTCTCATTCATCAAACCGAATGCTAAGTCAGAAGAAATCGTCCGAACAATGAGGAGCTACGACTTCAACCACCAAGACACAGTAGTCCTGTGCCTGGGAGAAAACGACGTCAATCCCATAAAACTAACTACTGAACTCAGTTACGCTCTCAAACTTTGTGAAAAATGCTCTGTTATTGTACTAGGAATTCATAACAGCATTCACCTTAATGAAAACATGCTTAATAGTACCTTAAAGACTCTATGTAAAAACTCGCAGAATTCTATATTTCTAGACACAAATCCACATTACGTGACTAAGAAAGCCTACTTAGAAAAAACATCTGAAGCAATCAATTTCTCAATAGATTGTAGAGACTACGAAGAAAATTTTATAAAGAATATCAAAACACATCTACAAAAAAATACAAAAAACATAAACACATGCACTGATACTCTACTGAGCTTCGGCAAAAAGAAAACAGCAGATATACAAAATATAACCCCAAAAATTACCCTGACCCAAAATAAAACAAACAAACACACATTTTTTCGTCCCTCCACAGTCTAAAACTATTGACACCGTTACATGCTTTCATCAAAATATTGCAGGGCTATTAGGAAAACGCGAACTGCTAGAAGTATTACTCAAAGACCTCGATACAAAAAATCAACGGATTGACGTGATCTGTCTCAGCGAAACCTTTCTAAGACTGGGGATAGAAAGTAATGCCCATATAACGGATTATAAAATGACATCGTCATACTCACGTAAACTTCAAAAAAGAGGCGGCGTTTGTATTTTCACAAAGAATGATGTTACTGCAAGGGAGTTAACATCTGTCAAAGATTTTACCATAGAGCAATGCTTTGAATGCTGTGGAGTTGAAATACCTCAAATAAAATGCATAGTGCTGTGTGTGTATCGTACGCCCACATCAGACATAAAATTGTTTTTTACCCAGTTGGAGGGTCTCCTCCATAAACTAAACACCAAACGCTTAAAGAAAGTCATATTATGTGGTGACTTAAATATAAATGTCTTAAAAAATACCACAGAAACGAAGGAACTCAACTCTATACTATTAAACTATAACATGCAACTACATATTAAAGAACCCACCAGACAAAATACATGCATTGACAATATCGCAAGCAATATTTCTGACATAAAATCATCACAAACTCTACAAAGTGGTTTATCCGACCATAATACATGCCAATTAATGACGTTCCTTATAGATAAAACCATTAAAACACAAACCTATTTTTATATCAAAAAAAGGGATTATAGTCAAGCTAACACTGAAAAATTTAAGGAATGCCTAAGTTCACTCTCATGGTCTCAAGTATACAATGCCAAAGACGCAGATGAAGCGTTTGAAGAATTCAAAGAATTGTTTTTATTATTCTACGATCTGTGTTTCCCAATTATAAGAGTCAAAATAAAAACTTACCTTAACGGTCTTAAGTGGGTAACACCCGGTATTCAACTATCTTGCAGGAAAAGTCGATATCTTAGGTACAGGTTCTATACTACAAAAACACAACAAGACAAACATAACTACCTAACGTACTCGAAAGCACTAAAAAAATGTATATACAGAGCACAGTCGTCAGCAAATAAAAATCATATGTTAAGCTCAAAAAATAAATGTAAGGCAGCCTGGACTATAATAAAAGACAATTACCAAGGTCAACAAAAAAATAACATAGAAAAAATTGTACTCAATAACGTAATTATTACAAATCCAAAAGACATAGCTACAGAATTCAATAAAAAATTTTTAGATAAAGAAATTAAATCAAAACCCACAAAGCAAATAACGAAATTAATAAACCAAATCTATGAATCTATATACATATCTCCTTGTGACAATAAAGAAATGATGACAATTATTAAATCACTAAACATGACCAATTCCGTTGGTTTTGATGAGGTGAACACTAAAATAATAAAATCATGTGCACTCTACCTTATCGACATTCTGTGCCACCTAGTAAACTTATCCTTCACAATGGGCAAATATCCGACGGCCCTAAAGTTTACTATTGTCAAACCTCTGTACAAAAAAGACGATAAAACGGACATTAATAACTACCGGCCCATAGCCCTCATTAGTATTTTCTCCAAAATTTATGAGAAAGCTATGGAAAAAAGAATAAACAACTTTTTGCTCAAACACAAGATAATTAAAGTCGAACAAAACGGTTTCCAAAAAAATAAATCTACAAGCCTAGCCGGATTTCAGCTAATCACAGAAGTTGTTGAACACGTTGACAAAGGAAAACCTGCAGCCGTGATCTTTTTTGATATGTCTAAGGCATTTGACTTCGTGTCGCATAAAATATTGTTAGAAAAATGTGACAAATATGGAATCAGAGGGGTAGCCTGGGAATGGCTACATAGTTACTTATCTGACCGCAAGCAAATCGTGGAAATTACAACACTTTCTAAAAATAATGAATTGCAAGTACACACGTCTACTCCAGACACAAATGAATGCGGCGTTCCTCAAGGAGGGATTTTGTCCCCTTTGCTTTTCTTATTATATATAAATGACCTACCGGAAATAACCAAAAACAAATGTGTCCTTTTCGCAGATGACATTTCAGTGATAATTAAATGTATTGACGATATGAACTTTGAAACTGACGTAAATAAAACAATAGATGAAATAACAGACTGGTTGAGTGCAAATAATTTAAAAGTTAACGAGAAGAAAACAAAATACATACAATTTAAAAACAAAAAAATGAGACATCGACATATAACGGTCAAGTGTAACAACACAACATTAGAAAATACGCCATCTACGACCTTCTTAGGCATCGTCGTAGATGAAATCTGCACCTGGCTTCCACACTTAGAAAAAGTCTGTAGCAAACTAGATAGGTTCGTTTACGCTCTCCGTAGGCTTAAAAAAACAGCTGACACATCTACAGCTCTAATAGCATACCATGGATATGTGGCATCAGTTCTGAGATACGGCCTCATACTTTGGGGAAACGCCAGAGACATAAATAGGGTATTTATAATCCAAAAACGTTGCATACGGGCAATGTGCGGCGCAGCCCCTCTAGACTCGTGCAAACCTCTGTTTCAGAAACTAAATATTCTTTCTTTGCCTAGTCTCTACATCTATGAAATGGCTTGCTTTGCTCACAGTCATAGAAACATATTTAAAACATACTGCGAAGTTTACAGCTTTAATACAAGATACCCAAATAAAATCGTGGGCCCCCCTTGTAAAACAGAATTTTGCCAAAGAAGCTGCTATCGAATGCTGATAAAAATATACAACCGCCTACCAAAATTACTAAAAGAGCTACCTTTAGTCCAATTTAAAAGGAAATTGCACAAATGGCTAGTAGAAAAATGCTTTTATTCAGCTGTAGAATACCTTGACATTAAATATATTGACATAAAATAAATATGTAAAAAAATTAATAATTATTATGTAGGACTTAGTCAATATAATTATGTACACTATGATTATCTCCTGAAAAACCTTACAAACTTTGACACTTAACATATTTAATTTAATTCAATTTTTGCATGCCTAAGAAGGTGAATTGTGAAGAAACTTATTTATTAGTACCAGCCTAATGTACCACTTTTCGTGCAAATAAACAATTTCATTTCATTTCATTTCATTTCATTTCATTTCATATTTATGAGCTAGGTCTTCAGAACTGAAATCTACATGTTAGAGGATTCCTATTTCTGAATGAGATTCATCGATTTTTGCCGTTTTAAGAAAAGTATTTTCTGTGATTGATGCTTATAGATCCTACACTAATATGTGTGTATGTATAAAAGAGTAGTCCCCATCTTTACTGACCTAAATATTAGAGTCCCTGTGTTTCTTCTTCGAAAGAAAAGCCTTTTATCACCGCAAAACATGGTTTATTGGAATTTGATGAAGCGAAAGGTTTGTCAGGATCGTGGCAAGTGGCAGACCCTTGTATTATAGGTACCCTTGCCCCCTAAAATATAGCCGTGAGTATAAGTAATGAAATGTTACTCTTAGGCAGTTGTAAAGTATCTACTTCCTTTTATATCGATATCATCCAATCCTTGAATCAAGAAGGTAGGGCATGTTCATGATCCGGATATATTAGAAGAAAATCTTCTCTTACGACTAAATCTATGCTCTATGATGTGATTCTGTGCCTCTGAAAAAAGCGTCAAAAGGATGTTCTTGCTCTGACATGACAGACACAGAGAAAATAATACCTAGGTTTAGTGACAGACCAAATCCAAATTTGATGTCAGGATGTCAATCGATTACAAAGTGATTACAAAACAATAAATAATTTCAAAGGCAACTCAAGAAATCTGCAAGAAATATCGTGAAATCAACATAAATAAAACTGTGATAAAATATCCTCTAAGGGCACCATATTATATGGAACAAGTACTCATATGGAGCTCAGCTCTGCTACTCTTTCCGAGCATGCTATGCATGTCCTGTTTTCGCAACAAAAAAACGCCTAGTCCCAGCAATAAACTCAGGAAGCGCCCAAGCTGTCGCTCCTGTGGCCCTAAACATAAAGGCGAGATCCGCTGCTCTGGTCAGAAAGTGTGCAAAGGAGTCCCACCAATGTTCAACTCACTGTAAACCATGGAAACAGTACTCATGTGGGTGCCAGTCGTGATTCTGTTCCCGGGTATGCTTTGTGCATGCTGCGGCACCAAACGCCCGGTTTTTCCCGAGCATCGATTGAATAAAACATCGCCGAAAACGCAATGTGGTGGGACGAAGAAGACGTGCAACCCATCAAGGTGCAAGGAGACCTGCAGATCTAAAAGCAAGGCCTCCAAGATGCTGTCAAGGATGGGAAAGAAAAAGTAAATTCGGTAGGCCCACTCACTCAAGGCGCGGTCAAGGTGCCGTTGACTCTACTTAGAACTTGCGCAATAGCTCGTGGAAGCTGATTTAGCAACGTAGTCACCGACGCGACGAATGAGCTGTTGGTTAGGTTAGCGGGCCCTGAGTTGCAGATCATTGGCACCAAATTCGTAATGTATTTCCATACCGTATCTAATATTAATTTTTGTAGAGGTATTTTAGGCCCAGTGGTGGTTGAACAAGCACATTTATAAGTAAAGAAAGGATTTTCAATTGACAACATTTCATTTTTTTAGCATACGGATTTTATTGTCCTAAAGGAAACTAGATACAAAATAAAACGAACCATATTTTTTTATTTTCTGAAACACGCACGTTTTCTTATATTTTTTACATTTTAAAGTTTAAAATATTTTTACCGGAAGTGACGAAACAACGAGGCTCACAATATGTTTTCTTTTACCTAATATCCTAAAAAAAAAATATAGTTACAAATGTCATTTTAGTATTGCCAGGGCCATGTTAAAAAACAGTTTCTGATTTTTTTTTAACATATGCAAATATGTTTTTCTTTTATACAATTAAATCAGCTTAATTCAATTCATCATCCCTTATATGTAGTTGTTCCTTTTTTGTCAAATGTACTTTGTGTTGGCAAAGCCTTTATCTGCGTTCGGAGTGTTTTTGCTGCCAGTTTATGGTATGGTAAGTATAAAGTATGGTAACCCTGATATTATGTTGTGTGGTTTACCTAACGTAAACAAACTTTGTGTAGTGTTAAATTTATTTCTCTCTACTCAAATTCTATCCTATACAAGAACAAGAAAGTCATTGGTAGGTATACAATGGACTTTTCAGATTTAGACGGATTCGTACGCGCTGACAGCCGAAATCTACCCAAGGTAGATCTTTCAATGCTTTTGGAGTTCATGCATCATGACGATGCAGCGAAAATAAGAGGTGCAACCGTGATGATGAAAACCATGATTTGAGTTTTATAAAATAGGCCTCGGAGACCATCAGCAACCAAAAATAAAGGGGGGGGCACGTGAATAACAATGTACTACTTAAGAAATACGATAATTAATAATTAAAAATTATTCTTCGCCATCACTACATAAATTAAACACTTCTTCGTCCTCATTCTCATATGGCTCAGTTGAAGTAGACGTTTGAGTAAGTAAAAAATAGTGTTGGGCATATTTTTTTATCTTGTACTTAACGAAATCTTCAGGTTTAAACGTCGTCAGCAGTGTTCTTATTGATACGGCAATTGCCGTAATATACGGTAATTCATGGATGTTTTTTGTAATATACGGTATACGGCAGGATTTCGACTGCCGTATCATATAATACGGCAATTGAAGTCCAACATGCTCGTAACCTTAAAACAAAAAAATACTACAAACGAAACGTAATAAATGTGTCCGATTTTCGGGATATCCCAAAGAAAATTTTCCTGCTGACATAAATTGAACTAGATGTCTCATGCAATCTCTTTAATATATCCTACTCTTAGCTAAACAAGCTATTCGAAATCAAGGCGGTTGCACAAAATTTCAGGTGTCAGGAGATAATTATGCTTATCAAAATGAAAAGCAAAGAAAAATATTCATTGCACAAGCAGTGTATTAGAAACATATAGGATGAAGAAATGATAGAAAGTTGAAAATATACTTATTATTTTTGTGTTTCAATCACTAATTATTCAATTAAAAGATAATACGGCAGATCTGCGATTTTTTTTTATAAATACGGCAATTTGAAGGTTTAGACTTTGACGATAATAACACTGGTCGTCAGCTAAGTCGCTAAATTATTTTTGTCCTCAAAACTTTTTTCTTGTCGCTAAGGCTCTCGCAAAAGTCGTCATTTCTAGCGACTAAGTCGCTAAATTGGCAACACTGATTTTTTAGGTTAGATCTTGAAATTGACTTTTTTTTTCATCGTGGCACAGGCATGTTCACTGGGAGCCATGGTGTGACGTCATCAGCGTATTTTTGTGTTTTTAGCATTTTCTCGGAAATGAAACCACAGAAAAAACTGAAATAAATTTTTACGTGCTTTACAAAGCCAAATCTCGAAATGGTTTTCGAATCAGAGCTCCATACAATTTTGAAATGTTGTCAATTGTAAAGGTAATGTTAATGTTCTACCTAATACCGAGGTCAAAGCGGGAAGCGTTGCAGTGGGTTTCGTCCAAAACATACTTTTTTCTGCCGTATGTAAAAAAATATATATCAAGCAATGATCTTACGGAAATTAGCACGACATGATGTCAACCCTTTGTACCTAGCACCAAACGGGAGTTCAATTCAATTTCAACTCCACAGCTTAAAACAGGCCTGCCTGCGCCTGGGATGCAAGATACACCCGCCGCTGATGACAAGATTTCTCAGTCCAGACCCAGTCTCTAAGCCGCGCTACGAAATATAACGCTTGGTACAGACCGACGGAATGGATGCAAACCAGAGTGCCAATTCTCACTTCATTAGCAAATAATTCTTAAACGACTCTAATGCGTACGACTTCAATTCTATACATAAAAAGTCGAGCGACAGCCAAAAACGCCATGCTACATTGAATTCTAATGATAAAATAAATGTCTAATGACTCTATCGAGTTATCTTATCTTAATTTTATGTGACAAATGTCTAATCCTTAGAATATTTTGCGTCCACGCATGGGCGAGAATAGGCTCCCTGATCGCAACTGGGGAAGGTTGAAGGCATAATTAAGACAGGGCTGAAGGCGACCAAAAGTCCTCGTTTGCGTTCGCCTCAGTCATTTCTGACCCACCGTACCACCGCTCATACGGTGGGTAATTATTTCAGAAACAATACCAATAATTATATGTTTATTATAATATTGTAGACTTTTAGTCCGGATCTACTTACGGGTGTTGTTATATCGGAAGAGTCCGACCAGGTTTAATAATATATGTTCATATTTGTAGCTATGGTGTACAGATAATATCATTTACAATTTAAGAAATAACAAAACACAAACTCTACGATTCTAGGAACAAAATTCTTCGATTGTTCAGTCCGGTGACCGGACTGGTGAGACTTTTGCGACATTGTAGTTAGTTCCCTTGACTGTTGTTCCCCCTAGTCCCTTGTATAACGTAACTTGCCGTCTGACACTAGAGGGCTCTATAGGGGTAAAACATAGACGACTCCAAAATGTCAAAATATGTATGTAGGTACTTGATAATTCGGAGTAGGCTAATTCCGGCATCTCCGTAAAAAATATTTATGTAACTGCACAGCTGAGCACGTTAGTTCAAGGGGCCATAGGTTAGTCGACGGATCGTCAACCATTGTACAGGTGGACTCTACTCAGGTACGTAATGGACGAATTTGCAACTTCGATGTGCTGTCTAGTCTGTTATGCTTTGGACGTCAGTGAAGATCTATTGCTTTTAACGTAACTTTCACTGGGGCGTTCACTTTCGTTCGTTCGTATTCTTTTTGTTGGTCTGTATTTAGCCGGCTAAGGATAGCAGCTGTATTATACAGTACAGTAGAGTGCTTATGTGTTTACTATTGTGTCTTTTATACGTGGTAGATACCACTTGAAGAAAATGTGAACAAAAAATATCAACAAATAAATCTATGGTGTTAATGCACTAACCCGTGCTAAGGACAAATTTAAAAACCTATTTAGAGGCTAAAAATTTCACCCATGCCGGGATTCGAACCCGCAACCTCTGGCACGGATAGCCACCAGTCTCTAAGCCGCGCTACGAAATATAACGCTTGGTACAGACCGACGGAATGGATGCAAACCAGAGTGCCAATTCTCACTTCATTAGCAAATAATTCTTAAACGACTCTAATGCGTACGACTTCAATTCTATACATAAAAAGTCGAGCGACAGCCAAAAACGCCATGCTACATTGAATTCTAATGATAAAATAAATGTCTAATGACTCTATCGAGTTATCTTATCTTAATTTTATGTGACAAATGTCTAATCCTTAGAATATTTTGCGTCCACGCATGGGCGAGAATAGGCTCCCTGATCGCAACTGGGGAAGGTTGAAGGCATAATTAAGACAGGGCTGAAGGCGACCAAAAGTCCTCGTTTGCGTTCGCCTCAGTCATTTCTGACCCACCGTACCACCGCTCATACGGTGGGTAATTATTTCAGAAACAATACCAATAATTATATGTTTATTATAATATTGTAGACTTTTAGTCCGGATCTACTTACGGGTGTTGTTATATCGGAAGAGTCCGACCAGGTTTAATAATATATGTTCATATTTGTAGCTATGGTGTACAGATAATATCATTTACAATTTAAGAAATAACAAAACACAAACTCTACGATTCTAGGAACAAAATTCTTCGATTGTTCAGTCCGGTGACCGGACTGGTGAGACTTTTGCGACATTGTAGTTAGTTCCCTTGACTGTTGTTCCCCCTAGTCCCTTGTATAACGTAACTTGCCGTCTGACACTAGAGGGCTCTATAGGGGTAAAACATAGACGACTCCAAAATGTCAAAATATGTATGTAGGTACTTGATAATTCGGAGTAGGCTAATTCCGGCATCTCCGTAAAAAATATTTATGTAACTGCACAGCTGAGCACGTTAGTTCAAGGGGCCATAGGTTAGTCGACGGATCGTCAACCATTGTACAGGTGGACTCTACTCAGGTACGTAATGGACGAATTTGCAACTTCGATGTGCTGTCTAGTCTGTTATGCTTTGGACGTCAGTGAAGATCTATTGCTTTTAACGTAACTTTCACTGGGGCGTTCACTTTCGTTCGTTCGTATTCTTTTTGTTGGTCTGTATTTAGCCGGCTAAGGATAGCAGCTGTATTATACAGTACAGTAGAGTGCTTATGTGTTTACTATTGTGTCTTTTATACGTGGTAGATACCACTTGAAGAAAATGTGAACAAAAAATATCAACAAATAAATCTATGGTGTTAATGCACTAACCCGTGCTAAGGACAAATTTAAAAACCTATTTAGAGGCTAAAAATTTCACCCATGCCGGGATTCGAACCCGCAACCTCTGGCACGGATAGCCAGAGGTTGTGGGTTCGAATCCCGGCATGGGTGAAATTTTTAGCCTCTAAATAGGTTTTTAAATTTTTTTGTTACATTCATTTTAAATTTAGTAGTTTTATCATTTTTACAAAGAAATGAAACGTTTTCTAAAGTTATTAATAGATGAACGCGCACATAATATCGGAGCAGAAGGAATTGAAAAACGAAGTTTGCCGAAATCGACGACTGAAGCGTTAGAATGTTGATCTAGGCTTTCTGTCCTAAATAGTTATCACAGGTGTTAACATTTTCCATAAACACGCTGCCAAATGTATAAACAAAGTTCATGAACTTGCGAGAAAATATAAATTTTTGGCAAATGTCAATTTTGAGGTTAGAATCTTGTTTAGGTACTAAAATGGACAAGTAAGGATAAATAGATTGTACATCCTCAGTTTCATATTACCTACCTTTCTACATTGTCTTAAGCAAATGTACAATCTAACGTATAAAAATGTCGTGTCACAGTGTTTTTTATCAATCTTTTCCGAAACGGCTTCAGTGAATATATTCTTTTTTTAATGCGTTAACCTGTGCTAAGGACTATTTGAAAAACCTATTTAGAGGCTAAAAATTCCACCATTTTTTAAATTGTCGTTAGTACGAGTTAGTGCATTAAAAAGAATATAATCATGTGGGTACAGCGATATCATTCCGATGTAAAATCTAACTGCAAAGTAGGTACTCGGGGCTGCAAGTGATGTAAATTACTTCAGCCAGATGTTGCTTACGTAATACACAGAAGTATGGTAAAGAGGTTCGAAATTTCACTGATGCCGGTGAGTCGCCCATTAGTTCATTTCGGAGAGCGCTGGCACGGTTAGCCAAAGGTCGTGGGTTCGAGTCCCGGCATGGGTGGAATTTATAGCGTTTAAATAGGCTTCAATGAATTTAATGACTTTTTGTGTATAATATTTGGTAGGCCAGAGAATATGTCGTAGGCTAATTCAATGGCGAAACAGCTGCTAAATATAAAACTCAATTCCTGTTAATCACTTTGTATTCAAATCATTTCTTTGAAAGATATCTTCGCTGCTGTCCTTGCATTTGAGGTGGTCGTCTATGAACTCTAAGCAATAAGGGCATGTGAACACGTAGCTGCCAATCACAGCCAGTAAGATGAACGGCATGAACGGAATTAGACACGGTATGTAACACATTTTGGTAGGTACTTAAAATCACTTGCAAGAGAGATAGATAGGTTACTAAGTAGGTATTTATTTAGTACCTACAGAGAAACTCACGTATCAGAAACTTTAAGAATTGTGCTGTATATGCGTTGTAGATTTTGATTTTTCAGTATAAAGAAGCCTCTTGGGATAAGTAGGATGAACAATGTAGAGTGACCTGCAAACAAAAATTATTTAACAATATAATATAATATAATATAATATAATATAATATAATATAATATAATATAATATAATATAATATAATATAATATAATATAATATAATATAATATAATATAATATAATATAATATAATATAATATAATATAATATAATATAATATAATATAATATAATATAATATAATATAATATAATATAATATAATATAATATAATATAATATAATATAATATAATATAATATAATATAACATAACATTTACATACAGGCACATACATTGCTTCTGGCCCCACACTAGGATACCCTGTGTCGTGGGAACGAGAAACAACGTCATCACAAACATGTAAACATCCAAGACCTGGGTTTCTTTTGTCCCCAGCCGAGGTTCGAACCCGGGACCTCTTGCATGGTAGACAGGTGCGCTACCGCTGCGCCACAGAGGTCGTCGGATTCTATCGTCTCTAATATAAATCTAGAAGAAGACTTGCAACTAAAACTTTCGTAAGCATTACTCATTCTTAACTTATGTTACTTAGGGCCAGTTTCTGAATTGAGAATTTTGCTAAGTAAATACTTACCTAACTGTAGTTCTGTCTCTCTAAATTTCTCTTCAAAGAGTGTGACAGAACGTTACATAAGTTTTTAAGTACTTTGTGAAATTCCCAATTCAGAAACCGGCCCGTAGTGATTCCGGAATTAAATTAAGAATACAAGAAGATTTTTCAAGCAAGCTTAAACTGCTGAAACGATTTGGATTAGATTGGGTACCTGTCCTCTTGGAATCTATTCTATTTCCTATCTAAAAGCTGCAGGTAAAGCTATTACATTCAATAACTGGACTTCTAGCACAAATAGCGGGAAAAAAGCTACCACAGCACCGTCCTACCCGCATGCAGAAGCGACCGAATCCAACGCACCAAATCCTGTCAGAAACCTGACGTTGTAGAATTTGACTGTTAAAGAATTGGATTCGTTTAAGAATATAGGCGCGTAATACCTACAGCATCAGTACCTACTGCTCCTGCATCAGGATTAGATTATCGTAATTAGGACACACACCAGACAAGCTATCGTCTTTTTACAAATCGGTTTTTAGGGCAATAAAGAATTTTCATTCAGATGAGCGAGGAAATCGGTCGGCGGAAGGTTGAGGGGTAGTCATCGGAGGGGAGAAGCCCTTTAGTGTAGGTACCTAATTGCTAAAAGGTAGACACACCTCAGTCCAGAAGTTTCAAATCTCGTAACGCTTCTCCGTCCCGTGCGTCAAACCAAAATATCGTCTGTTCAAAGGCATATGAGTTCTGCAACCCAGGCGCAAGCATCGATTCTGCAACCTCTTACAACTGGGCGAATGACACGGCGTACAACGATCCTCCTCAGAATCTATCCTCAACGCGTGCTGAGCTGGGGACGGCAAGCATTTGCAGCCAAAAAGTTTGGAACAAGTTTTCGGTCGATAGTTCTGACTGGTGGCACAGGATCGAGTCTTTAAACGCTTTTGTGGCTTGCGTGGGTTGCACGTGCTGCAGTGAAGCGGTTGCGAGGGAGTCCACACTCTGTACTCGGGAAATTTGGGTCTACCTTTGCTGCCGCAGAGTTTCTTGCACAGTATGGCTATGGGTAACACGATTAGAGCCGGAATCCAGAGCAACAGTTGAAGCAGGGCCATAAAATAAGGCCGCAGGTTTTGAAGCTGATCTGCGTCATTTTACAGGCAATTTATATAGATGGGTTGGCTGTGAAACCAATTCTGTGTTTCGTGTTGGCAGCACTGTGCAGGTTTTGTCTTTTTAATCTGTGACGCAGACCACTGATCCACAGTACCTAGCTACCATGAAGGTTAGTATACCATACTCACTGACCTCCGTGGTCAATAAGCAGAGCCCACTGTTTGGACATAAGCCTATTCTCTTTCACGCCAACCGGGTCCGGTCCCTCGTTGGCTCACCCGGCTGGTCCGGGCTGCTACTATGGACGTCCATCACGTCAACGCCCCTAGAGATAGGATCCAAACCTATACAATGTAGATACTAGAGAAAGTATGAATATAATTTTACAAAATTTTAGTGTGTAGGTATTTTCTACTTTTATTGATATTGTAAAAGTTTTCGAACCAAAAACCTTTTACGTTCAGGGCGACGTTTTAACAAAAATGTAAAGGTTGACACGTTGTCGACTATCAGGATAAAGCTCATACTGAACAGTGGAAACTGGGGACAGTTGATTCCCCACTTTTATTTTATGGTCTCACGTGTAAGATTAGATAAGATAAGAATATTCTTTATTGTATACCGGAAAATTGATACAGAAACAGCAGATACAGAAGATAAGATACAAATGGCGGCCTTATTGCTAATAGCAATTTCTTCCAGGCAAATCGGAGAATTTTCCGATTTTCAAACAAATATAACACGTATTTAGACTAAACGGTGCACAATTTAACCAAGTACTTACCATCTGTCTTTGGGTAATTAGGATTATACCATAATATTCGTAAAAGTTATTGAAATTAAACTGGTAAAACGGGTTTCCACCAAGTGTCCCGTATGTAAAGGAGGAATGATCTTCCTAGTTGGATGACTTGATCCAGCCTGGATCAAGTCTCCCATAGTATGTGAGATATGGTTTAGTTTCATAAATAGGTGATGATCAGGTATTCCATAGTCAGGGACACGTGGGTTATTACATACATACACATACATAACCTCACGCCTGTATCCCAGAGAGGTAGGCAGAGACCAGGGACTGCCACTTGCCACGATCCTGACAGATCACCTTCACTTCATCAACGTTCATAAGTCGTTGCATGCACGCACGCTGGCTCCGGATACTTTTTATGTTTTGCTTTGCTAATACATCCCCTATTTGTTCGATGTATGTCCGCCTGGGACGTCCCTTACCAGCCCTTCCACTCACATTCGCAATATATATTTGTTTCGTCAATCTTTCTTCCTTTCATCCTCTCCACATGTCCAAACCAACGCAACATTCCCTTCTCAATCCTAGTCACTACATCCTCTTTCAGTCCACAATGTTCTCTAATCAGACTATTGCGTATCCTGTCATTCAAAGTAACAGTACACATACTTCTCAAGGACCTCATTTCTACTGCATTAATTCTACTTCCTTGCTTCTTTTGCCACACCCAAGTCTTGCTGCTATACCTACATAAGTGTTGAGACCAGCACACCACTATGAATAGCCAATCTATCTCTTTTGGATGGGTCATTACATAGAAGTAAATGGCTATTTATCTAGTTCATACTATTTTTATTTTTAATGCACTAACCCGTGCTAAAGACAAATTTTAAAAACCTATTTAGAGGCTAAAAATTCGCCCTCGACCCGCGACCTCTGGCTATCCTCTTTTCCAACTGAGTCGCCCATTAGCTCAGTTGGAAAAGAGCGCTGGCACGGATAGCCAGAGGTCGCGGGCTCCAATCCCGGCATGGGTGGAATTTTTAGCCTCTAAATAGGTTTTTATTTATCAAGTGTTATTGTTTTTCTCTCCCAAAAATAGTCAGGATCCATAGTGGATGTAGCGCAAATTCCCACTCCATCTCCTAATCCATAGATCTACGAAGATGCCCTCTCCGTGTCTTTTCGTACAGCCGGACAAAAAACGTCTGCATTATCTCTGTAATGCGCCCACCGATAGCAAGTTTCGGAACGGCAGTTGCGTCTCGGACCTAAAGAGTTTGAAGCCCCGGGATTATTTTTATCTACTTTGGAGAATTCCAAGTTTTTCTTTAGTTTAGTTGTTCTATTGGGACAAGGAATTTAGGCACCTATAAAAATATCATCATACTTGTATGTTTGAAATAAGGCAGCATATTCAGGAGGATCTATTTTTTTTTTCTTATAAAAGCATCGCAGGAAGTTTAGGCCGTACTCCACCACGGGGGCAGAGTCCGGGTTGGTGGAGGATTGTAAGACAGTGGCGAGCCTTACTGACAGAAGTTATCAACGCAAGACATGGCTTAACGACGACCATTGCATGACCGACGGCACCAACGTCTTAACGTGCCTTGCAAAGCACGGAAGCGCTCGCAAAAATGCCACTGTAGTCACGGAACGGTCACCCACCTGCACCTGACTGCTCCTGTTGTTGCTTACCTAAGTGATTGATTCCAATCATTCGGTTCAACTAGGCCTAAATCTATGAATACAATAATAAACCAATCAAGTTTGAGTTGAACTACCGCTAGAGTTTACCTACAACTGAATGAAAGATTTTTTTGTTTTTAAAAGTAAGTACCTAAGTATTAAGTTTTTCTTCACCGTTAGCCAGTGGTGGCGACTATTATGGTAAAATTCAAATGCATGGTAAAACTCTTTTCATCCCACCATCTCGGAAAGAGTATTTTTAAAAAACTCGCACTAAGCACTCTGTATCGTAATAAAACTTTTTATTTTTGGCCTATGTGTATTAAAGTATCAGAGTAGATCATAGTTACTTATTTGTTATACAAGAGTGCAAAGTTCCTTTTTAACCGCGTGTTCAATTTTGATGACCGAGCAAGCGAAGGATTCGAAAATTGAATCACGAGCGCAGCAAGTGATTCAAAATTAGAATCCTGAGCGTTAGCGAGGGAATCAAAAGAGCACGTGGTGAAAAATCTTTGCACTCGAGTGCAACACGTAACTTTTCATTCCACCTCAGCGAGGAAATTACTAAATGCAAAAAAAAAACGTTTACAATCACAAGATAGGTACACTTTTATTTCAGTTTAGGAATTAATTACTACATTATGACGGTAAGTATTACAGAATAATATTTAAATTATAACAAAATAATACTAAGGTATAATTAAGAAAATTTTAAAGTAACGTTGCTACACTTATTTAAATTGAGTGTAATATTTTTTTAATTCGCAAACTTAGTGCACATGATGTTCTAAATTCAATTTACTTTATCCTCTAGAGAATAAAAACGGCTTTTCCACTCAGATATTGAAGATTAACTACTCGATCGCGTTAACGTAAACTCATATCTCTATGGCATCGAGGAAGCGCCACCTAGCGACAAGTATGGATATTAAAATTGCTGAGTGCGAGTTGTAATGGTTTACGTTGAGAAGTGAACACGTTTACCAGCCAAAACACGAAAAAACGCGAGTGCGAGTTGTACTGTGACAGCGTTTTGCCAGTTCGAACTGTTAACTTACTCATACTCACTACTCAATGCTTGATTAACGCGGTAGTAAAGTTATTGGATTGGATCTGTCAAACTCGCAATAAGCACTCTGGTCTTGTATGGACACCTCTATTAGTAGATACATCACACAACTAGGCTGGTAATACAAAGAAAGGCCGAGATCGCAGAAGTTTGCGGCCCGAGCTGCAAGCGAGGGACGTAAATATGCGATCGAGAGCTTTCTTTATTACCTCCCGTGTTGTGTACATCTTTTTATGTCTACACTTGGACTTGGAATATAACTTTTTAATCATAACGATAGACCTTTACAACCTCCAGCTGAACTAAGAAGGTTGAACCTCTACTTTAAAAAAAAAGATTTCAATGAACGAGTCCGCGGCAACGCAACACGCATGCGCAATCGATGTTTGCGCCTTGGCGCCAACATTTTACATTTAAAAAAACTTTTCATTAGGTACCTATTTATACAAATTTCCCCAGCCCCAACCCCCGACTGCCCTCATAGCAGATACCTCTGTGGCGTAGCGGTAGCGCGTTTGCCTACCAAAAAAAAAAGTCCAGGTCTTGGATGTTTACATGTTTGTGATGTCGTTGTTTCTGGTTCCCACGACACAGGGTATCCTAGTGTGGGGCCAGAACGTAGATAGAGTAGAACTACTCCCTCTACGGGCCAGAAGCATTGTATGTGCCAGTATGTAAAATGTTATGTTATTAGATTTTTTAGGCGGAGTCGGTGGGACAGTAAAATTTTGTGATTTTTTTTCTATTTTATTCTAATGTCGATACCGGTCTACTGAAATCTAGCATAGGTAAGACATTTAAAAAAAATCCACTTTGTAACAACGGGCGGGTGACATGCGGGCGGGCGCAAGGATATACACCTAAAGTACCTACTATCGAGGTTAGACGTAAAGAAACCCACGGCCACTTGCTGCCGAGCGACTGGTGGGCGGCGGACACGACACGGAATGTATTCTAATCTCTATTTTGTTAATGTTTATTTTAGATTGAAATCTACGCGCCCGGTCCGCACTTGTAATGTGAATAGACCACTGTCTGAGGTTAAAGTGAGCGCGTGACGACGTAGCGCATTGTCCATCGTGTAGAACTAAAAAATTCAATAATCTTCGAACGCAGCCAAAGTAAAAAAAAAACAAACGTCAAACCGAGTTCGTAATTTTGTGTTCGTAATTTTTGTGGGTTGTTTGATGGTTTTAGTTTATATCTGCAATTAAAATACGGAAAAATGCCAGCAGGATCGTCCACTGCCGACCCCGTGAGGGAAAAGGGGTTCCAAGATTACAGAAAGAAGCTCATGGAACACAAAGAAGTTGAATCTAGGCTAAAAGACAGTAAGTTTAGAAGTGGTCCAATTTTGCCGAATCATCTCCTTACTTTTGTTCGAATAAGACGTTTTCTTTGAGAATATACTATATTTGGAGGCTAAAATAGCCTTTATTAAGTTGCTTTAGTCTTTAAAACTGACAAATTAACAACGAATGGCTTTTCTTTTCATTGTTCGTTTGGTTAGTTTTACAACAGTCCTACTGAATTGCCTAACATAAATCACAGGTTCCTGTTCTCTCAATCGTGACTATGGGTTGTTGCCCTCTTTCCTATCAGATCAATCAATTCATAGCCTATCTTACCGATAAATAAATTTCTCCAAACTAAAATAGGCAGGGCCGGATCTGCCTAAGGGCTGCTTGGGCTGCAGCTCAGGGCCCTGAGGTTACAAGGGGCCCCCAGATTCCGCTAAAAACAGTAGGCGATAATTGGAATTAAAAAAATGATTTCTGTAAAGTCAGTTTACGGATGATATTTTTACGTGATAACATTATAAGAAAACATTGGTGAAACAGTTTTTTGACATGGCTATTAGTTGAGTACTTAGATAGGGCCCTAAGTAGTTTTAGCCCAGGGCCCCACAAATTCAAGATCCGCCCCTGAAAATAGTGAAAGTATATTCTCACCTGTATGTGTATCTTTACATGAAAATGAAAATATTCCTTCATCACATCTTATAAGGGCCGCATCTCTGTAATATTATAATTTTCAGTGAGGGAGCAACTTAAGGACCTCACCAAGCAATATGACAAGAGTGAAAATGACCTGAAGGCTCTCCAGAGTGTTGGACAGATTGTTGGTGAAGTGCTGAAACAACTCACAGAGGAGAAATGTAAGTATACAATGATACATACAATAGGCCGAGAATGAAGCTTTGTGCAGAAATCTCAGGTGTAATAAACAGTACCTACTTAAAGCAAAATTTTCATTTGAGGATGACTTTTGACAGGGAAAGGGTCCCCAAAACCTAATCACGCAATCAGTTATTGGTTTTTGGGAAGATTTGACCATCCCACTGCCTTATCTAATATAATAATATTTTTTTTTTATATCAACCCAAAATTACTTTACTTGAGCTATAGACAATATCAGGACGGAAAGTTATAAAAATGGATAAAGCTATAGGCGGCGGCCAACTCAATTGTTCTTAATGATATTAAGTATATGCATATGCAAACTCTAACATTTATCATTAGAAAATGTTTTTCAACGACATGGTATTGCCTGCCACTTTTTGGATTTGAATCCACTGTTAGAAATCACGACCATCTACAAATGTTTTACGCCATTACCGATAAATCATTGATTGTTTTTCATAATGGAAACAACATTCTCAGAAAATATAGGTAACTCTCTCTAAATCACCCTGTAGGTGACATGCATAATTCAAAATATTTAGTCAAAAATTGATACAAAACAGAATGGGAAAATAACAAAAATGGTGTAACACAATAAAATGCCTTATACGAAAGAAGATTCCTTCATTTATTTTTGAGTTAGTTGGTCTGGTGGTTTGTGTCGTTTTTCTTCCACCAGCGCCTTGATTATCTACCATCTATCGTATCCATATGTGTGCAAAAATGGAAACTGTATTTCAGTGGATATCTGAGACAACAGTGATATTAAGACACTTAATTGTACGGCGTAGTCTGGTAGATATTTGGTTTTTGCAAACAGATCTATGCATTAAAATATTACATAATCAAGGTGCTGTACTATATAGTAGCTAAAATTATGGCAATCTGTCAAAACCTTTTGATAGCTTTCTGTTTCTAAGTGAGTAAATTTAATTTGTTGGTGATAAGCTGTTCGCTGACTCTGAATCGCTCATAGCCCCAGTTGCCTGAGTGATCTTAAAACAATCACGGCGGCTAAGCAACGCAGGGCGCGTTCAGTGCATGGATGGGTGTCTATGATTAAAGCGAGTGGCATTTTTCCGAGCGGTTCCATGCTCCGCTTTAAGTAGTTGGTGCCTGCTGCAAGCGATAATATGGCAGTCGTTAAGCCAAGTCTTAGGGCGGCTTGAAAACTTCTGACAGTAAAGTCAAATGGAAACTGTATTTCAGTGGATATCTGAGACAACAGTGATATTAAGACACTTAATTGTACGGCGTAGTCTGGTAGATATTTGGTTTTTGCACACAGATCTATGCATTAAAATATTACATAATCAAGGTGCTGTACTATATAGTAGCTAAAATTATGGCAATCTGTCAAAACCTTTTGATGGCTTTCTGTTTCTAAGTGAGTAAATTTAATTTGTTGGTGATAAGCTGTTCGCTGACTCTGAATCGCTCATAGCCCCAGTTGCCTGAGTGATCTTAAAACAATCACGGCGGCTAAGCAACGCACGGCGCGTTCAGTGCATGGATGGGTGTCTATGATTAAAGCGAGTGGCATTTTTCCGAGCGGTTCCATGCTCCGCTTTAAGTAGTTGGTGCCTGCTGCAAGCGATAATATGGCAGTCGTTAAGCCAAGTCTTAGGGCGGCTTGAAAACTTCTGACAGTAAGACCAGCCACTAATCTTGCAAGCCTCCACCTATCCAGACTTGGCCCTCCTGGTGGAGTATGGCCTATACCTTCCTCAGGGAAGAGACCCGTGCCACTCAGTGGTTGATTAATAAAATAAATAAAAATAAGATTACAAGCTTTTTTGTTTGTGTTTCTACAGTCATTGTGAAGGCGACCAACGGCCCGCGCTACGTAGTGGGTTGCCGCAGGCAGCTCGACAAGGCAAAGCTGAAGGGCGGCACCAGAGTGGCTCTGGACATGACCACGCTCACTATCATGCGCCATTTGCCACGAGAGGTAAGATAGCTTATTCTGTGACGACCTCTGTGGCGTAGCGGTAGCGCGTCTGCCTACCATGCAAGAGGTCCCGGGTCGGAATCCCGGCTGGAGAAAAAAAAAGCCCAGGTCTTTTATGTTTACATGTTTGTAGGCGTGATCGTTGCAAAGACGAACCGTTTTATACGACCGTTTTGTGTTCCGCGACGATAGGACCGTTTTACGTTTCATTCTAAAGCAGTGCCAGTGTTTGTTCGTCGCGAGACCAGTCCTTAGATTGTTTGACGCGGATATGTCCTTTAGTACTATATTAATAGAGCCTAGAACGTAATGAGATCATTGCGACGTCGTCTTCGGCTCCTTGCTCGTTCCGTTCGTTTTGGTCTGTGATACAATAAAGTAATCTTTATGTATATGAGTATACAGTCTAATATCGTGTAAAACAACTAATTTTTTCCTATGTTTCGCGATTTCGTCTCGTTCGCACTCGTTTGACCGTCCTCTGCGCCTTGCTCGTTCGCATACAATGAAACCAGTTGCGAACGAGGACCGTTTCGAGGACCTGTTTTCGTTCCAGAAAAAACGGTTGCGTTTCGTCGTCGAAAACTCGGACAACGACCCACTCCTACATGTTTGTGATGTCGTTGTTTCTGGTTCCCACGACACAGGGTATACAAGAAGCAATGTATGAGTTTGTATGTAAATGTTATGTTATTAAGACAGAATATTCTTTATTGTACAGCAGAGGACATTACATAAAAAACATTTAATACTGGGTAGTTCAGCCCACACTCTGTCGCTCACGGAGTGAAGGCACTATTTATCTCTATCGTAACTTTCAGCTATATATTTATTTCTTATTTACGTTGTAATTATATTCTTTTTTATTTTAATGCACTAACCCATGCTAAGGACAATTTTAAAACACCTATTTAGAAGCTAAAAATTCCACCTATGCCGGGATTCGCACCCGCGACCTCTGGCTATCCGTGCCAGCGCTCTTCTAACTAAGCTAATAGGCGACTCACCGGCATCAGTGAAATTTTGAACCTCTTTACAATACTCCCTGTATTACATACAGGCAGCAATATTTACTATGTATTTTATTTATTTATATTTTCAGGTATTTAGTTTATTTCTGCTTAGGTTATTGTTAAGGGTTTTTCCAGTCTATGTAGTTTATTTTGTACATGTATTTAGACCCCTTTTATTTCTGCTGCTCCGACTCTCCGAGGTTCTCTGGAAGAAATCTCGTACAGAGATAAGCTCGCCTTTGTACATGTTTAAAAACCTATTTAGAGGCTAAAAATTTCACCCATGCCGGGATTCGAACCCGCAACCTCTGGCTATCCGTGCCAGAGTACATGTTATTTCTTATTTAATGTCCTATTTAATGTTTCGTGTGCAATGAAGTATAATAAAATAAGGCCTGTGCACTGCAGGTGGATGTTTATTGGCTACATAAGAAAATAACCCCTTAAGTACCTAGCCACTTTTTTCCACCCTGGCTTTGAGCTCTCAAAACAAACACCAAACCAATCGGGTATCCATTTTGCACCCTGCAAAAGAAAAACTACATTCAAAGTCAAGTCAAAGTGTACCCAGGCTTCATGTTCTGACAATAGTTGTCTCAGTTGTTAAATTTCTCATGTTCACCTTTAGATAAAAACGTATATAATACAAGTTATGATTTTTATTCCATTGGCTAGTTAGGACCCCGAACCTTCTTCTTCTTCAGGCTATATTAGTCCACTGCTGGACATAGCCCTCCCCTAATGAGGGCCATAGCGCAAGGTTTGTGTCATCATTGGGCGGTAATGCCCATAATCCCCACGCTGGGCATGCGGGTTGGGGATCGCAGTTTGGTGGAATTGTACTGCAGGGGGCGCCGCTGCCAACCCCCCGGTTTGTGTCCCTTAGTCGCCTTTTACGACACCCGCGGAAGAATTTGTGTTGGTGCTATTGGCTGACACTACACAGCAAACCACCTTAAGTGTATATTTTTCGCAGGTCGACCCCCTGGTGTACAATATGAGTCACGAAGACCCTGGAGACGTTACCTACGCCGCCATCGGTGGCCTGCAAGAGCAGATTCGGCAGCTCAGAGAGGTATGTCCTTGTCAGCCATTACGACATATTTTATTTCACAAAGACTACATACGACGTGATTGCATCACCATCAACCCATTATGTCCCCACCGAAGGGCACGCGTCTCTTCCCTAAGGAAGGTATAGGCCATACTCCACCACGGGGGTCAAGTCCGGATTGGTGGACGCCATTGCATATTAATAACTTTGTCATACATTCTATAACTGACAAGACTTGTAAATTCACTAATGTTTTGGCATTTAAATCAAGTCGTATAGGCGGCAACTGTTAGTTAGTTAGACCTGAGATTTCCGCACTTAGCCTCATAGTTGGGCCATTGTACGTAGCAAGACACTAGGGTTTCCTTACGATGTTTTCCTTCACCGTCGGCGAGTGGTATTGCTACTATAATTTCACAAATGTACATAACTTAGAAAACAATGTCATTGGTACATGCCGGGGTTTGAACCCACGACCTCCCGATTTAGAAGCCGGTGTTCAACACCGCTCCGCTACCACCGCTTCAGGTGGCAACTGATGAAATAGATTTAATCATTAATATGGCTTGAGAAAACATGGTCTCAGTGGAGTTTTTTCCCCACTGCCATTTTCTCCACTACAACACGGCCCGAAGGTAGCGGCTTACGTTTTACATAGTACATTGACATTCAGCAAACAGAATGAAAATTCTTTGCGTGAAATAAGTTTTATTTCATTCTATTTCACTTGTTTGGGCTGAGGAATTTTTTATCCTGTTCTGTTGGCTAGCACCATCCCACTTTATTTCACTGCATAAGGAATGTGGCGATTAGCGATTATGTCAATATTACGGCGGCCTCTAGTGGGCGCCTTCATGTGCCGAAGGAAAAGGAATATAGAAAGGTATTAATGACTGTAGCCGGCATTTTAAGCTTCTTCTTCTTCAGACTATATCAGTGCACTGCTGGACACAGACCTCCCCCAATGAGCGCCATAGCGCAAGGTTGTGCCATCATTGGGGCGTAATGCCCATAATCCCCCCGCTGGGCATGCGGGTTGGGCATTTTAAGCTTAGTAAATACAATTATTTACTAAGCTTAAAATGTCGGAATATAAGATAAGAATATTCTTTATTGTACACTGGAAAAACAACAAATACAAAAAAATTGCAAATATACATAGTACAATCGGCGGCCTTATTGCTAAAAGCAATTAGGCCAATATATTTTCTAACTCCTGTCAATATTTAGGACAAAGCAAGAGGGATCTACGTAACGAGATGATTTATACAGCGTCCAGTAGCACCTTTACTCACACTAGACTCGTGAAGGGACCACTCGGATGCTGCAGTGCCTGGGACATTTTGTTTAATTAGGAATTCTATTCTATTCTAGAATTTAAAAAACCTATTTAGAGGCTAAAAATTCCACCCATGCCGGGACTCGAACCCGCGACCTCTCGCTAACCGCGCCAGCGCTCTCCCAACTGAGCCAATGGGCGACTAACCGGCATCAGTGAAATTTCGAACCTCTTTACAATATTCTCTGTATTACGTACATACAGCAACATCTGGCTGAAGTAATTTGCATCACTTGCAGCCCCGAGTACCTACTTTGCAGTTAGGTTTTACATCGGAATGATATCGCTATACCCACATGATTATATTCTTTTTAAATGCACTAATCCGTGCTAAGGACAATTTAAAAAAAACCTATTTAGAGGCTAAAAACTCCACCCATGCCGGGACTCGAACCCTAAGTACTGCAAAATAATGTTTGGCGGAATTTAGCAAGGTGATTTTCACATTTCAATGCTACTATGGATTTCCGCAAAGTAACGCCTGATTCCATACAACGAGTTTACTATATCGCAGCGTTATTTACCCTCAGGTCATCGAGTTACCGCTCATGAACCCGGAGTTGTTCGTGCGAGTGGGGATCACCCCGCCCAAGGGGTGCCTCCTCTACGGCCCCCCGGGCACTGGCAAGACCCTGCTGGCCAGGGCTGTGGCCTCGCAGCTGGACGCTAACTTCCTGAAGGTATGTTTTGTTTAGTTTTTTTCTTTTAAGTAACAAAAAATCCTCAGTTCAGTTGCAGTAGCAATTGTGACTTGCTAACGGTGAAGGAAAACTTGGCGAGGAAGCCTGTGTGTCTGAGGTGTTCAAATACCTCGGCGCTTGAAATTGCCAATCCGCGGTGGGCACAAAATAAATAGGAAGGCGACCTCAGGGGTCAACGATGTCATATAGTAAAAATAGTAAGCTGTGTGGAAATAAATAAATGAATAAATAAGTAAATAAATAAATAAATAAATAAATAAATAAATAAATAAATAAATAAATAAATAAATAAATAAATAAATAAATAAATAAATAAATAAATAAATAAATAAATAAATAAATAAATAAATAAATAAATAAATAAATAAATAAATAAATAAATAAATAAATAAATAAATAAATAAATAAATAAATAAATAAATAAATAAATAAATAAATAAATAAATAAATAAATAAATAAATAAATAAATAAATAAAAAAAAAAAAACAAACAAACAAACAAACAAACAAACAAACAAAATGAGTGAGTGAGTGAGTGAGTGAGTGAATGAATGAATGAATGAATGAATGAATGAATGAATGAATGAATGAATAAATAAATGAATAAATAACGACTGCCATTATATGACAGCCGGCACCATCGGCTTAACGTGCCTTGCGAAGCACGGATGATATGTATGATTATAATTAAACCGTTTTTCTTTTCCAGGTCGTGTCGTCAGCCATTGTGGACAAATACATCGGCGAGTCGGCGCGTCTCATCCGAGAGATGTTCAACTACGCGCGCGACCACCAACCCTGCATCATATTCATGGACGAAATTGACGCCATCGGTTAGTCAATTACCTTTATTGTAAAGCTTTGTAGATAGTTATATATTAAACTGGTCAAATTGCGATTATTAATCGCCACTTCAGTCTACCCGAGACCACGGCAACTGTAACGCTGCCGAAACGTCGGGAAATAAGTAACATAACATTTACATACTGGCACATACATTGCTTCTGGCCCCACCGTCGCCTCTGTGTCGTGGGAACCAGAAACAACGACATCACAAACATGTAAACATCCAAGACCTGGACTTTTTTTTTTGTTTCCAGCCGGGATTCGAACCCGGGACCTCTTGCATGGTAGGCAGACGCGCTACCGCTACGCCATAGAGGTCGAGGTAGAGGTAATTGCGTTTTGCCTAATAAATAATCGCGATTTGACCCGTTTAATATGTAACTATGTTTAAGTATCGCGAATCATTAAGAGATAAGCTTTTTAGATGGTAGGACTCCAGTCCACCGATTTAAAGTCGCTCGGCTTGTTGTGGAACTGAATAAACTTGGAGTATATTTGATGGTGTACGTCAGAAATGAGATGATTTGCCATAAAAGCAAGGACAATGACTGATGTAGTTAGAATATTTTTGGGGCTTAATCGCGTAGTAATTTATTGCTATTTTACCTCGACGTTTCGACGACGTTACAGTCATCGTGGTCACGAGAAGACTACGCGATTAAGCCCCGAAAGTATTCTAACTATAAATCGAAAAGTATAAGAATGAACCTACAGGACAATAATTATTGCTCTAATTATCAACATTCCTTATTGTACTCGTATAAATCTAAGTTTTAAAAACAAAATTAGCAGATTTACATCTATTTACATTTATTATAGTGGGGGAATATTATATAATTATAAGATAAGAAATAGACTTGATAAACATTATTTTATCATTACATCAGTAGTAATTTATTGCTATTTTACCTCGACGTTTCGACGACGTTACAGTCGTCGTGGTCACGAGAACACTGATGGCTGGCACCCGTTCGCATCTTCGGCTGATGAGGTTTCAGACTACCCTCAATCAGCTATCACAAAGCACTATTAGGGTTGCGACACACTACACTGACAATGTCGGACGATAAGCCGCAAAAGTTTAAAATATTTTAATGACTGATGTAACCTATTTTATGTAGCCTATATATATGTCCCACTTTGGCCTGTGTCCTGGGCCTTCTGTCAGAAAGAGAGAGTACGGGTTTAATTACCACTTGTGCCCTCCCTGGACTAGTAATTTCAAGCGCTTGATGGCATAACCTATAAGATCATCAATGAAGCGGAAGCAGCGGGGCGGTAGGTGCAACGCTGGTTTCTCAATCGGGAGGTCGTTGGTTAAAATCCCGGAATGTACCGATGACTGTGTTTTCTAAGTTATGTACATTCGTGAAACTATAATAGCAATACCACTCGCTAGATTCTAAATTAGTCAATTTTGTTTTAGGTTGTATTCGATAATGGAATCTGATCACTTCAGCACGGGCTTGCCTAGTGTTCAGGCACTTACTGTACTCTTAAACATAAAATTTATGAAGAAATAAATAAATAGTAAATATTCTGAGGTTGTCAATTTCAGATTTGTGCCAATTTCGGTTCAAAGTCAATTTCTAAGGTCAGATTCTCAGTAGGATGGTCGGAATGGAAATGCTAGTGTCGACGACCTCTGTGGCGTAGCGGTAGCGCGTCTGCCTACCACGTAAGAGGTCCCTGGTTCGAATCCCGGCATGGGTGGACTTTTTAGCCTCTAAATCGGTTTTTTAATTGTCCATAAATATATATATTTTTTTAATTTGGCAAATAATATAGTCATATAGGAAAAATACAGGAAAAAAATCCAAAAACTACATATTTAGTCTTTAATTGGAACTTCCAGACAATCTCGAAAGTACCTACCCACAAATTTGTATGGAACCGGTGGTTTTACTCCTCGTTTAGGACAGAATAAAAAACATATTTGTATGGCTTCCAGGCGGCCGGCGATTTTCTGAGGGTACGAGCGCGGACCGAGAAATCCAGCGTACGCTCATGGAGCTCCTGAACCAAATGGATGGCTTCGATTCCCTGGGACAGGTATGTCAATATTTCTATGAATCGCTGTAGGACTTTACGGATTAATTATGCGCCCCATATCCTGAGCAATACGATATCAACCCTTGTGTGTCTCCACTGCTGGGGCACGGGTCTCTTCCTGCATCGCAGGAAGGTTAGGCTATACCGCCACGGGGACCAAATCCGGGTTGGTGAAGGACTGTAAGACAGTGGCGGGCCTTACGGTCAGAAGTTATCAAGCAGGCCATAGGGCCTCTGACATGGCTTAGCGACTGTCATTACATGACAGCCGGCACAAACTGCTTAACGTACATTACGAAGCACGGAAGCGCTCGGAAAAATGCCACCAGCGTTAGTCACGGGATGGTCACCCGTCTTGCACCTGACCGCGCCTGTTGTTACTTAACCCGAGTGATTGAATTCAATCACTCGGTTCCACTAGGCCACGAGTGCTTCAATAATAATGTTTATCAAGTCTAATTCTTATATAATATATTAATTATTTAATATTCCCCCACTATAATAAATGTAAATCTGCTAATTTTGTTTTTAAAACTTAGATTAGCATTATACGAGTACAATAAGGAATGTTGATAATAAGAGCAATAATTATTGTCCTGTAGGTTCATTCTTATATATTTCGATTTATAGTTAGAATACTTTCGGGGCTTAATCGCGTAGTCTTCTCGTGACCACGATGACTGTAACGTCGTCGAAACGTCGAGGTAAAATAGCAATAAATTACTGAGCGATTAAGCCCCGAAAATATTCTAACTACATCAGTCACTGTCCTTGCTTTTATGGCAAATCATCTCATTTCTGACGTACACCATCAAATATACTCCAAGTCTATTCAGTTCCACAACAAGCCGAGCGACTTTAAATCGGTGGACTGGAGTCCTATCATCTAAAAAGCTTTTCTCTTAATTGTTCAAGTCGCGAAAGTTTAAAATAATTATGTTATTTCAATTTCCAGGTAAAAATCATCATGGCGACCAACCGCCCTGACACTTTGGATCCCGCGCTGCTTCGGCCCGGACGTCTGGACCGCAAGATTGAGATCCCACTGCCCAACGAGCAGGCCCGGTTGGTACATTTTATATTCTTTTTGTTCCACTAACCCGTGCCAAAGACAAATTTAAAAACCTATTTAGAGGCCTACACCTCAGACACTAGGGTTTCCTTACGATGTTTTTCTTCACTTCAGCGAGTGCTATTGATCCTATAACTTTACCAAGGACACTTTGTATGGGCGATTTGGCCAAACGTGAACAGTCAATTGAATTAAAACTAAGTAGTAGGTTTTGCCAGTCTATGGTTCAAGCGTACACCATCTATAAAACCATGACCCAGGCACTACAGCGTCGGAGTGGTCCCTTCACCCATCTAGTGTGAGTGAAGATACCACTGGACGCTGTATAAATAATCTCATTAAGTAGATGCAAAAAGGCCAATATTAGTAGGTTTTGTAGTATGAATTAGTAAGAACCCTATTACAGTAATTAATTTGCATCAATATACCTGCATTGTGAGTTTTTTGCTGCAAGGTGTCCTATGATTTGCTTGCTTTATTTGCCTACCACAAAGTAAGTCAGGTACGAAATCCATAGTTGAGCCGGGTTCATCAATAAACGAACAATCGGGATCCATTTTTAACAAGCCAAATATAATAAAACAAACAATATTCACGAAAAGCAAAGAAACAGCAAAACATTGAATTAATGAATCGTTTTGTTTTTTTTAGCCGGTGACAATGACAATTCAACCACTTTTTTTTTTGTCTAGTGTTGCCATAAATAAATAGTTTACCCTCAAATCGAGATTATTTCCTTTAATCATTTTATCACACCAATAATTGAATACGACATAATATCTAGCAAGTATTCTAATGCCGTTGCATTAGTGTGCATTATTTTTTACCCAAATAATACTAAAACGCGTTGCATTAGAAACTCCAAATTTTTTTCTGTGCAATATGTATTCCTTAAATTGCAACACTGAAATAAAATTCAAGGCGGGTTGACAAAATCAAGACTGGATTTGAGATAAAATGCTTATTAGTTTGTAACTGTTTAAAATGTCGATTGATACAACGAGATAAGCAAAAATATTCGTTTTGAAATTAATCATAATCAGGGGTTATTTCGATTTTTCTCTTACATTCTGTCCACGTTTGGCCCAAAATGGGTACTCGCCGGGGTTCGAACCCACGCCCTCCTGATTGAGAAGCCGGCGTTCTACACCGACCTTGCAAAAGTTGTAAAACAAAAGCTGTTTTAAAAACCTATTTAGAGGCTACAAGTTCCACCCATGCCGGGACTCGAACCCGCGACCTCTGTCTAACCGTGCCAGCGCTCTCCCAACTGAGCTAATGGGCAAGCATCAGTGATACTTCGAACCTCTTTACAATACTCCCTGTATTACTTACAGGCGACATCTGGCTGGAGTAATTTGCATCCCTTGGTACATTTTTTTATGTTATTACTAGCTGACCCACAAACGTTGTTTGGTCATATTAATTTGCCTACAACCTATTCTCAGACTTACCAAATAAACACAAAGGGTTTCATAAAAATTGGTGAAGGCGATACGGAGATACCCCCTATGATAGCACAACGTGGCGCTCTTTAGGGGAGGGCTATGTCCAGCAGTGGACTAGTATAGCCTGACGACGAAGACGACGATACGGAGGAGTTCGGAACAAATCAAAAATTATCAGCTGCTGACTGGGCAATGGTCAAATTTTTTTTGTTCTTTTTTTCTTTTTTATAAGGTGTAATGGTTTTTTTCTCCTATTGTGAGATTTGTGAGGCATGCAAGGCAATGCGCGTTTTCTTAATTTAGAATAGCTCAATGTGTGTAATAATAAATTTGTGTGATAAAAGTGTTCTTGTAATTCTGAACTGACATGTTAATTAAGGACTGAAAAGACTAAGTTTGGAGTTTTTGTGTCCATTTTTTTTCCGCAATGATCTAGATTTTGAAATGGACACCTAGTTGGAATTTTAACGGTCATTAAGCCGCAGTTTTTGCGCTACTTTGAATAAAAGGTTTTATTTCATTTAAATTTTTTTTATTTAAAGAATGTGAGAAGATTTTTATATATATGATTTATTGAATACCTAATAATAACTTCTACACAATACGATCACTTCTCCTGGTCCCAAACTGGGGTTCGAGTCCCGGCATGGGTGGAATTTTTAGCCTCTAAACAGGTTTTTTAAAAGTCTATAGATAGATAGATAAATCATTTATAGAATGACTCCTCTCCACTCCAGATGGGAGATTGCTGTTGATTGGATTGACTTTAGTCTCAAAACCACTTCAAACTGAAGATTGCTCAGTCTAAAGAGTCTCTTCACCAAACCAGACTCGAGATTGCTCAATCAGTCTGAAGAAGTTCTTCTTGCTAAGTTGGAACTTTTTTTATTAATTCTGATTGAGCAACCTCCAGCTTGAAAATAGCAAAAATTGCTTAATAAGGCCCACCGAGTTAACCCGGTTACATCGATTCATTCGTATGCGAAATAATCGATTTAACCGGGTAACTCGAGTTAGAATGAGCTAACCCGGGCTGACGCAGGTGGGCCTAAGTCTAAAAGTGTCTCTTATCCACTGCTATCTGCAAATTTCTTGATTCTAAACAATGTCTTCTCCCTAGATTGGAGATCCTGAAGATCCACGCGGCCCCCATAGCGAAGCACGGCGAGATGGACTATGAAGCCGTGGTCAAACTCTCTGACACATTCAATGGAGCGGACCTCCGTAATGTCTGCACTGAGGCCGGTCTTTTCGCCATCCGAGCCGAGCGAGAGTATATCATACAGGTAAGCGGGAAAGAGAGTGAAACTGTGGTCTTGTAGTTCGTTATCAACCCTTGTATGTCCCCACTGCTGAGGCACGGGTCCCTTCCTGCTTCCCGTGAATAGTGGCATTTGTCCGAGCGCTTCCGTGCTTCGCACGGCACGTTAAGCCGTTGGTGCCAGCTGTCATGTAATGGCAGTCGTTAAGCCATGTCAGAGGCCTTACGGCTTGATAAATTCTGACAGTAAGACCCGCCACTGTCTTACAATCCTCCACCAACCCGGACTTGGCCCCCGTGGTGGAGTATGGCCTAACCTTCCTGCGATGCAGGAAGGGACCCGTGCCCCTGCAGTGGGGACATACAAGGGTTGATAACTTAACGTAAACGGTTCCAATCGCGATTATTTATTTAGGTAAAACGTAATTACCTTATTTCCCGACGTTTCAGCGTTAGAGTTGCCGTGATCTCGACTGAGGTGGCGAGCGCGTGAAGTCACTCTTAGGTTAACATTGGTAGACGTCACCCGTGCTTTGTTGTGACTACTAGTGATTACGATGTTTGTTTACCAGAGCGTGACGTCAGATTCGACGCCATGACACTGCGAAATGTTTTCCCACAGCTCTAAAATTATTTTTTGAAAAATGGTCTTTAACCTTCGTTACAATAAAAACTTACTGAAATATAGGTTTTATTATTAATGATAAATGTGTCGCCAAACATTATGGAATCTTTCGTCATGCCTATTGTAGTTTTATGAAACTTGGCCCAAGATTTTGTTTACTTGATTTTGTTGCATTTACTAAGACTTTCCTTATTTTATTTCTTTTTGTTGCACTGTTACAGGAGGACCTAATGAAGGCAGTAAGAAAAGTAGCCGACAACAAGAAATTGGAGAGCAAGTTAGACTACAAGCCAGTCTAAATAACTCTATGTTAATTCGATATTTACTTATACCTACTTACTATGAACGCGTAATTATTGTCTTTTATTTGGACAACCGGTTGAAATTATCGATTGTCGTGTATCAGAAGGAAGCAGTAAGAAATAAAAGCCTGATTTCTAAAACAGTGTTTTATTTTCATAGCTACAAGCTATTTAAACTGCATTTCACGAATTGTGTTTTTATCAATAACACCATAAGGCTTTGATTTGTTAGAATTGCAAAAATATTAAAATTATAAAACAATGTACAATATTTTTTTTTTTTGCACTAACCCGTGCTAAGCACAATTTTAAAAACCTATTTAGAGGCACGGATACTCAGAGGTCGCGGGTTTGAATCCCGGCATGGGTGGAATTTTTAGTCTCTAAGTAGGTTTTTAAAAGTGTACAATAATTTCAAATTCTTCCCGCGGGTGTCGTAAAAGACGACTAAGAGACAAATCGGGGGGTGGGCAGCAGCGCCCCCTGCAGTACAATTGCACCAAACTGCGATCCCCAACCCGCATGCCCAGCGTGGGGATTATGGGCATTACCGCCCAATGATGGCACAACCTTGCGCTATGGCGCTCATTAGGGGAGGGCTATGTCCAGCAGTGGACTAATAATTATAGCCTGAAGAAAAAGAGTACAATGATACGTTTTCATAACATTTTTAGTATAATATTCAACTTCATACTCTTATAAAACATAGTTACCAAACTACTGCATATGTCCATATATGGCACCCCAAGGCACTCCACTTCTGTCCTCAGCCGTCCTTATCCCACCACAAAACATATCACATCACACTAATGTTATAAAGGCGAATGTTTGTGAGTGTGTATGTTTGATACTTCTTCACGTCTAAACGGCTGGAACTATTTTAATAAAAATTAGCTATGGAGTTAGCTTGACACCCTGGATTATCATATAGGCTACGTTTTACTGCGGGATAATATCTTATTTCCACGGGGAAATCAATAAAACGCGGGGCACAGTCAGTTAACATACTAATTTTAAAAAAATAGCTACCTTCGTAGCAGAGGATTTCTTTAGTTGTAAAAAAAAAATTTATGTCATTCAAATATGTACGAAAAAACAACCGTTTGTTTTTTTTTTGATTTGGCTGTGGTAATCTATCTTGACGAACTATTGATTTATCTATTTCTTACTGTTATTCCAGTAAGAAATAGATAAATCAATAGTTCGTCAAGATAGATTACCAAGATTACCACAGTAATCTTGAAGAAGACCCCATAGATTACCAAGTAGACTGCTGCGCAATGTACCTCGACTTGTCATAATAAACTACTAATTGTAGTTTTATGAAACTCGGTCCAAGTCGTTAAAACAGAACTTTTTTTCTATTTAATGATTTAGATCGTGTTTCAAACAAACTACATTTCTTATTTTTTTTTAGACGGCCCTGTAAACGTCCTGCTGCAGGGCCCAGGCCTTCACTAAGAGAGATAGAGGGCTTAATTACCACGCGAGCCCACTGCGGATTGGCAATTTCAAGCGCTGAGGTATTCGAAGACCTGAGACACTCGATCAATTGCCAAAATACAGGACCACCTAGTTTGGCAAGAATTGATAATTGTACCATTATCCTTTAAGTGATTTTGTAAAGCCCTCAAGGCTTATAACACCCCGCCTGAATGTTGCTCTTTATGGTGAGAAATAAACTTTTACTTTACTCGGGTTTTCTCACGATGTGTTCCTTCACAGTTATATATATATATGTTATATATATACAGTTTATATATATATATATATATATATATATATATATATATATATATATATATAAACTGTGAAGGAACACATCGTGAGAAAACCCGAGTAAAGTAAAAGTTTATTTCTCACCATAAAGAGCAACATTCAGGCGGGGTGTTATAAGCCTTGAGGGCTTTACGAGGGCATATATATATATATATATATATATATATATATATATATATATATATATATATATATATATATATATATATATATATATATATATATACATATATATATATATATACATACATATATATATGAAGGAT
This sequence comes from Yponomeuta sedellus, assembly GCA_934045075.1. Taxonomy (NCBI): domain Eukaryota; kingdom Metazoa; phylum Arthropoda; class Insecta; order Lepidoptera; family Yponomeutidae; genus Yponomeuta; species Yponomeuta sedellus. Next base: position 3,442,761 of record OW203743.1, read on the forward strand.
ATATATCTAAGAAATAGTAAACATGGCAGAATCAACTCAGATTTGATGGAACTACCATAGATATATTATTAATACGTTTATTGCACATAAGTAAAAAATACAATGGCAATGTGGCGGACTTAATGCTATAAGCATTTTCTACCAGTCAACCACAGATGGTGCAAGAGATCAAATATACCGCGCAAACAGTATCGATTCTCTCAAAATTCTATCGCACTCGAATAACATCAAAGGATTGTGGTAAGTGACGATCGCAAACACTCACTTTCGCAATAATAGTGCAAAAATGCAACTTGCTACGGTAAGCACGCCAATTTTTTTACCAATTCTACCCACTCCGGGAGCCCGAACTGCGGTTCTAGCCTATAAAATAATTCAATACCTACTCAATAATTGATTGCATTCCATAAGTATATACAGATGACCTAAGTAAAAATATGAATTCTTGTGGACCGTATAGGGCACGCAACCTTGTAAATTATAGGAGTCCTTTATGTTCTAAACCCTCTTACTTTATAAAACTCGGCAGCGTTCCATTCTTCCTGCTCTTCTCGACATTCTCATAGTAGCACGAGAAATCCACGTACGGTTTGATGCGGCGATTCTTGTCGTACGCCCGACTCGGATCCGGACTCGACTCGGTCGACCGACCCGACTCGATAGTCGAGTCCTCGTTCCGACTCGACGACTCCGTGTCGTGCTGCAACGTTTTCTTCTGGACTATCGGGTTGAACCTGACGTTCGCTTCGACTTTGGCGTTCGGTAGAGGAAAGTTGAAGTTCCGTATCAACAAAGTCATGTGGGTCGACTTTGGTGTTAAGTTGTTCTTCATACAATGCGTGCTGAATTCCTCCTCGACTTCGTTCAGGACCGACTGGCTGAGCCTCTTGTAGTCTGTCTGGTTCCTGAAGTTCTCCACTATGATCTGGGCGAGCTGTTTGTTCGTCTGTTCACTGCTGCCTTTCACTTCCTGGATTCGCTTGTAGACGCCCGCCGTCACTAGGACTAGAAATCTGGTCAAAAGAGAAACACTGGCGTGAGAGTGGCATGTTTCGGCACGGCTGATAAGATGAACGCTAGAATAATGTTGAATAAAACACCAAATGTTGAATAAAAGAGGCAGGACAGTCAATAAAACTTTTCATTATTGTCGCCCGTGACGTAACTGTCTTAGTAAGACTCGTTCAAAGCGAAGCGACTCGACCGAAGCTTTTATCATATTTACGGCAGTCCTTTTGTATTCTTCACATGCAATTACTGTATTAGATATACGAGTACATCGCTTAGCAGACTCGTCTAAAGCGGGTATCACTAACCTGCAAGGCTTGCCCAAACTGATAGTGCCATGTAAAGCTCACTTGTAACACTCGCTCAAACCGATAGTGTCATGTATCGCTCGCCTGCAAGACTCATCCAAACCTATAGATAGTGTCATGTATCGCTCGCCTGCAAGACTCATCCAAACCTATAGATAGTGTCATGTATCGCTCGCCTGCAAGACTCATCCAAACCTATAGATAGTGTCATGTATCGCTCGCCTGCAAGACTCATCCAAACCTATAGATAGTGTCATGTATCGCTCGCCTGCAAGACTCATCCAAACCTATTGATAGTTCCATGTATCGCTCACCTGCAAGACTCGTCCAAACCTATAGTGCCATGTTTCGCGCACCTGCAAGACTCATCCAACCTATAGATAGTGCCATGTATCGCTCACCTGCAAGACTATCCAAACCGATAGATAGTGCCATGTTTCGCTCACCTGCAAGACTCGTCCAAGCCCATAGATAGTGTCATATATCGCTCGCCTGCAAGACTCATCCAAAACTATAGATAGTGTCATGTATCCCTCACCTGCAGGACACGTCCAAACCGATAGGATCATGTATCGCTCACCTGCAAGACTGGTCCAAACAATAGTGTCATGTATTAGTCACCTGCAAGACTCGTCCAAACCGATACTATCATGTAACGCTCACCTGCAATACTTGTCCAAACCGATAGTGTCATGTAACGCTCACCTGCGTGCCTCGTCCAAAGCCATAGTGTCATGTATTACTCACTCACTCGTTCAAACCGATAGTGCCATGTAACGCTCACCTACATGCCTCGTCCAAACCCATAGTGTCATGTATTACTCACTCGTCCAAACCGATAGTGTCATGTAACGCTCACCTGCATGACTCGTCCAAACCGATAGTGTCATGTAACGCTCACCTGCATGACTCGTCCAAACCCATAGTGGCATGTATTACTCACCAGCAAGACTCGTCCAAACCGATAATGTCATGTAACGCTCCCCTGCATGACTCGTCCAAACCCATAGTGGCATGTATTACTCACCAGCAAGATTCATCCAAACCAATAGTGTCATGTAACGCTCACCTGCATGACTCGTCCAAGGCGATGGGCCCCTGTATCTCGGGCGCCGCCACCACAGGATCGGCGGCGGCGGCGCGGATGTCCTGAAAGGCTTTGTACAAGCCCTTCACCAGGTAATTTCCCAGGCAACGCGTGCCAGTCTGGTTGCCGAGGTACTGTGCTGGAATGGTCGTGTTAATTGTCTTGAGATACGAGAAGAATATTCTTTATGGCATACCGGCAAAAGACAAATACAAAAGTAGGTATATAATACAATTGGTGGCCTAGATGTACAAGTGGGTATATAATTAAAGTATGTGTTTTACAACAACCTTTGTTTTGTGACTAACATTGAACAGGTTATAATTTTACCATTTTTATTTTTAATGCACTAACCCGTGCTAAGGAACAAATTTAAAAAACCTATTTAGAGGCTAAAAATTTCACCCATGCCGGGATTCGAACCCGCAACCTCTGGCTATCCGTGCCAGCACTCTACCAATTGAGCCAGTGGGCGACTCACGGCATCAGTGAAATTTCGAACCTCTTTACACTATTCTCTGTATTACGTACAGGCAGCGACATCTGACTTAAGCAAATTGCATTACTTACAGCCCCGACTACCTACTTTGCAGTTAGGTTAGATTATAATATGATTATACTATTTTTATTTTTAATGCACTAACCCGTGCTAAGGAACAAATTTAAAAAACCTATTTAGAGGCTAAAAATTTCACCCATGCCGGGATTCGAACCTGAATAATTACCTGCATGTACCAATGTTTTTTTTCAAAAGTAATGTCTCGCGATGCTCTTAAATAGACAAATAATAAGCGGATCTAATCAATATTAAAACAAAATAAAAGCAATATAAATAGAATATATATAATAAAAATATTACCTTCTAGAAATTTAATCTGACCTTCCTGCGATGCAGGATGCGTGCCCTAGCAGTGGGGGCATACCATTGATATCACATAGTAAAAATCTTCTTCTTCTTTTTCAGGCTATATTAGTCCACTGCTGGACATAGCCCTCCCCTAATGAGCGCCATAGCGCCCTGTCTTCAGCTTGCCGTATCCAGCATCTGCCAGCAGTTTTTCGCACACCATCATCCCACGTGGTCGGAGGGCGTCCTACACTACGTTTGCCGTGTCGCGGTCTCCACTGCAGAACACGTTTACTCCAACGGTTGTCGGTTCTTTGCGAAATACGGCCAGCCCACTGCCACTTCAACTCGCTAATTCTCTGAGCTATGTCGATAACTTTGGTTCTCCGTCGGATGCATTCGTAAAAATATAACCGCCTTTATATATCCCGGTTGAACAAACTATACCAAGTTTGTTCAACCGACCGGGATTTCAACTCTCACACGTTGAAACAGCCAGAATAAATTAATTATTCAAGTTAGGTACTTCGTCATCGACCCCTTGAGATCTCCTGCTGGTAGGATGCCTCTTTATGACCTCTTGTTTTACAGTTTGGTGCGATACACTGTCACTCAGCTCCTCAGAATATCTTCGAACCATTTAGCTGATGGTCTACGGAGTGATGAGCGGTGGCAGCCCTGTGGGTTAATGGATTCGAAAGCGAGAGACCCAGGTTCGATCCCCAGTGTGGGCATGTAAGAATAAATTGTGCCGTGACGTCTTCATCTGAGTACTAGTCGTAGCAATGCATCAAATGAAAACATCGCGAGGAAACCCGCGGCTTGCGGTTCCGCACGTGTTGACTAGTCTTTCCTGGGTGTAGGCCAACTAAGCTGTTAGGAAAGTAACGGTACTGGGCAAGCCTACTCCATCTAAAAAACGATATCCCAGTCACTGCAGCATCGTAGTGGTCCCTGGAGTGAAGGAGTTACTGGACACTTTATAACTTATTTCATTTTATCTTTATTTTAGACTCGAACAGTCATTTAAATTCAATTTAAATCATATCTTCTCTAGTTTCTCATAATTTCAAATGCAAACATTTTTTTTTTCAAATAATCACCACAATGTAAAGCCGAAAGTTAATGTTGCCATAGTAAACTTGCTCTGGGGTTGCTAGTTTATACAGTTAAAAAGATGTTAAAGCCGCAGAAGTGTTGCAAAGGCCAAAGTTGCCTTTTTTGCGACAAATCATTACCCCAAGGGTTAAGTCCTTGATACCTCCCCTCCATCCTTGGTTTTTTTTTAAGTAAGACAGTTTACACTTGACCCCAATCACGCCTGATGGTAAGCGAAGACGGGGTCTACGATGTTACGTGCTTACCTATTAAGTGCCGGTTAACTCTACTTTTAAAGACACCCAGGTTATATGTCTCCAGAAAGACAGCGTGTTCTTATTATAACAGAATTCGCTTGGCGCGGATTCGCGAAATTTCGACGACAAAAGCGTGCGTTCGAGCCGATCGTCTGGTGGTACTTACCATTCCTCAATTTCTTGACGTCCAAGCCTAGTTGGCGCAGTCTCAGTAGCTCGTCTTCGTTATTCAGACTATGGTCGACCGAGAGCTGAACCACCCTCAGCACAGAGTTTACATCTGTCCTGTGAAGAATAGAAAGAGATAAGATGAGATATGATAACAATAATAATAAATAATAATAAATATTCATGGACATATTACACAGATCTCGTTAGCCCTATACTAAGTACAACTAAATGACTTGTGTTACAGGTGCTAACTCGACGATAGATTTAATACAATAAATACATAGACAACATCCAAGACCCGAGACAAACTAGAAAAGTTCGTTTCCTAGCTTGACCCGGCCGGGGATCGAACCCGAGACCTTCGGTTTTACAGCAGCGTGCCAAACCGCTGCGCCACCGAGGCCGTGATAAGAATATTCTTTATTTTACGAACCTATTTAGAGGCAAAAAATTCCACCCATGCCGGGATCGTTAGCCTCTAAATAGGTTTTTAAAATTGTCCTTAGCACGGGTTAGTGCATTAAAAATAATATACTTTATTGTACACACCAGAAAATAATTACAGAGACAGCAGCAGTTACAAAAGAAAGTGTCATTATTTATTTTCTTCGTTTCAACAATGCGAAATGTGTGTAAAAATCATCTGCGACCAGTCGCCTTGCCTCCGATTGAAAAATTTAAATGTCATTTTCTGAAAAATTCAACTGAAAAATTATGTTTTAAATTATGTCATGTTATGTAATCGAAAAGTTAACTCAAACTAAACAAATCCACATAATTTAAAAATATTGCTGTATATTGTAGAGCCAACCAAGGCGCGGGTTTCCTCACGATGTTTTTCTAGATGGGTATTTTTGGGTACAGCGATATCATTCCGATGTAAAAACCTAACTGCAAAGTAGTTACTCGGGGCTGCAAGTGATGCAAATTACTTCATCCAGATGTCGCTGCCTGTACGTAATACAGAGAATATTGTAAAGAGGTTCGAAATTTCACTGATGCCGGTGAGTCACCCATTAGCCAGTTGGAAAGAGCGCTGGCACGGATAGCCAGAGGTCGCGGGTTCGAATCCCGGCATGGGTGGAATATTTAGCTTCTAAATAGGTTTTTAAAATTGTCCTTAGCACGGGTTAATGCATTAAAAAGAGTTTAAACTTATTTTAGTGTTGCCAGTTTATCTTCTATAAAAGTTATTAAAAGGAAGTTATTTTACCTGCAAAGCAGAGCCCTCGCTTCGCCAACATTGGCGACAAATAATTTGTTGTTATGAACCAAAGCCACCACCACGGTCGCACCGCTGGACAAGTGTTGGTCGATCTCTTTCAAGCGTGCCAGAATGTTGTCGCTGTTTTGGGACGTCTGAAAGAAGGGATACATTGAATTCGAATAAGAATATGTGTAATGACTCTGTCGAGTACTTACATACATACATAACCTCACGCCTGTATCACAGAGGGGTAGGCAGAGACCAGGGACTGCCACTTGCCACGATCCTGACAGATCACCTTCGCTTCATCAACGTTCATAAGTCGTTGCATGCACGATTGCACGCACGCCGGTTACGGGTACTTTTTAACTTTCCTTTTGCTAATACATCCCCTATCTGGTCGATGTATGTCCGCCTGGGACGACCCTTACCAACCCTTCCACTCACATTCGCAATATATATTTGTTTCGTCAATCTTTCTTCCTTCATCCTCGCCACATGTCCAAACCAACGCAACATTCCTTTCTAAATTCTAGTCACAACATCTTCTTTCAGTCCACAACGTTCTCTAATCAGACTATTGCGTATCCTGTCATTCAAAGTAACAACACATACTTTTCAAGGACCTCATTTCTACTGCATTAATTCTACTGTCTTGCTTCTTTTGCCACACCCAAGTCTCGCTACCATACATAAGTGTTGGGACCTGCACACCATTATGAATAGCGAATCGAGTAATCTTATATTATTTTTATGCGACGAATAGCCTTCGAAAATTTTGCGTCTACGCTTTCAATTCGCATGGGCGAGAACCGCCCCCCTGTTTTTGATTTTGGAAGCACATAAAATAAATAGTCATACATAATATAGTGCGCCAAGGCACATTCTGGCCGGACCACACCACGCATTATTTACAAGAAGTCTGTCAAGAACTTTTTAACTTCCTTCAAAGTAAGACACGTATGCCACATGACTACAAATTTCCAGTGGGTTTAAGGTCGCGAAATTTAAACATTAAATCAAATTTCATGCACACATCTAGTATAGATCCCAAAATTGCAACTACGTCGATGCAAATAAATGTTTTTTTATTATTATTTCTATAAATTTATGTCTTTCACTAATGGATCATCAACGCCTAGAGAACTTGTGATTCATCTAGAGATTTCATATTTCGAATAGGTACCTATATAAACAGTGGGCAACGAAAAAATAGAAAATCACAAAAAATATACTCAAGCTGTATATTTTTTGTGATTTTCAATTTTTTCGTGTCACCCAGGGTCGTAATTTGGAGGCAACAACCTAATCTGGCTGTGTGGTGTCGGCCTAGAGAATAGCACCAACCCGATTCTTCCCGCGGGTGTCGTAAAAGGCGACTAAGGGACACGAACCGGGGGGTGGGCAGCAGCGCCCCCTGCAGTACAATTCCACCGAACTGCGATCCCCAACCCGCATGCCCAGCGTGGGGATTATGGGCATTACCCCCTATGATAGCACAACGTGGCGCTCTTTAGGGGAGGGCTATTTCCAGCAGTGGACTAGTAAAGCCTGACGATGATGACGATGAACCTAATCTGTTATAGATATAAAAAAAACATGTTCGAAGGCCTCTTCTAATTATTGAATCTCACCCACAACCTCTATTGTGGTAGCTATACCCATGGGACTGTCGCACATTCGAGCAAATGCGGACTACCTCTGTGCCGCAGCGGTAGCGCATCTGCCTACCATGCAAGAGGTCCCGGGTTCGAACCCCGGCTGGGGACAACAAAAACCCAGTTCTTGGATGTTTACATGTTTGTGATGTCGTTGTTTCCGGTTCCCACGACACAGGGTATCCTAGTGTGGGCCAGAAGCAATGTATGTGGCTGTATGTAAATGTTATGTTATGTAAAATTCACCTGTGTTTCTGTCAGGCTCTGCAGCTGGTATTGTAAACTCGTCCTCTCCGCTATCATTCCGTCGTAGTTCTCAATGTAGGCCTTCTCCACTGATACAAAGGCATTTCTGAAAATAAACCGGTCAAGTGTAGTATTAGGACTTGTGCTCTTCGTGCACTTGTGGCTTTCGGGTTTCTCTTTGCAGTGGGATTGTATAAGAGTACAGGCTTTTGCAACCCCATTCACTCCCCTAAGGGTTAAATTTAAAAAACGGCGAAACACGTATTCAATCATAATTAAAACGGTTTTTATACGGATTTATGCTTGTTTATTACATTTTTACAATTTTCCGACGTTTCGGCACTTTTTCAGGTGCCGTGGTCTGGGATGTAATAAACGAGCATAAATCCGTATAAAAACAGTTTTAAATGTCTAGTGCTCGTGTTAACCTTAGAAAATACTATGTATTCAATCAATTGTATTTTAAGTTTCAAGAAAATTAGACATTCTTTATACCTCCCATACAAATTTTGGCAACCCTTTTCGCCCCCTTAGGGGTTGAATTTAAAAAAATCCAGTGTTATTCCTAGCCTACATTATATATAGACCCTCGGTGCAAAATTTCAGCTTCCTAGGTTCAACGGCTTGGGCTGGGCGTTAATGAGTAAGTCAGTCAGGACTCTGAATTTGATTTATGTAGATAGCATGGATTTGGACTTGATTTGCAAACGGTTTTGGTGAGAATTTACCTTGTTCAGAGCACTATTTAGAATTTTTTGCTGGCCCAATTTTATTAATTTAAGTTTTTGGTACCGAATACTATAGTAATTTTTTTTGCGTGCTTCTTAATAGCAGCTCATTACCATGAGAGCTTCTATAATAATATAATTGCTCTCAGCAATAAACCCGCCAATTGTACGGTATCTTCGAAGTTGGTTTTTTCCTGGTGTACATAAAGAATATTCTTATTCTGTCTTCTTTTCTCTTCTATTGCCAAACTGACAGACGTTTTACCTGAGTATGTCACGGATTTCTTCATCCGTACTGGTGGCTGTGATTGGCTGGAACAGTATCTCTGCCGCCATCCGCTGCATGACGAACCTCGCTGCCTCAAGGCCGTTGTGTGGCTCAAAGACCCCATAGAGGCAACTGAAAAGCAGGCCAAAATTGTGAGTCACATCAAGAGTTCATACTCAATTGACCACTATGAGGGGAATTATCATTAACAACTGTTTAATCAAGCGTTGAAGTAATGAGTAGGGAGGAAGGGAATTCTCTGTAAAGATGTATGCTGAGAGATATTTTCTTTTTATGTTAGGTTATAGTTATGTCGACATACTTAAGTATCTTTTTTTGGTTAAAATTAGTGCCTTTAATTTTTTTATCTTAAATAATTACCTGATTAATAACCAATTTGACTTTGATATTTTTGTGTTCTTACGTGAAGCAAGCAATTTAAAAATTTTAATTATGTATTGTGCTAGAAAATAAAATTTGAATTTTTATTTGATATTTTTTTTTTATCCTGTAAGTACCTAGTTTGTAATTGAGAAAAAAATAGACTAAATTTAATAATTTTCAAAAATTTAAAAGCAAACTATTGTTTCTTTGAAATTCTGAAAAAAGAAAGCAACCGTTCTTGTTGTACTTTTTCTGTTGCATTGCTTTTATGCGATTTTGTAGTTTTCCTTATAGTAAAAGGTGTCCATACTGAAGAGTCCTAATCCATACATCCTAATTCTGGATGTTGGACCCTTTCGGTGTTTCATATTTAGATTGTTTAACCAGTTTTTTCCTGTACAACTCTCTAAAACACTTATCAAAGGCAGATTAAGTGATATTTTGTGGTAATGGAAAACCACAGACTATTTAAACAGTATCCGAGGAGAGTTTTAAGGAAACGCGTTTTTATAAATAAGACTGCTAGGTTATACCTACATTCAGGGTTGAAGGTTCTAAAAATAGCTAAATTGAGATTTACGAAATTCACTTTTTGCAAAATTATAATATTAAAAAAGATACGATTTTTTCCAGTGATATAATAGGTATTTAGCACTGGGTCGCCCCTTAATTCAAAACGTCATGATTTGAAAGAATAGCAGTTGTTAGAAGTTTTAAATCAATTTAATTCATCTTCGACGACGGTAAAGCTAATTTGAGTCTTTATTAAACAGTGGCAGCCCAGCACCTAAATTCATTTTTATGTATTATATTGTTATGGAATTAAAGTTAAACTTACGAACTTTCTTCCACTTGGCAGTAAAAACACAGGTAGTCGTCATTTGAGGTGGAGTTTGCGCCCAGGCGCGATAAGTACTGGCCTACACATGTGCTACGACACTTTGGTAAATCATCGGTCCAAGGTCTGGCTATCATTTTATAGAAACCAAAGACGATTTTTCTTTACTTATAATAACAAACTGTGTTGTTTTGTTTTCGTTGAACAATTTTTTTTTGACAATAACTGACTGACGGATTGACTAGCTGCGTTCATCGAAGATTTTATTAGAGATGCGTTCAATAATAAAAAAATAGGTCCAAGCAAGTTACAATCTTCTTCATCATGAGCTTTCTTCTTCGTCATCAGTTAGTTAAATTAAAATAACGTGCTTCATACCATTTATATGTAGGTAATCTATATATTTTTTCTATTCTGGTAAACTTTGCCAAACGTGTTCGTGCAACACATTTTACAATGAATGAGTCATTCATTCAATTTCATCATTCTTCCTTAACGATATTCATTCGCGTTCACACGTTCTGTTCTGATTCGGCTATTAAAAACCACAAAATTGTTATCATGGTATATAGTAGATATAAAAGCCACAAAGCGATGTAACAATATCTAGGTGCTTTGTCATCGTTGCCGTTGCATTACACACTTTATAAAAGTGCTGTATGTAGGTAATCAAATGTAACTGAACAGCGACTTCAGAAACTTGCTCACACACACAATGGCAAAAAAGTACAAGTCATGTCATATCACCCGGTATCCCGAACACAAATAAATAGATCCCGATTCTATTCACCTGCCTACCTACATAAAGATAATGACTTCATTAAATTGATATTCAAAATTCAACTCTGTGCATCACTGTGTTTCTACGATAATCTCGGTCAAGGTCCAATAACGAAATTAACGAAACATTCCTTACACATATACATTACAAACAAAATCAGACTGCTTAAAAGAAGTTGTGTAACAGTACATACATATCTACATAACCTCACACCTGTACTATCCCAGCGGGGTAGGCAGAGACTAGGGACTGCCACTTGCCACGATCCTGACAGATCAAGACAGACAGATCACCTTCGCTTTATCGTTCCTAAGTCGTTCCATGCATGCACGCCGGTTCCGGGTACTTTTTAGGGTTCCGTACCTCAAAAGGAAAAAACGGAACCCTTATAGGATCACTTTGTTGTCCGTCTGTCCGTCCGTCCGTCTGTCAAGACCCTTTTTCTCAGGAAAGCGTGGAGGTATGAAGCTGAAATTTATATCAATTACTCAGGTCTACTGTCCCTTGAAGCTGTGAAAAAATCAAACTTCTAAGCCAACGCAATCAAAAGATACAGCCGTTTATGCCGCAAATTTTCGACACTTGCAAGGGAATCAAAACCTACAGGGTGCTTCCCGTGAACTCAGAATCTTGAAATTTGGTACGAAGCAACGTCTTATAGCATAGATAAAGGAAAAATTACGAAAACCATAAATTTTTAGTTACATCACATAATATATATTTTTTTTAATAATTTTAAACTTACTACCCATTTCCTCATAAACGCGTAGAGGTATTAAATTGAAATTCATACCAAATACTCAGGTCTATAATACAGGTTTGTGCGGAACCCTCGGTGCGCGAGTCTGACTCGCACTTGGCCGGTTTTTTATCTTTCCTTTTACTAATACATCCCCTCTATTTGGTCGATGTATGTCCGCCTGGGAACATGCCTGGTGTTACATACAGTCAGTCACAGCAGTCAGTCAGTGGCATTTATCAATAACAGTCCTCTGCAACTCTTTCTGTGTAATTTGTGAGGTCACTTGTCTTACGAGCACCGGAAATTGGACAAGCCTACAAACAAAATACCTACTAACTACCTATTTGGCATCCGCATTTAGAACAAAAAAATATTCGAATTGGAAGTCCATTTCCAGTTTCCACTATGATTGTATGATATAGCCTCAGCTCAGAGAAGGATATTAACTGGATAGACAGACAACCTTTACATGTTTGGATGCAGAAGTCTGCATAATCAAATCCATTTATTTCAACGTAAAGAATTCTCATTCTGTTTGCTGAATGTGAATGTACAATGTAAAACGCTGCCTTCGGGCCGTACTGCAGTGGAAAAATCTCTACTCTGACCATCTTTTCTCATCACCAAATACATAGTAAAGGACATCTGTAGCGTTTCGGACATCAGTTCGTGATGTGATGAGTCTACAATGTTTCAGAGGATTTCTACATAATTAAAGTTCCATATAATAAAACTTCTTCAATGTCACTTACCGGTAGCAGTAGAACGCCGGCCTCTCAATCGTAAGGTCGTAGGTTCGAATTCCATAGGCTTGAACCATCTTTTTCTAAATTACGTACATTAAGTTATAGTAGTAAAACTACTCGTCACTGAAGGAAAACATCGTGAGGAAACCCTATCCGACAAATGACAGCAGGTACTAACGGCTTAACGTGCCTTGCGAAGCACGGATCGCTCGGGCAAATCCCACTAGCAGTAGTCACAGTCCCAGGATGGTCACCCATCCTGCACCGGTAATTGCTGTAACTCGTGATTGATTCCAATAATAAAATATGACTAGGCAACGAGCACGCTGCTTAATTACCTATATGTAAAGGGACTATTGAATAAAACATCAAATTTCATCGACCAAAGTTTAATGTATGCCCACAAAACTCCAATCTTTTAAATTTTTGCAATTTTTATGTTTTATTATAATACATGTAACTAGCTCTCAATATTGTAACGAGCTTGTGTGACTAAGATTCTTTGCTTTAAAAACCTAGGTATTACTTTATTACCAGCTCCTTTTAAATGAGAAAAGCCCTTCGACTGTTGTATAGCTTCTCCTTTCAAATAAAAAATTATAGACATTTACAAGCACTTTTTGAAAATAACGCCTATTTGATTGATAGATAAGTTATATTTTTTTAATATATAATTACGTTGTCAATATCTCAACAGTAGGTAGAAACAACACTTAACTAGGACCTATGCAGAGAAGATCGACAATAATTGTTTATCAATTAAACGGTATATTAGAGTACAATAACCTAAGTTTTAGTGCATGGCGAAGGAAACATGAAAGCATTGTTAAATTCGGGATGTGTTGTTTACAGGATTTCCAAAGTAACACTGCAATACAAGAAAAAAAACACCTAAAAGAACACCAACGTTACAAATACAGTTGAATTTTCGCAATAAATGCAATAACTTACTAGGTACACAATTCAGTATATTCAATTAGGAACGTAAGCTACGAATTAGAGATGAAATAAACAGAACCTAAGCTTTGCGACACGTCTCAATGGCTTTGGAAACCCACCGTTGAAAACCAAAACTCGGGAGTGAGCAAAATTAATTATAAAGTCACTCGCTGGGGGGTGGCCTAATCGGTTTTCTTGTCTGCGGCTTTGGTTTCTGTCTCGGGCTTTTTCTCTTCGGTGGCTACTTCTTTCGCCTCGGTCTTGGAGGCCTCGTCGAAGTTGCCCACGAGGTTAGGCACTTCGTCATCCTCGTCTAAGGGCTTTGGCGCGGCTACGCTGGACGCCAATCTCTTCAACTGGTTCAACCCCTCAGGTCCCAGTTGGCTCAGGATACCAGGCAGCATCTCCGCGATCTGCTTATTCTCTCCATGCCCTGTAATAGCGAAGGTGTTCGCTGGGAGCGACGCCTGCGCTTTCGGGTTGTTGAAATGTATCACTGTGCCGTCATCTTTTATCATATTCACCTCCTCGATGCCAGGGATAGTGTTCACTGACAACTTTTTGAGGGATGATTGCAGTTTCTTGTCGTCTGTCGCAGCAGTTGCATGCACGACCTTCTTCTTGCGCCTTGGGGTACCCTTGCCGCCGATGCGCACTTGTGATTGGAGTTTCTTCAGTTTCTCTGTGTTCATTTTGATGTATTACACGTGTGACCTGTCAAGGGAAACGCGGCGCACTTTTTAGTTGGGTCTATTTGTTGATATTAAACGCGGCGGCACAGGTTTTCCATGTAATTCGATCGTACGCACGTGTTTTGAACACCGGCAAGTTACAAAGGAAAATGGTGGATTTCCGAGCAGTGTTGCCAGAGCCTGGCCGGTCAAAGTCGGAGTCGCCCTAGAGTTTTAGAAAAAATCGTCACCTAAATCAAAACCTGAAATGATGGTCTTTCGTATTAATACTTATAACAGAATAAGTTAATTTGAATTATTCAATCCAGTAGTTTTCTCTAGAGTATACAAGTAAAAACTATAGTTTTACCCATTTATTAGGTAAAATAAAAATAAACTGTCTTCTGACACATTTGAGCTTTAAAAATAATAATTTCAAAACCGTTTCAGAATTTAATAAGTCATCTATAATACCGATAAATCATTAGGAATTTAATTTTGTATAGAAATTTTAAAAGAACTTTCAAACCAAAGTTTCAAATCTAAGTGAATCATGGCTTGAATGTCTTTTTAAAATTTGTCAATCAATTTAGTTAAAAATCTTAATAAAAAGACTTATTATAGTATGTAACAAATACTTCCTATACTTACTATATTAAATAGTCACTCTCGGGTTATCAGTTCATTAAGGCTTTAAAACACTTCTATTGGAAATGTGTCCCTATAATTTATCAGAATTTTATAAGTATGAGAAATGTAATTAATTTGACAAAATTTAAATAGTGCTTATACTATTTTTATTTTTAATGCACTAACCCGTGCTAAGGACAATTTTAAAAACCTATTTAGAGGTTGAAAATTCCACCCATGCCGGGAATCGAACCCGCGACCTGTGGCTATCCGTGCCAGCGCTCTATCCAACTGAGCTAATGGGCGACTCACCGGCATCAGTGAAATTTCGAAACTCTTTACACTATTTTCTGTATTACGTACAGGCAGCGACATCTGGCTGAAATCGATTGCATCACTTACAGCCCCGACTACCTACTTTGCAGTTAGGTTTTTACATCGGAATGATGTAAAAACCTAACATATTTATTAAAAATAAAAATAGTATAATCATATGGGTACAGCGATATCATTCCGAGCTTCTAAGACTGCGCCAACTAGGCCTGGACGTCAAGAAATTGAGGAATGGTAAGTACTACCATTGAATTTGAAGTAAGGATAGAAGATCATTCAATAGCTTTTTTCGGATCCTGGCGCTGACGTCGCTTGTCGGTAAAATTTGTGACTAACTTATTACATTTTCTGTGAAATAACGAAATTGAACCACATTTCCCTAATAGTTTATTTTTTTATAAATTAATATTAAAAAATCCAATGATTTAATCAATAAGTTATTAAGATCGAGATAACTTAATTATTTTAATCAATCTTTCGTAACCCAGTCAGCTACCGTACTTGATAATGAGTTGCTTGTGCCCAATCTCACTAGTCTATGCTACTCCACGTTAGATGGCGCTAATAGAAATAATTGGGCCACACAGAAGGGACTGGGGCGCGCGCAGACATCACTGATTAAACCGTTCGCAGATAGTAAATGTCACGGATATCCGTGGTAAATGTATAGAAATTTTCGAAAACGATACACGAAAATATACCTCATGGATGGTTCACAGATATTTCACATTTTGCAAAATAGGTGGAAGAAATATTTTTTTTTAAGGTTTCTAGTACAAGATCGATTAAGCTATGTTGGTACATCTTTTAATTTTTATGTGATTTATTGACAAATAAGTTGCTTAAAACTTTACTAAAAACGGTACCGATTATTATGGCAGCTTCCTATAAGAACTCGTGGTCGCAGTTTGTACCCCCTAGTTTTTGAATTCGCAACTTGCTGTTGAGGAACAGTCGACAGCATATCACCTTTACATTTTATAATGTCTTGGAATAATTAACTACATAAACAATAATTAACTATAGCCCTTTAAGTATAACTTCCAACTAAAACATAGATTTTAGGGTTCCGTACCAGAGGGTAAAAACGGGACCCAATTGCTAAGATGGTATGTCCGTCTGTCGGTCTGTCCCCAAGCTGAACGTAAACTCTCATGAACCGTGTAGCTACAGTTGATATTTTTATAGATGATGTACATATTTATTTAATGAAAGTCATTTCCATTTTAACCGACTTCAAAAGAGGTTATCACATCGACGCGTATGTTAATTATTTTTCACTATGTTTTCGCATTATCTTCGTCAAATCTTAACCTATTTCGATATTTTTTTTTGTTCTACTAGGTATAGCGTCCCATTGGTCCCATTTTAATTTGGTGAAGATGTCATGAAGACTTTGAGAGATGGAGAAAAGAACTTTTCAATGGACAGCAGCAAATAAGGCCTAATGAGGCCCATTCATAAATAATATGCATATGTTTCATAAAATATAATATAAAAGCTATCCCAGGGTAATTTGGTGATGTTCTGATGAAGACTTTCAGAGATGGGAATTTAGAACTTCAAATTTAAGTAAAAAAAATCACTTTGTTCATCAAATACTTTCATTAAGTAGCACATTATCTGGTGGACATTGTTACGAAGTTCATCAGCTCAAATGTAGTTCTTGAGAGGTTTTAAGTTTCTAATCTAGATAAAAATATGCCGTTTTCAGTTAACCAGAATTTAAGTCAAAATATACAATTTTACTGTCGTGGTTATTAGTTCCTTAGTCAAAAATATACTATAGGCATGCGTAGTTATAAAAGTCACAATATCTATTTAGTTTCATACGAGTTTCACAAGTCAGTCAGTGATTAAAACGGTATAAAACGAAAATATGTTTACGCAGAGGACAAATACAGCGCTGGTGCACAAAAGTGTATTTTGCATGGGCCCTGTAATTTATAATAAGCTGTCTAGTGCATTAAGAGAACTGGACTTAGGCTTGTTCAAGCACAAATAAAAAAATATATTATTTAAAAACTGCTATCATACAATAATCGAATTTCTGACTGATAATTATATTGATTAAAATAAGTATAACAATGATATACTATTTGATATTATCCCCGTGACCTCTCTTGTTTGACATTTTTACTTATTATCGCATGGAATGTTATTTTTTTTATGTTCTTGACATTTTAAATTCTTGATGTTAATATAATAGGTCAATCAAATTAAAAAAAATCCAGGAATTAATTTCCAGAAAGCTGGATATCATTTTATACCATCATTTGATCTTAAATGCGTGTAATGCGAATTCGCACGGTCCCAGGAGGTGAGCTCAACTTTTGGGGGCCAAAAAACCGCGAACTTATCACACTTTCTTTCAGTTTTGTGCTTCTAGCTAGGAAACGGTACTTTGGACTGGAATCTTCGTTATTGCAATATTAAAGAGAGTTAAATTTTGCGTTGTATGATTGTCTTCTTCTTCAGGCTATATTATGGAGTCCACTGCTGGACATAGCCCTCCCTTAGTGATGACCAGAGCGGCCTGTCTTATACCATCATTAGGGGTTAATGCCCATAATCCCCACGCTGGGCATGCGGGTTGAGGATCGCAGATTGGTGGCATTGTACTGCAGGGGGCGCTGCTGCCCACCCCCCAGTTTGTGTCCCTTAGTCACCTTTTACGACACCCGCGGGAAGAATTTGGGTTGGTGCTATTCTTTAAGCCGAAACCACACAGCATGATTGTCTAAAACTTTAAATTCGATTTATTGGTATAGCCGAAATCAAAAGTTGTGAACCGGAACTTATTTACGTGCAAATTTACATTATGCGAATTTTCAAGACCATATTTCTTTGAAACTGATACTATTACTTCTATTGAAATACCCATAAGACAAACATTGTAGAGAATAAAATTTCACATTATACCTACAAACTATTTTTATTAAATCTTTTCAGAGCACTCTCCACCAGCCTCTATACCACGTATCATGCGTCTGAACCAATTTTCAAAACATTTATTCCAGTCCTCCGCAGACACCTCTTCCACGGCCTTCTCAAACGCTGCTAGCGCGTCTTCCGGCGATGAAAACTGTATCCCTTTGAGCAGATTTTTTATTTTAGGCAGTAAAAAGAAGTCACACGGAACCTAATCAGGACTGTAAGGAGGGTCTCCTAAGACTCTGATCTGTGTGGAGTCCAGGAAGTCCCTCGTTTTGAACGCAGTGTGCGCGGGCGCGTTGTCGTGGTGAAGAAGGACCCCGCGGAGCCCGTTGTTCAATCGCTTGTTGCTCAATTCAGAAAAAAACTTCTGGCAGGCATTTTGTGTTATACCATTCAGCGTTTAATGACTTTGTTTAATTTCAAAGTTACGTACATTTGAGAATTTGTAGTTGCAATACCACTCGCTAACGGTGAAGGAAAACATCGTGAGGAAACCCGCGGCCTGGTTGGCTCCGCACGTATTGACTAGTCTTTCCTGTGGGCTAGGCCGACTAAGCTGTCAGGATGGTATAGGTGCTGGGCAAGCCTACACCATCTATAAAACCATGTCCCAGGCACTACAGCGTCGGAGTGGGCCCTTCACCCATCTAGTGTGAGTGAAGATACCACTGGACGCTGTATAAATCATCTCATTAAGTAGATGCAAAAAGGCCAATATTATTATTATTCAGCGTTGATGCTGCTTTGGTCTCAAAGTGGAATTGAAGTTAGGTACCCCGTCAAAGTGAAGAAACTATAAAAAAAATCCTGCGCTCCTCGATCGCTTCACTTTCGTAGGCGTTGGTTCATTTTGAAACAACCAAACTGTCGACTGATGCTTTGTTTCTGGATCATATTGAGAAATCCAGGATTCGTCACCTGTCACAGTGTCGTAAACGCGCCGTGACGAGCCAGTATCAAATTTTTGTAACAAATCACGGCACCAATCCACACGGGCCTGCTTCTGAGCTTCGGTGAGGTTGTGCGGCACCCAGCGGAAAATTATTCTCCTTACGGGAAGGTGCTTGTGCAAAATCTTGTGAACACTTCCTGAACCAATCTGCAGTGTATGCTGAATCTTTTCGTACTTAATTCGTCTGTTTTCTTGAATTATTTTTTTTACTGCCAGCAAACTTTCTTCGGTGACAGCCGTGATAGGACGACCACTCCTTTGTTCATTCCCTCAAAGTAAGATGACCGCGTTTGAACTCGCTATACCAGCGGTAGATGGTTGTTTTTGAAGGTCCTTCATTCATAAAAGCAATTCGAAGTCGATCACATGACTCATCAGGTCTTAAGCCACATTTGAAATAGTATAAAATCATAGCACGAAAATATTCTGAATGCCGATCCATTTTGGCTCTCAAAAAATGCGGAGGGAAATTTGAAAATCGAACAGTAGTATTTTTACTTTTAAATAAATGACGTTTTCATAACAACTACTAGTGGCCAATGTCTTATACATAAAAACTATTTTTCAAAACTTTCTGAGTGGCCTGGTATAGACAACTCAACTTTCAAATTCAGTTATTTTCTAAGACTATATTTGCATGAATTCAAAATTATACTTTTTTCATTTTGCGGATTTTCCGTTAGTATGAGGTGTGAAGTCTACATTTAAGGCATTTGAGGGTAAGGAACATTTCAATGCAACATTTTAAGGACGCGGTCAGAAAACTAGAGATTCGAAGTAGGTATTGTGAATGAAAAACAATTTTACGCAATTGATCTTTAATTAGTACCTTAGGAAGCAATAGAAACATTAAAAATGAATGTGACATTGATAAAATATATAGATATGCAGCACAGCATTCAAGTTCCCATTTTCTTAGTTGTTGAAATTGCCCGGTTCACAACTTTTGATTTCAGATATACCACTAAGCCTAATAACTTGTTAATTTCTATATTACTTGTTACTATAAATTCTTCTTAGTCTGTACCTACGCTCTACTGAGCAGTCGTGGTCTTCAAAAAGAGGCTTCATTATAGGCTAATGTTGCGTGTCTCACGATGTCTCGCCGACGTTTACAATATTTACAGAATATTTCGTTGTATTCACTTCAAAAATAAATAATTTAATTAATAATAGTACCTACGGAACCCTTCGTGCGCAAGTCAGACTCGGACTTGGCCAGTTGATTTTTTTACTTACTATGCTTGCTTGCTAGATACCGATTTGGTACCTAATCCATAATTATACATATTCATGCCTGCTCACACACTTGGTTCATTCATCGCATGGGTGCTATAAAACTATTATAACGAAGAACTAATTATTTTAGATCTTCTACAAATGTAGTTTGTTGTAGATTCAACACTAGTAATTTGTATCTTTTTACATTTACATCAGCTCTTCTAAATAGGTAGATCAGATTTCTGTTGGTAGAAAGTTAAAACAAACGCAATCATTTTTCGTCCAACGAACGATTGCGCTCGGGGTGCCAGGCGACGTTGCCAAGTAGTGCGGGGTGAGTACCTAGGCGACGCGTCGTTGCCAAGTTGCCCTAGCAACATCTCTGCATCCATCGCCGTGTGTGGGAGCGTGTTTTACTTTTGAGAGTAGGTATGTTCTGCGTAAGATTGTAAACGTAGGTAGTGGTTATATACTCTGATTGTAAGCACGTGATAATTATGTGAGTAAGCTACCTATGCTCTGGGTATCTGCCTTAGTTAAAATTAATATAGATAGTAAATAATCTAGGAGCCCGCGCGACACATTAGCACACTAGCTAAAACGGCGAGGGCTATTGTCTGTCTTTGTGTTGTCTCACCGGCCCGGCACGGGCTCGCGACTCCGGGGCCGGTCGGCGCCGCACGGTGGGCTGAGAATCACGTTTCAAAGACATATGAACTTGAGTTTTCAAGTGTCACTTTTTTCTCTCGAAATAGGTTATCATTACTATACAAAACAATGTGATAGAAGACTATTTAGAGAGCAAACGGATGTGTAAGAATTTTTCGAAGAAAAATTTGTATGGAGCTGACATGAAAAGTGGCTATAGCTCTGGAATCGCAAGTTTGGCCGTAATATCCTTGGAGATGTAAAAAGTGCTATTTATTTGTGATTTTTCGGCATACTTTTTATAGCAGTGCCCTTTGCGATTTTTTTAAAATTAATAATGTGTATTTTATACTTAAATGACTAGTTAGACCAACTTTAGATATACCCTATACCATATGCCCTAGCCTATGAAATTAAAATTAGGCGTGTTATATATAATGTACATATTATCCCTTTATTTTGTAAAGGGATAATATGTACATTAGACGACATTCACCAAAGTAAGAAAGGTTTTAATAAAATACCAATTTTTCAAAATATATTTTTACTAATTGCACATTCACTAACCACGAACTGGCAGACGCCAAGTAGGACACCTACCAGTTCGCTCGACCGATGATCCCAAAAATATCGCTGGTGGTGGCTGGGTGAGGATTGCTGAGGATAGAGTAATGTGGCTTGCCCTGGGAGAGGCCTATATGCAGCAGTGGACAAATACAGGCTGATTGATTGCACATTAAATATAAAGACCGTTTCTTTATCATGAATTCCCAAAAACGTTAATATCACTTTAATAATTCGTAAAACAAGTCTTATTATTAAACACATAATGTATATGCTCAGTTTTAATTTCATAGACTAGGGTACAGGAATATCTAACTACGCATAATCAGGACACAAAAGCATTAGAACTACTCATTTTAGTACAAAGTACACATTATAATTATATTTTTAAAAATCGCAAAAGGTACCGCTATAAAAAGTATGCTGAAAAATCACAAATAAGTAGCACTACATCTGCAAGGATATTACGGCCAAACTTGCGATTCTAGAGTTATAGCCACTTTTCATGTCAGCTTCATACAAATTTTTCTTCGAAAAATTCTTACGCGTCCGTTTGCTCTATAAATTGTCTCTCATCACATTGTTTAGTGTAGTAATGAGTAATAAAACCTATTTCGAGAGAAAAAAGTGACACTTGAAAACTCAAGTTCCTAGAGTCCCGCCGGTGCCGTCACCGGGGGTAGCAAGCAATATTTTTTCAAGTTATTTAAGCGTCTATCTTCATATTTTCACAATTAATATTAACAATAACATCATGTATGATGACTAAATCACCGAATTAGTTAATAACACCTGAGGTATACTAGGAATTGGAGTTTGATTACCATTAGGGGTATTGTAGTTGCGTATAAATGGAAGGTAAAATATTTTATGTGCTCATTGACATTTTGTCCTGCTAAAAAAACATACTGACCCAAATCATAAAGAGAAAAATCTGGAATCGCAAGTCTGACAACTAAACTTGACTTGTTCGTGGTTTTGAAGCAGTGTGGAAAGCTAAGCAACTACTCTACTTTGTTGGAAAAAGTTGTATCGCTATTGAACCTTCATCATCTGTCCGATGAAGATCTTGATATACTTCGAGAATTCTGTCGAAGATTCAGTCAACAAGTTACCAAGAGATGGAAGACAGCAAATAGAAACCAGGATATTTTCAGAAAAAAATATGAAAACTGGCTCGTAATGAGTATTGACTGGCCATGTTGTGTTGTTTCACATATTATACCAGATGGAACAGCTTCGGTATGCCAAGAAGGCATAAGTTCTTGCACTGAAGTACCATTTGGATCTTTGGGAGCAAAACAAAGGAAAAGGAGGCTACAACATGAAAGTCATGAAGACACCGATGAATCAATCTGTGTTACAATAGAAAATTTGAAGAAAGAAGGAAACGAATGTTTAGGCAAAGTAATTTAAGAAGAATCCTGAAGAAGCAGTAAAAATCTATAACGATATAGAAATGAAGAAATTAAAGAAAACTACAGTTACGCCAGAAAAAGCGCTAGGCCTTTTATTTTCTCTGGGATTATCAAAGTGGAAATATATTACACTGAGAGAGATGACAATGCGTGAGGATTTAACAGACTTTCACCCATCGTATTACAAGATTCAGCAAGCCAAGTCAAGCTGTTATCCTCCCGATCAGGCTTTCATTATAAATGACACCATGGCGAAACTAGATCTGCAAGCTCTGTTGAATATAACCATACAACAAATTTTGAAAACCTTACCAGAACTGTCTGCTTACATGGGTAAAACACTGGTTTCATCAAACCAAAGCAGATACAATCAAAGCATTGAAGGAGGTGAAACAGATGAATCTCTGTTTATGACAACACTTGTTCCGCTGCAGTTATCTAACGGGACTGAAGTTATATGGAAAAACCCGAAGCCATGCTCAGTTTTCTACTGTAGACCTGTACAGTTTCTTTTCGCAAAAGAAAGCGAGTCTCTCGTAAAAGAAGAAATGAAGAAAATGGAAGAGGAAATAGCTGCATTGGTGCCCTCAGAATGCAGAAATATAAAAATAAATCATGATCTAGTCATGACTATGATCGACGGAAAAGTTTGCAGTTATTTATCTGAAGCTCTTTCCAGTGCAGTTTGCTATTTATGTCTAGCAAAACCGAGCGAGATGAACAATATTGATGCAGTAATACGAAGAGAAGTAGCCAACAACATGTTAAAATTCGGCTTATCTCCGTTACATGCCCAAATTAACTGCATGGAATGTTTGCTACATATAGCATACAGACTGGAGTTGAAGACTTGGGCAGTAAGAGGAGATAAAGATAAGGCTGTCATGCTGACCAAAAAGCAGTTGCTGCAAGAACGATTCCAACAGAAGCTTGGTCTTCTTGTGGACGTGGTCAAACAGAGCTCTGGAACAACGAACGATGGAAATAACGCACGAAAATTCTTCGATGACCCAAAACAGACAGCCGAGATAACAGGAGTGGATGAAGAATTGATTAGAAGATTTGCAGTCATACTTCAAGCCATTACATCTGGTGAAGAAATAAACGTCGACAAGTACAAAGAATATGGCCGAAGTACTGCAGAAAGGTACCTGGACCAATACAGCTGGTACTATATGCCAGCTACAGTGCACAAGTTGCTAATCCATGGTGCTGAAATTATAAGGAACTCCTTGGTTCCTACTGGGATCTTATCTGAAGAAGCATCCAAAGCTCGCAACAAAGATTTTCGATGTTAACGAGAATTTCACTCGCGAAAGAACACCAGGAAGAATTCAAACGAAGATGTCATCAAAAGGATGCTTCTCACTTCTGATCCTTTTATTTCTTCAATGCGACCAGTTATGAGGATAGCTTTAAAGAAAAAAATTAGTCAAGAAGCAGTGGATCTTTAGATATTACAACGACATCATATTGAGTTCTGTAACGTCGAAAATATTGAAAGTGACACAGATTCCGAGAAAGAAACTGATTTATATGATTTTTGTTTGCAATATGTTATTGTAATTCTTTTATTTATATTTTTTATACATTGGTTTCTTTACTTGTCTTTTATGTACCTATTTTAATGTAAAGGATTCATAGCTAGTATTTTATTCATGTAGTTTTAAAGGCTTATTTTTTATGTTTACATGATTTAACATTTTTAAAATGTATGTATGTTGTAAAATGTAACTTGGACTTATTTCATGTATCTTTGTAAATATTTTATGCTTGTGTTTTTCCTCGTATTGTACACGAGGAAAAACACAAGCATAAAATATTTACAAAGATACATGAAATAAGTCCAAGTTACGAATATTCATATCTTATTTGATTTTCATGTGTATAATTTGTTCGCATATGACAATGTTTTAGAACAGTATTTAAGTAGTTATACTGTATGATTCTTTATAATTATAAAGAATCCTTAATTAAGGAAGGTACATAATTTGACAAACACAAAATATACACTTAAGTACCTTAAAAAAATATTTTAAATGCATTTAATTTTTTTTCGACCAAAGTCGCACGAGTGCGCCCATAGTGCAGTATGTCAAAAAATCCATAAAAATGCAGGCAATAATCGTGCTGAAGGAAATAACGGGCAAGTGTGCGATAATCAAGTTATGGCCAATTTTATAGTAACTTCCATACATTTTTTTTAACCAAGTGGAAAAAAAGTACTTGCACAAAGGTAAACATACTGCACTTCAAATATGTTGAAAGATTAGCCTTCCTAAGTGGATTCCTGTGAAAAAAAAATTACAATTCAAAATTCGATCTCTAAGTCTATGGGGAGCGATTTTCAGCCCACCGTGCGGAGGGTGAGACTCGTATTTCGTATCGGCGTCGTAGGTGTAAAAGATATAACAAATATAGTCGACGGCTTGGACGATACCATTGTTATATCTACGCGTTTTACTTTACGTGTCGTCGTGTTGAAGTCCGTGTCAGCACTGTACCACTCACCGGGCGTAACCCGGCATCGACACCGGCACAATGGAAAAACGAAACCCGGCACCGGTGCCTGATGCCTGTGCAACGGCCATGCCGGTGTGCCGTGCGTGCCGGTCCGGGCCGATGAGTCGAAACACGCCCAATGCCGATGCCGGCGTGACGACGACGACGACGACTCCCGGCGCGGCTCGAGCAGCAGGTCGCTAGCTGCTGCACTATAACGTCTAAGGCAGGCGGCTACCTCGTTCATCGTTCTTCATCAAATTTTAAAGAAAGTCTATGGTGTAATAATCTCAATTTCTGCTCAGCGTAAATCGTTTCGTAATCTTACTTTAAACAATTTAATAACTTTACTACGAGGGTAGCATAAATGAAAAATCAGTAAGTTTTATGGGGAATATAATTACAGGGAAAGTACACATTACCTAAACTTAAAACATAAAGTGTGTTGAACTTATGGGTAGTATCAATCAGGGAACGTGTCAACCGGATATTCTGAGCTTCACTTACAACAATTAATAAAATAGAAAATCTCATATTCAATAACTTATAAGTTTATAAATAACCCATACCATAATATTAACCTCACACCTGCATTCCAATGGGGTAGACAGGCACCAAGGACTGCCACTTGCCACGATCCTGACAGATTACCTTCGCTTCATCAACATTCATTAGTCGTTACATGCACTCACGTCAGTTCCGGTTACTTTTTATCTTCCATTTGCTAATACATTCCTTATCTGGTCGAAGTATGTGGGACGTCCCTTACCGGCCCTTCCACCCACATTTGCCATGTATATTTGTTTCATCAATATTTCTTCCTTCATCCTCTCCACATATATCACAGTACAATGAAGGTGTAGCTGATGCGTGCGTTTGCTTCTATGCAGAGTTAGCTGGCAACGGCGCATATTAAAATCATGGGCCATAATCACAGCAGAAATTGGTAAAAATATCAGCCAGCTCCCATATGGATGGACAGATATGATTTTTAATGGAATACTAAATTGATTGGAATAGTTTGTAGCAGTACCTACCTACCTCTCGATAGGATACTGGTCTTAGGCCCTATTTCACAATGTTCAAATAAAGATAAAGATATTTATTGGGTCACAGACATCGGTATACATGTAAAGTTAGGCTAGTTTACAGGCAAGTTCCAGATAAGCTATCCGCAACCAGGGCTGCCGTTTATTCTAAATTTAAATATTTAAATTTGTGTTCGTTTATGGCTTCAAATTTAGAACAAACAGCAGCCCTGGTTGCGGATAGCATATCCGGAACTTTCCCCCTTATTCATAATAGTCTGTTAACTTTAAGCAATGCTTATTCTCACTCTGTCCTCTTCTATTGACCTAAGTCAGAATGAAAGAGAACACTCTTTAGCAGCTGTTGTAAGCTAGCGGACTATTATGAATAAGGGGGTTTATCTGCAGATTGTGAAACAGACCCTTACCCTACCCGAAAATAACTTAAACAAAATCTCGCAGCGTTGGGAAGTGTTTGCGATGGACTAGTAAAGGTTTTTCAATAACATAACATTTACATACAGGCACATACATTGCTTCTGGCCCCACACTAGGATACCCTGTGTCGTGGGAACCAGAAACAACGACATCACAAACATGTAAACATCCAAGACCTGGGGTTTTTTTTTGTTCCCAGCCGGGATTCGAACCCGGGACCTCCTGCATGGCAGGTAGATACACTACCGTTACGCCACAGAGGTCGTCTAATTATTATTAATAATTGTTTAAACCAGCGTTTCTTACTCTTTTTTGTACAAGCATCTCTTATGGTTTTTGCCACCAAGCACAATTTTAAGGACCTCCTTAATAATAGAAGCAGCAATATATTTCGAAACATTTATTGTAGTACAGTCAAAAAATATACTTTTTTCATAATAAAATAGGTAAATGTGAAGGTTCGTGCTTGTGGGGTAGGCGGCGGCGTGTGTAGCAATTACGAAACTTTTGGTGGCATTTATTTATGATTGTTAAATGGTCTATTGATAAGACTTCGGTAGAAGTTCGACCATTTTGTTGCGAAGTCGCCCATAATAATACTGAGGAGAGTGCGAACATGCAAAGTTGATGTGCTGTCGACTGCACTGTGCAGGTAGGTCGGTGTGTGTGGTACCCAAATGGACTAAGGTACCTTTGAGGGAGTTGTCTAAGTATTGGCTTGATAAGATCACAATCAGCGACCACAGGGCAGGTCTATACACGGAGGATGACGAAGTCTGGGTTACTGTTGCATGTTGAAAGCACTGATATCATTCACTAGAAGTTGTTGGTGGGTAAAGGTGGGTTACATTTCTTGCTGCTTGCTTTAAAATTCTGTTTTATAGACCCAATGCACTAATTCCGCAATATACTTTTTCCACAGATTTGAAATGTGTGATTTTTTCACATAGGTATTGTATTTTCTGAATTATCTCTCAAACAAACAATGTTTTTCCTATATTTATCCCATCCGTGGGTTGTCAATTTTATGGCAGATTAGATTTTCCTTAAGGACTTACAAGAACACAGAACAATTAAACCATACAAGAACCAAACGTAGGTACTCTGTGTCTAGAATTGAACTGTCAATTCTCTGCTCGCTACTGGCTACTAGAGTACACTGCTAGAATGTTTTACGTTTTGCTAGTCACCGCCAGATGTCAATAGTAAACTCGTGAAAACTATTAACAATGCCATCTAGCGGTTTTAGACAAAGCGCTCTACACGTATTTTTCGGCTTTGCGCGCATTTTCAGTGGCGGCCTCTGGGCTCGGCGCGGTTTTTTGGGATCCGATTTGCTTGTATGGGAATGGGTTTCTATGCTTACTTCAAATTCAATGGTACTACCAGACATCGAGAGAATAGTGTAAAGAGGTTCGAAATTTCACTGATGCCGGTGATTCGACCATTAGCTCAGTTGGATAGAGCGCTGGCATGGATAGCCAGAGGTCGTGGGTTTGAATCCCGGCATAGGTGGAATTTTTAGCCTCTAAATAGGTTTTTTATAAATAGTGCTGTTATTATTAAAATAATATTATTATTATGTATTGTGTAAATGTGTTCTAATTATCTTATCGTAATATTAAATTGATTGAATTTTCCTGTTTTGTCATGGAATCTGTCAGTGTATTTGTGAAATTACAATTCAGTGCATATTTGCTATGCCGTATTGGTAAAATTAGACAGTGCAATATCAACATCTTAAGTTTCTGTAATTTGTGGAAATAAAAGATTGAATTGACTTGACTTGAAAGGTATTAAAATTGAAACAAATAGCCCCAATTTTAAAAAGGGAGTGTATTAAGTTTCCTTATCGTTTTCTGAAATGAGAGTTTCAGTAAGGAAATACTTAAGTAACACTCTTTTCAGCGAAATTCGAAAGCTATAAAAAAATTGGCGCCGGACAAATAAATTTTCTTTTATCTGTTTACACACATCGGAGGACCGAATCATATAATTATCATCGTTATCAACCCTTGTATGTGCCCACTGCTGGGGCACGGGTCTCTTCCTGCATCGCAGGAAGGTTAGGCCATACTCCACCACGGGGGCCA
Source organism: Yponomeuta sedellus (assembly GCA_934045075.1). Lineage (NCBI taxonomy): Eukaryota > Metazoa > Arthropoda > Insecta > Lepidoptera > Yponomeutidae > Yponomeuta > Yponomeuta sedellus. Next base: position 3,471,509 of record OW203743.1, read on the forward strand.
AGTCCGGGTTGGTGGAGGATTGTAAGACAGTGGCGGGTCTTACTGTCAGAAGTTATCAAGGTGCCCATAAGGCCTCTGACATGCCGTAACGACTACCATTATATGACAGCCGGCACCAACGGCTTAACGTGCCTTGCGAAGCACGGAAGCGCTCGGAATCCGCTATTTGACACGTATCAAATTCGACGCGATAAATGAATATTTCCTATAGTGTTTAACGTAAGAAACCAAAATATATTGATTTTGCTAAGTAAGTATGCAGGATGGCTGCAAAATTTGCAAAGTAAAAAAAAATTTTCCTCGTTTAATTCGTAACGGGGAAAACGCTATCCGCCATCTTGAAACCATCTAAAGTATGTAAATAAACATCTTTCAGCCAGAGCCAGTGGACATTGATTATTATAGGACTTACATCAAAGTGATCTTCACTTATATTTACCCGAGTTTCAATTGATAAAGAGTCGAGGTCTCTTTTGGCAAGTTTGAGGCAAGTTTTTGGAATGTTAATTTCACTGGGTACACGAATCCCCAACTTCCCGGGGGTCTTTATTGACGTGTTTTTTCATTCTCGAACAATGCAGTAATGATAAGATATATTTTAGATGTAAATTCGATGAAATCATGGTTGCGTCGTTTTTATTTCACTACGCTCAGAGATCACTTACAGAAAATTGAATGTCAAACTTTGTTTACAATTTTTTGGACTTCAAACCATAGACAAAAATGGCTGGCCGCGTTTTTGGCTGTTTAGGAAAATAAAGTTTTAAAATATATTTTTAGGTTGCTTTTAGGTCCTCTAAAAATATACTTAAATATTTTTTGGTCTAATGGAAGAGTTATTTACCGTTTAAGACTTACTTGAAAAGAGAGTCAAATAGCGGATTATCATAATCTTTAGAAATTGAACGTGTTGGTCGTTCCTATCACTTTAAATTTGGAGTTTCACAGTTTGGGGTAGTAAGTCAGAAATTATGAATATTTAAAAATATGTTATACCAATACCGATAAATCATTTTAAGACTTGTTCAGAATGGAAAGATAATTATCTCAAAATATAGCTAACGATTTCAAAATCAGCCTGTAGTACTAACGGTGTCGGAGATTTTTGTGACGGTTTTAGTGTTAGTAAAGTCAGGCACAAGTTCCCAGATGTGCAAATTGAAACATCTAAACGACACCATTTATCTGCGATCCAATACAATAAAGGGAAAAAAGAATTGGTTTTCTTTGACATAAAAAAGTAGCAGTAAGTGATTAACTTTTACAATTTCGCAAACTTCACTAAAAAGCATCTAAAACGACAAAGGAACCATGCTAGATGTAAATATGGCGACTAGGCGCCAATTGCAATTTTGGTGGCGGTTTCACCTCCTGAGTTACCCCAAATGGCGTAAAATCACTCAATTAGGCAACTCTGTTTCCGATATCGGTCTTAACTTTCTTTATGTTGGCAGCACTGGAGTACGTTCCGTTACAAGGAAAACTACGTGAAGATTTTTACATAACTTTGTTATTGTGCTGTGGTGGCTCCTATATACCGTCGAACACAAACCAATAAAATTATGAATACCGTCGAATAAAATTATGAATACCGTCGGAAGTTATTTTTTTTAGGAAGCTCACGTTTCATTCGGCATTGAATCAAAACATTTAAAATGCCTACCTAATTTTTAAAATGCTGCGTAATGCGGAAGGGCAAAATTTACTAACGCCATCTAACACTCAAATAAAGTACTAAATTTGCACAACGTCTTGGTGGTTTGTGAAGTTAGTTCAACTTTTCTACTATAGATGGCGATAGAAGTTAAAATGAAAATTAGGATCATTTTTATTGGTAATAAAATTATTCATTACAAGTCAAGGTAAAATTTGATAATAACAATCAAATTACTTAAGAAATGGAGAAATGGAGCGCTCGTGGCCTAGGCGAACCGAGTAATTGGAATCAATCACTTGGTTAAGCAACAACAGGCGCGGTCAGGTACAGGATAAGGTGAGCGTCCCGTGACTACCGCTAGTGGCATTTTTCCGAGCGCTTCCGTGCTTCGCAAGGCACGTTAAGCCGTTGGTGCCGGCTGTCATATAAAGGCAGTTGTTAAGCCCTGTCAGAGGCCTTATGGGCGGCTTGATAACTTCTGACAGTAAGGCCCGCCACTGTCTTACAACCCTCCACCAACCCGGACTTGGCCCCCGTGGTGGAGTATGGCCTAACCTTCCTGCGATGCAGGAAGAGACCCGTGCCCCAGCAGTGGGGACATACAAGGGTTGATAACGTATACTTAAGAAATAACAATCAAATTTACAAATGTTAAAAAGTAATAAAAAAAGTTTTATAAGAATGTCAATTTGTCTGTAAAGCGAATTATATATTTAATAATGAGACAAAAAATAATATTACAAATATACCTTCATAATTATTCTGCTAAATATGCTATAAAACTCAAAAAGCTACGATATTCTAAGCCTTATGAGCGTCTCAGCTTAGCCATTTTTATAGATTAGAGAATTCGTCATACGAATAAAACACCGCTCGATAACACATAGACAGTACGTGGAGTGAGGGCGCGGAAAAGACGCGTCGTCCTTCCTATTCACTTTAGACTACAGAAAGGACGGGGCGAGGGCGCGAATTCTAGGCGTCGGGCCTTTTCTGCGTCCTTTTACCTAGTGTGTCTCAGGCCAGCGGCTACACAGAGGGGGCGTGGGACGGGGGCACGGAAAAACGAGAACGGGGAACAAATTTACTTTCATGCAAAATGTAGATACTCTTAGTTAAATTGAGAACACTTTATTGTACACAAAAATGTGAATTACACAGATATTTATTAACCTAAGAGTACAGACGGCGCCCTTACCTATCCCTAAAAGTGATCTCTTCGAGACAACCTTTGGATGGACTTTTAGATAGATGGATAGAGAACACTTTATTGTAAAAAAGGAAATAACACTGACATTTCTTAACCTAAGAGTACAGACGGCGGCCTTAACACAAAAATGATCTCTTCCAGACAACCTTTGGATGGACTGAAGCAAAATGGTAAGATGGCAAAGTGTACCTACCGGGACAAAGCTCACACAACAGAAGAGGCTTTTCTGCGCTCCGTCCCACGTCTTTTCTGTGTGGGCCGTTGTCTGTGAAAATTTATAAAAAAATATTCTATCTTATCTTATTAATGAATTGAGTATTTTTTTTTACTTTCCACATCACTACGCATCAGACTACGTCAATGGGCGTTGTCTTAAAAAAATAAAGTACTCTTTTTATTTTTTATCAAGATTTTGTTTAAGAGCCTATGATAAAATTATTTACGGTTTCTTTTATTTAGGTACCTACATACACACAGGAGCTGAATGAAAGAAAAAGGGGAATTTAATATGTACTTATATCTGTGTCTTAAAAATAAAAAAATATAGAAAATGCGATATTTTTTCTCGACACAACATGCGATATTATATGGATGCGACTATGCGAGAAAGTGTTAAGTCTGTGGAACTTAGTATTGGGCCTGCTCGGACATCTTAAAGATCGCTCCGTACTGTTACATTTGAGACAATGTACTAGTACTGTATATTAGTACTATTAGGACCTCATAGTAGAACCATCTCAAAGTTCACGTTTTGACCTTTCAGCCATAAAATATGTTTTTTTTAATATCTTTATTTTTACAGGACCATTAATTTATGATTAATATTTTTAATGTTGCCGTGCCACCATTATATTAGAAGTACTATGATAAAAATCAATCAAAAAATATTTTTAGTTCGAGTAGTTTTTTTTCCTACGTACAATGAAATAATTATTACCATCTAGATTATCGTAAGCTACTTTTGTTATTTGCAAAGAACAAAAGTAGCTCACAGAACAAGATTCCTACCACAGAAATAAGCGTCCCAAAGCGTACGAAACAGAAAAATCTCCTTCACCAATAATTCACTATAATAACACAGTGAAAATATTATGTTATATTCTTTAGAGAAACTAACATCAAGAAAACAACACGGTATTACTTTTACAAATGTACCTACTTGGATTAGCGCGCGAACCAGCAGCGCAGATTTGACACAATGAATGAAACAAAAAACAAAACAAGTAAAAACAATCTTTATTGCTACGACATACGACCTACTTCTAAAGTTCGGAAAAGACCGACCGGCTGAAGGGAGACCGATCGAAACAATTTCGCTCCGTTCAGTTCAATCACCGCACTCTCTCTCATGCAGCGTTCGTTCGCTCTCGGCCATATTCGTCACCCGGTCCGGTTCATTTATTCATTCAGCCAATCCGTGATCGCGAGAGCCATGAACGAATAGACCGAATGTCCGATTATTACTGGGAAACGTTTCCTTTCGGTCATTGCATGGTAACGTATCATAATCGTACTTCGTACATGACCGACACAATACTAGTGGAACTCGTTCACAGACTTTGGAACCCGTTAGAAGGTATAATATCAAATATTGATTAATTATTTGATATTGTCACGTAAAAAACATGTTCCTATCCTTACATAAAATTGTGCAATATTTCTACATCTAGTGTCATGTCTAGTATTATTGTTATTTAAATAATTAATCTAACTTATTCAAATCTAACTCATTCGTATGTAACTTATTCAAATCTAGCTTATTATGAGTTTGATACTAAACTATCTACCCGTGTCTAATCATAAATCGGGAATACAAAAACAAATTCCACTCATCATCCACACATCATCAACGAACAAACGAAATTTTAATGCCCCAATAAATATTTATCTGCATTTACTAAATGGACTCCAAAACTGTTTCAAATAAAACCTTCAACACCGGGTCGATTCGCGCCACTTTTCAAACAATATGACAGCTATTAATAATTTCCCGCTAAAATTATTCCCGACGAATGTAGTTCGCGCGCACTTAGCGATCGTGATGACAGATGTACAGTCGCAACACAAAAGTGACTAACTATTCACTTATTAGAAATCTGTCACGGAAGTATGTCTCTGTTGTTAATATTCCAATGAAATAAAGAATGTCATGTTAATATTATGCCGTTTAGGTGAAGGTACCATAACCACTGTTTTTTGAATTATTAATGTTTGTTTGGCCGAGCTTCACGCAAATACCATAGGATTGCTTTTTTTTTGTTTGAATATTTGTGAATACTTGTACCTAATGGTAATACCAAGTGGAAGGGGGTGTCTATATAAAAACATCAGGTCTGAATCAGATTTTTCTATATTCACACTAGATTATTAGACATACCGGAATAAGAAATTTAAATAGAATAACTGGCGTTTAGCATTCGTTATTTTAAAAGTCTTTTGTCGTGACATTGACCTTAAAAATTGCCCACTCTATAAAAAAAAGTTAAATCACAATTTTTTCATCCATCTAATTAAAGAACAAACCGTTTATTGAAAAGATTTCGAGTTAAATTCTGAAACCTATATATACCTACATATACCTACATATACATGTACCTACGTAATATGAATATATCCCTTCGCTTAGTATAGGTACCGCACCCTCGCTTAGTAACTCTAGCTAGGTAGGTTTTTCTTTTCTCAATTAATTCAGTATTTCTTTAATTTATCCAATTTTGAACTCACCATTACCTTCTTACAAAAATATGTTGCAAGTAGATAGTTAATCTAATGCATTGAAATACTTGGATATATTATTAGTTAAGCGTTTGCACTCACACCCGTTTACTGCTTTTTTATAATCACACTGGGCTTCTAACCCAAATTCACCCGTAACGTTATAGGTACTATCAATGCACAAAGTTTAGTAGTATTAATCTTGATTAGATATTATTAACTCTCGTAGCCCCGGCTGCGTGATCTTAAGCGATCACGAAGGTTAAGCAACATAGGGCGCGTTCAGTGCGCGGATGGGTGACCGTCTATGACTAACGCTAGTAGCATTTTTCCAACCGGTTCCATGCTTTGCAAGGCACGTCAAGCAGTTGGTGACGTCAGGCCAAGTCAGAGGCCTTAAGGTAGGTTGAAAACTTCTGACAGTAAGGCCAGCCACTAGTCTTGCAAGACGGACTTGGCCCCCATGCTGGGGTATGGCTATACCTTCCTCAGGGAAGAGACCCGTGCCCCTTGGTGGGGACATAATGGGTTGGATGATGATGAGATATTATTAACATTTATTTCAGACCATTCGTTAAAACAACGTCATTCGCTAGATCATTATAATAAAATATAGTACGGAACAGAACAGCTGACATTTGTTAGTCTCTTATTATTAAAAAGAAAATATTAAAAGATGGAGAATAGCAACAGTTTATTGCAAATTATAGTGTTACAAATTGCGTCCTGCCCTCCTATTAGGTACGCAGCATTCCACTCTATCGAGTGAATTTACACAACTCCTAAGTGTCAAAACATGTATGCATTTGACAGCCAGAGTAGCTTAAATAAAGTAAAAATCAACCTCACTCAACTCAGTGGATACTTACGTAATAATGCCCCTGATTAGAATTCTCAGTGCTACGGATAGCCTGATAGCTAGAAAAACATATTTGCATTTATGAGTAGATCGCCCCCCTTAGTTTCACTGGACCTTTCTGAAACAATGATTGTTATTATTTCGTTATCAACGGGTTACTTCCTGCATCGTAGGAAGGTTAGGCCATACTCCATCACGGGGTTCAAGTCTGGGTTGGTGGAGGATTGTAAGACAGTGGCGGGCCTAACTGTCAGAAGTTATCAAGCCGCCCATAAGGCCTCTGACATGGCTTAACGACTGCCATTACATGACAGCCAGCACCAACCGCTTAACGTGCCTAGCGAAGCACGAAAGCGCTCGGAAAAATGCCACTAGCGGTAATCACGGGACGGTCACCCATCCTGCACCTGACCGCGCCTGTTGTTGCTTAACTCAAGTGATTGATTCCAATCACTCGGTTCGACTTGGCCACGAGCGCTTCTTATTTTTGTATAGTTAGCCCTTTTGTGCGTACTTAAATATCAATATCACAGTCTGCAGTAACCAATAGGTACATAGAAAACCTAATCTTTATATAATATAAGACATGGTATATGGTAAGCATTATAATTTTATTGCTATCATTCAGCGCCTCTACCGATTAGGTATTGATGCCCTGTTACCACATAGAAAACAAACATATAATTGTTTTTTAGGGTTCCGTACCTCAAAAGGAAAAAACGGAACCCTTATAGGATCACTTTGTTGTCCGTCTGTCCGTCCGTCCGTCTGTCAAGACCCTTTTTCTCAGGAACGCGTGGAGGTATGAAGCTGAAATTTATATCAATTACTCAGGTCTACTGTCCCTTGAAGCTGTGAAAAAATCAAACTTCTAAGCCAACGCAATCAAAAGATACAGCCGTTTATGCCGCAAATTTTCGACACTTGCAAGGGAATCAAAACCTACAGGGTGCTTCCCGTGAACTCAGAATCTTGAAATTTGGTATGAAGCAACGTCCTTTAGCATAGATAAAGGAAAAATTACGAAAACCATAAATTTTTAGTTACATCTCATAATATATTTTTTTTTAATAATTTTAAACTTACTACCCATTTCCTCATAAACGCGTAGAGGTATTAAATTGAAATTCATACCAAATACTCAGGTCTATAATACAGGTTTGTACGGAACCCTCGGTGCGCGAGTCTGACTCGCACTTGGCCGGTTTTTTTTTTTCTGAAAATCATGAGTTACAGTGCGTTCACATTAACTTGACGCGTGAGAGAATTGGTAACAAGGACATAACATGTGAATTAGCTTTTGGACCTAATCGGAAGATGGTAAAACAAGCCCTCAATCCTTTTATTTTCCCCAAGTAATGGGAATGATTTCTTATTTAACATGGTAACAGTAAACATCTCAGTGCTACCAATTCTCTCACGCGTCAAGTTAATGTGAACGTACAATAGTTTATGCTACTTGTATATAAATATTAATCTCATCTACGACCTTCATGTGTACCAGGTACAGCGCATTTTTAAGTCACTTATCAAAAATTTGTGTAACGGTGCAAACCTCTTTACAAAATTTTTAATATTTCTTTTATTACTTTTTTTTTAATATTTTAAAGTGACAGATAGAAAAAGAATAAAAAATTGTGTAAAGAGGTTTGCACCATTACACACTATGTAGTAAATGTAGTGTTATAGACATACCTAGTTTTACTGGCTTTTAAGATATAGGTTTCCTAACATTAGGTACTTAGATTTAATAAATCATGGTTGTATTCTTTTTTCTGGTTGTGCAATAAAGTGTTCTCTATCTATCTATCTATCTTTCTGTAACTTCATTCTTTTCAATAATTTTTGGAGTTTTTGGTTTATTGTAATCATTATATTATTATGTATCTTCTAGGTGTGCGGAAAAAACACGCTGGAGTTCATCGTCCGAAGTACGAGGAAATTTATATTTTCGTAGTTTTGAGAATTTTTATGATATTTTATTGATGTTTTAATAACGACTACAGTCTATTTATTCTTACTTGTCCAATTTAGTAAACAAGATTCTACCTTTAAACTGTGACTTTTTAGTCCAAAACTGCCATATTTCCTTAAATGAAGTACCCTGGAACACTCTTTTAGATAACACGCTGCCAATTTTTAAAAATAGTTCATGATAGTTCATGAATTTGCGAGAAAATGTCTCGTTTAGGCATCTAATCTCAATTTTAAGGTTAGAAACTTGTTTACTAAATTGGACAAGTAAGAATAAATAGACGGTATATACTTAAATATTTAATAAAAAAATACACACATAAACTCATAAATTTTTCCAGACATTTCTCTATCCAAAGAGTATGAAGATCTTTTTTCTTCAAAACAATAGATTTCCGTTTCTTCCAGCCAGTCACCCAATAAATCGTATCTCGATTTGGTTGCGTTCTGTCGTTAAAGCAATCACGCAAAGACGATATCATCCTGTCAGTGCGTTAGTTACAACAAAAAAAAAACTGTTCCCGGAACCCAGATTAGAAATAGATTTCCCTAATTTGTGAGTTTTTTCGGAGCTCTTCTGGGGGAATATATCCCACTTAAAACGTTGTTTCGTCATTGTCTGCTTGATTGAAAAGTAGTAGCTAATCTTTGTTACCTAGTGATCTTTTTATGAAAATTATGGCGGGCTGGACATCATAATTATTTACTACAATATTCTCCACTATTTATTTATATAACTCAATTTTTCATTCGTTTGTGTAAATTACACAAAAAAAGTTATACAATGAATTAAATTAACTTTTCGAAATAAGTAGGTATGTTCGTGATTAAAAATACACAGAAGAAAATAGAAACCTAGAAAATTTTATGTAGGTACTTACAATATTTAGTACCTACGTACAAAATTTGTTTAATTGAGAGGAATATTTCCGAAACTTCTAAGAAACCATTCACAACATATCACATTACGAGCTTTTAAATCCCACTTAATTCTTACCCTAATACGCCTCGTATTAAAGATTAAGCTAGGACGTAATAACTGTAATAAAATACACGCGTTGCCGCCTCAAGTTCAAAATGTGCTCATTAGTTAACTAAACATTTAGGAATTTAAAGATTAAATGGATTATAAAGGGACAGGCCCACCCGGGTGCGAAACATCTGCCATTTTTTGGCGGGAAGTGATAATCTTTGACAGAAGTTTTTTTTTTAAGTAGAGTGTTACGATCCATAGAACAAGTATTACCTATGTGAAAGTATGTATGTAGCGAGGTAGATAAAAGGAAAATCAGTTGTTTTCTATATATAAGTAATTTAAGTAAGTGTAGTGTTACTTTGAATGATAGGATACGCAATAGTCTGATTAGAGAACGTTGTGGACTGAAAGAGGATGTAGTGACTAGAATTGAGAAAGGAATGTTGCGTTGGTTTGGTTATGTGGAGAGGATAAAGAAAGAAATATTGATGAAACAAATATAATATATTGCGGATGTGAGTGGAAGGGCTGGTAAGGGTCGCCCCAGACGGACATACATCGACCAAATAGGGTATGTATTAGTAAAAGGAAAAATAAAAAGTACCCGGGAAAAGGCGTGCGTGCATGCAACGACTTATGAACGTTGATGAAGTGAAGGTGATCTGTCAGGATCGTGGCAAATGGCAGTCCCTGGTCTCTGCCTACCCCTCTGGGTAACCGGCGTGAGGTTATGTATGTATTTATGTAAGTAATTTCTACGGTATCGACCCTTTACATGTTCCCACTGCTGGGCCACTGGTCTCTTCCTGCATCGCAGGAAGGTTAGGCCATACTTCACCGGGTTGGTGGTGGATTGTAAGACGGTGGCAGAGCTTACTATCAGAAGTTATGAAGCCTTACATGGCTTAACGATATCCATTAAATGACAGCCAGCACCGTTCCGTAAACAGTGTAATGTAGGTTAATTGTTTTCTGCCTACCCTATCGGATACAGTAGTGAGTTTATGTATCTTCTTCTTCTTCAGGCTATAATATGTACTCCACTGCTGAAAATTCAGCTTACCGCATCCAGCATCTGGCGGCAGTTTTTCGCAGATCGTCTCCCGCCTGATCGGAGGGCGTCCTACACTACGTTTGCCGAGTCGCGGTCTCCACTCAAGAACACGCTTACGTCGAACGAGTTTATGTAACGTGTGTAATTTGGGTACGTTTACGTAATAACTTCTCTAACTTCCCCACATCACTATCACTTGAACTGGTATCAAACTAGAATAAACTGTACTTTGGTAAAACAGGCACGGACGTGACAAACATGAAAATACACATTCACACTGAGGCCACATGTAGAAATGTACGGAGGCCTCCAGTGGGAATCGAATACACAACCTCTGTCTTGGTAGCTAAGCGCCTTAACGGCTAGACTAACGAGGCAGTCAATCTCCCATACTTATACATTAACAGCCTTACTAATAAACTTGGTGTAAGTATTGTATAACTATGTAGTGTTTTGTCTCTTTTCTTCCAACTGAAAATTACATTTAAATGATGTGAACAAAACACTGCGTAAGTATACTAGGCTTATACGATGTTTATTAGGAAAAAAGTTGTGTATTTTTGGCTTTGTATTATTTGTACAAAAAGTGCAAGTCCAATAACCTATGCACCCAATTGTACGTACGTGTCATTTTTAAGCGTACATTATATAATAAAATATTCATTCGGCTCACAATAGGTCCATTGTGAATTATAATATAATCTAAGAGGTAGAGTTTTTGCTTTAAATCTATAAACAACTTATTTCCAATACTACTAATCATCCTCGACGAAATATAGCTTCGGAGAAAAGATTGGGAGTTGGTTACCGTTGGCGAACAAAAAACTACATGCGTTAATGTTTGTGTTAGGTAGGGTTCTGTAGGTAGGAGAATTTTTGATAGATTGTACAAACATGGATACATCGTTAACTATTTATGGAGATAATACAAAACCCTTTATTATAAATATCTATTTAATCTGTATGTTGATCCGGCCGGCCAATCAAACTTTTTTAAGTATTTTACTTTTTGATATCGTTTTATATTATTATGTCTACTTTAAAAAAATGGGACAATGTCATTGTAAAACTAGAAAAAGACAGATTAAAGATTCCTACAAGATATTCGCGTTTTCATCTGTTTTACGTGCATTCGTTTCACTGTACTTAGGTATATTATATAAACCTAAAAGAAATAAAACTTAATAAAAAATACGTAATAAAAAACTTCATAAATGAAACGGAAACAAAATAAAAATTTAAAAACCTATTTAGAGGCTAAAAATTTCACCCATGCCGGGATTCGAACCCGCAACCTCTGGCTATCTGTACCAGCGCTCTACCAATTGAGCCAATGGGCGACTCACGGCATCAGTGAAATTTCGAACCTCTTTACACTATTCTCTGTATTACGTACAGGCAGCGACATCTGACTTAAGCAAATTGCATTACTTACAGCCCCGACTACCTACTTTGCAGTTAGGTTTAACATCGAAACGATATCACTTTACCCACATGATTACACAATTTTTTTTTTATTTTTATTGCACTAACCCGTGCTAAGGAACAAATTTAAAAACCTATTTAGAGGCTAAAAATTTCACCCATGCCGGGATTCGAACCCGCAACCTCTGGCTATCCGTACCAGCGCTCTACCAATTGAGCCAATGGGCGACTCATTAATGAATTTGCTTAAGTCAGATGTCGCTGCCTGTACGTAATACAGAGAATATTGTAAAGAGGTTCGAAATTTCACTGATGCCGTGAGTCGCCCATTGGCTCAATTGGTAGAGCGCTGGTACGGATAGTTGCGGGTTCGAATCCCGGCATGGGTGAAATTTTTAGCCTCTAAATAGGTTTTTAAATTTGTTCCTTAGCACGGGTTAGTGCATTAAAAATAAAAATAGTGTAAAATAAAAATTATATTCTTCGTTTTGTTTATGTAGAGGAATAGCATTTTTTATGTAGGTAGGCTATAAACGTCCTACTGCAGGGCACATGCCTTCTCTCAGATAGGTAGTATGGGCTTAATTACCACGCGTGCCCACCGCGGACTGACAATTTTAAGCGCTGAGGTATTTGAACGCCTCAGACACTCAGATTTTCTCAGGACGTCTTCCTTCATAGTTAAGTGGAATTGCTACTATGACTTCACAAATAATGTACATAACTTAGAAAACAAAGTCATTGGTACATGCCCGTTCTGGGAATCGAACCTGAGTCTTACGCTTCGGTGGCGGTAGCCCAGTGGGCATCATAAAGTAAAAATTATGAATTTTAAAATAAAGAAACTGTATTGATAAAATTTATTCATTTACAGTAGTAATATAATATTATAAAATAAATTGTTAACTGGCAGGATGAAAAAATATTTAAAAACGACAAACAGACGCGATAAGACCGCCACTTGTATACGGCAATACTTAGATGTGTAAGCCTTTTTACGTATTTGGTTTTCTGGTGTGTACAATAAAGAGTTCTAATCTAATCTAACAGACGTGTTTGTCGTTTTTAAATAATTTAATAAAGAGTTAGTAGGTAACTATTTGATTAAGACAGATTTGAACGACATAAATACATAACTAAACAAAAAAATAATACTATCGTTCTTTGTTCCAAATCGCTTGTCAATTTTAAACCAGTAATAGAAGGTGGGACTCTCCAGTAATATTATAGATTTTATTTTAAAATAATTACGTAACCTTCTAACTGAACGTAGCAGTTTAGACATTTTACCATTTGAACCCTAAAACAAAACTTTACTACTTAGCGGAAAGGCAAAACCATGACTAATTAAATTAGTGACAAATTAGGATATTAATAACATGGGTTAGTAAACGGAACGTTAGAAAAAGCTTTATTTTAATCACAGCGTGAATAATGTGAAACACAAGGCCAGATTCCGAACGTGCCGAAAAAAAAGTAGAAAAAACAAAAGAGTGGAACTCGGGACGAAGAAACAAAACCGTTCAGGCTTTTATTGAAAAATATCGCACACCCGTGTACAGTATTTGCAGAGAACGATCAAATAAAATAAAAGCAAATGGTAACGAAACAAATTTCAATCTCCAATCTATCGGGGCACGAAAAACCCGCGAACAATTTTGCGAAAACAATCCCGACCTTTTTTGGCGGGATCGCCATTTTGCTTGGATCCGTGTTTTTGGAAGATGAAACACTGAAAGCGGCAAATGGTAGTTCAACTTAATTTGGTCGCTACATACCTTTTTCAGTGGCCGGTGTAAAATGGTCACGTGTTATCCGTAAAACGTTCCTATGGGAAAGATTTTTTTTGACAAAATTTTTGTTTATCTTAGCTCCCAAGGACATTTTTTTCTTGGTACTCAGTTAAGTATTACTTTTTTTAATGTAATTACGTGAGTAATTACAAACATCTAAACTGCCTGTTTTTAAAATACCGCAAAACCATTCGAGAAAGGTCAATTTATATTTTTCATACAAATTGATTAGGTACCTAAAACGAATGGAAAAATAATTGAGAATTTGAACTTTGCTGGTATATACCAACACTAAAGAAAATTGTTTTTAGGTATTTCTTGTTCCATTATTCGAAATTTCGAAAAGCTTGTTGTTAAGGTTTTTCAATAAATTTAAAATTTTAACGATTCCTTTACACACTCTTCACAATCAGTTTAATTGATCTGTGATTACGTTTTTTGCTTGTAAAATCTCCACCGTAGCCTATTTTACTCAGTTTGGTTATTGTTTTTTTTGGTCAGTTTTGCTGAGGGTATAAATAAATATTGTAGCAACTACTTGACAAACATTATTAATTTCCTTCTCTATTTTGACAATTTTCATGTTTATATTTAGATAAAAGCAGAGTGAAACGAAATATAAATGCTTTGGGCCTTAAAGGAAAATGCCGCCTAAATTCCAAAACAAACCTTTTTGAACAACAATCCCGGCATCACCTGGCAAAATGGCCGCCATTTTGTATCTGCTTTCCCGCCTGAGGCAGTAGACATTTTCCAGTTATGTTTGGAGGTTCCTTGTCTGGATGGATTTTTATTAGTTTCCTTCTCTCTGGTCTATTTTATTTTACGGTTTCGCGACACATTGAATAGAATTGGCGGAAGCAATAGGATCTCTATGCGCCCCTGCTGTTGTTACTGAAATTCGCTACAGATCCTGAAATGAGGTATGCGTCCAATTTCAAATGTAAATACTCAGGTACTTTTTAGAACGAGTTCAAGTACCTACTTAAGTTTAAATTTTAATTAGGTTTCGGTTTCAATTTGTTATTGATTGTTCCAAATCAGGAGCGCGTCTTAAATATGTAAATCGCAATTTTCCACTACTTTAATTGTTAAATTCTGATATTTTCGCGCTACGAAACTCACTCACCGTCGTACTACCGAAGATGAGATCTCGACCAAAACGTGACAGAGCTCAGCACGATGTTAGAAGGATTTGGAATACCACGTTGGGCGCTGTTGACCTTCAAAGCCTAGCTCACTGATGTTAAAAACGCAACTGCTACTGTTCTCGTAAATAAAATAGCGCAAAAAAAGTGGATAAAAATTGCGTGCGCTCACAACCAGCTACATGGCCCTTACATGGGTGACCGAGATGTGGCGTAATACAATTGTGACTGGACGAAGGGTGGCAGTAATGGGAAATATGTCTTAAAATTTGATAAAAGTCCATTGTATTTATAGCAGAAAATAAACATATTTTTTTGAAATTTCATAACCTGAAACGAATAAACGTTTAGTAGTAAAACACTTTCTTTCACAATGTATAAATTAGTTTCTACCTTAAATAAAGCGTGTATTGTTAATGCTAATAACCATTTAGCAATAACGACTTATATCGCGTAGGCGAAAGTTTGTGAGGTTATATGTTTGTTACTTCTTCCCGTGTAAACGGCCCGAGCAATTCTAATAAAATTTGTTATGGAGTTAGCTGACACCCTGAATTAATACATAGGCTACGTTTTACTGCGGGAAAATATCGTATTCCCAAATAAACAGCGGGTAACACCGCGAGGCACAGTTAGTATTCGATATTTGATAACTTTTTATTGTACAGGACACCTAGTTAGGTATTTCATGTTCACTTATTGGGACTAAAAGCCGAGGTTAAATGTGGAACAACAGCAGCATTCGGGAGCAGCATCGCTCGAGGATCCCATCGTTTTAGGATTTATTATGTCGGTCTAAAATTGCTTTTCGGGCAGTAAAATTCTGATTGGAAAGTGTCGTGTTACATGTTGTTTTATGTGTTATACAGATTGTTGGCGACACCATTGTTGAGAACCAAGCGCTTTCCTCAAAATGTGGTCTTAAGTAACTTTAACACTTGCTTTTTGATACATAAAATTTTCTTTTACATTAATTCATTCAACAATTTGCACTTAAAATATTACATACAATCATTCGAGCATTTACGAATCGCTCGTAGCCCCGGCTGCGTGAGTGAACTTAAGCGATCCCGAAGGTTAAGCAACACAGGGCGCGTTAAGTGCCTTGATGGGTGACCGTCTATGACTAACGCTCGTAGCATCTTTCCGAGCGGATCCGTGCTTCGCAAGGCACGTCAAGCAGTTGGTGCCGGCTGCCGTCGATAGATGGCAGTCAATTAGCCAAGTCAGATCCTTAGGGCGGCTTGAAAACTTCTGACAGTAAGACCAGCCGCTTGTCTTTCAAGCCTCCACCAATGCGGACTTGGCCCCCGTGGTGGAGTATGGCCTATACTTTTCTTAGGGAAGTGACCCGTGCCCCTCGGGGACATAATGGGTTGATGATGAAGATGAATTAATAAATCTCGTTATGAAATACCTTTGAAATACCGTTTAATATGAGTAGCGCTGAAAGCAGCGTCCCCACAAACCGGTGGCGTTCAACGTCGATGCCCCTAAACTTATTGGCTCCGGCGTGAAATAGTGTTCCCGCTGAAGCGCTCTCCTGGCGGCTGTTCCGAAAAAGGTAAACAACCGTTCCGGTATCGGGTTCCAGTCCGTTATCGTTATTGCTAGTTGAAATAAAGGGTAGCGGTACGATACGACTTAATCGTCGATACATGCTTGTACGCTTGACAGGCATAGATGAGATGTTTACCACCGATATAAACGCTTGTATGTCCCCACTGCTGGGGACGTACAAGCGTTGAAAGAGACCCGCTCTTTCTGCATCGCAGGAAGGTTAAGCCATACTCGGGCCGTGGAGTATGGCCTAGTATGTGTGCAGTTACAGTTACTTCAAGTCTTCTAAAACTACGTAGATTTTGAAGAACTTTTTCTTCTTGTAGTCCAAAAAGTTATGACGAAAATATTAAACCTGGAACAGTAGCTAAGTTTTCCGGACTTCCTAGTAAATCATTGGGTGTGAATTAAGAAAATTATTCGTGCTGTCCTATTTCTAGGACGCCAGGGCTTAGTTAGTCCATAGTTAGACCTGAGATTTGCGCACTTAGCCTCATATGTAGTTGGGTCATTGTACCTACGTAGCAAGCGCTGAGCTACGTTAACACCTCAGACACAAGGGTTTCCTTACGATGTTTACCTTCACCGTCAGCGAGTAGTATTGGTACTATAATTTCATAAATGTACATAATTTAGAAAACAAAGTCATTAGTACATGCCGGGTTCGAACCCACGACCTCCCGATTGAGAAGGCGGCGTTCTACACCGCTCCGCTACCACCGCCCTGACGCCAGGGCTTAGGAGGGTATATATATTTTTTGTAGCTTACAAACTCCCATAGCAGGGCACATGCGTTCTCTCAGAGAGAGAGAGAGAGAGAGATAGGTAGTATGGGCTAGCTACGACGCGTGCCCACGGCGGATTGGTAATTTCATGCGCTGACGTACTTGAACACCGCAAACACTCGGGTTTCCTCGCGCTGTTTTCCTTCTCCGTCAGCGAGTGGTATTGCTACTATAATTACACAAATGTACATAACTTAGAAAATACAGTCATTGGTCCGTGAAATTGAAATTGAAATAAGATAAGAATATTCTTTATTGTACACCAGAGCACATATTACAAAACATGTAAAGATACAAAGTACAATTGGCGGCCTTATTGAAATGAGAGTCCTTGAAATTATCAATCCGCGGTGGGCACGCGTAGTGATTAAGCCCATACTCCCTATCTCTCTCTCTAAGACCTATGTGGGACGTATATAGCCAAACATTATTTGCAACAGCTTTGTTGCTGCCTGTACGTAATACAGAGAATATTGTAAAGAGGTTCGAAATTTCACTGATGCCGGTAAGTCGCCCATTGGCTCAGTTGGGAGAGCGCTGTTGGCACGGTTAGCCAGAGTTCGCGGGTTCGAGTCTCGGCATGGGTGGAACTTTTAGCCTCTAATTAGGTTTTTAAAACAGCTTTGTTTTACAACTTTTGAAAGCTGGACCTAAGCTGTGGTAGCGGGTCGGTGTAGAACGCCGGCTCCTCAATCAGGAGGTCGTGGGTTCGAACCCCGGCATGTACCAATGACTTTGTTTTCTAAGTTATGTACATTTGTAAAGTTATAGTGACAATAGCACTTGCTGATGTGAAGAAAAACATGGTAAGGAAACCCTAGTGTCAGAAGTGTTAACACACTTATGAGAACAGAGGCCTTATGGGCGGCTTGATAACTTCTGACTGTAAGGCCCGCCACTGTCTTACAATCCTCCACCAACCCGGACTTGGGCCCCGTGGTGGAGTATGGCCTAACCTTCCTGCGATGCAGGAAGAGACCCGTACCCCGGTAGTGGGGACATACAGGGGTTGATATTGATATTCTCATAATAGCATATATCTTACATGTACACCTGGTGCATGACAGGACCCTCCCCGAATGATATACTCACTGAGCCTGTAAATCTAGCGCACCCTGGGTAACAAGCACTGAGTCCCTTACGCTGATTATCAGATCCTTTCACCACGATGACTTTTAACATTTACATCCAAGCACATACATTGCTTCTGCCCCCACACTAGGATACCCTGCGTCGTGGAACCAGAAACAACGACCTCATAAACATGTAAACATCTAAGACCTGGCCTTTTTTTTCGTCCCCAGCCGGGATTCGATCCCGGGACCTCTTGCTCAGTAGGCAGACGCGCCACCGCTACGCCACAGAGATCGTCTAACTTAGAGGCTTAGTAGACGAAGAAGCGCATACCAATGCGAAATATCCATTGATACCCTATAATATTGCGTACGGAACTCTTCTAAAGTAACTTTTAACTCGTGTCCTCAAAAAACAACACTGCAAGCACCTATTGAAGACCTCCTCCCGGTCTAGTAATGAAAATGTAGCCAACGCTGTAAGTTGGGGCAAAAACTTCATTATTCCCGGCAAACGAGTGGTTCTGTCTGATGGCACCTCTTTTTCCAGCCAGACAGTTCTCCTTAGCAAAGAGCCTCCACTTAGCGGACAGTCGACTGAAGAAGTTCAACACAAAAAAGAAATAAAAATAGAAGTAGTCACATGACCCATTAGTACGAAAACCAGTGGGAACAAACTCACGCATGTAAACCAAACGCACACTATGAATGCTAAGCTGCCATTGGTAAATAAAGACAATACTATACAAAAATTATGCCATTTTAGAGAAGGGTTGTAATGCCCTGCAGGGGACGTTTACAGGCTATATAGAAAAAAATATGTAATTATTAATTAGGTACCTACCTACAGAATAATGAAAATATGTGTGACAATATCGAACCCTCAAAACACATGTATAATATAAAAATGTCGCAGAATGTGTTGGTATGCGCAAATCTCGAGAGCAGCTGAACCGATTTCGCTAATTCTTTTTTTAGAATATTCCTTGAAGTACGAGAATGGTTCTTACGGAGAGAAAAATATTTACGTTGTTATGTTTACGTTGCTCAGTCCCCAACACCTACACCGCTTGTCGGCATTACGTGCGTAGAAATCCAGTGACGCTTATTTATCAAAACTATAATAAGTTTTATAAGCTCCACGTAAGGAAAACTTTAACACGCGTATAAAGGGTGATATGGTAATGTCCAGTCTGTTAGCTTTTAGAATATACCTCGGCTACTATCGGATAGAATCGGATATATTCGTGTAATAGAAATATCGGAACTAATGTGACACTGTTACATTTATACAGAGCAGGAAATAGTATTACACTCGTGTGCTTTCGGCGCAAACCGAAGCCTACTCTAAAGCCCAAGGTATATTCTAAAAGCTAACAGACTTCGGGCTCAAGACGTCTTCTTCAGACGATTCCCGTCCTTAAGCGCATCAGGCGCATCCATAATCCACCATCCCCCCCTGGGGTGGCACTTGTCTTCCTCAGCCGCCCCCCTGGGGGCGGGGGAGGGGCAGGGGGTACATTTGCCTCCATTACGGACCAGTTACGAGTAAGTGTCGTCGGGCGTTGTCTGCTACTTTGCGAGGGCAAGTTGGCGAATGTGCTTGGTGTAGGCTATAGCAATTTTTTCTAGCACTGAAACGAATGCACGTAACTATCGGAACTAATGTGAACTACTAATTACCTACCTACCTCTACCTCTACCTACCTCTATAATACAATTAATAAAGAGCTCTCTATTTACACTCAAATTAACTCAAAATGTAAAAAATAGTTTTCAACTGGCTATTGACCTTGTCTTACGATGAGACTGAACAGCTTTTAACTATAATTACGTAAAACTAATAAACTAATAAATAAATCCTTAACAGAAATATCTCTAAATAGACGTCTTGTAGGCTTTCTTTACACATTCACACACACATATACGCACGCACACACACACACACAAACACACCAACATACATGCTCTTTGTTTTTTCTCATATTACTTAGTTTTAACAATTTTTTTTTTCTGTAAAAGTACAATAAATTTAGAGTACTATTGAAGTCTGTTGACCTTAACATTGTAAAATGTGTTTCGGAGGAGCACTGTTTATCCTAAAACCACAGGTTTTAGCCTTTTTTAGGGAACAGGGTACCACTGCCTTAGTGAAAAGGTCACTGTAAAATGTTTTTTTAAAATAAATTATGTTTTATCTTTATCTTTAACATTGCTTTTAAAAATAGTGAAGAAGAGTTTTATACAGAGCAGGAAGCAGTATTACACTCGTGTGCTTTCGGCAAAATCCGAAGCCTACTCTGGAGCCCGAGGTATATTCTAAAAGGTAACAGACTGTATTTCTTAATAATGACTCGCGATGTTCATACGAGTACGTCTAAAAAATATATAAAAAAACCCGTGATACAGTGTTAAGATAAGATAAGAATATTCTTTATTGTACACTGTACACTGTACATTGTACACTGTACACTGTTTGTGTTACGGTGTGGCGTGAGGAAACCTGACGGTCGAGGTGCTCAAATATTATTATTATACTTTCTTGCACACGAAACATTAAATAGGACGTTACCTAAGAAATAACATGTACAAAGGCGAGCTTATCTCTGTAAGAGATTTCTTCCAGCAAACTTTGGAGTATCTCAGCTCTTGAAATTGTCAATCCTCGGTGGGCACGCGTGCTCATTAAGCCCATACTCTCTCTGAGAGAAGGCCTGTGCCCTGCAGTGAGACGTAAATTCAAATTCAAATCAATTTATTTCAACGTAAAGAATTTACATTCTGTTTGCTGAATGTCAATGTACAATGTAAAATTTAAGCCGCTGCCTTCGGGCCGTATTGTTTTGGCCTGTTCGGGCCTTATTGAAAAAAAAAAACTCCACTCTGACCACCTTTTCTCAAATCATCTTAAACCAACATACATCAGTTGCCATACGTAAACCTAACAAGATTTCACGATTCAATCATAGATAGAATATTTTTTATTGCATGTATACCAGGGATTACATAAAAGACTTAAAAAATAACAGTACAGTACAAGTGGCGGCCTTATTACTAAAAGTAGTGTTTGCTATCTATCAAACTCCCCAGAAACGGCTTCACTGATATGTACAATTTACTTTTGCGTATGTATATAGCCTGAAAAAGAAGAATGTATATAGTATGTAAGTCTGATAATATGTCGTAGGCTAATTAATATGGAAAAACATCGTTTGCTAATTCTGTAAACGGGTCTCGATATTAACCCTTGCATGTCCCCACTGCTGTGTCACGGGTCATTTCCTGCATCACAAGATGGTTAGGCCATACTCCATCACGGGGGTCAAGTCCGGGTTGGTGGAGGATTGTAAGACAGTGGCGGGCCTTACTGTCAGAATTTATCAAGCCGCCCATAAGGCCTCTGACATGGCTTAACGACTGCCATTGCCATTACATGACAGCCGCCACTAAGAGCGTCCGTGCCACGCTCGGAAAGCGCTCGCGAAGCGTTCGGAAAAATGCCACTAGTGGTAGTGACGGGACGGTCACCCATCCTGCACCTGACCACGCCTGTTGTTGCATAACTCAAGTAATTGATTATACTATTTTTTTTAATGCACTAACCCGTGCTAAGGGTGGAATTTTTAGCCTCTAAATAGGTTTTTAAAATCAAGTAATTGGTTTCAATCACTCGGTTCGACTAGGCCACGAGCGCTAAAATGGGTTGAATCGCGATTATTTATTAGGTAAAATGTAATTACCTTAATTCCCGATGGTGGCGAGTACAGTAAATTATTGTAGCAAGGATAGTGTATTATCGCGATTACACCATAAACTTACCTTAAATTCTTTTCATCATTCTGAGATGAAATGAAATCAATTTTATTTCAACGTAAAGAATTTACATTCTAAAATGTAGGTAAGCGCTGCCTTCGGGCCGTAGTGTAGTGGAGAAAAATGGAGCGGAAAACAAAACTCCACTCTGGCCATTTTTCTCAAGTCATGTGTAGGTATGATAAGATTCACGATTGCCATCAATAACTTTAAATGCCAAAGCCATCAGTTGATTGTCTTACAAAAGTAAGGAAAACATAAATGCTGCGGTCAGACACACGAACAACACTCGTTCACGAGCATAATGCACGGGTCAGCCATCATCAGTCTTAACCATTTTGGAGGGAGATAGATGACCAACTCCAACACCTTAGCACATTCGCTGTTTTACCCGCCCATTTCCTTAACTAGACACCTGCGCCAGTGTGCGTGCAAACTTGTCTATGTGAGGCCTGTACGTGCTTGGAGCGGCTAAACGTGTCATTACTGCTGACGAACCCTGCTGCAGCTACAGGGTGCTTAGGTTTTCCGAACCTCAGCAAGGAGGTCCTTTTATGGCGATAGTAAAAGGAGCTTAATGTTTTTTTACTAGGCCTCTTTGCATCGCTTATCGCTGCTACTGGCAGCCTACTGCGACGGCAGACGGCGGAAAGGAAAAATATTATAGCGACAGATTTCTTTTTTATTATTCTTCTATGAGATTTCCGAGAAAAGTTTCATTTTTATTAATTACTAGCTGAGTAATTAATAAAAAGCCCAGCAAACTTCGTACCGCCTAACAGTCGAATTTTTTTTTTCTCTCCGTAAGAACCATCCTCATACTTCAAGGAATATTCTAAAAAAAGAATTAGCGAAATCGGTTCAGCTGCTCTCGAGATTTGCGCTTACCAACACATTCAGCGATTAATTTTTAAATTATAGAAGATGTAGTTTTACCCTATAAATTAAGATTAGGTAGGTTGTATAAATCTAAAGTCAGTAGGTACCTATATCTCATATGTCATACCTAACTAGATTGGTAAAAGGTTCAGAGGACAACGTTACTTAATGTTTACTTATTTTATATTTATTTACTTACCAACTAACATGTGATCTATTAGCGAGGAGCAAAAAAAGAAGTATCCAAAACCGGCGTGCATGCCTGTAGCAACCAATGCATGCTGACGAAGCGAAAGAGGT
Source organism: Yponomeuta sedellus (assembly GCA_934045075.1). Lineage (NCBI taxonomy): Eukaryota > Metazoa > Arthropoda > Insecta > Lepidoptera > Yponomeutidae > Yponomeuta > Yponomeuta sedellus. Next base: position 3,494,730 of record OW203743.1, read on the forward strand.
TTGTATCGTGGCAAGTGGCAAACCCTGGTCTCTGACTACCCCATCAGGGTACAGGCAGGTGGACTTAAAGATATATAAAACATGTTATTTGCTACACAAGAAATAAGTCTCGCGGATGTACCTGCGCAGATGAAAAAATTTTGGATGTGCGGCAAGTTGATCGACCAATCAGATAGGTAGTTTCATTTTATGGCAGGCCGCGCACCTTTGTTGCTATTGGTTTATTCAACGTCATCGATGCAGGTGACTATTAGTTTGGCAATATTAGCGTGAGCTAAATAGGTAGCGCTACTGCGGCAATCAATTCTGCACCTTAACCGTATCGGTTAAAGATCATGTTGAATGTACTTATAGCTTCGGGTACTTTCGTTACACTTCTTCCTAGTCTGCGCGAACGTAGATTCCCGAAGGGACTTTTATGATGTGTAGTACTGTAAATACATTGAAGTAGCTGGTACTCTTAAGTAATAGAACATGCATGCTCTACCAATAAGGGTGTGCAATTATTAGACTTATATAATATGAATAACAAATTTACAATTTCAGAATTAATATTAGAAACAAACTATGAGTATGCAACGCTTAGTAGGACCTTAAAATGAGTATGAATATTATTATATTCTTATTAATGCACTACCGGTTTTACATCGGAATGATATCGCTGTACCTACAAGATTATATTCTTTTTAATGCACTAAGGGCCGATTCGACCAAACTATTTATGCTTGGTATAAGTGCTAATCTTGGAATAAATCGAGAAATTCTCTTGTTAAATTCTAGATTTATTCCAAGATTAGCACTTATACCAAGCATAAATAGTTTGGTCGAATCGGCCCTTACTCGTGCTAAGGACAATTTAAAAACCCTATTTAGAGGCTAAAAGGTCGCGGGTTCGAGTCCCGGCATGGGTGGAATTTTTATTATTATCACGTCAGCGACGCTTTATAACTTAAAAACCTGTCTATTAATAGTGGTTAAATTTTATTGAAATAAATTAATTTTATATCGGCTGTGTGGTGTCGGCCTAGAGAATAGCACCAACCCAAATTCTTTCCGCGGGTGTCGTAAAAGGCGACTAAGGGATACAAACCGGGGGGTGGGCAGCAGCGCCCCCTGCAGTACAATTCCACCAAACTGCGATCCCCAACCCGCATGCCCAGCGTGGGGATTATGGGCATTACCCCTCAATTATGGCACGACCTTGCGCCCATTAGGGGAGGGCTATGTCCAGCAGTGGACTTATTAAGCCTGAAGAAGAAATTTTATTGTAATAATCATTTATCAGTACATATTCAATCATTTAACGGTACATATAACTTACTAGTACAGAAATTTACTTGGCGATCTAGATTGACATGAAGGTATGGTATGAGGTATGAAACCTTCATGTGATGATGTCACCGCAAAAAAAGAAAGGGAGGCGCCATCTTGATTGTCGTTTTTTGGTGGGAAGGAGGTAGTTATTGTTATTTTGTAGAATAAATTACTCGATTAGGTAATCATTGTGTTATCTTCTGCGAATTATTCGATATATAATTATTATAACTAATTCACAATGACAAGATTAAAATAAATGTGAGTACCTATAGTTTGGCCAAAAAAGTTTAGAAATTTAAAAACAAATCTTTGTATGGAGAAAAGTATTTTTTTGCAATTTTAGTAAGGATATTGTTGCCATAATTAATATCTAGACTTTTTTGCTAAGCTGTTGGTTTTTTTGGTATTTGGTATTGAACTTGCCTGAAACGCGGTTCAAAAAATATGTTTAGCACACTTTGTGCCAAAAGGGCTACTATAACATAAAAGATTACTTAGATGAAAATTATGTCTGGAATGAAAGCCAGTAGGAACAATTTCATGAGTTGTATGTCTTATAGTAATTATGAAAACTATTTTAATTAAGGACTTTCAAAAGACTAGGTTTGGAGTTTTTTTTGTCCATTTTTTCTCCAAAATGATCTAGATTTTGAAATGTTACACCTACTTCGAATTGTAACGTTCATTAAGCCGCAGTCACTGCGCTATTTTGAATAACCTTGAAACTTTTCATTTCATTTTCATTTGAGTATTTTATTTCAAATATCGAGCTTTGCTATTTCATAGTCATATGTAGGAAAATACAGCTATCACTATTACAATTATGTGGACGTATGCATGACCTCCGCGTCGTATCCAACAAAGGCGACCAAAGCTATCTCCTTTGATGGGCTCTTATGTGGCTAGCAAAACCGAAACTTTGTGTCGAATCCTCTGTCTCATTGAGTATGTAATGGTGCAAACCTCTTTACACCATTTTTATTTCTTTTTCTATCTATCATTTTCAAATATTTAAATTACGTCACACATTTTTCGATTTCCCTCATTTTTCGTCACTACTATTTACCCTTCGACCAGATCTGACTATTTTACCTGCTTATTCGTTTTTATCCAGTTTTTCTGTTTTATTATTACTAATAATCTACAAATAAAACAACACCTGAAGACGTTCCAGTTCTTATTATTTGTAAAGGATATACAGCATTTCAAGTACAGTTAAAATTCAATGTTACAGTACAGTTTACCAGGCCCTAGAGGCTAATACGTACATAGTTTTGCAGTAGAATGATATAAGCACGACAACGGTTATTTTCCTCAATTTGGTACTCGTAGTCTACAAAGTAATAGCAGTACAATTTGATTTCAGGTGTATAACCCGCGTAAATTAAATAGGTATCTCTCGCGTGGAAAATCGAATCGCGCGAGGCGTCCAGTTAAGTTGCATGGGTTATACCATTGGAATGCGATTGGTTGCGACTGCCGATAGTGTGAATGAAACGATCATTACCGAGCTAATATGACTCTATTGAACAACTATATGTTTAGAGACTCGGCCCCCAGAAATGTCGTTATTGTACAATGTACATGAACAGGATCGTCTAAGATGAACTAGACGCTAAACGTCAAATAAGAGAAACTCGCCCGGGACCTTCATTATTATATATGTACTTACTAAAACTGGATATTCTAACAGCTCCGCCAACACCCTGTAGAGTACTATGCAGATAGTTGAAATTGCTCTTATATTTGCGATTTTGAGCCGACCAATCAGAGCGCACCGTTGGTCGTGTGCAGCACCGATCGCACGGCTTGGGAGGGGTCGCCCACACTGGCGCTTTACAGTTAGACCTCGTTCTTTGATCCCATAGTACGTGAAATTAAATGTGACGGGAATATGGAGACATCCAAGACGACTGTCCCAAAACTTTTAAAGCAGTGGAACACTAAGGGTTTAGAATAATATGTTGATATCATCCATTGGTATGTCCCCACTGCTGGAGCACGGATCTCTTCCTGCATTTAAGGAAGGTTAAGCCATACTCCGCCATGGCTAATAAACTGTAAGAATAATACGTAAACTCTGATAATTACCTATCAATAGGCTCTGAAAAGACTAACTTTGGAGTTCATAGGTCAGAACACAAGAGTTCCGTGGAAAAGTTGTGCTTTAAAATTCACTCACCTTGGAGACAGGACAACAGCTTTATTCAAGAGCGGTTTTGATAATATTGTAATAGTTAGATTTATTACGCACTTTGTATTCTTCAGAGTGAAGAATTTCTGTTTGTTTTGGCCTTTGGGAAATGAAGATATTTACAGTGGCAAATATAGAGATTACGCTATATCTGCGGGTTTTTGGCCTTCACTTGAGAAAATCTCAGGATTTTGAAGTCAAAACTTCAGCGCACTGTACGCCCTTCATAAACTGTAATGCTGAATTGCATGCATTTGATTTCAGTGGCTTCCTGACACTAATTTCCGTATACACTACTCCAGTCATCATCTAAATCCGTAAATTGTATTTTTTTATTTAGATAATTGATAGATAGATAATCGTAAGTTATCACTTAAGTATTTTTTTATTAATTCGCCTAACATTACAACATACAGAATTAACTAATTCGTTGCACAATTATATTTTTATATTAAAATATATTATAAGTGTATTATAAATAAACAATATATAATCAACTATGAACGCTTTGTGCAACATCGTTTATGGTATCTTTGTATCTTTTGATTTCCGATTCTAGAGACCACTGGCATTGAATAATGGGATCGAAATCCGGGCCGTACCGGCAACATCCGCACCCACGTTCAACCCACTTATACTCAATTAAACTTTAATATTATTATTGTCTCTGTAATTGCACATAATGGTAAAGCACAGAAGGCTTATTACATACTTCAGCTAGCTTTTAAATGCCTTTGCATAGCAACACATTTCAGCACAACTCTTATTAAGTAATTAACACCTACCACGCAGTAGGTACTAGATGTAGTTTTGTTCATTGATAAATAGGGGATGTATTAGCAAAGGGGAAGATAAAAAGTACCCGGAACCGGCGTGCGTGCATGCAACGACTTATGAACGTTGATGAAGCGAAGACGATCTGTCAGAATCGTGGCAAGTGGCAGTCCCTGGTCTCTGCCTACCCCTCTGGTATACAGGCGTGAGGTTATGTTTGTATGTTCAATTAATGGTAGGTATAAACAAATACTATAAATTGATATTCAAGTTTATCAAAGGTGTAAATTGTAGCTATATTAAAGGTATAAAATCTCATAAATAGTCAAAAATATATGTCTTCGTTCAATTAACTCCGCTAGGTTAGTCACTGCGAGCCGCAAATATGTATACTGAGTGCAAAACACGCACCCCCAGTTTCTCGTACGCTAACAATCTGTTAATCTACATTGGCCAACTGACAGCTGTTAACATTAGATGGCATTGTCATCTAAATAATCCTTTATGTTATAGTAGCCCTTGTGGCACAAAGTATCCTTAAAACATTTTTTGAACCGCGTTTCAGGCAAGCTCAGGGATCAGTTCAGGGATCATATTTTAGAAACGTTCACGATGCCCCATGAACGATTTATTAACCTTTGCCAGCCTACGTCTTGGGAACGACAGTCTATCAGTCGTAAAGGTTGTCTGGAAGAGATCACTTTTAGTGATAAGGCCGCCGTCTGTACTCTTAGGTTAAGGAACATCTGTGTAATTTCCATTTTTATGTACAACTAGCTGACCGTGACCCAGCGAACTTCGTACCGCATAACAGTCGATTACCTTTTTTTAATTTTTTTTCTCCGTAAAAACCATCCTCATACTTCAAGGAATATTCTAAAGAATTAGCAAAATCGGTTCAGCTGCTCTCGAGATTTGCGCTTACCAACACATTTAGCGATTCATTTTTATATTATAGATAGATGAAGACTTTATCTTTACCAGAAAAAAGGATACATATAGATAGAGAACACTTAGTGTTCTCTATTTATATGTATCCTTATTTCTAGTATTTATTTCTAGTATTATATCTGAAAGGACCTTCTATAGCTATTCCCATCGTTTCCTTAATTGATCGGTGTACTTTATTAAGAGGGTGGCCATTTTATTTGTTACGATTGTTTGGATTTAATTGCCGTTGTTTTTGTTCGTCGCGAGGGGAGGGACGTAGGAGGAAGGGTGCGAAATGGATACCCGATTGGTTTGGTGTTTGTTTTGAGGGTTCAAAGCCAGGGTGGAAAAAAGTGACTAGGTATTAAAGGGGTAATTTTCTGATGTGGGCTATAAGCGTCCCACTGGAAGGCACGCCCTTTAGTAGTATGGGCTTAATAACTACGTGTGCCCGCCGCGGATTGGCAATTTCAAGCGCTGAGATATTTGAACACTTCAGACACTCAGATGTTTCCTCTCCTCACGATGTTTTCCTTCACCATCAGCGAGTTATATTGATACTATAAATACTACTACTTGCTGGTATATTTTATTTAAGTACGCGATTTTTGCACTTAGCCTCATAGTTGGGCCATTGTACGTAGCAAGCGCTGAGGTACCAACGTTAATACTTTAGACACTAGGCTTTCTTCACGATGTTTTCCTTCACGTCTAGGGGCTGGTATTGGTACTATAACTGAATAAATGTACATAACAAGAAAAAAAAGTCATTGGTACATGCCGGGATTTGCACCCACGACCTCCCGATTGAGAAGGGACGCAAAACGCTACTCGATTGTATTGGTGTTTGTTTTGAAGGCTCAAAATCAAAATTGAAAAAATGGCTAGGTACAGACGCGTGCATTAACATGTAAACACGTTAGGACATTGTCATATTAACGTCTTCTAGACCTGATGTACGAGATTTTGACTTCGATAAGGTACTGAAGTGTATAAGTAGGTACGTGTTAGTGCACGTGACTGTACGTAGGTAAGTGGTTCAAATAACCACTTACCTATTATTTAGCCATTTTTAAGGTTGGTAGGTATATTTGGTTGCGAGCGGGTAGCCCCGTGGGTAGAACAATGGACTCTGAAGCTTAATGAGCAAGCGTGCCCACCGCGGATTGGCATTGTCAAGAGCCGAGGTTGAACAATTCAGACACTATGGTTCCTGACGAAGTTCTCCTTCACAGTTAGCGAGCTACTGTAACCACTATGGTTACTATTTGCGGTATTGCTGTAGGAGTTATTTTAAGTAGGTTTTCATTATGGGATTTCCGAACTTAGCTTCATTGTTGGGCCATTGAAGTGCTGACCTATGAACTATGTGAACACTTCGAGCACTAGGGTTTTCTCACGATGTTTTTCTTCACGGTTATAGACTGATATTGCTACTTCTTCTTCTTCAGGCTATATTATTTAGTCCACTGCAGGACATAGCCCTCCCCTAATGAGCGCCATAGCGCCCTGTCTTCAGCTTGCCGCATCCAACCTTCCATCCATCCATCCAGGTATTGCTACTGTAGCTGCGTTAGTGTATATACCTTAGAAAACAAAGTCATTGGTACATGCCGGGAATCGAATCCAGTTATTCGAATTCGAACCATTGTACCCTTTATGCAATTATATCATCATTAACAAAAAGTACTTAACTTTATTAAAAACCTATTTAGAATTTGAAATTTCACTGATGCCGGTAAGTAGCCCATTGGCTCAGTTGGGAGAGCGCTGGCACGGTTAGCCAGAGGTCGCGGTTTCGAGTCCCGGGATGGCTGGAATTTTTGAGCCTCTAAATTGGTTTTTAAAATAAAATTGTCCTTAGCACAGGTTAGTGCATTAAAAGGAGTAGGTACTTAAGTTTAGCTTACAAAAAAAAACATAATTATTTACTGTCTTAGCCTGAAATGGAATAATAGTTTGGCTGAGTCAGACAGACTCTGCATATATACTCCGACTAAATCCCACGTGTAGCCTATTAATTTCTTTGAAGTCTTTTTCAAATATTTTTTTTCGGACTAAATAAATTATGTACAACCACAACACAATAAAATAAGGTAATGAAGTTTACTGGCTAAGCTCTCCTTTAAATCATTCAGAATCAATTGTGAATCAATCAATCAATCATTCAGTAAGTCAATGTACCATATTCGTCCACTGTTGATCATATGCTTGCCACTCCCCTAAGGCATGCCTCTTCTTTTTGTCGACAATATATTAATTTCACATGAATAATACATACATACACAACCTCACGCCTGTATCACAGAGGGGTAGGCAGAGACCAGGGACTGCCACTTGCCTCGATCCTGACAGATCACCTTCTCTTCATCAACGTTCATAAGTCGTTGCATACATGCGCGCCGGTTCCGGGTACATTTTATCTTCCCTTTCGCGAATACATCCCCTATTTGATCGATGTATGTCCGCCTGGGACGTCCCATACCAGCCCCTCCATTCACATTCGCATAATTGTTTTGTCAATCTTTCTTCTTTCATCCTCTCCAAATGTCCAAACCAACGCAATATTACTTTAAGGTTGTCTGGAAGAGATCACTTTTAGTGATACGGCCGCCGTCTGTACTCTTACGAGTAGGTTAAGAAATATCTGTGTAATTTCCATTTTTATTTACAATAAAGTTTTCTCTATCTATCTATCTATTAATCTACTTTCTCAATTCTAGTCATTACGTCCTCTTCCAGTCCACAAAAAAATTAATAATTTGATTAAAATCATCCAAATTTTCATTACGTATATTCGAATCTAATCACTGGTTTAGTTGGGTAAATTATCTAGAAACCTTATAAAAACAAAATAAAAATCCAGAAAAAGTCTTTGTCTTAGGCATTACTGTGAAAAAAGGCTTTCTTGCAACTTTAACAGATTTTTCACCGCCATCGCCATCCAATCTTCATTCGGGTGACCATTTTTATGTAAAGTAGCTCAAAACGTTTGTTATCCGTACCAAAGAAAATCAATAGAGCTTTGCGTGTGACCGAGATGGACACAGATTTACTTTCACGTGCTTCAGAAAGAGACAGCTTTATTTTCTCTTCTCCGTCGTCAAAGCTTGAGAAAATAGAGATGTGAAAATTAAACTATTTCTTGCACAAGCGATTTTTTACTGTTTGCTTCTCATGTTAAGGGTCAATCTCCTTTGAATCTGTCTGAGCGTGCAGAGGGTTCTCTCTGAGAGGTCATTACCATTGTATTTTCATCCAAGCGTCCTTCAAATTAAGCTCCATTTTCCTTTAGTTTCATTCAGTGGTAATTTCCCAGTGTAATTGGGAGCGATTTCGTAATGGCACTGATAAATGGGAAATTATCTGTTTTAATTTTGCCCGCCGCTTTTTGTCTCTTAAGTAATTGTTTTTATTAGCTGTGTGTTGCCAATTTTCAGGCGCAAAAAGTGCGGGTTGTTTTTGGAACAAGAGATAATTTACTTTATAATTTATTTACAGCAGTGGCGGTTCTAAAGTATAGGTGTTTAACTTCTATTTACTTTAAAGTAGAGCTCTAAGAACGACTGCCGATTTCATTTACATTGTAATTTTTTTATGTAGCCTATAAACGCCTTTTTATGTGCCCCAATTCAGGGCACAGGCTCTCCCAGAGAGAGAGTGTGGGCTTAATTACCACGCGCGCCCATCGCAGATTGGCAATTTCAACCACTAAAGTATTTGAACATTCCCGATGCACTACACTACAGCATCGGGGCAGCCGCAGCTGGGTGAATCTATTCAATTGTCGTCGTCATTGTCCTTGGAAGTGTCACACTTATTATGTTGTCAGTGCAACAGTTGTTAAGAGATATTTTTATTTCTATATTAGTTGGAGTTGACTGACAAACTTACATACTAAAACGACAATAACTGTATACTTAGTACATTTCTGTTGTGCTGAGAACTGTGAGAGATTAATGAGAACAATGACGAATTAGCGACAATTCGTGTAGATCCACCCAGCTACGAAAATCCCGGCCAATCAAATATATCTAAACTGCAATCGGAACGGACGCCATATTACCATCATTTTACGCTATCTGGCACACACGCCGCACAATTAATTGACGCTCCTATCTACCCCCATGATCGTGTTAGAAGTAATAAACGGGACCGTTGTCCGAGTAGCTTAGAAATACATGTGCAATTATGACATCAAAATTACCTCTCGCTTGCAAATTGTAATATTTTCAAGTATTGTTGAAGAGTATTTGTTTACTATTAACGTACTTTCAGTTCTATCCATCCTGAGGTTGTCTGGAAGAGATTGCTTTGATCGATAACACTGCCAGTCACATAGATAGATATATAGATAGATAGAGAACACTTTATTGCACAGCCAGAAACATATTACAACCATGATTCTTAAATCTAAGTAATGTTATACAATTGGCGGTCTTATCGCTAAGAGCGATCTCCTTCAGACAACCTTTGTATGGAGTGGATTGCATGAAGAATATAGTCGGTACGTGGTGCATGTACATAAATAATTAAATCGAAAATATATTGATAACAAACAGCAAGGGAGTGCGAGAATATAATTACTTATAATTACCTACGATATAATACACATACATAGATGCTTAAGTTATACACAATTTACACCCTCAAAAGGCCTCAGTCTGTTTGTGTTTCCATGTTTGTGACGTCATTGCCTGGATACCATGCACAGGGTATCCTAGTTTGATACCATCGCCTTGATTATATAATTTTTCACGCTTGCATCTGTGTGCAAAAAAGGAATGTTCAAATAGGTTTTTAAAATTGTCCTTAGCACGGGTTAGTGCATTAAAAAGAATATATTCATGTGGGTATATCATTCCGATGTAAAAACCTAACTGCAAAGTAGGTACTCCGGGCTGCAATTGATGCAAATTACTTCGGCCAGATGTCGCTGCCTGTACGTAAAACAGAGAGTATTGTAAAGAGGTTCGAAATTTCACTGATGCCGATGAGTCGCCCATTACCTCGGTTGGCAGAGCGCTGGCATGGTTAGCCAGAGGTCGCGGGTTCGAGTCCCGGCATGGGTGGTTATTAAAAATGTTTACTTAGCACTGCCGAATAGATATGAGGCGTAACAGGTATCACACATAGTGGATTAGTGGGTACCGCTTTTCACTTGGTATCTGATACGTTTAAGTGATATTGATCTTCATAAATACTCGTAAAACTCAGTATATAATCTGAATTGCTCGTAGCCCCGGCTGCTTGAGTGATCTTAAACGGTCACGAAGGTTAAGCAGCATAGGGCGCGTTCAGTGCATGGATGGGTGCCCGTCTATGACTAACGCTAGTGGCATTTTTCTGAGCGGTTCCGGCTGCCTTCGATAGATAGCAGTCGGCTTAACCAATTCAGAGTCCTTAGGGCGGCTCGAATACTTCTGACAGTAAGACCATCCACTAGTCTTGCAAGCCTCCACCAATCCGGACTTGGCCCCCGTGGTGGAGTATGGCCTATAATGGCCTGTTGGCCATACTCCACCACGGGGGCCAAGTCCGGGTTGGTGGAGGTATACATACACATATGTATACCTACGTTAAAAGTTACAGAAATTAAAGCGCAGGGCAAGTGATTGTGTCGTATGGAAATTATTATTAAGACGCAAATTAACATTGTCATCTAGTGCTATGTAGAAATAATCCTTATGAAGCTTTTAACTGAAGTCAAGTTACTCACCCCTATGGGAGCGAATCTACGGTCCCTATAATAGGGGCTTCTCCCTAGGGATATGATAGTAAGTGAGACATGCATTTGTGGCTTGTTACAGTTACTTTTATGGGTAGGGTCTTTAGTTTTGACTTTTTGACGGGTGTTATTGTTATCTAAGCGCCGTTCAAATCGCGAGGGTGTTGCAGCGTGCATCCGAAAATTGGGGTGGTTTTAGAACTAGATAAAATTAGAGCTGAAAACCGCCGTTTTCATTATAAAAGCCATCTAGTCATAGGTGTGTGAACCTAGATTCTTCGACTTGGTTGGTAAATATCACGGGTAACATAATTAAGAAATTGTACAGACAATTTTTGTCATTACGATACGTAAAAATTTATAGATTGATACAGACCACTTTAGTGAACCAGAAAAAATAATACAACTACCACTTATGACTTAAATAGAATATATTTGTTACTATTACATTGGTTTACTATTACAATTTGAAGTACATGGCATAGCCGGTTAACCCACAGATTAATAAGTAGGAAGACTCGCAAACTATGGATTGTAAAACTACGATAAATAAATAGATAAATAGAGAGCACTTTATTATACATAAAAAAGGAAATTACACAGATATTTCTAAACCGACGAGCACAGACGGTGTACAGATAGGTCAGTCTGACAGAAATTTCAGAACGATTGTTGAAACCCAGGACTACCAACCTTTCTAAAATAAAACAAACGAAGCCTCCCAGGGGACAAAAACCTGATCGAAATTAGCCTAACACGCGGCCTAACGGTACAATAATCACTCCACAACACAAAAGGAAGGTAAGGAGAGATGGAATGCCAAAATAAAGGACGCGTATTCCCGCTAACGGCAACTGAGGACACCAGCGGCTTTGAGAAGACTAGGGACTTACCCTGGGTTTGCGTGAAACATTACTGTCTTCCGTATATTTCACTTAGAATATTTTCGGGGCTTAATCGCGTAGTAATTTATTGCTATTTTACCTCGACGTTTCGACGACGTTACAGTCATCGTGGTCACGAGGAGACTGATGGCTGGCACCCGTTTGCATCTTCGGCTGATGAGGTTTCAGACTACCCTCAATCAGCCATCACAAAGCACTATTAGGGTTGCGACACACTACACTGACAATGTCGGACAATGAGCCATGCGACTTTTTTCCACTCAAACACATCTTGATGAAATTACTATGTGATTAAGCCCCGAAAATATTATATGTGTACAAGTCGCGAAAGTTTAAAATATCGTATATTTCACTTTTGCTTATGTAACATATAAATGTGATATGGTGATTTGATATCTACCTTTGTGTGTCCCCACAGCTGGGGCACCAGCATCGCAGGAAGGTTAGGCCATACTCCACCACGGGGGCCAAGCCCTGGTTGGTAGAGGATTGTTAGACAGTGGCGGATCTTACTGTCAGAAGTTGTCAAGCCGCCCATGAGGCCTTTGACATACCTTAACGACTGCCGTTACATGACAGCCGGCACCAACGGCTAAACGTGCCTTGCGAAGCACGGAAGTGCTCGAAAAAAATGACGCTGGCGGTAGTTACAGGATGGAACTTACCCATCCAGAACCTGACCGCGCCTTTTGTTGCTTATTGCAAGTGATGGATACCAATCACTCGGTTCCACTAGGTCACGAGCGCATATATAAATGTCGCGTATCACAACAGTGTAATTTGATAAACTACTAAGTCGAGATAGATTCTGCCTGTACTGGGGGTCAGCAAATCTGTGCGTAGGTACCAAATTTGCATAATTTGCTAGTGACCAATTAATGTCAATTAACTACTTTCTAAATATTAAGTATGTACCTAGTCTCTGTAAATATGATTAGTAGGTGTTGCATAAAATTTAAAATCAAAGTTTATTATGACAATAGTAATAGCACATTGGATTAAATACAATTGGTCTTCCTATCCGCTTCCTCCTGTTAATCTGTAGGTTAATCGGGCATGCAATGTACATTTAATTGTCATAGTAAACCATTGACTGCTTTATGCCAGGATGTGAAGACTTTTGATCTATCTATCTATGTCTAAGTCTATAATCAGCCCACATCACCCCACTGCTGGGTACAGGCCTCCTTTTTACTGCGCCATTCCTCACAATTTTTTTATACTTACGCGACTTGAACACATTATTAGCATATTTTCGGGGCTTAACTGCGTAGTAATTTATTGCTATTTTACCTCGACGTTTCAACGACGTTACAGTCATCGTGGTCACGACAAGACTACGCGATTAAGCCACGAAAATATTCCTATAACATATAAATAAATATTTTTATCTATGTTATCCTGATAATTTTTGACTTATTTCTTATATGTACCATTTTTATACTATGTTATTATATACTTTTTATTGCATTGTTTTTATGCGTTGTGGGCTGTACTACATTCATGCTGAAGCCAAAGCGCTCAGTGCTCTTAGTTCATCTAAAATTTCCATAAATCGTTCATCCTATTTGGCAAACCCACCTTTTCCAACCTGGTAGTTGAATAAATTTTATAGGAAACCTAACGTCCCATAAACGGCAAAAATACAGACAAACTGACTTCCAAAGTCAAGGATTATACAAATCAGAAGGGCTACCATAAAACGCCTAGTTCCATATTCTCCAGTCAGTGCGTATTTTGTACTTATAATCTAAAAGATAAAAAGATAAAGATAAAAACGTTTATTGCCATTTAAAATAGTACACTATATAGCATATTTTAAACTTTCGCGACTTGTACACATAGAATAATTTCGGGGCTTAATCAGCCGAAGAAGCGAACGGGTGCCAGCCATCAGTCTTCTCGTGACCACGATGACTGTAACGTCGAGGTAAAATAGCAATAAATTACTACACTATGAAGCCCCGAAATTACTCTAACTACGAGTACATTATATAGGTACGGCACATTCCTGACGTGCCTAATCTACAGTTTAACTGTGTATTCTGAAATAAAAACATATTATTATTATTATTTTAATTTCACCTTCTCCTAATCTTAGGAGAAGATTGGTTAACCGACTATGCAATATATAGATAGATAGAGAACACTTTATTGCACAACCGGAAAAATATTACAACCATGATTCTTAAATCTAAGTAATGTTATACAATTGGCGGTCTTATCGCTAAGAGCGATCTCTTCCAGACAACCTTTGGAAGGAGTAGATTGCATGAAGAATGTAGTCGGCAGGTGGTGCATGTACATAAATAGTTAAATCGAAAATATATCGATAACAAACAGCAAAAGAGGGCGAGAATATGATTACTTATTACCTACAAAATAAGGTACAAATATTTAAATAATATCATAAATGCTTAAATACCTAAAAAAAAATACACATACAATTAAATACATATAGGTAAGCAACATATACTTAAATAATAATATACATAAATACCTAAAAATAAATACTTATACAATTAAATACATAATATAAGCAACAGTTTCTTATTTGATGAGCCAACGGCCAAATTCTAAGCTGATGAAGGCACTTGTGGTTGCCCGTCCAAGGAGGACTGTCCGTCGCCTCAGATCCATCTCGGGTCGTTTATTTGTGTTTACACGCGGCAAGAATGCCCGTCAATCAGTCCCTGGCGAGAGCCGATTGTTTTCAAATGTTGGGCCGCGAAGTCCTGATATGGCGAGGTTGTATAATCGGGAGTAGGAGGGGTGTGTTCACACACGGGCGGGACTTATATTGTGAAGTTACGGGTACTGACCTGAGTTGGAAAGTCGTGAATTTTTTCGCCTACCGATATGACAGGTATGCAGGTCATACAGGTAGTCAGATTAAACAGATTAGGCCTAGAAACGTAATTACTTAAAATACTTCACAAACCCTACGTAAAATAGTCTGTGGTGGAGATTTTAGAAGTAAAATACGTAAGCACAGATTAAATAAAACGCCTCCAGGAGTGTCTTAGTGGAATCGTTTTTGCAAATAGGCATATTGGGCTTTGTCTACTCCTAGCTTTAAACGGTAATCTTTAAGCCAGTGCCATGACGTATCTCAAAAGTGAAGATATAAGGAATATAAGTTATGAAAAGAATAGAATAGAATGCATTTATAATGCAAAAGGAGTATTAGATGTGAGTGAGTGGGTGTATGCATATTATATATGTGATATGATGCAAATGTGTATGTGTATCATTGTGTGTGTGTGTGTGTGTGTGTGTGTGTGTGTGTGTGTGTGTATGTGGTGCGTGGTTATGTATAATAGTGGCTTTAAAAAATTAGATAAGATGAGAATATTCTTTATTGTACACCAGAGCACATATTATAAAATACTTTTTATAAACACTTTTATTCTCAGATACTTAAAAAAATCCAAGTTTAATTAAATTTTGTTGTTAACATTGGAACTTGTAAGAATGTTTTTATTGACGAATTCAGCGCAATGTGATCGCGCCCCTACCGACATCATGTAAACCCCACTTTTAACCAAATCCTGGCAGTTTTTTGCCCGATACCTATCGCTTACGTTAGTACCTTGTGGTAAGTGCATACAAACAAACGGGATTTTCTTGTGAAATACATTGTTTGACTTTTTTCTGTTGTGTTTCCATGAAAACCGGTTCTCTGATTACCCCTCCGTGACAGGATATCAACCCTTGTATGTCCCCACTGCTGGGCACTGGTCTTTTTTATAATTACAGTACAAAAAATTATCGATTAGTTTACCGCTTAATTGTAACTTCTTATTAACGGTTTTGTAAATAAATAACCCTTTTTCCGATTTTGTAACCGCTTGTAACCGGTTAATAAGTCTTATGTACTCCCAAGTAACATAGTTTATCAAAGTAGCTCTCTTTATTTTACAGAGCAGCGGCAGTCGGGGGTTCGAATCCCTGCACCAATGACAATGTTCTCTAAGTTATGTACATTCGCGAAGTTATAGTAGTAAAACCACTCGCTAACAGTGAAAGAAAACATCGTGATGGAACCCTAATTTGAAGTGTTAACATACATCAGGGCTTGCTACGTACAATGGCCCAACTATGAGGCTAACCTCCAGCTTCTCGTACCCTAACAATCTGTGAATCTACCATTGACGGTTACCAAATGATTTTTTCGCACGAAATTTGACCACCTTACAGCTGTTAACCGTAGCTTGTAAAGAGGTTCGAAATTTCACTGATGACGGTGAGTCGCCCATTAGCTCAGTTGGGCGCTGGCACAGATAGCCAGAGGTCGCGGGTTCGAATCCCGGCATGGGTGAAATTTTTAGCCTCTAAATGGCCTAGTTCTATTTGATAAATTCTGTATTTTTTTTTGCATGTTAGACTATAGTATGCGCCTCTCGCTTTTGCACTACCTGCCTTAACTATAAGTGAGAAATGTTCCATAGGACAGATAAGTCCATAAACAATATTGTAAAACATATAAACATTAATTATCTGTGCCTGTATTTTCTCCAAACAAAAATAAATTATATAAATAGGTTTTTAAAAGTAGCTTATCGTCTAGTGTTGGTATTGGTACCTGAAATTTCTGCACTTTCCCTCGGTTACTGGTGTAACCGGGGTGAGTGTGGAAATTTCAGGTCTAACTAATTAATGTTAGTATTGGTACTGGTACCTGAAATTTCTGCACTTACCCTCGGTTACTGGTGTAACCGGGGTAAGTGTGGAAATTTCAGGTCTAACTTATTATTGTTAGTATTGGTACCGCTACTTGGAATTTCTGCACTTACCCTCGGTTACTGGTGTAACCGGGGTAAGTGTGGAAGTTTCAGGTCTAACTAATTAGACTCTAGGGCCAAGTGGACTGGCTCCCCATACATTTACAGTGTATAGCTACAAGCGTTCGTTATCGTTATAAACCCTTATATGTCCCCACTGCTGGGGCACGGGTCTCTTCCTGCATCGCAGGAAGGTTAGGCCATACTCCACCACGGGGGCCAAGTCCGGGTTGGTGGAGGAATGTAAGACAGTGGCGGACCTTACTGTCAGAAGTTATCAAGCCGCCCATAAGGCCTCTGACATGGCTTAACGACTGCCATTATATGGCAGCCGGCACCAACGGCTTAACGTGCCTTGCGAAGCACGGAAGCGCTCGGAAAAATGCCACTAGCGGTAGTCACAGGACGCTCACCCATCCTGTACCTGACCGCGCCTGTTGTTGCTTAACCCAAGTGACTGATTCCAATCACTCGGTTCGCCTAGGCCACGAGCGCTATAAGCGTGCTACGTTTGAAATATAATATTGAGCAGGATAGTAGCTCTGCCCTCGCCCAAACTGTTTTGCGAGTCAAATGGCAAGATAGCCATTCTGTCGACAGAACTCGTAGTATTTACAAGCAGTTGCAGCTGTCATTATCCAAAGGTAGTTCTTATTACGCTAGTGTAAGTGCGATTATCGGTCAAACAGTCGATGACCATCGGCAGGCCCAATTTGGACATTACTCCTTTTGGATAAAATAATGACATGGTAAATCGTGTTACTTTGATTGACGCCGGTATGAAAATGATGAGCGAGGTATTTGTTGGGGTTTCATTGCTTAACAAGCTGTTTGTCATTTATTTTACAAACCTATTTAGAGGCTAAAAATTCCACCCACGCCGGGATTCGAACCCGCGACCTCTGGCTATCCGTGCCAGCGCTCTTTCCAACGGAGCTAATGGGCGACTCACCGGCATCAGTGAAATTTCGAACCTATTTACATACTCTGTATTACGTACTTAAAATATTATTCCAGGTACTATTATTATTAATATTTTACTTTATTGCACATGAAAGACACAAAAAAGAAATACAATGCCAGAAAATACATGCACAAAGGCGAGCTCTCTCTGTAAGAAATTTCTTCCAGCAAACCTTGGGGAGTCAGAGTGGAGATGTGAAACGGGTCTATGCACCTGCACAAAATACACTAGGGTGACCTGTTCAACAGTTAACCACCTAAAATTCAAACCATCACACCGCATAATTGGTCAATTAGAACTAACTTTTTTCTATTCTTACCGAAAGGTAGGTCACCTGGCTACAATTTGGCATTTAAGAATACTCATTTTACTTATCAAATCTTGAGGAAAACATGTTTTTAAAAAAAATGGGAAATGGTTAACTGTATCCACCCCCTTGTTCACTATTAACCGGGGGGGGTATGCTACAATTAACCATGGCGTACACAGTTAATCACTAAAATACAAAAAATGTATATATTGTGAAATAATAACCCAGCTCGTTATAATATTTGTTTTTTATTTTGAAACAAAGAGTTAATTTAACAAAATAAACAAAAAAACATATCTTCTTACATTATTGAGAAACAAAATAACGTGTTTATAAAATCAACAATTTTACTTAAATGTTTGAAACATTAATTATACTTATCAAAAGCCTTATTTTATTATAATTATGTCAGTATGGATAAGTTTTAATTTCCCAAATATAAAATTTGAATTTACTAATATGCGTAATAGGACGGTATACAACTAAAGAGATCCATTTAGTTTAAGTAATTATAATCTTCTTATTATTGGGTCGTAATCAGTCTCACATTAGAGTCTTTAGATGATAATAAGCCTTATATTCATAATAATTGGACTTTATAAACTTATTATTCAACAAACGTCACTGACAGCTAGAAAGATCCATATAGCTTCATTATAACCTACCTAGATACTTATTATTTATTGGCACAAAATCAGTCTTAAATCAGTGTCATAGCAAACGTATGTCTTACCTACAGACTTTATAATCTTAAGAATTTCAGGCTAAATCTTTAACGCAAATTCAATCTCGACATATTGAAGTAAACATTAAATGAAAATGACATTTGCCTGCGGCTGCTGCCCAAAATTGTCCGATCAGGCATATATATTTAATGTCCCGTACACGAATGCCTGCATTGTCAGGTACCAAGGGCTCGCAAAATGTTTGGCGCGTTCTATTTTTAAGCCTCAAAAAGCTTACAAAGAAATCAGAATCATCATCGTTGTCATCGATTTTTTCTAAAAATTTTGCGACGTAATAGACAAAAGTTTTCTTCAATGGAAATAAGACTAGCACGAATTCATTTTCTTTTGGACCTCGAGGTATTGGTGCAAAGTTCCCATCCAGTACTATTTTCCCCTGCTCGTCCTTACTTTCACTTAGAAAACCTTCTCCACCGGACGACGATCCACTGGCTATAAATTCTTCTTCATCTGATGTCTCATTATTTTCCATGATTTGCGCCTTTTTCTTGTTACAGTCCTTCTTCATATCGTCTGCCGAATGACCTCCTTTTTTTCTTTCTACTTGTTTAGTACGCCCCATCTAAAAGAAAAATTAAATGGGCTATCAAAATTGAAAAAAAAAAACAGTACACAGATAAAGCTTCATACATAATTGGGGTATGTTACACAATTAACCATAGGTAGTACACAGTTAACCATGGTTAACTGTAGGACGTACCGTTTTGGTTAATTGTAGACCACCCCCCTCCCGAAGCCCTTACCCAAACCTCACTTTTAAATGAGCGTCACTACGCACACAAGTACTTTACCAGATGTAACATGTATAGTTAGTTTACACACCAAACACATCATCATCCACGTAATGCTAAACTAAAACGAGTAAAGAGAAAAAGTACTCACGTTGTTTTTCCTTCTGTCAACAATAAAAAATACAAAATTTGATCTCACACAGCCGACGCGCACGCTAGTTCCCTGCAAACTGGGGACAGGGGAGAGGGGCCATTGCGTCATTCAAATCGCGCGGTTGCACAAAGTGGCAACGTCGCGTTTGCGAACTATAGCTTTGGTTAACTGTGTCCGCATGGTTAACTGTTGGACAGGTGACCCTACATACTTAATACACTTACACAGATAATAAAATCCTACCAATATAAGTATATATTTTTAAATAAATACCTATATAAAAAATCTGTTAAAAACCTATTTAGAGGCTAAAAATTTCACCCATGCCGGGATTCGAACCCGCAACCTCTGGCTATCCGTGCCAGAGCACTGGCCCGGCATGGGTGAAATTTTTAGCCTCTAAATAGGTTTTTAAATTTGTCCTTAGCACGGGTTAGTGCATTAAAAATAAAAATAGTATAATATAAAAAATCTAATAACAAAAAGAATAAACTATGTACATAAACCATCAAAGAAATATAAATACATACATAAACAATACATAATAATAAGAACCTACTTACATAAATACCTAACAAAGAGCTATGATATGGACAGATAATGCTCTTTCAACCGTTTCCTGAAAGTACTGAATGACGGGCTAGTACGAATACTCTCGTCGTCGTCAGGCTATATTAGTCCACTGCTGGACATAGCCCTCCCCTGAAGAGCGCCACGTTGTGCTATCATAGGGGGTAATCCCCACGCTGGGCATGCGGGTTGGGGATCGCAGTTCGGTGGAATTGTACTGCAGGGGGCGCTGCTGCCCACCCCCCGTTTGTGTCCCTTAGTCGCCTTTTACGACATCCGCGGGAAGAATTGGGTTGGTGTCATTCTCTATACCGACACCACACAGCAATACGAATACTCTGCGGCAGTGCATTCCACAGCCAGACCGAATGGACCGAAAAGGAATCACCGTAGGCTCCAGTGTTGTGGCCAGGAATCTGAAGGAGATGGTTACTATGGTTTTGATTGCTAAACAAGATTTTTTTTTAATTAATTTTGCACATAAAATACTATTTTAGGTCCTATGGTTTTTCAGAGTCATCCATAAGGTGGGTCCGTGGGCGTAGTGAATGTTAGAGTAACTATCCACAATAATGGGCATTACCCCCTATGATAGCACAACGTGGCGCTCTTTAGGAGAGGGCTATGTCCAGCAGTGGACTGGTATAGCCTGACGACGACGACGACGACGACGACGATCTACAATAATTGACTGTACTCGCCACTGCAGTCTACTCGGGACACGGCAACTGTAACGCTGCCGAAACGTCGGGAAATAAGGTAATTACGTTTTACCTAATAAATGATCGCGATTTGACCCGTTTAATGTATAACTATGTATGAGTATCGCGAATTATTAAGAAATACCATCCACAGGGTGTTTTTTCGTGTTTGTGACGTCCTTGCCTGGTAACCATCACCCTGCCGGGCAATTCTCTAAAATGCATAGTTATTCAATAGAGTCATATTAGTCCAGTAATGGTCGTTTCATTCACACTATCGGTAGTCTGGTAACCAATCGCATTGCAATGGTGTAACCTGTGCTACGTCATTCGGCGCCTCGCGCGATTCGATCTTCTTCGCGGGATGCCTATTTAATTTGTACGGGTTATAAACCTGGAATGACATAGTACTGCTATTGCTTTGTAGACTATTAAATAGAGACAAATAACAACTTACTTATTTACTTCCTATGGCACTACAATCCTTTGTGGGTCTTGGCCTTCTCATCCACAATCTTCTTCCACGTGTCTCGTGAATTTGACTCTGTTCCAGTTTATTTATTTGCCCATCTTTTTGAGGTCTTCTTCAATACAGTTATACCAACGTTTTCTGGGTCTGCCTCTTGGTTTCTTTTGTTGCGGCATCCATCTTGGTCGCGGCAAATAACTACTATTGTTGTTATATCATTCTATTGAAAAACATGTTATACTTTAGGGCCTGGTATCCTAGTTTTCGACCAACACAGGTGATCGTGTTGTGTGCAAGTTATTATTATTTGAAATGTTTTATTCCTCATTTCTAAACTAAACTTACTCAGTCCGGGTAAAATGCGATTCTGCTTCGATAAAAGTGATGATTGAAAATGTAAACAACTAATAAATAACAATACATTTATTAACGAGTAAGGCGATACCAACTGCTAACTATCGTCTTCAATGGCATAAAAATCATGATTTGTTTTATTATACGTTTTTTTCAAAGAACATCATAAATGTTCACAAGTTAATCTTTATAACTTACCCCCTTGTTCATAATGATCCGCTAACTTAAAACTGCTCCTAAAGAGTGTTCTTTTTCATTCTGACTTAGGTCGATAGAAGAGGACAGAGTGAGAATTAGCAATGCTTTAAGTTAGCAGACTAATATGAATAAGGGGGTTATAGTCTAGAACCTGCGTGCAATAACCTGGGCCTTAAATAATTTCCGCTAAAAAGTCCGGTGTTGGCAAAAATGCTTTGAAGTTCTAGATCTTGGATCTAGGTTCTTTTTAGTGGATTAGAGTGGAAAAATAACTACTCTTTTATTATTACATGCATAACCTCACGCCTGTATCCCAGACGGGTAGGCAGAGACCAGGGACTGCCACTTGCCACGATCCTGACAGATCACCTTCGCTTCATCAACATTCATAACTCGTTGCATGCACGCACGCTGGTTCCGGGTACTTTTTATCTTCCTCTTTGCTAATACATCCCCTATTTACCAGCCCTTCGTCAGGATTCGTCAATCTTCGAAAGGTTTCGTCAATCTTTCTTCCTTCATCCTCTCCACATGTCCGAACCAACGCAACATTCCTTTCTCAATTCTAATCACTACATCCTCTTTCAGTCTTATTACGTTTTATTTTTAGAATCCACTAAACGTTCAACTTTTCTTTAACTTCAAACGTTAACCTCACGTTCACTTTTTCCAAAGACGTGTACGTAAGTTAATGATTTTGACTACCTTAAACTGGAATAAACAGTGACAGAAATAAACAAAAACCAGAATCACTGTAGACATGACTTTCCACGTCTGCAGTGAATCTGTTTATTGTTTAAAGAAATACGTCCACATAACGGACTGGGCAACAAGAATCCTTATCTTAGTATTCTCTATCCTATCTTAGGTTAAATCGATACATTAGACCGCATTCCCTCACTTCTGGATATTGGAGTTCTCCTCTCCATATTTTCCTTTTATGTCCATTACAAGGTTGCCAACACTGTCTGAAAAATAAAAAGTCTGTCGAGTTAAGGCTAAATATATCCCCTCATTGGATAGGACGTTGTAATGTTGTATATCATTTATAAATACTAAGAACTGGAACGACTTCAGGTGTTGTTTTATTTGTACATTAGTATAGTATACTAGAACAGAAAAACTGGATAAAAACGGATAAGCAGGTAAAATAGTCAGATCTGGTCGAAGGGTAAAGTAGTAATGATGAAAAATGAGGGAAATCGAAAAATGTGTGACGTAATTTAAATATTTGAAAATGATAGATAGAAAAAGAAATAAAAATGGTGTAAAGAGGTTTGCACCGTTACAATGTCAGTTACATAAAGTTCATCATCATCATCATCATCGCCATCATCAGCCCATCTCTGCCCACTGCTGAGCTTAGGCCTTTTCCCCATCACGGCACCCTTCGTGGTCTCTCGCCATACACATCAACGGGCTCCCTGCCCACCTGAACAAATTGTCCGACCATTGGGCAGTTGGTCTACCTATTGACTGCTGCCCGGCTCTTGGTCACCACTCCGTTACTGCCCTGGAAGTCTCACCAAGACGCACTGGCCAGCGTGGTGTTTTGTAGATAAAACTTTTTCAGTGAAGTAATAGATGCTTTCAAAATATCCGATCTACTAAATATGCTTGGGGTTAGTTAGTCAGTTAGACTTGAGATTGCCGCACTTAGCCTCATAGTTGGGCCATTGTACGTAGCAAGCGCTGAGGTAATGACAACACTTCAGACACCAGGATCTTTTCTTTCATCGCTAGTTAGTTGCTAGTATAACTTCTCAAATATGCACAGCTTAGAACATGTCGCGATTTAAACGCACGACCTCCCGATTGAGAAGCTGGCGTTCTATTGCTCCACTACCACTGTTCTATATTTGGAGTATCACAATGGGCTCTCTGAAAATTTTCCATTATTCTCGAGCTTTTTCCGAGGGCTTCCGTGCTTCGCAAGGCACGTTAAGCCGTTGGTGCCGGCCGTCATGTAATGGTAGTCGTTAAGCTATGTTAAGATATGAAGCGCTCTTGGCCTAGTCGAACGGAGTAATTTGAATCAATCACTTGGTTAAGCAACAACAGGCGCGGTTAGGTGACTGTCCCGCGACTACCGCTAGTGGCATTTTTTTCGAGCCCTTCCGTGCTTCGCAAGGCAAGTGTCGGTTGTCATGTAATGGCACTCGTTAAGCCATGTCGGAGGCCTTATGGGCGGCTTGATAACTTCTGACAGCAAGGCCCGCCACTGTCTTACAATCCTCCACCAACTGGACTTGAGCCCCTTTGTGGAGTATGGCCTAACCTTCCTGCGATGCAAGAAGAGACCCGTGCCCCAACAGTTGGTACATACAAGGGTTGATGTCGTTGAGCTTTGGTGTCATACATGCCTGTATTCCAAAGGGATTGGCAGATACCAGGTTTTGCCGCTTGTACTGGGATACTGATAATACAGTTTTGCTTCATCAATATTCATTCGTGGCGGTTCTAAGCACGATTTTGCCGATTTTGGCCGGGGTCTCACTATCGAGTATATTTAGAAGAAAAAGAAGAAGAAGAAACCATTTATTACTTCTACAGGAACACACACCACATTACAACATGAAATCTTCAAACACAATACAAATATGAACATAAAATGGAACATAAAATATTTAGATTTTTATTTGAGTGTGACCAGCCCACTGCCACTTCTACATGCTAATCTTATTGGCAATATCAATCAACTCAGTTCTGTGGTTAATTGTCTCATTTCTGATGTGATTCATCAAAGAGACTCCGAGCAACGCCCGTAATTGGACTAGTCCTACCGTCAATGTGCACTTTTCGGCTCCATAGGTCACTGGCAGGACGCACGGGTTAAAATCTCTTGTATTTAGGCTCAAAAGAAAATCCGAAGAGAAAACTTGGCGCTCTTTTCTTTCATGATAGACAGTGTAACTAGTGTAAACCAGTGAAAACTAGTTGTACCAGTATAAACTGGGGTAGGCATCGTCAGCAAAATCAACCGCGAATTTTAGCGACCCGTGGACCTGACGTACCCTTCGTATCTCCAGCAATATTTACTCGTATTAGGACAGTTTAATTCAACATTAAGCGCCCAATTAAATAAAGCCGTCTCGTCTCCTAGATAGTGTAGTGTAGGACGCCCTCCGACTAGATGGGATGACGATCTGCGCAAAATGCTGGAGGCGGCAAACTGAAGAAAGGGCGCTATGGCGCTTATTAGGGGAGGGCTATATCCAGAAGTGGACAAGCAGCAAGGGTGCTTTAATAACAAGCCATTTAAATATAAGCGGTAGGTAATTCTATCTATAGAATATATTTATATGTATGTATTGTGATTCAGACGCCGTCCAGTTAGACTCCGTTCAGTGTGAGACCAACAAAACATCACCTCAAGACCAGAGACAAAAGCCGAAAGCCACTAGGTATGTCGTCGGTCCGAGGCGCGAATAACTTCATTAGCCGCTGAGTTTTTGCTTGTGGACCGAGCAACTGGACCCTTATTATATTGTCACCTCAGTCAGAGAGAGTAACGGGATGGCGAAAAAACACTCGTGTTGTTTACGTTTTTCCAACGGAGAGTCTCCTGCGCCGCTAAGCAAAGGAGCGAAAGAATTAGTAGTCTGTCTCTGTTGAAAAAGTAAAATCTATACAGCCATGCTTGGCGTAGCGTCTGACAGAAATCTATTCCTACACAAGGTAGGTAAAGAAAAAAAACTCGCCAATTACAAGTTATAGAATAACGGATTATAAAAAAAAAAATCACAGACACTTAAACAATTTGTACTTTCGTGAGATAGCTTGAGATGTCCACACTAAGGCATACCCTGAACGTGGAGATCTAAAGCGTTCACTTAGGTGTGTAAACACACGGATTGATTATTTAGTGGTACAACTATACCTGTATCTTCTTATATTATTTTTAATGCACTAACCCGTGCTAAGCACAAATTTAAAAACCTATTTAGAGGCTAAAAATTCCACCCATGCCGGGATTCGAACTCAGGATCAGTGAAATTTCGAACATCTTTACAATATTCTCTGTATTACGTACAGGCAGCGACATCTGACTGAAATAATTTGCATCACTTGCAGTCCCGAGCACTCATTTTGCAGTTAGGTTTTACATCGGAATGATATCGCTGTACCCACATGATTATATTATTTTTAATGCTCTAACCCGTGCTAAGGACAAATTTAAAACCCTACTTAGAGGCTCAAAATTCCATCGATGCCGGGATTCGAACCCGCGACCTCTGTATCTTCTTATTACACAATAATTGTTGTTATAGATGACAAATTCTAATTGACATATTATGTTAGGAATTGCTGATTTTAGAGGTAACAGTGTACTTTATGCAACTTCTTTCTGCAGACGACTCGCAAAGGGATCATTTATCCAATTGGTAGTATAGACATGCAATGGATAATGACTTGTTATAAGTACGAGTAACATGAAGTAAGATCTTCATATTAGGGATGTATCTGCTGACTGCACTCTGTTCTGAGTGATTTCTTTAATAAGTTTATTTATACTATTTTTATTTTTAATACACTAACCCGTGCTAAGGACAAATTTAAAAACCTATTTAGAGGCTAAAAATTTCACCCATGCCGGGATTTGAACCCGCAACCTCTGGCTATCCGTGTCAGCGCTCTTCCAATTGAGCCAATGGGCGACTCACCGGCATCAGTGAAATTTCGAACCTCTTTACACTATTTATTTTAGCCTCGAAATAGGTTTTTAAGTTATTTATAGTGAAGAGTCTCTTCTTTCGTTTTAGACTTTGGTTGGTTTTCTTTTAAAAAGTACACAGTAAGGGTAAAGGACGACTGAAACTTTGTTAAGGTCAAGTTTTAAAAACTCTGCTGTAGTATCTTGTCGAAGTGATGGGCATCAGTGTGAAGAATCCAGTACAATACCCGATTTCATAACATTTAACATTTACATACTGGCACATACATTGCTTCTGGCCCCACACCAGGATACCCTGTGTCGTGGGAACCAGAAACAACGACATCACAAACGTGTAAATATCCAAGACCTGGCTTTTTTTGTCCCCAGCCGGGATTCGAACCCGGGACCTCTTGCATGGTAGGCAGACGCGCTACACCACAGAGGTCGTCGTTCATGAACTGTCATCTCGATTTTCGGATGTATGTCATACAAATGCCGAAAAACCGATGGTCGCTGGTGAGCAAAAGTTCTTGGGCACGAAGTGGCAAACCCACAAAGTGCAGTACCGGAAATCTGAGGAAAATTACTGGAAGCGGTTGAGAACAGCCAAGGACAGAAAGAATGAAAGTTTCATGCATTGGGGGAGGCAGCAGTGGATAAATACGGTCTGATTGATGGATGTCAAATATCAGCTGAAGACAGGGAACTATGGCGCTCATTAGGAGAGGGCTATGTCCAACAGTGGACTACAATATAGCCTGAAGAAGAAGAAATATCATGAAATATCTGTGATGTAAAAAAACCGTATACTAACTTTAAGTAAATAAACGTGCATACACCAAAAAGGTAGAACCTGGTGATCTTCTTCTCTTCTTCTTCTTCAGGCTATATTATGTAGTCCACTGCTGGACATAGCCCTCCCCTAATCAGCGCCATAGCGCCCTGTCTTCAGCTTGCCGCATCCAGCATCTGCCGATCCAGAACCTGGTGATCTAAATATAACCAATAATAACTGCTGAATACCCCATGTTTTTCACAATAAATTCATTTCATTTCATTTAAACTAAAACCGCAGTACACGTCGTACATTAGCAGCCCTACACTTCGCTCGCCTATTGCGCAGTCAACAGATGTCCCTCGCCACCTATCCGCCTTCCATACCAATCATAAACGATCATGGCACCCATTTCGTAAGGCATCGCGGGCAGCAAAAACCAAATCGCAGTCTTCTTCACACGTCGCCTCTAAAACAGGGCGACAAATTTCGAACGAGTCTAAACTGAGAAGGGGATATTATGCGGCACACACATTGTGTGACAAGAAACGTGTCGCGACGAGCGTACGTCGTATCTCATAAATAAATACATAGCTGAGGAGTGCGGAGCGAGGGATGGGAGGGAGCGCTCCTGTCCAATTTGATTCATCTTGGAGCATTGCGGCCGCTAACCATCAGTGGGATGACCAGAAGTCCGATGGTCGGATGATAGCTTTGAGTATCCGGTAGATAGAATAGAATAGAACCATATTTGTTTCAGAAAAATCATAAAAGTTGTTTCTTAAATTAGAATTTGGCGGCCTCTGTGGCGCAGCGGTAGCGCATCTGCCTACCATGCAAGAGGTCCCGGGTTCGATCCCGGCTGGGACAAAAAAAAACCCCAGGTCTTGGATATTTACATGTTTGTGATGTCGTTATTTCTGGTTCCCACGACACAGGGTATCCTAGTATGGGGCCAGAAGCAATGTATGTGCCTGTATGTAAATCTTATGTTATGTTAATTAGTCTAGCTACATTTACCAAAAAGCAAATAGTAGCATCTGTTGCTAAACTAAGCGTGAAGCTGTATTTCAGCAAACGGCGCCCCATCCGGAAAAAAATATAGAGATAGAACTAGCTACAAAAAAGTTTGGACTAAATCAAAACAGTTTTATTTGTTTGCATATTAAATAATATGATGATAATATTAGTACCTACAGAATATGCAGTGCAAGCTTTTATGTCCGGATGCAAATGGAAAAAGGCTGTAATAGATGGTATTAAGAGAAAAAGGCGTGTCAGTGGGCAGCTGTGGGCAGAGTATGATTATGCGGCTAATAGAACAGTCATTTGGCTCAGAGCGCCCGCTGAAGTGGAGTGTACTTGCAACATAATGTAAAGGTTTGTCTGATGTCAACTGCACGACAGGTTAGGATAATGAAAGAGTCTTACAAGAGAGACTTGTACGAAAGAGCTCAGGAGGCGGATTATGCGGACCAACTTGACGTTTTTGAGAGCAATTTGTATGGGCTTCGAAAGACGATTGGAATCATTCAGGATTTGGTGCGCGTGATATTAGGGCAGGACTGATATCTGACACAGCGTGGGCAGGCCCTTCACCAGATAGTCTGACGACCTGGTTACGGTGGCGGGGAGTCGCTGGATGCGGGCGGCACAATACCGTGAAGCTTGGAAAACCATGAGGGAGGCCTATGTACTGCAGTGGGCTTCAAATAGCTGATGATGATGATCATATTGTAAAGAATATAGATGAGTAGGATGACCCGTGGTGATTAAGCCCATACTATCTCTCCGAGAAATGTTCTGTGTCCTACTGTGGACGTATATTGACTGCAGTATTATAAACGTGGAATCTGTTTAGTGAGCCCTAATGTTAAAACATCAATCAATCAATGAAATCAATTTATTTCAACGTAAATACGTTACTTTCTGTGTGCTGAATCTCAATGTACAATGTAAAATGTAAGCCGCTGCCTTCAGGCCGTATTGTAGTGGAGAAATAAGCAGCGGGAAAAAAGACTTCACACTGACCATCTTTTCTCAAGTCATCTTAAACGAAATACAGCAGTAGCCACCTTTACGTATACCTAATAAGATTTCATGATTGCAAAGACTGATTCCTTGGCCCCAATCCACTGATGTGGTATAACAAGAACCGATGACGGCGAAGCGCATCCAAAACGCTTCTGTCTGTCGTTTAGACCACGAGTCGGGATAAAAGGCAGTCCCGCGTGTTCTCCAATGCATGAGGGGCGCAAAAACCTGTGAAAGCTCGCGTAATGGCCGCGAAACATTTGTACGGGAATAATTTGCTCGAATTGTTTAAAATGTCATCTCGTCCGTTGTCTTCGATTTATGTAGACCGCTCGGCGGCGGCTCCGAGTTTTTCACCCGACTCCGAGGGCAACGGAGGGTTGAGTTTTGGTCGTGTGTATGTAAGTGTGTAATAAGAAGGTAAATCGGTGGAATGTCCGTAGATGCGGATGGCTAGGGACCGTGAAAGATGGCATTTGGGGAAAAAGTCCTGTACCTAGCAGTGGGCAGCAGTGAGCTGACACTGCTGACGATGTTTTGCATATGTCGTTCCTTAAAAGAGAACGCGTACTTTTCTGAACTGAAGGAAATTTAGCCTATTTAGCCTCTAAATAGGTTTTTGAAGGAATGGACTGTACTGAATTTGTTGGAAACTTTAGTTTTTAAAAATAGTTTTTAAACTTAAGTTTTTTTAATTCTGAATTCCGAAGTTGCGGAGCGGGGCATTTCAAAAAAAAAACTATAATTAGTTCATAATGCTAGATTTTGCCTACACTACGTTTTCCGAGAAATATCTTACAGAGATAAGCTCGCCATTGTACATTTTAATTCTTATGTAATGTCCTATTTAATGTTTCGTGTGCAATAAAGTAATAACTTGGCCCTAAGTACGATCAAACGTGATCTCTTTAAGGATCACGATTGAGATCTTTTTGGAGATCACGACTTGGCAAATGTAGTGTAGGACGTTCTCCGACCAGGTGGGATGACGATATGCAAAAAACTGCCGGCAGATGCTGGATGCGGCAAGCAGAGTACAGGGCGCTATGGCGCTCATTAGGGAGGGCTATGTCCAGCAGTGGACTAATATAGCCAGAATATTAGTCCACTTCTGGACAAAAAGATAGAAAGATAGAAAACACTTTATTGTACATAAAAATGGACATTACACAGATATTTCTTAACCAAAGAGTACAGACGGCGGCCTTATCACTAAAAATGTTCTCTTCCCGACAACCTTAAATACCTAGTTCTATTCACAAATTTGAATTTTTTGGTTTCACACTTTATTATTAAATTAAATAATTCAAATTATGTGGTACTACAATTGTTTTAGTACCTATATTCAATAATTAAGATCAGTCCGACAGATAAATGAAGATGCCATGCAACATCTGTCATAAAGTCTTAGGAGATCTCTCTCCAAAGTTAGTTTAATTTATTCAATAAAATTCAACTCGTCCCATCTCCTCCTGCGTTACTCGAATTAGATTTCTTTTTGCAGTTGGGTTTTCGTTATCAGAATAAAACTTTTTTTCCATCAGAAGATCGTCTTGTACTGATTTGGGGAAAGGTTTTGAGTGTTTGGCAAGGCGGGGAATAGATTCGATCGCGGAATGTGCCGTTTCTTGTGACGCATAAAGGGATATGTATTGTTTACATTGTTTGCAATCGTTTGCGAAGTTTCTTTTAGCGTATATTCAGAAGAAGCCGCCAAAGTTGTCCAACAATAACAAATACTTACCAAAAATCTAATTATGCAAACGTAGTGACTAGGAATAAAGCAGGGAAAGTATTCTTCGAGAATTTTCTCACCAGACGAGACTCTACAATATTAATTAATTCTTACATCTATCTTTACCGGATCAGCCTAATGCAACAGATGCGCTACAATCTAAATTATATTGTAAACAGATTTACTAAAAATAGTTCATTTATGTAAGCAGTGTAAATTAATATATTAATATTGGCACCGACTACCCGTCTCTTATTTCCTTCAGCAACTTTCCGTCGTAAGGTTGTCTGAAAGAAATTGCTTTTAGCAATAAGGCCGCCAATTGTACTTTGTATCTTTACATGTTTTATAATATGTCCTCTGGTGTACAATATTCTTATCTTATCTAATGCTAATAATGATAACTAATATCTATTTACCAAAAATAGGACACGAAATGCATAAACGGGCTTTTGTATAAAAGGCAAACACATAAATTGAAAAATTAGTTAATCCGTTCAGTGTAAATTACTTCAATAAAAACAATTTTCATAATTTACTTTTGTAATTTTTGTCGAGGGTAGTAAACTAACCGTTATTGCTTTCTAAAAAACGCCTATCACCTCAGTCATCCGGGACCACGGCACCTGAAAAAGTGCCGAAGCGTCGAAAAATTGTAAAAATGTAATAAACGAGCATAAATCCGTGTAAAAACAGTTTTAATTTTCACTGAAGTATTTCTTAAAGACACGCGATGCTCATACATAGTAAAAAAAATAACTTTTTTTAAATTTTAGGTTCTTGTCATGCAAAACCATCTCCCCGCCCCTCACGCCCATCTCATCATCATCAGCCGAATTAAGCTACATTTTTCAAGCTATTTAACTTAAGTTTAGTCAATTGGTTGCTAAACAAGATTCTCTTCTCTCTCTTCTTCTCTTCTTCAACCCATAGCCACCCAATGCTGAGTGTAGGTCTCTTCTAATGCACGCCATTTATTTCGGTCTTGGGCTTTTCGAATCCAGTCCTTTCCTGCCACCTTGACCAGGTCGTCAGTCCATCCTGTTGGTTGCCTGCCCACACTTCTGCGCAACTCTCTAGGCCTCCAAACCAGTAGTTTTGCTTAAACAAGATTAGACACTAGGTTTTGCAAAGGCAGTGTACATGCCATCGACAAAGTTGACACAAAGTACAAGGACTGTCACTAACAGTCCCAAGTTGCATCCCAAATCAAAGTCCCACCTACAGTCTGTTAGCTTTTGGAATATACCTCGACTACTATCGGATAGAATCGGATACATTCGTGTAATAGAAATATCGAAACTAATAGGACACTTAATTTTACATAACTTTTCAAAATAGTGAAGAAAAGTTTTATACAGAGCAGGAAGTAGTATTACACTCGTGTGCTTTCGGCGAAAACCGAAGCCTACTCTAGGGCCCGAGGTACATTCTAAAAGCTAACAGACTGTACCTACGTGCGTCCAAATAAGATTTTACCACCGTAACCAATCCACTGACATAACTAATCGAATAAATCCTAGTCCAGATGAGATGGTTTATCTCTTTGTATTAATCTTCAGCGCGCATACCAATAAGATTAAATGGGTAAAACAAAAGGTTGTGGTGAAGCGCTCGTCGCCTAGTCGAACTGAGTGATTGGAATCAATTGCTTGGGTTAAGCAACACCAGGCGCGGTCAGGTGCAGGATGAGTGACCGTCCCGTGAATAGCTAGTGGAATTTATCCGAGCGCTTCCGTGCTTCGCTTCGCTTCGAGCTTATACTGGTGCTGGCTGTCATGTAATGGCAGTCGTCAAGCCATATCAAAGGCCTTATGGGCGGGTTCATAACATCTGACAGTATGCTCCACCACTGTCTTACAATCCTTTACCAACCTGAACTTGGCCCCCGTGGTGGAGTATGGCCTAAACTTCCTGCGATGCATGCATGATGATGCATGAAGTTTAGGCCACTTGTGCCCCAGCAGTAGGGACATACAAGGGTTGATATTGTATTATATCGAGGGTTGCGGTTAAGTCTTTGTAATTTTTTGATAACCCTCTCAACTGAGCAACTTACCTGTACAATAGAGTTATTGAGAAAGCGGCTGGTTATGCCGCGAAACCGAAACCGCGAACTTGTTTTCCGACACCCAAGGGAATCAAAATTTATAGGGTACTTCCCGTTGATCTTAAACTATGAAATTTGGCAAGTAATAACGTCTTATACTACAAATACATGAAAAAATCTGAAAGCTTTCTCTTCAGACTTTTTCATGTATTTGTAGAAAACCGTCGGTATTTGGTATGTCGGTATGTGTATTCTTCTTCTTTCGTGTCGAAAGCGCCGCCCTCCTTTCAGACATGTCGCTCCCAAAACCACGCCACCGCGAGTGCGCCGGGTGATGCCTCCATGAGATCCCGCAAACTGCACTGTGGAGCTTCAGGGCAGACACAAAGATGCATTGTTGTTTGTGCAGCTCCACATCGGCACAGGATGTCAGCATCTTCGGGCAGGATTACATTATTAATTACATTAGTAATTAATAAAACTAAAATTGTTCCGTCATTTTATCTTGCTGTGTGCGGTCGTTTTTCTGGTTAGTTTGCAAATACGTTAAACTTCTCCGAAAATTAATTTTGGAATTAATTTGTTCTGGTAGATGTTTCTCGGTCCCTCTCGTACTGTCATGTGCGGTGGTCCATATGATGTGTGCGCCATATTGAGATTTGTATTGCGCCGTCCCTCTCGAGCTGACTTCGGTGCGTGTTCCGCTTTTTGTTTTGATCGGAGATCGAACCCGGTGTTGCTGCGCGCGGTCCGTGCGGGACGGTGTGACGGCTGAGCTATCACAACAGCGACGAGCCACTGCGTAAATTGGGTTTGCTTTTTGCTTATCGACTTCGTACCACCATATCGATCGATACAAGGCGGATACCTGTACCACGTATTTTTCTTTGTAATATCGTACGCCATGCAACGCTCTCCTGCAAAGGTTCCGGAACCGGGTACTTCGACTGTAGCTGACAACAGAAAGCGCAAGCAACCCGACTGTGAGATTACTGCATCTGTCAACAGTCTCTCTAGGGAGATAAAGAAAGCTTTGGCTGACCTGAGTGCGGATATGAGGAGCCAATTCTCGGGGATTCGTGCAGATATCAATAATATGCGGCAGGATCTGGATAAACTAACGGCCACGTCATCTCTAATACAGACAGATTTGAAAATATTGCAAACTGATAACGAGTCATCCAAAGCAAAATTGTTTAATCTAAACCAAAAGCAGTCGGATTTATCAAAGGCTGTCATAGAACTTAAAGAGTCTGTTGAGTTTAGCGCCGGTGAATGCTCATCTTTCGCTTCACGAATGACTGAATTGGAGTCAAGCAGTACGCAGCACTTAAAGAATACAATATCTTCTTTAGAAAGTCAAATTCAATCACTCGAACAACAAGCCAGACAGTGCAACTTAGAGATAGGAAATGTCCCTGAGAGGCGCGGTGAAAATCTGTTGTCTTTAATGGACAATATCGGTGCTGCTATAAATTGTGCAATAGCGAAAAAGGATATAGTCGCAATCCACCGTGTCCAGCAAGCCCACCCGAACAGCAACCGTCCGAAAAACATCATTGTAAAATTAAATTCGCGTATACTGCGCGATAATGTGTTAAGCGCGTACAGACTGAAAAAAGGCCTTACTTCCGAACAGCTGGGTATAACAGGATCAGCGAGCCCTGTGTATTTGAATGAACATCTCACGTTACAAAATAAACAGCTGTTTCGTAAGTGCCACGAAGCCGCAAAGCGACACAACTTCAAATACGTCTGGATCAAAAACGCCACAGTATTGGTGCGACAGGCCGACGGCGCGACTGCGTTCTCAATTCATACAGAAGACGAAATTGCTAAGAAGTTCAAATCCGCTCACGCACCCAAGACCGCTGAAACAACAAAAACTACAGACCAAACTCAATAATAGCCCTAGAACTTTAAAATGCATGATTTTAAGTTTGATTATATTCATGTTATTACCTCTCTGTAACTGCACCAACGCAGAATTTGACAAATGCTAGAATTTATCTTAAGTTGATTACTATTGTTATTATTTTGTTCAATAAGGTACCTTGTTCTTCAGGAAACGAACCTATGAATATTTTAATAATTCATTCATCCTTTACTTTTTTCAACATATCCACTAATACAAAACCACTTAGACATATAATAATTCACAACAATCTGTTAATACAAGTAAACCAATTATGTGTTAGCAATGGAGTATAATCTTACAGCTTATTATCAAAATTGTAGAGGGATACGTACAAAATTAAATACATTATACTCTAATATTTTATCACATTCATATGACGTTATTATCTTAACTGAAACGTGGCTAACTGCAGATATTTCCGATAATGAATTCATTGACCAGCGTTACTGTGTATTTAGATGTGATCGCGATCGGACAGTAACTAATAAAAAAGACGGAGGGGGCATCCTTGTAGCAATTTTACGGCAATTAAACCCCACGCACCTAGAACTGTCACCGCCCGTACTTCTTCCTGAACATGTACTCGTCCAAATACCTAGCAGGCTGAAAAATAGGCACCATATTATATGTGCATGTTATTTTCCTCCAGGCATGCCAGATGATAAATATATTTTGTTTTTCGATGCACTTTCTTCTGTCGCTAACAATCCATGTACGAATAAGATGTTTATAACTGGGGATTTCAACTTACCAAACCTGGGTTGGATAGATGAGGGCACACAGATGGAATGTGAGGTAAATAGTAATATATCTACGGCGTCTCGTAGTCTATTGCAATTTATATCCGAATTTAATTTAAATCAGTATAATTCGAAAAAAAATCACAATAACCGTATTTTAGATTTGTTTATTTCAAACTTACATTGCAAAGTCCTCACACCTAATGATCCTCTTTTGCAAATCGATAAACATCATCCCCCTTTCTATACAATCTCCTCACTTTGCACTGACACTAAGTCACCACGTAAGCGTATTAAAAAATATAATTTTCGCAAAGCAAATTACACTATTCTTAATCGTGAGATCAAAGACATTGACTGGGTGGATTTATTAGAACTATTGTCTCCTGAACAAGCCGTAACGGTGTTTTATGAAAAAATACTAGAATTAATTAAAAAAAATGCACCCCTCTCTAATACCAAAAACTCCAGTTTCCCACTCTGGTTTTCACCAGCTCTTATCCATATCAATAAAAGTAAAAATAAGGCGTGGAAAAAATTTAAGAAATTTAATAATATAAGGGATTACGAAAACTTCTTTATTTACAGACAGAGATTTAAACAAGAGTGTGGCAGATGCTTCGATAAGTATATTAATTCTGTCGAAGATAATCTTAATAAAAATGTAAAATTCTTTTGGTCTTATGATTCCCAACGTAAAGCGAATCCAGGTATTCCGTCAAAAGTGTATTACAAAGACGAGATTACCAACAACCCCATAGATATTTGCAACCTCTTCTCATTATTTTTTAATTCTGTATACGAACCATCCTCTTTAAATATCAATACATGGTCACCTCCCTTGATAGAGTCTAAAACTGGTTCCAACTTAACAGACATTAAATTCTCATTGAGTGAAATTTCCATAGAGTTAAAAAATTTAGACGGTACTAAAGGACCTGGACCCGATGGAATACCACCACTATTCTTGAAAAATACATGGGAAACAGTAGCAGTACCTCTTCATTTAATTTATAACAAATGTTTGCGTCATGGGTCCTGTCCAGAAATATGGAAGCGTGCTAACATAATACCTGTACATAAAAGTGGGTCCAGGAGTGATGTGGAAAAGTATCGCCCTATTTCCATTCTGTCTGCATTTTCAAAACTTTTTGAAAGGCTTATTCATAATGCCATTTATCCACACGTCCATAACATCATTATTCCGGAACAACATGGTTTTGTAAAAGAGAGATCAACAACTAGCAATCTTATATTATTTACTACACATTTATTTGAAAGCATGGATAGTTTACAGCAAGTTGATGCTGTTTATACTGATTTTCAGAAAGCGTTCGACAAAGTGGACCATGAACTACTACTAAGTAAGATTGCTTTCAACGGCATCAGAGGTAACCTACTCCGATGGTTTACCTCCTACGTGACAAACAGGTCTCAACAAGTGGTGGTTAACGGCAGCTACTCTGGACCAATTACTGTCACGTCTGGAGTCCCGCAAGGTTCTATACTCGGCCCGTTACTGTTTATCTTGTATCTTAACGATATTAGCTCCTGTTTCAAAAATACAAAATTTCTTTTGTATGCTGACGACTTAAAAGTCTATAAAAATATATCTAGCATTAATGATTGCCTCAACTTTCAACACGATTTGGACAGGTTTTCTGTATATTGCGCTAAAAATAAATTGCAGCTAAGTCTGTTAAAATGTAACTCTATTACCTTTACCAAAAAGCGCAATACTGTCGATTATATATATAGTCTCTGTAGCTCTAATTTAGCTAAAGTAAACCAACTTAGAGATCTTGGCGTACTTCTAGATTCCAAACTTCATTTGGAGCTACATATTGAGAATATTGTAAACAGGGCTTTTAAAATGTTCGGATTCGTAGTGAGAGCCACAAGGGACTTTAAACGTTCATCATCCGTGTTATATCTCTATAAAACATTGATCAGACCACAACTTGAATACGCAGTACCTGCTTGGAATCCATTGTATAATAAATATTCGGAATTAATAGAGAGAGTACAACGTAAATTTCTTAAAACCCTTCATTATAAATGTCACCGATCTAAATTACCATACCTCTTATTATTAAAACAATATAATCTTCTTTCATTACACTCTAGGCGCAAACTTTTCGATGTAATGACGCTTTACGGTATCTGTCATAATCAATTTGACTGCCCAGACTTGGTCAACAGATTATGCTACGTGGTCCCTCGCACTGCCCAGGGACGGAAGGAGCGCGTGCGCCGACTGTTTGCTACCGGCCTTTGCCGCACTAATGCCGGCGTACGCTCTCCTTTGCGTCGCCTGGTTGATACATACAACACATATTTCACCCATGTGGATATTTTTTCTGAAGGTAAAAATTCTTTTAAAAGTAAAATTATTCGTACCCTGAAGAACATGTAATTACATTTGTTATCGATTCAGTTTTCATGCATTGCTTTGTCTAAGATAGACGATAGATAGACGTGTTATAGCTTGATTATTTTAGTTCATTTTTTTTTCTCTTTCTTTGTTCTCTTTTTGTATTTTCCGTAGCACAAGCAGCAATACTGTATTTAAGTAAGCCGAGGATAATGTCGTGGGTGATATATTTACTATTACTTTTGTCAATTTTGTAATTACCTACACATAGTATATCACTGTTTGTTATCCCAAAGAAAATAAAAAAAAAAAAAAATTTCTTTGAAGGTCGCGAAAAGCTCGGAAAAAACTGCACGATTCGATTCCTAACTGATTCGTTACTGTTTATAACGTAAGTTGTAAGTGCGTACTTACGAATTTGTAGAAAACCGTCGGTACACAAGTCCAACTTGCTCTTGACCGGTCTTAATAGTGGATTACCTGCTGTGCCCCGCGGTGTTACCCCCGGTTTGGCGATTTGGGAATAACATATTCTTCCGCAGTAAAACGTAGCCTATGTGTTAATGCAAGGTGTCATCTAACTTTATACCAAATGTTATTAAAATCGCTCGAGCCGTTTAGACTTTAAGCTTGTTAAGTTTGTGAGGGTGTATGTAACAAACATACACCCTCACAAACTTTCGGCTTTATAATATTTTAAGGGTGATGTGATAAAAGGGATGTATCTTTCTATCAGCCTTCTGCCTCACTTAACCTGAGCATACCGGAACAAATAGTGTTGCAAGCTAACAAGCTCTCTGGGATATTAACGCTCGTTCCTAAGCCGTTAAACGATTGGGCATAGAAGAAAAAATACAGGTGTTTGGAGGGATAATTGGTTGGTTCCGTAGTGTTAACGTTTGATACTTTTCATCAGTTATTAAGACTCAGGATCCGCAAGAAAACACAATGTATGTACTAAACCGTGTTCGAATGAAAAATGTGAATGAAAATGAATTATTGCAATAAACTAAGTTGTACAAAGCCGAACTTAATACTAAATTCTATTTTCTTCCAGCTAACTCGTTGATATGTACCTATCGTTGACGATGATGGGAAGAGAGGAAAGGTTAGTGCTTGAAAAAAAAATGGGTACGATTTATTTCATAATCTAGATTTTTACTTACACAAAATAATTTAGGCAATTAATTTAACAATTATAATTTACACCTACATTCGTAAAGTAGTACTACATAATATGGTACTAAAATACATATTTAATGCAATCTATATACGTACTTATGATCAATATTAATAACATATATGTGTTTTACAATGAGTTTAGAGGAAAATTATAAGAAATGTTTTATTTATATACCATAACACCAGATATAAACAGTTACAATGTTAAATGACAATATGTTAGCCTAATTTAAAAATCCACTTTTTATATTAAAAGTTTCTAACGAAATAACACGCAAACACTTATAACCTTATAATGGTAATTTAGATTGAAGCGGTTGGAAGAACATTATCTATCTCTGTCGTAACTTTATTTATGTACTAGCTGACCCAGTGAACTTCGTACAGCCTAACAGTCGGTTCTTTATTATTTTTTTATTTTTCCCTCTGTAAGAAGCATCCTCGTACTTCAAGGAATATTCACAAAAAAGTATTAGCGAAATCGGTTGAGCTGATCTCGAGATTTGCGCTTACCAACACATTCAGATATTCATTTTTATAGGTATTATACTCGTAGATATCTATGTTTTTGTTTTTACGTATTTAGTTTGTGCAGTTTATTTATGTTTCCTATAACTTAGTATGTTATTTAGGATTTTGTAGTATTTCCGCTCTCTCTCGTTTCTCCGAGAAAATAAATCTCTTTTAGAGATAAGCTCGCCATTATACCCATCCAATACTGCTTTGCTTTTTCTGCGTCGTTATAATCAACACTCCCACGGAACCCCAAACAAAAAAGCCCAACACCTTTGACTATTAAAATTACCAACATAATAATAGGTGATTAATCTTGCATCCCAAAGAGCGGACCCATCCGTTTATTTACCGCCGCTGTCAAAATAAATATAAAACTGAGACAGGGATTATGATGCGAAAGTCACAGAAGGCGCACAATTGGAAAACATTTGGAGACTAGAGAGAGACTGGTACTATGTGCCGCCGGGAATATTTTCAACTCTAAGAAGTTTAATTTGGTATTTCTAGCTATTTATTATGTAATCGACCACAACCCTTGTATGTCTCCACTGCTAGGGCACGGGTCTCTTCCTGCATCGCAGGAAGGTTAGGCCGTACTCCACCACGGGGGCCAAGTCCGGGTTGGCGGAGGATTGTAAGACAGTGACGGACCTTACTGTCAGAGGTTATCAAGCCGCCCATAAGGCCTCTGACATGGCTTAACGACTGCGATTACTTGGCCATTTAACTATTCGAGCATTGTGATCAAGAAATTTAATTGCGGTCACGCCAACTATGCGTTTTTGGAACCAATGAAGCAATCTTTTGGCAACCGCGTAAATTATGAATTCTGTCAATATTACGGGTTCATCCACTCGAATTACAGAAACGGATCACATCAAACCAAGCAAAACATTCCACTAGGATCATGTGATCCGAATGGACTACATTTTTGATCAGATTTTTTTCATTCGGATCACACCATTAATCTTAGTACCTAGGAAGGTACGTAGTAACCGATAATTTTTAATAAATAAAATACAATACATTTTCTCCCAACAACTATTGTTTTATTAATTTAAAGCAGTTATTTCTGCTAGTTTGATCAAGCACCCGCATGTACACCATCAAAAAGACTGCTGCAGGTTTCTCCCTGGTGATCAAGTGCCAATTTTGGAACTGGACTGCTAAGCAGGACCGTCGCTGCCTGCTTCAGGCTATCATCGCTGGGAACTTAAGGTCGTGTAGTGTGCACGAGTACTTCAGCTTCTGCTCCATTTTACTTGCGAGATACGTCGATATTTAGTTAAATAACCCGTAATTTGGAAGTTCGTTGCACCCAGCGTCACTAATAGTTAAATATCTTTAATATAATTAAATATGGCAAAAAAAATTTTAGCTTGTTTTGGAAGCATATTTGTTTGTGGCAAAATAAATCATTCATTCATTCGTTCGTTCGTTCGTTCGTTCGTTCGTTCGTTCGTTCGTTCGTTCGTTCGTTCGTTCGTTCGTTCGTTCGTTCGTTCGTTCGTTCGTTCGTTCGTTCGTTCGTTCGTTCGTTCGTTCGTTCATTCATTCATTCATCGTTAGTTAATTAATTAGTTCGTTCGTTCGTTCATTCATTCAGTTCAAAAACGCCATGCACTGTGAACAGTGGGCCACTTATATTGCCGTTTTAGATCGTACTTCTGTGGTACTTTATGCCGGAGTTTTAACAAGGTGGCGTTATTCAATGCCCAAATTTAGTTGTCGAACAAAACTCTGACAAAAGGAACGAGATGGGCGATTCCGCTTTATTAATTGGCTATCCGAGGTGGCTGACACTGGAGACGTTTTGGGCCGCTCGATTCAGTCCGGCCATCCAAATTAGACGCTGGTGTCTATTTTGTTTATTGCTGATTACTGTGCCGTTAGTAGCTGTGTGGTGTTGGCCTAGAGAATAGCACCAACCCAATTCTTCCCGCGGGTGTCGTAAAATGCGACTAAGGGACACAAACCGGGGGGTAGGCTGCAGCGCCCCCTGTAGTACAATTCCACCAAACTGCTATCCCCAACCCGCATACCCAGCGTGGGGATTATAGGCATTACCCCCCAATGATGGCACAAGGTTGCGCTATGGCGCTCATTAGGGGAGGGCTATGTCCAGCAGTGGACTAATATAGCCTGAAGAAGAAGAAATTATAGACAGAGTCGACGAGAAAAATCTTAGTATTAGGTCATCATCATCAACCCATTATGTCCCCAACGAGGGGCTCGGGTCTCTTCCCTGGGGAAGGTATAGGCCATACTCCACCACGGAGGCAAGTCCGGATTGGTGGAGGCGTGCAAGACTAGTGCCTGGTTTTACTGTCGAAAATTTTCAAGCCGCCTTAAGGCTTCTGACTAGGCTTAACGACTGCCATACACCGTCTAAAACCATATCCCAGGCACTGCAGCATCCAAGTGGTCCCTTCACCCATCAAGTGTGAGTGAAGATGCCACTGGACGCTGTACAAATCATCTCATTACCTAGATGCTAAGGCCAATGATTCGACTTGCGCATTTTTGAGGTAACCCTCACAACTTATTTACAGCAACTTGCAGCGCTGAAAATCAACCTGTGGTGTTGTTGCTAAGCATTGGGATAGGATCTTTTATTTGTGTAACATTATTATGTTGATACGGTCCTTAAGGTAGTTTTTGTGATATGCTCTTTTATAGGAGGACTTAATTAGCTCCTTGGTAGAGTGATAGTAGGTTACGGTGAAAGCGCCACGGGCCTATTTCATAGAACTACAATTCATGTTTTACTATGACGATTTGATGAACATTACAATTAGTTACGTACATCTGTGCTTTGCAAGGCACGCTAACGCCGATGGTGCCAGCTTTCACGTAATGGTAGTCATTAAGCCATGTCAGAGGCCTTATGGGCGGCTTGATGACTTCTTACAATAAGGCCCGCCACTGTCTTACAATCCTCCACCAACCCGGACTTAGCCCCCGTGGTGGAATATGGCCTAACTTTCCTGCTATGCAGGAGGAGATCAGTGCCCCAGCAGCGGGGACATACAAGGGTTGATAGAATTGGTCGAGAATTGGTCGTATGCTAAGTTGTCATCGTCGTCAGGCTATTTTAGTCCACTGTTGGACATAGCGCCCTGTCTTCAGCATGCCGCATCCAGCATCTGCCTGCAGTTTTTCTTAGGCTAAGTAATATATTAAAACAGCGTTTGCGAGGTCAGCTAGTAAACATAATAAATTCACTCACACAACCCTGTAGCTCTGAGGGATAGACTTTCTTTGATCTATCTGAGCCCATACTCTTTTTCTGAGAGAAGACCTGAGTGGGATGTTTATAGATTACATAAACAAAACAAAAAATAATAATTAGGCTCCCACGTGTCCATCGCAATGTCCTTACTGCGCGTATGTCCTATTATTCAATTTATTTGCCGGGCATTATACGAGTACCCATAGTATAATATAATATATTATTATATGGTTAGCACCACTAAACCAAATAGTGTCGTCGATTAGAAAAAAACTTTTAAAATAATATTGTTATTAGAGGGAAATATGTGCCCGTATCCACATTAACACCAGTTTGGGATTCAGAATGTTAAAGGTTGACGCACACTGTGTCTTACCTGACTTTTACATTTTTAAAAAAAGTGGTCAATAGTGGTTAAAAAAAAATTTTGGTGGCCATTCTGATGCGTCACGCGTCTTTCATAATGGTACGTAAAAACAAAAATGTCATATTCAAATTCCAACCACTTTGTTGGTTTGCTTTAGCAAAGCTAGTGCGTTGTAAAAGTTCTTTGAATGTAAAAGAATACATCAAATGCATGTTATGTTAGTCTAAGTAACTCATTTTAGTTTCGTATTATTGTAACCATGCTGTGCACACATGTTTTGGAAAGTCTGGATCTTATTATTTAAAGTTATCTTGATGATTTCCTGGCTAATATCTGTTTTGTGTACCTAATAAATAAAAGTTTTATTCAAAGTAATTCCAATTGAGCGCACGGACCAGTGTGCCCCGCCCTAAGGCGATGTTATCAGGCCGTTCCGGGAAGGACATGTGTCGACCAATAAACTAATTGGCCAGGCTGAGCCTTAAGGAATGTGTTTTATTTATTTATATTTAAAAATAAATTTATTTTTATACGTTCCCGCGGAGATGGAATGGCGGAGTTAAGGCTCAGAAGGCTTATTACGAGATGTACGTTAGCTGAATTTGCTAAGCCCTGTTTCCTCGTCCACTAACAGTCTGCTAATCTAACAGCTGTTACGAGTAATAGTAGATTAACAGGAGTTATGGCTAAGCTGTATACCTAGGTGTCAGCTGTAATGGTGACCCAATGGGAAACAAGTGTATATTCTTTCAAATGGGGAGTTTTTCTTTTTGAGTATTAATAAAAAAGTAGTTAAGCCTCTAAAATAGGTTTTTAAAAAAGTAGTTCTCAAGAAGTGTGTAGATGGCGCTGAACTGACTACGTTACTAGCCGTGTCTTACGATTTGAGATGATTGATAAACATTGATTGACTAAATATTGTTATTTACATAAAGTAAGTTTCGTTTTATGATCTCAAAAATCCAAGAGAAATAATAAAAAAGTAATGTGGTTTTCCGTACCTTGCAGTAACTTACCAAGTTCAGCGCCATCTATCCAGCGACTAGGGAAGTATTTAGAAAACAATTAAAAGAAAATCCCTCATTCAACAAAAACTGCTGTCACTACC
This sequence comes from Yponomeuta sedellus, assembly GCA_934045075.1. NCBI lineage: Eukaryota > Metazoa > Arthropoda > Insecta > Lepidoptera > Yponomeutidae > Yponomeuta > Yponomeuta sedellus. The sequence goes on from OW203743.1 coordinate 3,539,247, forward strand.
TGAACATAACAAGTTAAATTAGGTGTACATTTCAAAATCAAGACAGTTTTAGAGAAAAAAATCTAATAAAGCTATAAACTTAGTCTTTTCGAAGTTCTTATTTAAATGTCTTTGATTATAAATAGAAATAGATCCTTGGTTCATGAGTAAGTCTTCGCATGATTTGGAGTAAGTAAAAGAGAAACTGGCATAATATAGAGTTGTATAGTAGGTATAGAGATACAGAATAACTCAAAAAAAAATAAAAAATAAACACACGTGACGTATATAGCAGACGGATGCGGAGTTGACGGTACGATATGTCCACCTTTTTGACTGGATAAGAGATTATGACTCAAGACAAAGAGAAGTCAAACATCACGCTAAAAAACTGCATAGCAGTTTGGAGACATATATTGGAGTTTTTTTAAAACTGGAAATACAAGAAGGTTTTTTTTGCTACAAAAAAAAAATAACTGAGACACAAACGCAGCAAACGCAAAAATCGAAAACAACTTAAAGTCCAACTCGCGATATACCCTCACAGCGTAACGAGACGTTTTCGTTTTCAATTTGTCTTATTTGGTAAACGCCTTCGTGGAGAGGTGAGAGCTTTATTATTTTATTGATTACGATCGATTATTTACAAGAATACGTGAAGAAGTTAGGGTGAACTAAGAGACGGGGTTGTTACTTAAAATAGTAGGTCCATACCTTCCTCAGGGAAGACACCCGTGGCCCTCAGTGGGGACAGTGGGGATAGATAGACAGATAACACTTTATTGTACATAAAAAAGGAAATTACACAGATCTGTTTCTCAAACTAAAAGTACAGATGGCGGCCTTACCACTAAAAGTGATCTCTTCCAGACAACCTTTGGATGAACTGGAGCAATATATTAGAGAAGGAAGTAGATGTACAAATAAATCAAAATATTTGAGATACATCTGAATAAAAGATGCCTAATTAAGAAAAATATTATACTTACTGTAAATAGATACGTATCTACAAATAATATACATAAATAGAAAGTGATATAAAAATATATCTTTTATATAAATACATACATTTATAGGCATAACAATATATGGACAGGACATAAATAAAATACCAACAATAGCAGAACAGTAATACAAATAACAGCAAAAGTTTCATATACGAGTAGGTACCCTAACACTAGTATTCTTTTAAAAACCTATTTAGAGGCTAAAAATTTCACCCATGCCGGGATTCGAACCCGCAACCTCTGGCTATCCGTACCATCTCCATCATCATCATCATCCGTATCTGGTACGGATAGCCAGAGGTTGCGGGTTCGAATCCCGGCATGGGTGAAATTTTTAGCCTCTAAATAGGTTTTTAAATTTGTTCCTTAGCACGGGTTAGTGCATTAAAAATAAAAATAGTGTAACTAGTATTCTTTTACAATAGTTTTAAAACTGAGTAGTGACTTGGCTCTCCGTACCTCCACTGGCAGACTAGTTAGTTTGTCCTGTAGGTTCCGCACTTAGCCTCATAGTTGGGCCATTGTACGTAGCACTGACAGACTATTCCAGCGACGGACTGCTTGCACGATGAAAGAGATGCTACGTAGAAGGTGGTGTGGTGGTGTTACGAAAATTGAAGCTCAGTGTTGCACGAGCGTATTTGTGTTTAGTGTCAAAAATATTACAAGATTTTTCCAACAAAACCAGGTTCCTTTTGCTTTATTTTATCACCCTGAGTGAAATAAACTATATAGGCCTAGAGATGGTTGGCGAAGACCGGGAAGACCACTGCTAAGATGGATAGATGATCTAAGAGAATTCAACCCATTGTGGTGGAGGCATGCCTCAGACAGAGACAACTGGAACGGTCTGATGAGCACCTATATAATTTAGCACAAGAAAAAAAATTGATAGGGACTTTCAAGAAGACGTAAAAAGTTAACAAGGAAAATTATGTAGAACGAACAAACAATGATAAGAACTGCTTGAAAGTATCATATTAAATCACCCAGTGAAGCCTGGTCAGCCAGGGTGATTAGACCACACCCCACAAACCACAAGGCTTGTGGGAGGCCAAGCAAGTCCTGGAGAGGGGTGTATGTGGATTATAATATAAAAAAACAAAACAAAGAGGCTCATATTATTATATAGGCATGGATAGGGTAACTTTTGGTTCGCTAACAAGCCGTTAATGACCGACACTTTGGCCAACCGATACCTGTCAGTTGGCCAAAGTGTGAAGAAAGCGCTTGGAAAAATGCCACTAGCTGTAGTCACGGGACGCTCACCCATCCTGTACCTGACCGCGCCTGTTGTTGCTTTACCAAGTGATTGATTCCAATCACTCGGTTCGCCTAGGCCACGAGCGCTTCAATATATAGGACAATAAGTTCTAAATGCAATTTTACTCTCTGTTTGAACAGTGACATCTGAAATATTGTCAGATATTGTTTTGTCACTTTTCACTTTATTTCAAATTTTTGTTGCATGTTGTCTGGTAAAAATTAATTTTATCTATTTTATTTTTACGTTATTATTTACTTCCACAAAGTTTCAGTCATAATCATTCTTCAGTTTCTAAGGTGCACTCTGAAAAATAAATGGTGTTCCAAAGTGGGAAACACCATTATTTATACACCGCTTTCGGGTATCAGTACATCCCCTATTTAATTAAAGTTTGTTCAGCTCACTGGACCAAAAATCTGAAGCAGATTGCTACCGGTGGTTGAATGAAGATGGCCCAGGCCAAGGTATTGACGTGCCTAAGAGGCCTATGTCCAGCAGTTAACGAATACAGGCTGATTGATTATTCCCACTGAGTCTTAATCGGTGATAATAGTGATAGAGAACGAATGAAAACAAATTAACAAACGAATTCAAGTTCTAAATTACGATTTAACGTATCAAATGACAAGATCATCATCATAATAAAAGGAACGCTACATTTTAAAGCCACGGTCGTCAAGAGATTTTTATCAGGACGACATCGGGCCGTGACTAAAATGTATCCTAACAGAAGGTACAGATGAGGGTAGAGATTCGGCATAAATCAGAAATGAGAAATCCAAAAATGATTTCAACTAAAACAATTGAAACAAGTTATCTTTAAAACGATATAAAAACCTAAAAAAAGCAAGTGAAGAGTAGGCCTCGCCCACAATTACTCTTCTGTGTTCTTTTAGGTTTTTATATAATTTTATAACATACTGTTAAGTTTTTACTCTTCTACTGTTCATGTTCATATAAAATATTTTGGTTGTCAAGTAGTTAGCTTGTCTGCCTATGCGTTTAGTTCGCTAACATCATAATATCGTGGAGATTTCTTTGCAATTATTATCAATCATATAGCATTCATACAGTCCATTAGGGTCCGTCATTTTCCATTTGCGGAAAGATCCCTACTATGGTTTTAATGAATTAAACACATAGGCAAAAGCTAACTAATTGACAACAAAAATATTTCAAATAAACATGAACAGTAGAAGAGTAAAAACTTAACAGTATCTTATAAAATTATATAAAAACCAAAAAGAACACCGAAGAGTACGCCACGCCCACACGATGGCCTAAAAGTGCCATAGAACTTTACGTGTATACATATGAACTAGTTTGTTAGATAAGGCAGTACTTGTACCTTAACTATTTTAAGTAAGTTAGTAAGAAATGTTTACTCATAGACCATAACACCAAATAGACCATACAATATGAATGGCAACATAGAACGCAAGATTTAAATACTTACACTTAACTAACATAGACTGTAATTTTATTTTTATTTAATCAACTTTTTATGCGTGATACTTTATGTGTGAAATGATTTATATATCTAAGTGGCAAAAGCTGCTTACCTCTCTGGGATGCAGGCGTGAGTTGATGTATGTATGTCGATGGCACCTTAATACTTATCAGTACCTAATCTACGATCTACTTTCGAATATGAAAACTGAGACGCCTCTAATAGGTATCCTAATAACCACTAGCGATACGCTTATCAAAAACCCTTAATCTAAGATACCCGTGTAATTATAATTCGTAAGCACTCTTCATAACATTCGCCCGAGATTTCCATCGCTACTCATAATATCACCATAAAAAAAATGTAACAGAAAACCCGACAGCTAAAAAGCGTTAAATAAGATGTGGATGAATATATTGCAATGTATAACGTGAACACTACTGAAGGATTCACGAGAATGTACTCCAAGCGAGAATATTTACAAATACTCTCGGGAACTTTTCCAGAAAATTCTTTTCATAAATTTATGAGACATTTAAAATTCTGGATTTAGTGAAATATGGTATTTTATATGTTATATAATTTTCAGGGTAAAAATGCGGTTACAGTGAGGTACTTATCCTAAAGTACAAATTGTTTCCCAATTGGCAACTGATCACAGAACCAATAAAATTAAGATTTATTTCTTCTTATTCTTCGGACTATACGAGTATTAGTCCACTGCTGGACCTACGAGTATGTCCAGCAGAACTATTCCTCTCCTAATGAGCGCCATAGCGCCCTGTCTTTATATTTGAGCCTTTTAAATTTCAAACTGTCATTATGGTTTTAAGCATACCCTTCGAGTCTTCAAGTGTAACGTAGAATAAAATATTAAAGTCTCTCACGAACGTCATTGGATCTGTAGACCTTCGAAACGGCTGTAACAACCACCAGATACAAGACGAGTATCTGGTGGTTGTTGCATGAGTAATGCATGAGTAACTGTATGAATCTTATTGTACAAAGCATTTATGGTTTAAGAACTTTCACTTTTAAGCTATTTGCTAATGATATAACAGCCCAGCCAAAGACCGCCATTTTGGTCTAACACCAAAATGGCGGTCGCTAACTGCGATGAGGAGGCCACTCTATATATTTTTATCGTCATATGACAGCCCAGCCAACGACCGCCATTTTGGTCTAACACCAAAATGGCGGTCGCTGACTGCGATGAAGAAGCCGCTCTATATATTTTTATCGTCATATACTGGGCTCATCTCTCTCTGAGAGAAGGCCTGTGCCCTACATTGGGACATTTAAACCATATTAGGCCTAAGTTAAATTAATTGAGTGTCAGAGAGAGAGAGAGTGAGAGAAACTAGTCACGCCGTTTGGCTTTTGCGAAGAGGAAAACAAACATACATACAAATGCGACAAAAACACGGGTCTTCTTTCTTTACGCAGTCGGGTGAAGATAAAGCCATAAGGTACATCATCCGCAAATGATGCCACTAAACGGTGTCATCTTACGAATTAACGACCAATTAAAACCTTTTTAATGTCGGAATGAGTCTGGTAATTAACACTGTTGGAGATCGTAAAGTTTTGGTACACGACAAAATAAATATTCATATTAGGTAGATTGTTGATCTTGGAACTGATGCCCTTTAAGGCTGTTCTTAGGTGAAGCATACTTAGTCGATGTCAACCCTTGTATGTTTCCACTGTTGGGGCACGGGTATCTTCCTGCATAGCAGGAAGGTTAGGCCATACTCCACCACGGGGTCCAAGTCCGGGTTGGTGGAGGATTGTAAGGCAGTGGCGGGCCTTACTGTCAGAAGTTATCAAACCGCCCATAAGGTCGCTGACATGGCTTAACGACTGCCATTTCATGACAGCCGGCACCAACGGCTTAACGTGCCTTGCGAAGCACGGAAGGCTGTTCTTAGGTGGAGTATGCTTACTCGCTCGCAGAAAATGCAAACCAGGAGCGATGGTAGCAGAGGGTTCGAATACCAGCATGTACCAAGACTGTTTACTAAGTTATGTACATTTGTAAAGTTGTATTAGCAATATCACTCGCTAACCGTGAAGGAAGCCATCGTGAGGAAACCCTGAAGTCGGAAGTGTTAACATACCTCAGCGGTTGCTACACAATGGCTTAACTATCAGGCTAAGTGCGGAGATATTAGGTCCACGGGTATAACTAAGGTCCATTAGTGCCAAACATGATAAAATATGATATATAATTATGTCGCAGATAAATTGTATTATTCCGCGTTTTACAAACAGCGTCGTCCGTTTACGAACGCTTGCTGTTTTGAAATATGCCGAAGACAAAATATAAATAGTCTTGTCACTGTGGAATAGGCCTTATAATTTGTAAAACCATTTGATTGCCGTTTGCCAATGACACGGCAAATTGAAGTATTTAGTTCTCTTTTTTTACCACACGCGGCGTTGCTAATCAAAACAAGACAAATTACGTCGAGAAGAGGTTTTGTGATACAAAAAATATTGAAAATCTTTTGAAATGTAAGTATTAAGTTACTTCTACTTGAAAAGATACCCGATTGCTTAAAATTAATCTGACATGTCAAACCTGTATTTAGGTTAGACATAGACAAATAATAGGGTGTCTATGTCTGTGATAAAACACAATCAACGTCTAAATTTTAACAATTCAACAGATCACGAACCTATTTCCATTTTGCCTTCGGCATATTTTAAAATCGCGAGCGTTTATAAACGGACGACATAGTCTGTAAAACGCGGAATAATGCAAATTACCTGCGACATAATGTATATTTTTATGTGGCAGCCACAATATGAGGAATTACCTTCGTCTCGGGGCATACCCGATGCAAAGGATTACCCTGGCGGTGCAACGGGGTACCGCTGCTAGCGTCCTGGTAACTTTTGGGTCGGGTGTGTCCCGGGGTGGTATTATTTATTAATTTAGAATCTTAGTTTTATGTTGTTTGTTTTACGACTTTTTATGACGAAGCTTTCTGTCCATGTTTGTTTATTTTCATGCCTTTTTCTTTGCTCTAAGTGTACCACATTATTTGGTACATTTTTACACAAATATGTAAGTAGGCCTATACAATTTATAATTATCTGAGCTCTACCAAATGAAAACAAATGTCTTCCAAAAACATTTTATCTGTTTCCGATCGAAACAATGTCTCATTTATCAGGCGGAATTCTGACTACCGACCGTCAGCCGCTTCTTAAAACGCCTAGTCATTTGACGACAATCGCTCAAGCGACAAAATGAGGAGTTTAGATCATTAGCTCCTAACTGGAGTTTAAAGGCAGAAGGTCGGGGATGGTGTTGAGCTCGGTCTACAAGTTCTACAGTTGGAAACAGAAATTTAAATTTATGTGTTTCTCGATCATAATTTTTTTACGCCGGAGACGCACACCGGTGTGCGTGCATGCAGCGACTTGTAAGCTTTGATGAAGCGAAGGTGATGTGACAAGTGGCAGTCCCTGGTCTCTGCCTGCCCCTCTGGGATACAGGCGTGAGGTTATTTTATGTTTATATTTTTTAATGTAGCTGTGATGTTGTTTTGTTTTATTTATTAATCGATTTTTATGTAGCCTACAAACGTCTTTATAGATTCTTTATAGATTATGTAGATGACAATGATGTCTGGAATTAAAGCTATTATAATGCATGAGTTTTGTAAAATTATGTAATCTCTGTTAATTAAGGACATTGAAAAGACTATGTATGAAGTTTTTTTTGTCCATTTTTTTTCCAAAATGATCTAGACTTTGAAATGGACACCTAGTTTGACTTGAGCAGTTACTGCGCTATCTACTTTGAATAAAACCTTTTCATTTCATTTCCATTCATAATTCTCAACCTAAGAGTACCGACGGCGGCCGTATCACTAAAAGTGATCCCTTCCAGATAACCTTTGAATGGACTGGAGCATTATATTGGAGAAGGAAGAAGATGTAGAAGCAAATCAAATTATTTCAGATATACATACATGAATAACTAGCTAACTGTCGATTGTTTATTTTTTTTTTCTCTCCGTAAGAAGCATCCTCGAACTTCAAGGAATATTCTAAAAAAAATAATTAGCGAAATCGGTTCAGCTGCTCTCGAAATTTGCGCTTGTGTTGGTAAGCGCAAATTTCGAGAGCAGCTGAACCGATTTCGCTTATTCTTTTTTTCAGCGATTCATTTTTCATTCATTTTATATTATAGTTATAAAAAATATGTCTGTTATAAAAACAATGTTAAGAGGAACGATGGTGTCTAGCGTAGTGTAACTTAGGTTTTCAACTTTGCTAATTAAGTAAAACCTTGTACGAAGCGCTCGTGGCCTAGGCGAACCGAGTGATTGGAATCAATCACTTGGTTAAGCAACAACAGGCGCGGTCAGGTACAGGATGGGTGAGCGTCCCGTGACTACCGCTAGTGGCATTTTTCCGAGCGCTTCCGTGCTTCGCAAGGCACGTTAAGCCGTTGGTGCCGGCTGTCATATAATGGCAGTGGTTAAGCCACGTCAGCGGCCTTATGGGTGGCTTGATAATTTCTGACAGTAAGGCCCGCCACTGTCTTACAATCCTCCACCAACCCGGACTTGGCCCCCGTGGTGGAGTATGGCCTAACCTTCCTGCGATGCAGGAAGAGACCCGTGCCGCAGCAATGGGGACATACAAGGGTTGATAACGTAACGTAACGTTGTATTGAAAAGAATAAATGTGGAGGTTGTTTGTTAGTTTCTTCTCAATTATAATCAATTAATCCAATTCAATTTAATTAAATTTATTTCAACGTAAAGAATTTACATTCTGTTTGCTGGATGTCAAAGTACAATGCAACATGAAAGTGAAAGCCGCTGCCTTCGGGCCGTAGTGTAGTGGAGAAAAAGGCAGCGGGGGAAAAAACTCCACTCTGACCATCTTTTCTCAAGTCCTCTTAAATCTATATACATCAGATACACATACACGTATGATAAGATTTCATGATTGCCATTAATGATTTTAAATTCCAAATAGGTCGTGAAAACATAACAAGTCCTGCGGCCAGACACATAATTATGTAACAGCTTTGACGTTCAGAAAACATTTTGTTTTTGTAATGAATAAAAGTTTAAGAATTAGACTACAATCTATTTTTCGGAGTGCTTAGTGCGAGTTTTTTAACTACTCGATCGCGTTAACGTAAACTCATATTTCTATGGCATCGAGGAAGCGCCACCTAGCGACAAGTATGGAAATTAAAATTGCTGAGTGCGAGTTGTAATGGTTTACGTTGAGAAGTGAACACGTTTACTAGCCAAAACACGAATAAACGCGAGTGCGAGTTGTACTGTGACAGCGTTTTGCCAGTTCGAACGGTTAACTTACTCATACTCACTACTCAATGCTCGATTAACGCGGTAGTAAAGTTATTCGATTGGATCTGTCAAACTCGCACTAAGCACTCTGAACTACATAGTTAAATCCATCATTGGCTGCGTGTACAAATTATTAAGTAACTATTGTTTAACTATTAAGTAACTCGGGGCTGCAAGTGATGCAAATTACTTCAGCCAGATGTCGCTGCCTGTACGTAATACAGAGAATATTGTAAAGAGGTTCGAAATTTCACTAATGCTAGTGAGTCGCCCATTAGCTTAGTTGGAAAGAGCGCAGGCACGGATAGCCAGAGGTTGCGGGCTCGAATCCCGGCATGGGTGTAATTTTTAGCCTCTAAATAGGTTTTTATAACTATTGTTTATTTTAATTGTATTGATTTATATTGAATACGTTATCAACCCTTGTATGTCCCCCCTGCTGGGGCACGGGTCTCTTCCTGCATCGCAGGAAGGTTAGGCCATACTCCACCACGGGGGCCAAGTCCGGGTTGGTGGAGGATTGTAAGACAGTGGCGGGCCTTACTGTCAGAAGTTATCAAGCCGCCCATAAGGCCTCTGACGTGGCTTAACGACTGCCATTATATGACAGCCGGCACCAACGGCTTAACGTGCCTTGCGAAGCACGGAAGCGCTCGGAAAAATGCCACTAGCGGTAGTCACGGGACGCTCACCCATCCCGTACCTGACCGCGCCTGTTGTTGCTTAACCAAGCGATTGATTCCAATCACTCGGTTCGCCTAGGCCACGAGCGCTTCTTATTATTGAATAAATAAATAAATATATTTGTGAAGTTCTAGTAGTCATACCTCACTAACTGTGGAACAACCCACTGTGAATTGGTAGAGCGCTGGTACGGATAGCCAGAGGTTGCGGGTTCGAATCCCGGCATGGGTGAAATTTTTAGCCTCTAAATAGGTTTTTAAATTTGTTCCTTAGCACGGGTTAGTGCATTAAAAATAATAATAGTGTAACCCACTGTGAAGGCAGACATCGTGAGGTAACCTGCGTATCTGAGGTGTTCAAGTACCTCAAAGCTTGAAATTGCCAATCTTCAGTGGGCACGCGAGGTAATTAAGCCCTTTCTCTCTCTGAGAGAAGGCCTGTGCCCTGCAGTGGGATATTTATAGGCTACGTAAAAAAAGTGAATATGGTCGTTTTGAGTTTGAGACGCCCGAACAAAGGTGGTCCATCCACATTTTGAGCCAGGCCTTTTTATACTAACATAATGATTTGCAACTTTTCATACTGGAACGTAATACGTCGCACATCACAAAGGTAAGTTTTTTAGGTTCGCTATGCTACAGGGTGGCCCGGAAGTGACCGTTCAAATGTTTTAGATGATGTGGTAGCAAAGCGGGAGGTAGTAGGTTCGACTCCCAGTATGTATGACTTTGTTTTCTAAGTTATGTACATTTGCAAAGTTACAGTAGCGATACCACTAACCGTAAATCTTAATAAAGTCTGCATCATATCTTCATCATCAACCCATTATGTCCCCACCAAGGGGCGCGGGTCTCTTCCATCAGGAAGGTGAACGAGGGCCGAGTCCGGATTGCTGGAGGCTTGCAAGACTAGTGGCTGGTCTTACTGTCAGAAGTTTTCAAGCCGCCCTAAGGCCTCTGACTTGGCTTAGCGACTGCCATCTATCGACGGCAGTCGGCACCAACTGCTTAACGTGCCTTGCGAAGCAAAGAATGCCACTATCGTAAGTCCTAGACTGTTACCCTTCCATGCACTGAACGCGCCTTGCTTGCTTGGTGGCTTAATTTTCGTCATCGCTTAAGATCACTTAGGCAGCCGAGGCTACGAGCGACTCTGTATCAAATGTTTATCCATTGAAACGTCTACGTAACTACAGCTACTTTAAAAGTAGCGTTGTACGTCCACATAACTATAGTTACTTCGTGGACTGCTATCAGTAAAATCTATTTTAATGAATGAAACCTTTCAAATAACTTCTCGAATCGGTTATTTATTACAATAATCTGTGTTAAATTATTCATTCAATTGATGCTTGATTTCATAGACAAGTCTCCGAATAAAAAAAAACTTCTGTTTCAAATCAAAATCAGTTCCTATCTACTACGTGAGGTGACTTCAATCTGCTTTTAAAATATAAGTATTCATAACTTTTCAATATATCCTTAATCAAAATAATCGTAAGGATTTGCACTTTATGATTAGATATAAATTTATTGAAAAAAAAAATATTTGTGTTCCATACAACGACAGAATCAACATGTTAAATTACCGCCGCGACACGCCATGTTTCCACAATTGATTTCAGGTATTCTATGGAATTTCACTATAAAATGTTACTTGGAGCCGTAATTTTTACTTGATCTGATACAAAAATACTATTCGCATATTTAAGAAATTACTTTAAGTAATAAGACCGCCAATTGTACCTTAATCTGTATCTTCTTATTTTCTAAATTGTAATTCCTGGTGTGCAATAAAGTATATTCATTTCATTTCATTTCAAAAGTACTGATAGCATATGAAATTAATCGGCGTATCCCCCTCTGCGTCTGCGGATGTAAAGAAAACATTTCCCATGCAAATTTTTTGTAGGTATCGCACCTGGGAATCCTGAGATTGAAACCTCATCTGTGCCCCAACTGTCCGCCTGTCACGAGCTGAGTGAAGTTAATTGAAAGCCTCCGAGCGAGCCGTGATGACTTCATTGCCTCATCAACAACTGTCAGCCGTTCGCCTCTGGAGTTATTAGCCTTTTAATAATAATATATCTCTATATCTATGAAAATATTGTGTGAGTCAGGAACAATATTAGTGACCTTTAAACTGTAGGTAGGCAACAGTTTTAAGGTGGTTCGGGGTGCTAACGGGAGATCGGGTCTTGTGGCGCACCCTGGGGGAGGCTTATGTCCAGCAGTGGACTGCAATAGGCTGAAATGGATGGGGTGCTAACTAGCGCCACTAATGGATAAAATCATAACTTGTATTAGGTATAATAGGTTTTTTAATACAGTTGCTCAAAAAGTGGCGTATTACAGGGACGTATAGCATGCGGGATATGGGCTATTACACACTCGTGCTTTTTTTTTACCTTTACCGCACTCGTGCGTTTTCTTTCGCAACTGTCAAAATAATGTCTATTAAAAAGAAAAACCAACCATGATGTTTCTATTAAAAAGAAACATAAAAGTTTTTATGAGCTACTAATTTGTTTCAATATCAGATTTAATGATTTGATTGAATGAGTTAAGTTAGGTTACATTTCATTTCATCTCATTAAATTTCATTTTCATTTCATATCAATAAAAAAATTCTACTGTTCAATATCAGATTTAATGATTTGATTGAATGAGTTAAGTTAGGTTTCATTTCATTTCATCTCATTAAATTTCATTTTCATTTCATATCAATAAAAAAATTCTACTGAAGACATGACTGTATGGGCATAGTTCCCTTTGCCTACTAGGATGGGTGAAGCAAAAAATCTCTGCTTATATTTTTTTACGGTTGGCGCCATTTCCCAAACAATTTTTCTTTATTAAATTCTATATTCTAGACTGAAGGTTCTAAAAATAGTTGTCACACTTGTTAAGATTTCTCATGTTCACTCTTAGATAAATAGTATATTTCATTACAAGTGCGAAAAGGCTGTCATTGCAAAGAGTTCCGACAAATGTCTACCCGAGCCGAAGCGCAGCCGAAGGCGAGGGTTGACAGTCGGAACAAGTTGCAATGACGGTTCCGCACGTGTACTGAACGACTATTTTTAATACAGGTGCGAAAAAAAATTAAGCAATTTAATAAAGAAAAAATATTTGGAAAATGGCGCCAACCGTAAAAAAATATAAGCAGAGATTTTTTTTCTTCACCCTTTCTAGTAGGCAAAGGGAACTATGCCCATACAGCCAAGTCTTCAGTAGAATTTTTTTATTGATATGAAATTTAATGAGATGAAATGAAACCTAACTTAACTCATTCAATCAAATCATTAAATCTGATATTGAAACAAATTAGTAGCTCATAAAAACATCTATGAATGTTTTTAGTAAAAACTTCATGGTTGGTTTTTCTTTTTAATAGACATTATTTTGACAGTTGGGAAAGAAAAGGCACGAGTGCGGTAAAGGTAAAAAAAAAGCACGCGTGTGTAATCCCGCACGCTATACGTCCCTGTAATACGCCACTTTCTGAGCAACTGTATTAAAACCCTTTTATAATACAAGTTATGATTTTTATTCCATTGGTGCCGCTAGTTGTTCCAAAGCCTTGTTTATTGTAGCAAATTCCATAGTACTACGTGCGTCCTATGGCATACTATGGGCGGGCAGCAGAAATTGAAATTTCATTTAAGGAATTTCAGATCACATGTTCTGAGCTCCTCTTAACGAATCTCTAATGCGTAGCATATAAATGAATTTAATCGCTCTCATCTGCAAGACGAAGCCATCTTCGTTAAGAGATTTCTTTAAAGAAACTAACATCCTGACAGTTATCAGTCGTTATATCTATGTAAACATTATGTACGTTAGGTAAAATATCAGTGACTTTGAAACTGTTGGCTTGGTAGCCAATTCAATGTAAATACTAGAAATATACATAACACTTTCGTTCCCAAGATTTAGTGTGCCAAAGGATACAAAGGAAGAAATCTCTTTCGGAGATAAGCTCGCCTTTGTACATGTTATTTCTTATGTAATGTCCTGTTAAATGTTTCGTTTGCAATAAAGTATAATTAATACATCCTTTCTGGGGAATTGTATATGTTTCTACAATAAGATCCCCGAAGATATATTAAACTTGCCTGAAACGTCTAACCTTCATCCTAGGCCATCTTCATTCAGCCACTGCCATCAATCTGCCTTGGATCTAAAGTGGAGTTAATTTGTGTCTGTGCGTGTATGTGAGTCATAGAATTCTACTTTACCTACTTTAGAATACCCGAAATTAAACTCCTGGCGTCCTTGTAGCTTAGACCCAATGGATATTAGGATATTAATCTATAACATAAAAATGAATCGCAAAATGTGTTGGCAAGGGCAAATCTCGAGAGCAGCTGAACCGCTTTCGGTGATTCTTTTTTTAGAATATTTCTTGAAGTACGAGGATGGTTTTTACGGAGAGAACAATAAAAAAAATAAAGAATCTACAGTTAGGAACTTTGTACAAAGTTCGCTGGGTCAGCTATTATATATTTAGCTTCTGCCAAGCTTAACGTTACAATTCAATTTAGGTGTCCATTTCAAAATCTAGATAATTTTGGAGAAAAACTGGACAAAAAAACTCCAAACTTAGTCTTTCGTGGCGTTCCTCAGACCACATATTTTTGCCACGTTACATATAACATTACTCTTTACAGTAAAAACTTTTAATGGCTGCCTGTTATATATCTGCTCTGTAATATTGCCACTAGTTTTCCTAAATATTGAATAAATAAATAAAAAGCAATTTTACTATTTGGCTGACCGGGGGGACCGGAGGGCTGGCCATACCTCGGCCGGAGGATAAGTCTTGCCATCCAACGGAATGTTGCCAGCATTCTGGGCTCCCTGCCGAGGGACACCGACCTGGGGCAAGTGTTTTATTCGTAAATTATAGTTATTCATTTTTATTACTTTATTTTAGATTTTAGTTTAGTTATTAATTTAGTATTACTTTAGATGTTTTGTTTAAATAATTAGTTTTTTTAATAAATAATAAATACCCTATTATTTTACTATTTAAGTAAAAATCTTGTGAAGAGATAACTGAGCTAAGGTTGTTTGTGTGAAATAACGCAGAAGTCGGTGGAGAGATGATCTCGACCACCATCTGCTGGAGTGGTCTGAGGTGACCCAGGACAGACTCTAATGACTCTAACCCAGGCTCTGGACTGAATTAGGGGATCTCGACCACCATCTGCTAGAGTGGTCTGAGGTGACCCAGGACAGACTCTAATGACTCTAACCCAGGCTCTGGACTGAATTAGGGGATCTCGACCACCATCTTCTAGAGTGGTCTGAGGTGACCCAGGACCGACTCTAATGACTCTAACCCAGGCTCTGGACTGAATTAAGGGATCTCGACCACCATCTGCTAGAGTGGTCTGAGGTGACCCAGGGCAGACTCTAATGACTCTAACCCAGGCTCTGGACTGAATTAGGGGATCTCGACCACCATCTGCTATAGTGGTCTGAGGTGACCCAGGACAGACTCTAATGACTCTAACCCAGGCTCTGGACTGAATTAAGGGATCTCGACCACCATCTTCTAGAGTGGTCTGAGGTGACCCAGGACAGACTCTAATGACTCTAACCCAGGCTCTGGACTGAATTAAGGGATCTCGACCACCATCTGCTAGAGTGGTCCGAGGTGACCCAGGGCAGACTCTAATGACTCTAACCCAGGCTCTGGACTGAATTAGGGGATCTCGACCACCATCTGCTATAGTGGTCTGAGGTGACCCAGGACAGACTCTAATGACTCTAACCCAGGCTCTGGACTGAATTAGGGGATCTCGACCACCATCTGCTAGAGTGGTGTCAGGTGACCCAGGGCAGACTCTAATGACTCTAACCCAGGCTCTGGACTGAATTAGAGGATCTCGACCACCATCTGCTAGAGTGGTCTGAGGTGACCCAGGGCAGACTCTAATGACTCTAACCCAGGCTCTGGACTGAATTAGGGGATCTCGACCACCATCTGCTAGAGTGGTCTGAGGTGACCCGGGACAGACTCTAATGACTCTAACCCAGACTCTGAACTGAATTAGGGGATCTCAACCACCATCTGCTGGAGTGGTCTGAGGTGACCAAGGACAGACTCTAATGACTCTAACCCAGGCTCTGGACTGAATTAGGGGATCTCGACCACCATCTGCTAGAGTGGTCTGAGGTGACCCAGGGCAGACTCTAATGACTCTAACCCAGGCTCTGGACTGAATTAGAGGATCTCGACCACCATCTGCTAGAGTGGTCTGAGGTGACCCAGGGCAGACTCTAATGACTCTAACCCAGGCTCTGGACTGAATTAGGGGATCTCGACCACCATCTGCTAGAGTGGTCTGAGGTGACCCGAGACAGACTCTAATGACTCTAACCCAGACGCTGGACTGAATTAAGGGATCTCGACCACCATCTGCTAGAGTGGTCTGAGGTGACCCGGGACAGACTCTAATGACTCTAACCCAGACTCTGAACTGAATTAGGGGATCTCGACCACCATCTGCTGGAGTGGTCTGAGGTGACTCAGGACAGACTCTAATGACTCTAACCCAGGCTCTGGACTGAATTAGGGGATCTCGACCACCATCTGCTAAACTGGTCTGAGGTGACCCAGGGCAGACTCTAATGACTCTAACCCATACTCTGGACTGAATTGGGGGAGGCCTTTGCCCAGCAGTGGAACACAAACATAGAGTCTACGTAAAAAAGTCATTTAGTTATTAGGTAAGCTTTTTAATCATAAAAATTTATACATACAAAAGTGTCTAATCCTAACACGCGCACCTTTAAACATTTATTTTATAAATTGGTGGGATTATTTCTTCTAGCTTGAGCTGTTTAAAATTCTGGTTACGATTAATTACAATTAAAATATAATTCGCATTAAAGTAATGTAATTAAATATTAATTAACATGAGAAACAACTTAATGTTCTGAGAATTTGTGTATGCTAAAGTTAAAACCGCCATTTGCAGTCCAAGTTCACTTTAACAATTCATGAGTCGGGTTCCGTGCTTGCTGGTAAATGTGCTACAGGATTTATTTTCTAGGGAGCACTAATTTTTAAATTTATAGTGATTTATGCGTAAATCCGTGGTTTTAAAGCATATTCTCTGTCTTTCTCACTCTGAGAAGGCCTTTGCCTTAAAAAGGGCGAAACCAAAAATATACATATTACGGTGAAAATAATATCAAAATACTCATAAACGGCTAGCTCTTAAATGTTATTCTTGGCACTCTTAGTCTTTTCATTAAATATATTTTCATTGTACCTATTTATAACAATGTGACTGTAAGATAATAATATTATTTATTGTACACCAGAGCACATATTATAAAACATGTAAAGATACAAAGTACAATTGGCGGCCTTATTGCTAAAAGCAATTTCTTCCAGACAACCTTACGACGGAAAGTTGCTGAAGGAAATAAGTACGTATGTTGCGAAAATAGAAATAAATAAATAATTATTAACATTAATATTTTTCCAAAATTGGAGTTATAAAGACTAATGCCCTTATTTATTAAAAGACAACAGATTTTAAGGAGTGCTTCAAAGGATTAAAGCTCCTTAAAGTCTGTTTTTTTATTATTATTATTAAAATTCTTTACTCCACGAAATAAATATTGTTGAATAGACGGGCTTAATACTAATTAATATTTTATTCTAACCGAAATATTTTTCTTAATCTCTGATTACGTATTTTTCTTGCAAAATCTCCACTGCAGATTACTTTAGTCAGCGTTTTTGAACCGTTTTAAGGAAAGCCTCGTTTACCGCCCGAACGGTACTACACGTAAAATTATAGAGTAAAACATTTGTTTTAGATAACATAATTTACGAGCAAACGCCGGCAGATGCTAGATGCGGCAAGCTGAAGACAGGGCGTTATAGGGCGCTCATTAAGGGAGGGCTGTGTCCAGCAGCAGACTAATATAGCCAGAAGAAGAAGAAGAAGAAACGCAGCATTGGACGCTCAGTGGCTCGTTGGACTAAGAATCTGTAGGCAGTGGCAGGATGAGGATGGCAGAGGACAAAAGGTAGTACGTTCATTAAAAACTTTAGCCTTTGCATCTACGTAATGACATGATGTATACAGCGTCCAACGCCACCTTCACTCACACTGGATGGGCGAACGGACCGCATTGATAACTTGCCAACGGAACCCCAAAATCAATCCCTATCATTAGGAGCCATTAGGTGCGGGCGCGTTGCGGTAAATCATCGGTCATTATTACAAAATGAGTCTTAAGGCCTCATTAAGCTAAGCTGAGGATTAAAGACGTAATCCTTATTTGTTGAGCGACTCTCTGTGGTTATTTCGAATTTTCCTAAACAGCACAATGGTTGACTTATTACAGGCCTGCCAAGATAAGTGTACTGTGTATGGAATGACGTTGTCGAGGTGTGAAGGAAATTTGCTGTGGAATGTTTGACTAATTCTCATGTCATGTCTGATTTTGGAAATCATAATAAACACTCTCAAACACTTCATAATAAACAAACACACACACACACATACATAGGTACATACATACATAGGTACATACATACATGCATACATACATACATACTCGTACATACATACATACATACATACATACATACATACATACATACATACATACATACATACATACATACATACATACATACATACATACATGCAGTACCTACAGCAACCACACGTAGTATATGTAACCCGAACTATTGATGTACTGTGTCCGGAAACTGTGCCAATATGCCCGGGCACGTATCCCCTTCGAATTGTTAGACAAAATAGGTCTAGTGCATTTTTAGTATTGTTACATAACCCGGGCACATTGCCCATATTACCGGGTATGGCACTGAAATACGGGCAATTTCTAACAAAAAAAATATGAAAGTTGACTCTTTGTTGACTAGGGTTTCTTTATGCGACTTGATGCGCAGGTGATGCAGTAGAGATCCCACCTGCGGATACGAAGAGGTGCAGACTATGTGCCACATTGAAAAGTGAAAATTTTATATTCTCCACAGAATATCGTTTAGCACATTAGTAAGAATAACATTTAGATCTTAAAATGAACATACTGTCTTAATATTTAAATAAGCAGCCTTGTCACTTTATTACACTAACTCCTACAGTAGGTTTCACTGTGAATCCTAGTGACCTTCCTCTGCTATAGTTCATAATCATCATCATCAACCCATTATGTCCCCACCGTGGGGCACGGGTCTCTTCCCTGAGAAAGGTATAGACCATACTCTACCACGGGGGCCAAGTCCGGATTGGTGTAGGCGGTCCACATTTTGAGCCAGGCCTTTTTATACTAACATAATGATTTGCAACTTTTCATACGGGAACGTAATACGTCACACATCACAAAGGTAAGTTTTTTAGGTTCGCTATGCTACAGGGTGGCCTGGAAGTGACCGTTCAAATGTTTTAGATGATCTGGTAGCAAAGCGGGAGGTAGTAGGTTCGACTCCCAGTATGTATGACTTTGTTTTCTAAGTTATGTACATTTGCAAAGTTACAGGAGCAATACCACTAACCGTAAATCGTAATAAAGTCTGCATCATATCTTCATCATCAATCCATTATGTCCCCACCAAGGGGCACGGGTCTCTTCCATCAGGAAGGTGAACGAGGGCCAAGTCCGGATTGCTGGAGGCTTGCAACACTAGTGGCTGGTCTTACTTTTAGAAGTTTTCAAGCCACCCTAAGGCCTCTTGCAGCCGGCACCAACTGCTTAACGTGCTTTGCAAAGTACGGAACCGCTCGGAAAAATGCCAATAGCGTTAGTTATAGACGGCACCCGTCCATGAACTAAACGCGCCCTATGTTGCCGCGGCTACGAGCGATTCTTGTGAGCGAGCTGCGGTCCATAAAAGAAACTATTTGGAAGATTCACGAAGTAAACGGAGAAGCGAGCGATTGGATAAACATTTTAATCAAGAAACTTTTTTAGAGGGTAAAAATTCCACCCATGCCGGGATTCGAACCCGCGACCTCTGGCTATCCGTAGCCTCTAAATGGATTTTAAAAAAGGCCTTAGCACGGGTTAGTGCATAAAAAAAAGAGTATAATCATTTTAATCAAGGTCCCTGAATAAATAAAGCAGGAAAATTTAAGGAGAGTAACATAAAATTTTAATATAAAAAATACCTATTGGTTTTTGTACTTTAACCCGCTGTACATCACACGCAAAATAAATAATTTTATGCAATTAAATATTTAACATTAATCACGATTCATTATTTCCAAACGGTAGCCATGTAACTAAGGCTTAAACGTCCTAAATAATTGGGTGGATTAGTGATTGTAATTAATTGTTATTCGTGATTATCTGATTGGTTAATTTATTTGGTGATTGCTCGGAATTACCGCGTGTTCTAGGCATATGGTTAATTAAAATGTCTGTAGAAAATACAGAGTTAGCTATATTTATTAATTTAGTTTGGAGAACCATCAGCTTACATTTTAAGGGCCAATTGCGAATTGAGAATTCCGCTAAATAAATACCTCTTAAATGTAATGCTGTCTCTTTGAATTTCTCAGAAAAGAGCGTGACAGAACGTTACTCAAGTATTTACTTAGTGAAATTCTCAATTCAGAAACCGGCCCATAGTATAACAATGTAACTTAGTTTCTAAAAGCCAATAAATCAGATGTTACATAATGTTTAACGATAATTTAAAGCTATAGTGCGTTCACATTAACTTGACGCGTGAGAGAATTGGTAGCACTGAGATGTTTACTGTTACCATGTTAAATAAGAAATCATTCCCATTACTTGGGGAAAATAAAAGGATTGAGGGCTTGTTTTACCATCTTCCGATTAGGTCCAAAAGCTAATTCACATGTTATGTCCTTGTTACCAATTCTCTCACGCGTCAAGTTAATGTGAACGCACTGTAGTTTGTCAATGCCAATTTTTTTTTTCTTATTCTTAAAAGTTGAAAAAGTTGCCAGTAGTAACACATTAAAAACAAGTGTGGACGTTTGCTAATTCCCACAGTAAATACAAAACAAAAGTAAAGGAAAAGGAGAAACGAAATATGACACCAGATTAAACCACACAAAAAATGACGAACTCATTAGTCGGTACCTCCGTGTTAAGAGGCTGCTTTTCTACGGTGAAACCGCACATCGTTTGACGATGCCTTGCTATCCGTATTCAAGGATCCTCTGCTGACCATTGAGCTGCTGGTCTGCCCACTGACCGTAGATCTGAGCCTCGATTGCTTAGTGCATTATAGTACCATGACAGGATACCAGAGCTGTTTTTTTGTACCATTGGCGCCTAGAAGGTTCCATGTATGCACGCGCATAGAATTGAAGCAGCAACGCAATTAAATCTTCATATTTTTGTATATGGTAATATTGTAAGCAACAGCAGGCTCGGTCAGGTGCTAGATGGGTGACCATCCCGTGACTACCGCTAGTGGCATTTTTTCCGAGCGCTTCCGTGCTTTCTTCTTCTTCTTCTTCAGGCTATATTAGTCCATTGCTGGACATAGCCCTCCCCTAATGAGCGCAAGGTTGTGCCATCATTGGGGGGTAGTGCCCATAATCCCCACGCTGGGCATGCGGGGCGATACTGCAGGGGGCGCTGCTGCCCACCCCCCGCTTTGTGTCCCTTAGTCGCCTTTTACGACACCCGCGGGAAGATTTTGGGTTGGTGCTATTCTCTAGGCCGACACCACACAGAAACGTGTTTTTTCCGTGCTTTGCAAGGCCCGATAACCCGCTCGTGCCGGTTGTCATGTAATGGCAGTTGTTAAGCCGTGTCACAGAGGCCTTATGGGCGGCTTGATAACTTCTGACGGTAAGGCCCTCACTGCCTTACACTCCTCCACCAACCCGGACTTGGCCCTCGTGGTGGAGTATAAGATAAGATATTTATTGAGCTTTCTTGTTGTACATGAGATGTCTTATATAGTAAAAGTATCAAACAAGAACCCTGCTAGGGCGCTGCCAATATATGACCTAGCCTTCCTGCGATGCAGGTAGAGACCCGTGGCCCAACAGTGGGGACATACAGGGTTAATATCGATCGATCGATAAAATGCATTAGTATAAACTAGGCGCTCTTCTTCGGAGCCATCCTCTTCCAGCCTCACCAGGCGTCCTACCCGTTTTAGTTTCTAGGCTCTGCTTTCCTTATCAGAAAACGCGTAGGTGGAGGGAGCAGACAAAACACCTTCCTGACTTCATAAAGCCGGTGGAGTCAATACCACCTGGAGGGCATGAGCAGTGGAGAGTATGGAAATCGCTAAACCGTTTGCGCGCTGGGCTCTATCCAGAGATAACCTGAAAAGATGGGGATGCTGCCCGAAGATGCTGACATCCTTTGCCGATGTGGAGCTGCACAAACAACAATTCATCTTTGTGTCTGCCCTGAAGCTCCACAGTGCAGTCTGCGGGATCTCATGGAGGCATCACCCGGCGCGCTCGCAGTGGCGTGGTTTTGGGAGCGAGATGTCTGAGAAGTGTATTAATACAACCATTACTATTTCTAAAATACACTTTTGCTCGGATTCCCTTTTAAGTATGAAATACCTGTCACAGGGAACCCCGCTCTTTCATAAGGTTGAACAACTAAAATTAACTTTTGTATAATATTGATATTATATATTTTTGATTGCTGACAGCTTAAATCTAATATTTTTATTTTATATAAACATTAGTTTTTATAAAAGAATTTATTTTTAGTAAAATTTACGTGTACTTACGTACATAAATAACCTCACGCCTGTAACCCAGAGGGGTAGGCAGAGACCAGGGACTGCCACTTGCCACGATCCTGACAGATCACCTTCGCTTCATCAACGTTCATAAGTCGTTGCATGCATGCACGCCGGTTCCGGGTACTTTTTATCTTTCCTTTTGCTAATACACCCCCTATTTGGTCGATGTATGTCCGCCTGGGACGTCCCTTACCAATTTACATGTGTTTAGTTAAATTTAATTAATTTATAGACTTATGGTGTGTGTGTGTGTGTGTGTGTGTGTGTGTGTGTGTGTGTGTGTGTGTGTGTGAGGGTGTGAGGGTGTGTGTGTGTGTGTGGGTCTTTGTGTACGTGAGAGTGACTGTGTGAGTGCGTTTGTATTATCAAGTGACAATACGGACAAAGTCAGGGACAATTACTTTTATAATGTAATCGAAACCGTAAAATGCAAATGGCTTCCTAACAAAGTACTTTCGGCCACATTCATGGTCCATATCGCGGCTATTCTGGGAAGTAACACCTTTGTTCTGTTTACGTATTGGCAATCTGCATAATACATTGTATTTATGGGGCAAATTACTATGTAATTTGATACGGCCATGTCCGCGGAGATCACTGGTCTAATAAGGTACAACAACTTTATAGCGTCAGTTTAGAACCAGTCGTAGCGATGGCGGCGATGATGGGTTAGTCCCATCTGGTCGCAACTTTGGTTGGTTCTTTTGTTGCTAGATAATCATAAAAAATCATTCGCAGTACAATCACTCGTCCTGTTCCCAAACTAGGATATGACAAGCCGGGAAAAACACCCAGACTGAGGTCATCTGTTTGTGGTGTTATTTGTTATGTATTGTAACGGTGCAAATCTCTTTACACCATTCTTTATATTTCTTTTTCTACCTATCAATTTCAAATATTTTAATTATGTCACACATTTCGAAATTTCCCTCATTTTCTTCATTACAACTTTACCCATCGAATAGATCTGATAATTTTACCTCCTTATCCGTTTTTATCCAGTTTTTCTGTTTTATTATAAAATAACAGTATCTATCTACAAATAAAGCAACAGTTGATGTCGTTCCAGTTATCATTATTTTTAAAAGTTATACAACATTACAGCATGATGCTAGAACTAATCTAGTTTCAAGCCTGAAGTTAGTCCGGTATTTGAAAAGGTAGACTTGCTACTTGTGACGATCAGGTATTTCAACCTAAATTATCCTGAATATAGAGGAATGTTTTAACTGATTTCAAATAGCGAAACCAATAGTTCTTACATAGACTGTCTGAAAATAGAATTCCTACAAAATATTTGAGATACAAAATATTATGTTAGTCTCTTATGGTAAACTTAACCTGACAATACCCTCTCTTGTTTAATGTTAACAATAATTATTTTTTGTTCGTTTTTCCTGGTGTCCAATAAAGAATACTCTTATCTTATCTTATATTAATAATTTTAATTCAAACTTAGGCTCACTCATTTATTGGAGCGAACGAACGTACGAACAAACGAACGAAGGACTGATTGAATGAATTGAAACTACGTTTGCACGGGAATTAGCCCGCGCTCAGCTATCTTAAGGTTCACGGCCTTCTATGAAATAGAGTCCAAAGCAGTCTATGTCAAAATGGCACTGATCTCAAGCGACGCAGGTAAGGTAGCATTCGATTGACGCCTCCGCCCCCCCTTCCCGGCCCCGCGCGCCCCCCGCAGCGGGGGTCCATTGTACGGCTCAAATAAATGATCCTCATCTTGAGAATGTTTAATATTATAATTTGATATTTTCAACTGGATAAAGATATTAAAGTCACGCTCGCCGGAGTGTTTATTTAACAGCCGTTTATGTGTGTTGTGAGTTATTGAGTTGAGACGTCGGTTGTTGGGTGTCTGTTGTTGTTTTTTTCGCTGTTGATGTTAAGTGGAGGTTCGGGTTAGTTAGTGACTCGACACACCGTTTCGTTCATAATTAGGTTAAGAAGTATTATAAGCGTTAGAGGCCGTCTGTTGAGCCATGTGTGATATTTGTACAAAGCGTATGTACCTACCTATGCCAATCTAATGTAAGTCTTGGTCTACCTGTGTCAAATTTCATGAGAATCCATTTTAATCCGCAAGTCCCACAATCTACACTCGTTGTCGTCGTCGTCGTCAGGCTATACTAGTCCACTGCTGGACACAGCCCTCCCCTAAAGAGCGCTACATTGTGCTATCATAGGGGGTAATGCCCGTAATCCCAACGCTGGGCATGCGGCTTGGGGATCCTAGTTCGGTGGTATTGTACGGCAGGGGGCGCTGCTGCTCACCCCCGGGTTGGTTCCCTTAGTCGCCTTTTACGACACCCGCGGGAGGATTAGGTTGGTGCTATTCTCTAGGCCGACACCACAGTTGATCTACAATCAACTATTGAAAAAAAAATTCTTCCTCTGCAGCGCACTAGAGGGAGAGAGTATGAACTTAATTACCGCGTTTGTTCACAGCAGATTGAAAATTTAAAGCGCTTTCATTTGAACCACTCGGACACTCATGTTTCCTCTCTAACGGTGAAGCTCACTCGCATCGTGAGAAAATGCGATAATTAGACATGAAGAGCACTTTTTCCATAAACAAGAGATACTTCCCCTTAACGGCTTCTCTCGTTGGAGTTATTAGTTTTGTAATCGGTGCGTTTTCAGATTGTTAAGTGAGAGGTCAACGGTCGTTAGCAGGTTAGAAACCCGACTTAAGTAATTTTGGAGTGCTCGTGCCTTGATGGATTATCTACAACTGCCTGTAAAATCGTCGTCATCGTCAGCCCACTGCTACCTACTGGTGGGTCTGTGCGCGCACTCATACTCGAACATTCCTGCATCGCGCAAGGAAAGTGCTTCACGTCACACATAAATATAACGTCCGACGACGAATCTGCCAAGCTCCAGCATATGATCGAGATATTTCCCTTTATTGTAGATGAGTATCACCCTACGTTTTACCCGCGTATCCCTACCAGTACATACCTTTTATTGCCGGAGTGGTCGGAGATGGAAAGTAAACCGAAATCTTCGTCTGAAAGTGGAGATGTCTGTGCTCCTGAAGTGGAACACAGTGGGAGACGACGATCTCGACATTTTCTTGACGGAATATCCTCTGATGACAAAAGGACAGGGACACGGTAGGAGAAGTATATGGAAGGACTATCTCGACTAGTTCTTCCCGAAGTGGTCAGAGGTGAAAAATGACGCAAAATCTTTATCTGAAAGGGGTGAGGCCTTTCCCTTGCCGTGGGACACAGTGGGAGAGTTCAATGGCTGGACAATTTTGACAAGTTCATTCCGAAGTCGTCACAGGTGGTAAAGGATCCAAAATCTTCGTCTGAAACGGGTGATTCCCTGCAGAGGGACATAGTGGGATAAGTCAAGGGCGGGACAATATCGACAAGTTCTTTCCAAAGTGGTTACATGTGGCAAAGAACAGTTTCTAGAAACCTTTGCCCCGAAACCATGCAACGGTGGACAGTGGATTACAATAGCATATCTAATCAAAACAGAAAAATGAGGAAAGTAGTATTCTCTGATCAAAACTTGACGATTTTCAAAACATCATTAACAACATTACAGTTTTCGAGTACTCATACACATTACTCATAAATACCATACATACTAAGAGAGCGGTCGGCGATAATGTTCCACGTCGCAAATTTTTCCAGATTTGCCTATTGCTTCTTACGAATAGGCCTCAAGTAGATACTCTGCCCAAACAATTACTCAAAGCTCTCAAATCAAACCAACTTCCAATTCTATTCAACGTTATCGCCGACCGTTCTGTTAGTATGGGTACAATAATGTGTATGAGTACTCGAAAACTCTAATGTTGTTAATTACAGTTTTCGAGTACTCATACACCCATAAATACCATAAATACTAACAGAACGGTCGGCGATAACGTTCCACGTCGCAAATTTTTCCATTTCACTATTGCTTCTTACAAATAGGCCTCAAGTAGATACTCTGCCCAAATAATTACTCAAAGCTCTCAAATCAAACCAACTTCCAATTCAAAGTTTGACAGTTGAAAACACGCTACCGTAACATAAACCTTCGTGGATTACCAACTTTTCTTTCGCATTTCTGTTTAACCCTTTTGCTCTTATTGGGAAGAGGCTTAGGGTGAGATTTGGTTGTTTTTGGGTGTACAGATTAATTGGCACTGAGCGCTAGTTACAAGATCATTAGCTAGACGGGAGTTATGCTGTAAAAGAGCAAATAACAATCGTAACTTATGCCTTATTGCTGAGGTAGCTAAGAGTTGAGGTTTTTGAGGAGTTATGAAAATAATGTTATAAAAAAATTATTAAACCGTTAGATTGTTTTGTAAAAAAAACATCTAAATTAAGGCAGCCTGACCATCCATAGCATAGAAAAACTGAGTTTCGAAGCAAATAATCTATTTAAGTAACGGTTTCGATAAAATCACAACATCCCGCCAGTATTCTGTAAGAGTAAACTGAGGCCACCACTAATACACACTCATACACACACACACAAACAAACACAAATATATATACACACACACACAAGCACAAGCAAACTAACGAACCTACTTCTTGAGTGCAAAAAAAGAGTTCTCTATCATATAAACCAATTAACCTGTTAAATTAAGACCGCTATTTTCCACCCCACAAACAAATGTGCCAAAAAATCATGCTCGTTTTGAGAATCGTGGTCACCGTACAAAACTGCTTGAATAAACATCGTTAACAGTGATAGATATGGGTAGTTAGGAAAATAAACCAAAAGATTGCCACCCTAACGAGATGGAGCGTCAACCGCTGGAGGCCCTACGGGGTTTCCTCAAGAACCTTGTCCATTACTGCTTTCGTATCTAAGACCTTTTAAAAGTTATCGTTCATTAGTAACCTAAATAAACTGAACGAACAAACTAAATAAAATAAAAGCTTAGCTGTTTCTTCAGTATGGATAAAATTATACCACTTCTGATAAGAAACATTCTTGTAGTCTTTTAGTCCGGATCTACTTACGGGCGTTGTTATATCGGAAGAGTCCGACCAGGTTTCGCTCCGATTCGCAGAGCTTAATTAGATCCGGACCAAAAGTCTACAATGTGTTGTGCTTACGTAAGTTTTAGTTCAGAAGCATACTTAATTTTTTCCTGCGTATTTTTAACCAAATTTAAAAAAGGAGGAGGTTAGCAGTTTGTCATCATCTTTTTTTTAAGTATGCTCCCCGATTACTCAACGACAGACGCGTGAACTGACTTCGAAAAACAATTTTTCAACACTTTGTGATGTAGACTTTTAGTCCGGATTTACTTACGGGTGTTGTTATATCGGAAAAGTCCGACCAGGTTTCGCTCCGATTCGCAGAGCTTAATCATTGTGAGCAGAGACGGAGCTCGCGTCGTCGGTTGCTCGTCTCTTTAACTTCTGTAACTTTTAATAAATAATAAAACTGGAACGACTTTAACTTTATGTTTCATTTATAGTATGTTTTATTTATTTTAAAAACCTATTTAGAGGCTGAAAAATCCACCCATGCCGGGATTCGAACCCGCGACCTCTGGCTATCCGTGCCAGAGGTCGCGGGTATGAATCCTGGCATGGGTGGAATTTTTAGCCTCTAAATAGGTTTTTAAATTGTCTTTAGCACGGGTTATTGCATTAAAAAAAAATAGTACTTATAATTTATTTATTTATAATGGAAACAGAAAACGCTATCACGGGGGCCAAGTCCGGGTTGGTGGATGATTGTAAGGCAGTGGCGGGCCTTACTGTCGGAAGTTATTAAGCCGCCCAAAAGGCCTCTGACGTGGCTTTACGACTGCCATTACATGACAGCTGGCAACGATGGCTTAACGTGCCTAGCAAAGAACGGAAGCGCTTGGAAAAAATACCGCTAGCGGTAGTCACAGGACGGTCACCCATCCAGCACTTGACCTCGGCTGTTGTTGCTTAACCCAAGAGATTGATTCCAACCACACGCTTCGATATCGCAACGATATCCTTTAAATTGCAAGACAAGTGCCCCGGCCAGCTATTATAAAGAAGTATCGTCTCGTAGTATCGTTCCCTAAAGGCTGTTTTCAATTACGAAGGCTAAAATCCTTTATAGTGCAAATCTAGTTAGATTTACACTATAAAGGATAAAGGTGTAGTTACACGACGCTAGAATACAAAACCAGCAATGTATATAAAATCCTTAATTCTATCGCATATTACAACTCGGGTTAGCATAATACGGGCTGAGAGAAGTATCCTGCTGTGACGTAATAATTCTGACCGCGTCTCTTTCTGCCCCATTGGCGAGGGCCGTTAGCTGTCTCGCTCTGGTGTGAACGATTTGTTATATTCTGAGATTGTTGTTTGGGCTTTTGGAGGCTTAGAAGGTACAAGACAGAAACATTTGGTATTTACACTAAACTGACCATTCTGAAGCTGTTGTGCCTGGATTATATTGCAGTGGAATCCAAGTATAGTGGTTTCAGTTCAATCAATATAAAAAATATGGTTATTAGCACTATAATACTCGACGGCCGTCACTAAAAAGGACACAAACCGTAAAATAGAAAGGAAAAAGGTACACTGATAAAAGATAAAAATTATAGAATAAAACTTTTTGCTCCAAGTTGTCATTATTACTGGCCACTAAATATTTAAATGATATTCCTACCTATACGAAATAAAAAAGAAAAGAAAATTAGCGTTCTTGTTAAAAACTGTTCTAATAAGGTGGTCAATACTCTATGAACACCTAACAACAAAGAGTTGCCATCGATTTTTTTCACATATTCTGTAGTTAACAAAAGGGGCGACTCTTAAGTAATTTCCTACATATGTCATAATTTGACTCTCAATGATCCCAGTACATCAATACACAGCTTTAGGCCACGAAAAGTGGCGTAAAAATAAAGAGGCGTACCTAGGTGTGGGTTGCCTCGGGATAATTTAATTTTTTTTTGAAATTTATTTTGAGAAATCAAGGTACGTAAAATACATTCAATTAATCATCATCACCCATTATGTCCCCGACGACGGGTACGGTCTCTTCATAGGACATACTCCACCACGGGCACAAGTCCGGATTGATCGAGGCTTGCAAGACCAGTAGCTGGTCTTTCTGTCAGACGTTTTCAAACCGCCCTAAGGCCTCTGACTTGGCTTAACGACTGCCATCTATCGACGGCAGCCTGCACGAATTACTTAGTGTGTCTTGCGAAGCACATAACCGCTCGGAAAAATGCCACTAGCATTAGGCATAGACAATCACCCATCCGTGCATTGAATGCGCCCTATATTGCTTAACCTTCGTGATCTTTAAAGATCACTCAGGCAGCCGAGGTTACGAGCGATTCGCAATTAGTACTTAGAGTATATTAAATATGATGATGCAGACGTAAGGAAGTCAGCAATATAAGCACTCCATTTAGGATTATTAAATGGCTGCTCCAGCCTCTTCCTAGCTCTGCAGCTGTTGTGACCAGACAGCTCGCGTGTGAAGGTACAAAAGTTATGAATTAATTATATCTGCAGCATCGATTGCCACTTCAGCTAACCGATATGCGTTATACGACGTTATTAATGGATTATTAGCGTGCATTTATTTGTGTTCGGCGGTTATATAGATGCCTGTTGGGTTGCCGAATAAAGTTTAGGAATTTGCAGTGTGTATATAACAGCTAAGCAGTTGGTGCCGGCTGCCGTCGATAGATGGCAGTCGTTAAGCCAAGTCAGAGGCCTTAGAGCGGCTTGAAAACTTCTGACAGTTTGCAAGACCAGCCACTAGTCTTGCAAACCTCCATCAATCCGAACTTGGCCCCCGTGTTGGAATATGGCCTATAACTTTCCCAGGGAAGAGACCAGTGCCCCTCGGTGGGGACATAATGAGTTGTTGATGATGATATAACATATACACACAGCAAATTCCTAGAACTAGAACCCGAAGTTACGCTAGTTTTGGCCGGTTACAACTGGGTGTAGCCAGTTGAGTAGTTCTTTAGCGAATTGTCTCATCATAACATAACTTAATATAACATTTACATTCTGGCACACACATTGCTTCTGGCCCCACACTAGGATACCCTGTGTCGTGGGAACCAGAAAAAACGACATCACAAACATGCGACATCCAAGACCTGGGTTTTTTTTTGTCCCCCGCCCGGTTCGAACACGGGACCTCTTGCATGGTAGGCAGACGCGCTAGCACTACGCCACAGAGATCGTCAGAAAAGAGACATTTTGCCATGAAACTAAGGTTTTCTGTCAGAAGTATTCAAGCCGCCTTAAGGCCTCTGACTTGGCTTAACGACTGCCATCTATCGACGGCAGTCCGCACCAACTGCTTAACGTGCCTTGCGAAGCACGGAACTGCTCGGACCCGCTTTTCACGACGTTTTCCTTCATCATTAACTAGTAGTATTGCTTCTATAACTTCACAAATGTAGCTAACTTAGAAAACGAAGTCATTGGTATATGCCCGCATACCCTACCAAACTCTATAAGATTCGATATCAATCTTTGTATGTCCCCACTGCTGGGTCACGGGTCTCATCCTGCATCGCAGGAAGGTTAGGCCGTATTCCACCTCGAGGGCCAAGTTCGGGTTGGTTGAGGATTGTAAGACAGTGGCGGGCGGGCGGCTGGATAGCTTCTGACAGTAAGGCTCGCCACTATCTTACAATTCTCCACCATCCCGAACTTGGCACTCGTGGTGGAGTGTGGCCTAAGCTTCCTGCTATGTAGGAAGAGACCCGTGCCCCAGCAGTGAAGACGTATAAAGGGTTAATATCAATACTGTCAATGTGATCATGGCGAGCAGTGTTTGTATAGGTTAGATTATCACTAAGAATTTCCAATTAAAAGTTTTCCAAAAGTCTTCTCGAACGGGTACCTGGGAGGGATCAAACTGATACCTTCGACCTGATGCAAGAAGTGCGTCCGTCTGCGGGTTCCGAAAAGCGGAGGCCTGGACTCTCCAAGGTTGTGGCGAGGACGTTTGACCCTTGTTTTGGCGGCAAGTGTAGCGGTGCAGTTGTCATCGCTGGTGGCCCAAATTTCGCCTCTGGCAGAACTTCGAGGGGATGAAGCGGGGACGTGTTGATGAGTCTTGTCAGGACGGGCGCCGTTCGTCGCATTTTGATCATCCAAATTAGGAGGAATTCCTGTTGGTATCGCTCACGGAGGGTTTCATAATATTGATATTGCCTAGGACGGTTCATTAATCCAAAATTTTCTGCTTGCCACATTTTTATTGAATCTATCCTGCCTTTTTCTCCACTACAATACGGCCCGAAGGCAGCGGCTTACATTTTACATTGTACGACATTAACACTCCTTCCTCTTCTGCTTCTTCAGGCTATATGTTAGTCCACTGTTGGCCATAGCCCTCTCCTAATGAGCGCCATAGCGCCCTGTCTTCAGCTTGCCGCATATGCGGCATTGCCGGCAGTTTTTTGCAGATCGTCATGTCGGAGGGCGTCCTACACTACGTTTGCCGCGACGACACTTCTAATTTTGTGCGCAATTCGATGCGCGCATCCAGCATCTGCCGGCAGTTTTTCGCAGAACGTCATCCCACCAATTTTTTTACGTTTAATAATTCATTTGATTTAATTTAGATTTTTAATAAATTAATCAAGTGGCGTGGTTTAGGGAAGGGTTATGACTAGCAGTGGAGGAACATGAGTTAATAGATGATTCGGCTTCCAGCCAAAATTTGGTCCTAAAACTCCTTACCAGGAAGGTGCTTACTGTGGTACAGTGTTAAAGGCGAAATAATGACCATTTTGTCTGCGGCCCATTATACCGTGAGGTAATTGGCAATATCTTTTATGGTCTAATGATGCTATACGCTCGCTGATTGGGCCTATAGGTTTTTTTATTTCGCCCACAGGGTGGTGTGAAAAAGGCTTGTATGATAAATCTGTGATGAGAGAGACTCCCACTTTTCAGGATGTAATATCGTATAATATTGTGTGTGTGTGTGTGTGTGTGTGCGTGGTTTTATTTTGATTAGATTTCTTGGTTGGTTGATTGGTTTCGATATCAACCCTTGCATGTCCCCACTGCTGGGGCACGGGTTTTTTCGGGATTGGTTGATTGGCTCCGGATGTATAATTAACAGTTTTAATTTTTGATAAAACATTTGTGACTGTAATATTTGACGAGTTTTGAAGTGTGATATGTATTGATTTTGTTCTGTTAAAACTTACCTAATGACACCCGGACACGGTGGACAATCCAATAATACGTACAGTATATACACACACTCACACATACACACTCACTCACCACTCACTCACACATCATTCCTTTTGACTTCACCTTGATCGGGCAATAAAGATACTGCAATCTACCCAACACCCTGTACGAAGGCACATTCCAAGAAAGTGTTTTATTTATTGGCCAGAGATCTTGTTAAGCTGTTATATTATTATTATGGTATGTGTTTAATAAAACGGGGGCAATCAATTGAACCTTTATGGGGCTAGTGGTTTTCGTTCAATTAAAATCGGTTTAGGCTCGTCTAATGAGCGTACAGATTGGAGCGGCGACATAAGGTGTGTTAAGGATCACTTGGAACTAATTAATGTTGTGTTTGTTTAATTAAAACATTTAAATTCGTTTTGATGGGAGATTTAATGAAAGTCACATTTTAAATTACTAAAGATATATAAATAAAATTAATAACTTCCATACAAAACAATCACTTGTCCTGCGCTTTGATTATGTAACTTTTCACGTATTGCTATGTGTGAAATAGGCATGTTTACTTAGCTTTGCCGTATAGATATGAGGCGTAGTATGTATCATATCAAGTCAAGTCAGGCCTCAGGGTGACTTGAAAACTTCTGAAATGAAAAAGTTTTATTTAAAGTAACGCGGAAACTGCGGCTTAGTGAACGTTACAATTCGTACTTGGTGTCCATTTCAAAATCTAGATCATTTTGGAGAAAAAATGGACAAAAAACTCCAAAGTTAGTCTTTTCAAAGTCATAATTATTATAAAACATAGAACTCATGTATTGTACTGGCTTTAATTCCAGATATCATTGTCATCTAAAATCTAGTCCGTCCGTCAATCTAAGACCAGGCACTAGTCTTGTAAGCCTCCACCAATCCGGACTCGGCCCCCATGGTGGAGTATGGCTCATACCTTTGTCAAGGAAAAAACGCGTACCCCTCGGTGGGGACACAATGGATTGATGACGTTGTATCATATAGTGGATACCGCATTACAATGGCTACCGATGGTGATAATGAGCCACATAATGTACGACAAAGTCCAATGGATATTTGGTTTTTGCACACAAATGTAGGTATACGTTGAAAGTTACGTCATCAAAGCGCTGGTACCAAGCTAGGACAACATGTTCTTTTGAAAACTGGCAAGGACATTAAAGAGTGTAATAGAAGAGTAATATTTAAAAAAAAAAAATTTTTTAGATAATACTCCGTTCAGAAACCGGCGGTCAGTCAATCAAATCAAATCAGTTTCTCTACATTTAGACATTTTTGTCAGTGTTATTGGTATGTATTCAAACTTTGACACTCTGTGAATTAATTCTCGATGCCCGCAGCGTCAGTTTGAAAGTTCAAACAAGATGAATGATTAGCGGGAAATCGAATGGACTCCATTCAGCGCACACTGGGCTGACTAAACTGTAGTATGGTCGGTTTGTAATGGCCACTTTATGAAATGAAATGGTTTTATTCAAAGTAGCGTAGAAGCTGCGGCTTGAGGAACGTTACAAAACTAGGTGTTCATTTAAAAATCTAGCTAATTTTGGAGAAAAAATGGACAAATAAACTCCAATCGTAGTTTTTTCAAAGTACCTACTTAATTAACAAAGTTTACATAAATATTAAAAAATATAGAGCTCATCTATTGTACTGGCTTTAATCCGCTATTTGACTCTCTCTTCTAGTAGGGTCTTAAACGGTAAATAACTCTTCCATTAGACCAAAAAATATTTTACTATATTTTTGATGACCGAAAAGCAACATAAAAATATATTTTAAAACTTTATTTTCCTAAACAGCTAAAAACGCGGTCAGCCATTTTTGTCTATGGTTTGAAGTCCAAAAATTGTAAACAAAGTTTGTCATTCAATTTTCTGTAAGTGATCTCTGAGCATAGTGAAATAACAACAACGCAACCATGATTTCATCGAATTTACATCCAAAATATACCAATTATCATTATTGCATCGTTTGAGAATGAAAAAACACGTCAATAAAGACCGCCGGGAAGTTATCGATTCGTGTGCCCAGTGAAATTAACAGTCGAAAAACTTGGCTCGAACTTGCCAAAAAAGACCCCTACTCTTTATCAATTGAAACTCGGGTGTATTTATGTGAAGATCACTTTGATTTAAGTCCTATAATAATCAATGTCCACTGGCTCGGGCTGAAAGATGTTTGTTTACATACTTTAGATGATTTTAAGATGGCGGATAGCGTATTCGCCGTTACGAATTAAACGAGGAAATATTTTTCAAATCAATAAAATTAATAAAATAAAAGTAAAAAATAAAATTAATTGCATGCACCCACGTCGGTTCCGGGTACTTCTATTCTTCGTTTTGCTAATATATCCTCTATTTGGTCGATGATAATAAATTACGTATTCTACCAAATGTGTCATGTCACCATTACCTTTCCCTGCCGACTGGTCTATAGTTAATTAATTGTCTGCCGAGACCGGGGGCGGCGGTTAGCATTCACAAATTATAGGTTTAATTGGCATCAGGGCGCAGAGCTCCACTCTTGTAGACATGCCGAGTTTTCTCTGTGGGGATTATGTTTTATACCAAATTAACCCAACCCAAATTCTTCCCGCGGGTGTCGTAAAAGGCGACTAAGGGACACAAACCGGGGGGTGGGCAGCAGCGCCCCCTGCCGTACAATTCCACCAAACTGCGATCCCCAACCCGCATGCCTAGCGTGGGGATTATGGGCCTTACCCCCAATGATGGCACAACCTTGCGCTATGGCGCTCATTAGGGGAGGGATATGTCCAGCAGTGGACTAATATAGCCTGAAGAAGATTATGTTTTATTGTTCCTCCGTGGCCACGCGCTTTGTACATCTCGAAACAAATAGCCGACTCTGCCAACGCAAGGCAAGACGTGCCATATTAATTAGCCTACAAGCTATTCTCAAACCTTAGGTAAAAAAGAATATGCAAAATATTCACATTGTACAATTGGCAGCCTTCACCAAATATACAAAAAAAGAAATCATAAAAATCCGTAAAGCCGGTTCGAAGGAGTTTGGTTACAAACACTGTGACACGAAATTTTTATTTATTAGAGTTGCGTTGAAATAAACCGGTGGGATTACTTCTATAATACTCGTATTAAAATGAATCACTGAATGTGTTGGTAAGCGCAAATCTCGTGATCAGCTGAACCGATTTCGCTTATTCTTTTTTTAGAACATTCCTTGAAGTACGAGGATGGTTCTCACGGAGAGAAATAAAATAAAAAATTAAAGAATCGACTGTTAGGCGGTACGAAGTTCGCTGGGTCAGCTAGTTGTTAGTAAAAATATCAATAAATTTAGTGCATTGATTTATTTGAACATTCATTTGTCGTTTCATGCACGCACGCTGTAAGTGATCTGTCAGGATTGTGGCAAGTGGCAGAGACTCCTGGCGTAAGTTTATGTTATCTTTTATTATTTATTTGAAGTTTTCTCTTTTATTTAGGGACGTAAATAATGTATTACAAACCATAATTGCAAAAGTCTCTCTTTTTGCCTGTGTTTAAGTTTTCACGCATAAACAACCGTTAAAATTTTGATGAATGTTGGTATTAAGATAGGCTGCAACCATAGGCTTCTTTTATCATAACTCTAAGCGAACAAAGTCACGGGTACATCTTCTTCACCTCGGGCGCGTGGCCTAGTCGAACCGAGTGATTGGAATCAATCACTCGAGTTAAGCGACAACAGGCGCGGTCAGATGCCATACAGGGTGCCCCAGAAGTGGGGACATACAGGGTAGAAATCGAAATGGGTAAACAGTATCATTTGTAACCTTCACGAAAATAGTATATGAGGAAAATTTTACAAGGAAAATATTTAACCAAGGATTAATTGAAACACCTCCAGGATTGTGTTAGTGGAAGCGTGAGTTGATAAATAAGGCCTTAAGCTTGGAGTTTTTTTCTCTTTATAATTTCTGTATTTTTTTCTATCTTTTGAAATGGACTTCTAGTTTTTTTAATGAATAACAATAACAATAATTTTATTTCCAGAACAAGTCCAATGCAAATAATAAAGTAAATTAGAGATGGAAAATTTGGATTTTAAATGTCAGATATAGAAGCAGCCTTAATGCGCTTAGGGGTGCTTAGCGATTTCCACTTAACGGCCGTTCCTGTTAGGACTCGATTAAGTCCTAGGTTTTAAAAACTATTTAGAGGCTAAAAATTCCATCCGTGCCGGGAGTCGAACCCGCGACCTCTGGGTATCCATGCCAGCGCTCTTTCCAACTGAGCTAATGGGCGACTCACCGGTGTCAGTGAAATTTCGAACCAATTTCACTGATGCCGGTGAGTCGCTTATTAGCTCAGTCGGAAAGAGCACTAGCACGGATAGTCAGAGGTAGCGGGTTCGAATCCCGGCATGGGTGGATTTTTTAGCTTCTAAATAGGTTTTAAAATTGTGCTTAGCACGGTTTAGTGCATTAAAAATAATATAATTAAGTCCTAGGTTGTTGATCCTAGGTGCTAGACTGTCGATTCTAAAAATACGAGTAGTTATCACAATTGTTAAGATTTGTCATTTAAAAACCTATTTAGAGGCTAAAAATTTCACCCATGCCGGGATTCGAACCCGCAACCTCTGGCTATCCGTGCCAGCGCTCTTTCCAACTGAGCTAATGGGCGACTCACCGGTATCAGTGAAATTTCGAACCAATTTCACTGATGCCGGTGAGTCGCTTATTAGCTCAGTCGGAAAGAGCACTAGCACGGATAGTCAGAGGTCGCGGGTTCGAATCCCGGCATGGGTGGAATTTTTAGCTTCTAAATAGGTTTTAAAATTTTGCTTAGCACGGGTTAGTGCATTAAAAATAATATAATTAAGTCCAAGGTTGTTGATCCTAGGTGCTAGACTGTCGATTCTAAAAATACGAGTAGTTATCACAATTGTTAAGATTTGTCATTTAAAAACCTATTTAGAGGCTAAAAATTTCACCCATGCCGGGATTCGAACCCGCAACCTCTGGCTATCCGTGCCAGCGCTCTACCAATTGAGCCAATGGGCGACTCACCGGCGTCAGTGAAATTTCGAACCTCTTTACACTATTTTCTGTATTACGTACAGGCAGCGACATCTGGCTTAAGCAAATTGCATCACTTACAGCCCCGACTACCTACTTTGCAGTTAGGTTTTACATCGGAATGATATCACTGTACCCACATGATTATACTATTTTTATTTGTCCTTAGTACGGGTTAGTGCATTAAAAATAAAAATAGTATAAGATTTGCCTGTTCACTTTTAGATAAAAAAGTATTATAATACAAGTTATGAGTGTTAGTACCCCGAACCGCCTTAAGCCGTAGCTCATTACAAATCATGTCCAACCCTTTCAAAGCTCTATGGCTCCCATAAAGTAAGTGCTCACGCGATTACACCATAATTGGCATTCTCGCCTCCACCACTCAGAGCCTTCCATTCGCGAGACTACCTCCTCAGATATACGTTCGTCTCTTTCACTCGTGCGTAAAGCCAATGGCAATGCTGTCCCGCTCTCTCTAAGTGGCTAGGAGAGACTAGAATATTCATTTATAATGATAGTTAATGATTAAAGAAATTGAGAATAATATGAGGGAAATATGACTTGATTCTTTTCGCGGTTTAGTTCGCATTGTTTGGGTAGATGGCGTTAGTGGTAAACTTGATGGCTTTTGAATTGATGAAGATGAAAGATAGTAAGGCAAAGATAAGGGCGGTGGTAGCGGAGCGGTGGGCGGTGCCTCTCAATCGGGAGGTCGTGGGTTCAAACCCCGGCATGTACCAATGACTTTGTTTTCTAAGTTATGTACATTTGTGAAATTATAGTAGCAATACCACTCGCAGACGGTGAAGGAAAACATCGTAAGGAAACCCTAGTGTCTGAAGTGTTAACGTACCTCAGCGCTTGCTACGTACAATGGCCCAACTATGAGGCTAAGTGCGGAAATCTCAGGTCTAACTAACTAACTAACTAAGGCAAAGATAATTGAATATCCAGATAATAGAATGCTTTGTGTATAATGTAATGTGTAAATGTTAGTTAAATGTAATAGTGTAATAATCTTGAATAAATATAACACACACACACACACCCTAACAAACAAACACACACACCCTAACAAACAAACACACGTACACTGTCACACACAGACACACACACGCACACCATATTACTATAACTTAACCAGCTTTATAAAAATAAGATTCAAAAGTTAATTTTAGTTGTTCAACCTTTATAAGTTGTGGAAGAGCGGGTTTCCCTGGCACAGGTATTTTATACTTACAAGGGAATCCCAGCAAACGTGTATGTAAGAATAATTTTGGTTGTATCAATAAATATTTTGTATTTTGTATTTGTATAATTATATAAAGCGCAGCAAGTAAGTTGACCAAAAATTTTTTACGATGTCATTATTTCAAAGTGTTCTAAATAGCTAAAACGTCACATGCCAATGCGACCCGTTATACGTCCTAATATAAATAAACATAATTCTTTTATAATACGTTTTTATCTAAAAGTCATCGTGAGAAATCTTAACAACTATGACAAACTATTTTTAAAACTTACAGTCTTTCGTTTATTTTTAAATAAAAAACGTAGGTACCTATTATAATTATAACACAAGTTATGACTTTTTTCCATTGGCGGCGATAGTTAGCACACCGATGTACCTTAAAACAAATCATGCACACTTGGTCAAGTGACATGCCGGGCCTTATACCTCTTTTCTCCATCTTCCATCGTTTTACGTAGAAATACATAATTTGTATGAAAACTGTTCTGTGCCGTGTGGTGTCGGCCTAGAGAATAGCACCAACCCAAATTCTTCCCGCGAGTGTCGTAAAAGGCGACTAAGCGACACAAACCGGGAGGTGGGCAGCAGCGCCCCCTGCAGTACGATTCCACCAAACTGCGATCCCCAACCCGCATGCCCAGCGTGGGGATTATGAGCATTACCTCCCAATGATGGCACAACGCTCGTGGCCATCTGGCCATGGCGGGACTTACTGTCAGAAGTTATCCAGCCGCCCATAATGCCTCTGACATAGCTTAACGACTGTCATTACATGACAGCCGACACCAACGGCTTGTACGGCAACATAACGTGAAAAATGCACCGTGGTAGGCACGGAATCCAGTGAGTGACAATTTTCGCCCACCTCTCTGGGTCCATACGGCTTAGGTGGCCCGCCCAATTCCACTTCAGTTTCGCGGTTGCAGCTTCAATATCGATTATTTTGGTTCTGTACCGCAGCATTGTATTACGATTTTCGATGTTAAATTATATTAGTAATAGAGACCTAAAGACGGAGCTCTAAACTCGCCTGAGGTTGCAAGGTCGGATTGACGTCACAAAATTAGAAGTGTCGTCGTGGCAAACGTAGTGTAGGACCCCCTCCGACCAGTTGGGATGACGATCTGCGAAAAACTGCCGATGATGGATGCGGTAAGCTGAAGACAGCGCTATGGCGCTCATTAGGGGAGGGCTATGTCCAGCAGTGGACTCCATTATATAGCCTGAAGAAGAAGACTCAAATTGTAGTGTCACGAAGTTCAAATATCTACCACAGCGCATGAAATTGCCAATCTGCGCTGGACACGCATGGTAATTCAGCCCATACTCTCTCTCTCTGAGAGTAGGCCTGTGCCCTGCGATGGGACGTTTATAGGCTACACAAAGATATTACGGTATGAAGAAAGATACATCAACTTGTGCAATTTTTTTGCATTAAAAGAATAACTTTCAATGAAACACAAACAAACCGTAGATAGTAAACCACTACATAAGTTTAAAACGGCAGTAGAGTCGATAAAGACTATGCTTTGAATAGTTAACACGGAGTCATAAAAGACACTTAACGCGACCACCTTAATTACATTAAAACCAACATGAACAAAAAAGAAAAAGCTCGATTCGACGTGTCTGTAACATCTTTTAAGAAGTAGCCTATTTGCTTCTCCCGAGTTCAGCACCACAATTAAACCGTCCATTAATAACCGCCGCAACCTAGTCATTCCGACGAAGATCCACTTTCGTGGTGGACCGTGACACGGCAATTACTTAAGGATGTGAGCCTAAATAATTGCGAGGAAAATCGGGACACGCCCCGCGCGCCGCCGCCGCTGGCGCCGATAGAGATGGGACACTTTATCGACAATCTCTTTATCGAGTCTTTTAGGGGGCTATAGTAGAAAGTCTTTTCGAGTTCTGAAAGTTAGGCATGTCTTGGAGTACGTACTAGTGTAGTCCATCCAAAGATTGTCTGGAAGAGACCACTTTTAGTGATAGGCCACCGACTGTACAAATTGACATTTGTTTCTGGTTTTTTAATACAACATTGGATATTTTTAGGAGTTAAAACTCTATTCTACCTCATTGGATTTTGTTCTATTGTGTGTATGACTTTGTGTATGAACGTCACAGTTTTCTATATAAATAGCAAGAAAAAGAAATTAATAAATAACTTTAATAGCCCCTTCCTGCGATGCAGGAAGAGACCCGTGCCGCAGCAGAGGAGACATACAAGGGTTGATATCGATCGAATATCATTAAAAAAGCAGGTATCAACGTCAGGATATTAACTTTCAAAACTTTAAATTTGTAAGATATTTGTAAACTTCCTATCTTTTTACCGATATAACCTACCACCAACAGCCATCTCTAAGTCTGCCCGCAGGCTCGCATTTCGCCCAACAACCGATACTTTCATGTGATTAACCACTATTATATAAAGTAAATTCAATAATGTGCGAACATATGTCCAGACTGTACCACTTCACTACTTCCTCTCATTTAGACCTTATGCATACAGCTTTAGAGTATATATTTATTTGTATTTTAGGCACAAGTGTGTTGGTAGAAAGGTAGGGTAATTTACCTCATTGTTGGTACACTTTTTTGTCCAAAGTACGTGCAAATTGCATGAATTGCGGAGGTAATTGTGAAAGATTTTCGGTTGGTATCGTAATGTGTTCTCTGTAGGAAGTTAATGAGGACGCGGTAGGGTGAACGAGCAAATTCTGGCCCCTTGACGGGTAATGACGGGTAAAGAGGACATATGAAGCCGAACCGCCCGAGGAAAAGTGCGTTTTGGCACGCATGTAGTGTCATGCAGCTTTTAATCTGTTGACTCAAATTACACACTTAGTTCTGTGCTTCTGGGCGCAATTTTGAAAGCATAAACACCTGTCAAATCATTGGTTAGACACTTTTGAATGTGTTTTTGTGGAAAAGAAATTTGACGTATTCATTGCAATGACCGTTCGTCAAATTTTGCAGTTCAGTAAAATTAATTTGTATAAAATCCACGAAACACAATCACCTGCCCAGCATAGGTACCATGACGGTGCGAGTCACATGTTTTATGTCAAAATTACATACAGAAATGTCACAAATTACATGATTTACATAGATAGATAGAGATAAAGAACACTTTATCTTCTATAATATAAGAATGAATCCCCGAATGTGTTGGTAAGCGCAAATCTCGAGAGCAGCTGAACCGATTTCGCTAATTCTTTTTTTAGAATATTCCTTAAAGTACGAGGATAGTTCTTACGAAGAGAAAAAAAAAGAATCGACTGTTAGGCGGTACGAAGTTCGCTGGGTCAGCTAGTTACATAAAAAAGGAAATTACGCAGATATATCTTAACCTAAGAATACAGACAATGGTCTTACCACTAAAAGTGATCTCTTCCAGACAACCTTTGGAGAGACATGGACGGATTTGTGCATGTTAGACACAAATCTGTAAAACGCGATATTTCTGGCGAGGTGCTAAGGTCCACTCGGCATGTTCTCGGTTCTCAGGGAAAACTGTATTATATGAATATATATATATATATATATATAGAGAGAGAGAGAGAGAGAGAGAGAGAGAGAGAGAGACATTTATTTGAAGCCACAAAGATACAATACACACATAACACAATGTAACACGATATTAAAATAATACAGACAAATAAGAAAAGAAAGAACAAAGAAAAGTATTATGAAACAAAGAATAGGATATAAAACAAACATTTACAATTTAGAAGGGCATTGTATCTCCGAAGCCACAAACAGGTAGCTAAAAGGGAAACGCATCTCAGTAATATAATTTAGGCTCCAGCATAGAGTATTTATATTAATAACTTTGTCTATACGCATATCTTAATGTAAATGACATAATTATCTTTATTATATTTTACTCTTTTGGTGTGTAAAACAGGTAACAGACATTTATGTATATAATTTTATTTTAATGCACTAACCCACTATAATTTTAAATTGACAATATAATTTTAAAAACCTATTTAGAGGCTAAAAATTCCACCCATGCCGGGATTCGAACCCGCGACCTCTTGCTATCCGTGCCAGCGCTCTATCCAACTGAGCTAATGGGCGACACACCGGCATCAGTGAAATTTCGAACCTCTTTACAATATTCTCTGTATTACGTACAGGCAGCGACATCTGGCTGAAGTAAGTTGCACCACTTACAGCATGGGTGGAATTTTTAGCCTCTTAATAGGTTTTTAGAATAGCTCCCATTAGTTATTAAAAGTCTTTTTCGTCTATTATTAGAGGGAGGGTCCACAATTGCAGCTATCACCCTACACCTAGTTATAATCTGCAATAATGATGGGTTCGGCGCGAGATGGTCAGATTCTCACCAGGGGTCACTGTTTATTTTATAACCTCACGTTTTGGGCGTGCCATTATCGATGCTGTTGCTTACTTTGCGATGGTGATACATCGATAGTGTGTCTGTTTCATTAAATAATTATTTATAGAGCGGGAGCACGCTGTGTGCATACCTTAGTCATAAAGTAGCAATGTGCATAAAAATTATTGTTTTCACGGTCTTATTTTATAACATCACGATTCCTTAAAGGCAGTTTAAATAATCTGTGGCTGAGAGAAAAACCCTGTGTCGTGGAAACCCGAAACAACGACATCACAAACATGTAAACATCCAAGACCTGGACTTTTTTTTTGTTTCCAGCCGGGATTTGAACCCGGGACCTCTTGCATGGCAGGCAAGACGCGCTACCGCTACGCCACAGAGGTCGTCATTAAGTTGAAAACTGTGTTAATTAAGTTAAACATTCTTTTGAAAAGAAAAAATGTGGAGTTTTTTTGTTAGCTTTTTCTCCCCATAATCTATTAATTGGGAAACTAACAAGTTTTACGTAGATTTTATTTTTATAATCATCATCAACCTCATTAGTCCATGATGTCCGCAAGGAGGGGCACGGGTCTCTTCCCCGAGGCAGGTACAGGCCATACCCCACCACGGGGGCCAAGTCCGGATTGGTGGAGGCTCGCAAGACTAGTAGCTGGCCTTACTGTCAGAAGTTTTCAAGCAAGACCTCTGACTTGGCTTAACGAATGCCATCTATCGACGACAGTGGTCACCAACCATTTAACGTAGCTTGCGAAGCACGGAACCGCCCAGGTATATTTATTCACGTCATCACCTCGTCACCATTTTATGACGTAGAAATGGGAACTGCGCGCCCCTTGCCTATTATGTTTACCTCAGTCATAAGAGATTCTTTCAAGTGTCTTTATTTTTTTGGAAAAATGCCCACTTTTTGTGAAAACCGTTGATTGCGCAAAGAGAAGCGGTCGTGAATTGTGACACCTCTTAAT
Organism: Yponomeuta sedellus; assembly: GCA_934045075.1. Taxonomy (NCBI): domain Eukaryota; kingdom Metazoa; phylum Arthropoda; class Insecta; order Lepidoptera; family Yponomeutidae; genus Yponomeuta; species Yponomeuta sedellus. The sequence goes on from OW203743.1 coordinate 3,583,597, forward strand.
AATTTCTCCCCAATTACAGTTATAATGTTAAGCTTGGCTATAATTGATCGAGCCAACTTCTTCTTCTTCGAGAAATTGTTGCGGTACACTTTTTTGTTTTCAAATTATTTTGAGCATGGAACAGTCTTATAAGGTTGGCACATCAACCTTACAACCTTTACATAGTTTGCGGTTGTACCGGCTAAGCCCGCGTCTTCGTTTGCATTATATTTGAATAAAAGTATTGTATTTTTTTATTAAATAAAATAACATGGTTTCTTTCATGGTTTCTGTTCTACTATACTATTTTTATTGCGGGTTCGAATCCTGGCATGGGTGAAATTTTTAGCCTCTAAATAGGTTTTTAAATTCTGTTTTACTGCTGGGGCATAGATTAAAATGGACAAAAATTATTAGTATTTTTTAAATAGATGTTTGGTAAAAACGTCGTACTTTTTACTAAGTTGCATTTTCTACATTGTTTTAAATCAATTTGTCAATCATTGTTTTCTTAATAATGTCTAAGTGGGAGTGCAAAATACTTAAATGGATGATATCATGGTGAAGAGGAATATGCCCAATATTGGATATCTTTCATGGGCTGTATGGATACTCGTAGATAGAATCTATCTATACATACGGAAACATATTTTCAGTTTTTCTATTGTATAGCCTGACAGTCTCTCGAAGCTTACTACATCAGGATAATAAGCTTCGCCAGAATGTCGAGCTCGCGAAAATATACCTCCAAAAAAATATACTTCGAGGTCTCTGCCTACTCTCGCAAGATACGCGTGTGTGTATGTAAAAAGAAGCCGCGTTAACAAAGAAGAAATAAAACGGGCATCCCGGTATTTTCTTAATAATTCTTAAACGACTCAACACGATTCTAAAACCTATAATTACTAGCGGGTCAATATGTCTTGGTAGAGCAAGTTATAAAAATTTCAGAAGTTTTACTCGACAGCAAAAATATGCGCATCTCAAAAATAACAGCGTTTAGTGTTTTTTTTCGTGCCCGAAATGAGGCTTATAATGTCTTACGAAAAATAACATCACATCACGCCTGTATCCCTTAGGGGTAGGCAGAGACCAGGAACGTTACGTTTCACGATTACCCAAACATAATGGAGCCCCGAGTACCTACTTTGCAGTTAGGTTTTACATCGGAATGATATCGCTGTATCATGTGGGTACAGCGATATCATTCCGATGTAAAACCTAACTGCATAGTAGATACTCGGGGCTGCAAGTGATGCAAATTACTTCAGCCAGATGTCGCTGCCTGTACGTTATACAGAGAGTATTGTAAAGAGCTTCGAAATTTCACTGACGCTGGGTAGTCGCCCATTAGCTCAGTTAGGAGAGAGCTGGCACGGTTAGCCAGAGGTCGCGGGTTCAAGTCCCGTCATGGATGGAATTCTTGGCCTCAAAGTAGGTTTTTAAAGAATATAATTACATAAAAAAAGTTATAAATGGTTTGTTGATATAGACCTTTTGTTACCTTACTGTGCGAAGATGGGACGAGCTAACGAACTAACATAACAGCACGTAAAGCAAGCGAAAATACACTTCATTTCATAGGCAACAGAGTCGAAATTGATTTAAACTTGGACGGTTATGCGTTACAGGATAAAATAAGAGAAATGTAATTTAAACAAGGCATTATTTCAAACTAATGCCTATTATTAAGTACTGTGAGGTTCGCTGCCAGAGCCTGATATGATAGCATATGAAATATTACTGCAGGTCCTTTTCTAAATGACTAGCTTATGCATAGTTTTATATTACACTGGTCTCATCATCATCAATCCATTATGTCCCCACCGAGGGGAAGGGTCTCTTCCGTGAGGAAGGTTTAGGCCATACTCCACCACGGGGGCCAAGTCCGGATTGGTGGAGGCTTGCAAGACTAGTAGCTGGCCTTACTGTCAGAACTTTTCAAGCCGTCCAAGCCAAGACTTCTGACTTGGCTTAACGAATACCATCTGTCGACGGCAGCCGGCACCAACTGCTTAACGTGCCTTGCGAAGCATGGAACCGCTAGGAAAAATGCCATAGACGGTAACCCATCCAAGCACTCAACGCGCCCTATGTTGCCTAACCTTCGTGATCGTTTAAGACCACTTAGGCAGTCGGGACTGCGAGCGATTCAATATGAAATATTACTGCAGGTGTTTTTGTAATAGACTAGCTAATAATAGTTTTATATTCGCGGGTTTAAGCGCGATTATTTCGTTATCAACCCTTGTATGTCCCCACTGCTGGGGCACGGGTCTCTACCTGCATCGCAAGAAGGTTAGGCCATACTCCACCACGGGGCCAAGTCCGGGTTGGTGGAGGATTGTAAGACAGCGGCGGGCCTTACTGTCAGAAGTTATCAAGGCGCCCATAAGGCCTCTGACATAGCTTAACGACTGCCATTATATGACAGCCGGCACCAATGGCTTACCGTGCCTTCCGAAGCACGTAAGCGCTCGGAAAAATGCCACTAGCGGTAGTCACGGGACCCTCACCCATCCCGTACCTGACCGCGTCTGTTGTTGCTTAACCAAGTGATTAATTCCAATCACTCGGTTCGCGATTATTTGCTGAGTAAAATGTGATTACCTTAATTCCCAACGTTTCGGCAGCGTAGCAGTAGCCGTAGTCACGGGTGGACTGAAGTGGCGGCTCAATAAATAAATATACAATATTCATGGACACATCTCGCAGATCTCGATAGCCCCATACTAAGTGCTAACTTGACGATAGATTGAATACAATAAATATAAAGATACTCGTATATCCAAGACCCGAGTCAAACTAGAAAAGTTCGTTTACAAGTTTGGCCCGGCCGAGGATCGAACCCGAGACTTTCGGTTCTGCAGTCAGCGTGCCAAACCGCTGCGCCAGTGAGGCCGTCAAACTAGGGCCATCAGGAAATACAATGCGTCTTCAGTCACCTACTGACGGCCTCGGTGGCGCAGCGGCTTGGCACGCTGACTGTTAAACCGAAGGTCTGGGGTTCGATCCCCGGCCGGGTCAAACTAGGAAACGAACTTTTCTAGTTTGTCTCGGGTCTTGGATGTTATCTATGTATTTATTGTATTAAATCTATCGTCGAGTTAGCACCTATAACACAAGTCATTCAGTTGCACTTAGTATAGGGCTAACGAGATCTGTGTAATATGTCCATGAATATTATTATTATTATTACTCCAAAGACAGGCGGAAATCATTTAAATTAAAACATAATAACCGTAGATTAGACACTTAATGAAATTTACCAAATTTCAACATAAAGAGCCATTAATAAAATACAACGTGACCAATTTCAACTAGTGAACATATCGATACAATCCATGTTGGTATTTCAAACAAGCTCGGGGCTAAGAAAACATATTATTTAGCCTATTAATAACAGCTAATTATACGTTTAAAAGAAATATTTTATCGGTAATGATACGATATAAATCTTCTTCGGCTGCGTAGGGATGGGCGGTGTATCGATGTTGATCCTTCGAAAGTTTTTAGTAATTGCTGTCAAATAATCAAATATTAAGATTGAATATTATTTTGTCTTTGGTGCAGTTCGATATCAACCCTTGTATGTCCCCACTGCAGGGGCACGGGTCTCTTCCTGCATCGCAGGAAGGTTAGGCCATACTCCACCCCGGGGGTCAAGTCCGGGTTGGCGGAGGATTGTAAGACAGTGGCGAGCCTTACTGTCAGAAGTTATCAAGCCGCCCATAAGGCCTGTGACATGGCTTAACGACTGCCATTACATGACCACCGGCACCAACGGCTTAACGTGCCTTGCGAAGAAAGAAAATCGCCACTGGCGGTAATCACAGGACGGTTACTCATCCAGCACCTGAACGCGCCTCTTGTGACTTAACCTTAGTGATTGATTCCAATCACTCGGTTCGACTAGGCCAATAGTTTGGTGCTGTAAATATTAGAATATATATTTTTTATGTAGCCTATAAGTGTTCCACTGCGCTCGTGGCCTAGGCAAACCGAGTGATTGGAATCAATCACTTGGTTAAGCAACAACAGGCGCGGTCAGGTACAGGATGGGGGAGCGTCCCGTGACTACCGCTAGTGGCATTTTTCCGAGCGCTTCCGTGCTTCGCAACACGTTAAGCCGTTGGTGCCGGCTGTCATGTAATGGCAGTCGCTAAGCCATGTCAGAGCCCTTGTGGGCGGCTTGATAACTTCTGACATTAAAGCTCGCCACTGTCTTACAATCCTTTTTTTTTTTTTTTTTTTCACCCAGGAGAAACCCCAATTACGGGTACCACCGGCTCGGGGGAGCACAGTGGTTATGTCGGACTCCCCGCCCTGAAAAGGGCGGTATACCGACTAAAACTCCTGGGGTGTTCCTCCGCACCGCAAAGGACGGGGCCACGGGGACGCTTGCGCACACTTCCGCGACCCCGTCTGCGGGCGCCCTTGCGGGCACTCCTCCGGGGGGATGCCTTTGTCCCCCTACTCCGCTGAAGGCACTCCGGAACACGCAGAGCGCCTTCCAGCACGGGACCTCTTAGTCGAGCGGCGGGCCCCCCGACCCACCGCCCGAAGGCCCCCGTTATGGCGGCAGACGGTCGGCATACGCCCGCCGTCTGCGCCCGGTTCTCCGACGGCGGAGAGGGAGCGCAAGAGGATCATCCTCTCGCGCCCTCTCCGCCGCCTCTTTCCTCGCCATGACGGCCTCGCAGAACGCGAGGACCGCCTCCCAGGCCTCCTCGCTGCCGACCATCGCACTGACGATCGCCGGCAGCGAGAGGTCCGCCCCAATAGCCGCGGCCAGCTCGGCACGCGGCTCCGCCCATGCGGGGCACACGGCGCGCGTGTGCTGCGCCGTGTCCTCCGCCGCGTCGCAGTGGTGGCACGCCGTCGACGGCTCCCGACCCGCTATCCGGCACAGGTACACACCAAAGCATCCATGCCCGGTGAGGACCTGCGCCAGACGGTAGGTCAGGGCGCCGTGCCTGCGTTCGGCCCAGTCCCGAAGGACGGGCCGAACGGCGGCCACCACCTCGAGGCCGGCGGTAGGTCGCGCCAACCTCTCTTCCCACTCCCGGAACAGATCGTCGCGGGCTCCCTCTCTCCACCGCGCGATTTGCTCCGGAAGAGGCATCCCGCCGTTGGCGCGAACCTCCGCGCCGCGCCAGTAGACCTCCGCGAGTACCTCGGCTTCGAGGTCCCACGGAGGGCTACCGGCCAGCACCGTCGCCGCCTCGTACGAGGTGGTGCGGTACGCTCGGGCCAGCCGGGTTGCCATGACCCGCTGCGGACGCCGCAGCAGGGTCCGGTTCACGGACCCTAGGGCGTCCGCCCATATAGGCGCTCCGTAGAGCGCCATAGAGCGCACCACACCATCGTACAGGCGGCGACAGCTCCCTCCAGGCCCCCCGATATTGGGGAGCAGCCCCGACAGCGCTCCGGCCGAGGCCACCAACCTGGTGGCCAAGCGCCGGAAGTGCTCCGTGAACCTCCATCGGCCGTCGAGCACGATACCCAGATAGCGCATGTGCGGAGCGACGGTGATGGAGGTTCCACCTACCACGATGCTCATTCCTGGAGGCGGCGCGTTCCGAGGGCCGTGGAAGACCACGGCCTCGGACTTATTGAGCGCCACCTCCAGGCCGAGACTGCGAATCCTCCGCACGGCATGGGCAACACCCGCCGTGCCGAGGAGAGCCGCCTCCCTGTGGGTGCTGCCCTGGGCCGTCACAAGGGTATCGTCGGCGTAACATGTCACGCCGACCCCCCGCAAGTTGGCCCCGCGCAGCACCCAATCGTAGCCGATGTTCCACAGGAGAGGTCCGAGAACCGACCCCTGCGGAACACCGCACGACATCGCGAAGGCGGACCACTCGTCCCGGGCCGGATACGTGATGGTCCGGTCGACGAAGTAGTCCGCCATCACCCTCCTCAAGTACCGGGGCACGCCGTGGTACCTTAAGGCCTCCTTCACGGTCTCCCAGGGCAGGGTGTTGAAGGCGTTCGCTATATCAAGCGAAACCGCCAACACCACCCCACCCCGTGAGACCGCTCCCTCGGCGATGCCTCGCACCCGCGCGATTGCGTCGATTGTCGATCGCCCGCGACGGAAGCCGAACTGCGCGTCGTTCAGATCGGGGCCCACCGATGTCATATGCTCGACGAGACGTGCAGCGAGCACTCGCTCAAAGAGCTTGCTGTCTTACAATCCTCCGCCAACCCGGACCTGGCCCCCGGGGTGGAGTATGGCCTAACTTTCCTGCGATGCAGGAAGGGACCCGTGCCCCAGCAGTGGGGACATGCAAGGGTTGATAACGAAGTGTCCCGCTGTAGGGCACAGACCTTCTATCAGAGAGAGTATGGGCTTAGTTCAATCACCGCGGATTGGCAATTTCAAGCGCTGAAGTGTGAACACCTCAGACGCTCAGGTCTCCTCACGACGTTTTCCTTCAGACTATGAACTGAGATAATTAGCTGCACTATAAATACAAAATTAAATCGCAGTGTTGGTCCGGTGGTGGCTGTGCTGATGTGTTTGAACACTTCAGACACTCAGGTCTCCTCACGACGTTTTCCTTCAGACTATGAACTGAGATAATTAGCTGCACCATAAATACAAAACTAAATCGCAGTGTTGGGCCGGTGGTGGCTATGCTGATGTGTTTGAACACCTCAGACACTCAGGTCTCCTCACGACGTTTTCCTTTAGACTATGAACTGAGATAATTAGCTGCAAAATTTCCTTCGACAATTTTTATAATAGTTTTTGTTAATGATTCGCTATACCTGTACATCGTTATATATTGAACGGGTCTAATTACGTTTTATGTAATAAATAATCGCGATTAGATCCATTTAATCCGTGGGCTATGTCCAGCAGTGGACTAGTATAGCCTGACGACGACGACGACGAAGACCCGTTTAATATATAACTAATTTGTATAATTGCTGTCGACGTCATCCTCAGGCTATATTAGTCCGCTGCTGGTCATAGCCCTCCCCTTATGAGCGCCATAGCGACCTGCTAATAATAATAATTGCTGTATCACTAATGAAATATTATGAATGAATATTATTTGTCTTTAAATGGCCATGACAGTCAAGTGGGTTGCAAGTACTAGAATAACATAACATTTACATACAGGCACATACATTGCTTCTGGCCCCACACTAGGATACCCTGTGTCGCGGGAACCAGAAACAACGACATCACAAACATGTAAACATCCAAGACCTGGGGTTTTGTTTTGTCCCCAGCTGGGATTCGAACCCGGGACCTCTTGAATGGTAGGCAGACGCGCTACCGCTACGCCACAGAGGTCGTCAATATATATTACCACAAATATATAAATATTTAAATTACCACTAAAAACCTTTGTGCTTTTGCATCAAAGTAATGAGACAACTTATATACAGCGTCTATAGTGGCACAATCACTTAACTAAATGGGTGAAGGGATCACTCGGATTACTACAGTGTCTGGGACATGTTTACATGGAGTAAGGAGGCTAAAAATTCCACCCATGCCTGGACTCGACCCCGCAACCTCTGGCTAACCGTACCAGTGCTCTCCCAACTGAGCTAATGGGCAACTCACCGGCATCAGTGAAATTTCGAACCTCATTACAATACTCTATGTATTACGTACAGAGAGACTTGCCCAGCACCTTCACCATCCTGACAGCTTAGTCGACCTAGCCCACAGGAAAGACAAGTCAATACTCTTCCGAAAACAACCAAGCCGCGGGTTTCCTCACGAGGTTTCTCTTCACCGTCAGCTCATGGAACGTTGGATTCGGAAGCGAGAGACGCCGATTTAATTCCCAGTGCGGGCTTGTGAGTTCTTTTTCTTCAGGCTATATTAGTCCACTGTTGGGCATAGCCCTCCTCTAATGAGCGCCATAGCGCAAGGCTGTGCCATCATTGGGGGGTTATGCCCATAATCCCTATGCTGGGCGTGCGGGTTGGGGATCGCAGTTTGGTGGAAGTGTACTGAAGGGGGCGCTGCTTCCCACCCCCCGCTTTGTGTCCTTTAGGGCCGATTCGACCAAACTATTTATGCTTGGTATAAGTGCTAATCTTGGAATAAATCGAGAAATTCTCTCGAAATTCTTAGTCGGGTTTTACGAAACCCGCAGGAAGAATTTGGGTTGGTGCTATTCTCTAGGCCGACACCACTCAGCATGTGAGTTCTACATCAGATAATTTGCTTCATTTTCAAAGTTACCTACATCTGCGAATATATCCGTATTTAAATAAGTAATTATCTATGCGCCCTAAGTTCGACGTTAAGAACGGCTTCTTAAGTCCTAAGACCCGTTTCCGCGGACCCAATCCTCATCACCATCATCATGATCATCAAGCCAGCAATAGCCGGTCGGCGTCAAGGCATCGCAAATTTACAACGGCTGTAGCGTTTTATCACCACAAATAACCTCCGTAATTTAAATAAAGCATTTCATAAAATAAATATCCCACTTCCGAAGGGGTTGGGGCCCGTCGCCCTTTTGGAGTTGGCCCTGTTCAGAAATATTTAATTTGTTTTATTTGGTCGTTGCATTCTACGTATCCACCAATCCGGAGTAGGCCCCCGTGGTGGAGTATGGCTGAAATGTAGTAGAACTTTTGTAAATAATAAAAAACTGGAACGACTTCAATTGTTGCTATATTTGTAGATTGGTAGTATTGTATGATTAAACAGAAAAACTGGATAAAAACCGATAAGCAGGTAAAATAGTCAGATCTGCAGGTCGAAGGGTAAAGTTGTTGTGATGAAAAATGAGGGAAATCGAAAAATATGTGACGTAATTTAAATATTCGAAAACGATAGAAAAAGAAATAAAAATGGTGTAAAGAGGTTTGCACCGTTACATGGCCTATGCTTCCTTAGGGAAGAGACACGTTGCCCTCGGTGTGGACATAATGGGTTGATATACTGATATACGTAGTGAGGTGATTTATGCAGCGTCTACTGGCAGCTACAATCATACTAGTAAGATGAAGGGATAATATTTTTTTGCATTAAAAAAAAAACGCACACATACATACGCAAACAGCCCACGCACACAATCTAACTCAATAATAAACACGATAGCGTTCGCCCTCTATGTTTATCCCATGATGAATTTTTTTGTGTGCCTTTCTTGAGATTTCATCGTCAGACTATACTAGTCCACTGCTGGACATAGCCCTCCCCTAAAGAGGAGGGCTATCATAGGGGGTAATGCCCATAATCCCCACGCTGGGCATGCGAGTTGTGGATCGCAGTTCGGTGGAATTGTGCTGCAGGGGGCGCTGCTGCCCACCCCCCGATTTGTGTTATAAATAACAATTAGTATTTAAACTAAGAGAGAATTGGCTTTAATAAACATCTAATAGAAACATTTGAAATCAGTACCCAAACATGTGTAGATATAGCATTGGGCATCTCGCTGGGATATCTGAGAGTACTTGTCAGTGGGAACAAATTGCCCTTCAGTACGATCAAAGGTTCACGCCGGAACCAAAACACAGACACCAGAATCGTCAAAGTAATCAAAACCTGCAGACCAATGTGTATGAATCCCTTAACAGCCAACAGTTGTCTTTGATGGATGATTCAAGCTGGTTGATTTTGCGCTGTATTTTAGAGTAAGCGGCGAATTCTTCCTTCATGGAGATTTTCTTTTGTTCAGCCTTAAGCACTAGAACTAGCACTCTTGAGATTTAAGGTTTGTTTAAATAATACTGTAGTTTTAAAAGACCTTGTGTTAATGTAGTTATTCGGGAGAGCACTGTTTATCGTATAATACTTTTTTAGACGGCCGGGTACCTATTAACCTTATCACTAAGGTCATATTTTGTGAATGACCTTAGTGTCATAAGTATATTTGTCATATCCTTAATTGTTTGTGTTATTTGAGCCGTTAATAATAATAAAACAAATAAACATACCGTAATTATTTATACTATTTTAATTTTTAATGCACTAACCCGTGCAAAGGACAAATTTAAAAACCTATTTAGAGGCTAAAAATTTCACCCATGCCGGGATTCGAACCCGCAACCTCTGGTTATCCATGCCAGATAGCCAGCCACGGCACGGCACGGCTCTGGCACGGATAGCTAGAGTTTGCGGGTTCGAATCCCGGCATGGGTGAAATTTTTAGCCTTTAAATAGGTTTTTAAATAGTACTTATTTATTTATAAATAATTATTTTAAACAGAATATAAACTATACAACATATGAACAGGTATCACAGGCCTTAAGACATAAGCCTTAAGTCGTAAAAAATGCTTGTGATTGAGTCTGTGCAGATGAGCGCGAACCACAAGTATTTTAAAAACCTATTTAGGGGCCAAAAATTCCACCCATGCCGTGGCCTCTGGCTATCCCCGCCAGCGCTCTTCTAACTGAGCTAATGAGCGAGTGAGTCGCCCATTAGCTCAGTTGGCCTATAAATAGCTTTTTAAAATGGTCCTTAGCACGGGTCAGTGCATTAAAAAGAATATAATCATGTGGGTACAGCGATATCATTCAATGTAAAGCCTAACTGCAAAGTAGCTGCCTGTACGTAATACAGACAATAGTGTAAAGAGGTTCGAAATTTCACTGATGCCGGTGAGTCGCCCATTAGCTCAGTTGGGAGAGCGCTAGCATGGTTAGCCAGAGGTCGCGGTTTCGAGTCTCGGCTTGGGTGGAAATTTTAGCCTCCAAATAGGTTTTTAATCCCTACACACTAAAAAACTTTCGACTTTATAATATAAGTCTGTGATGTCATGATCGTAAACCGCCAAAATAACAGTAGCGACGAGGATGGGATTCTAAGATAGTCCCAAAAGACGTTAAGACAGCGCTTGACGGGACCAACGTCAAGGGACCTTCAGGGCCCAAGCCGGGACCCAAAATAACAGTAGCGACGAGGATGGGATTCTAAGATAGTCCCAAAAGACGTTAAGACAACGTTTGACGGGACCAACGTCAAGGGACCTTCAGGACCCAAGCCGGGACCCAAAATAACAGTAGCGCCGAGGATGGGATTCTAAGATAGTCACAAAAGACGTTAAGAAAACGCTTGACGGGACCAAAGTCAAGGGACCTTTAGGGCCCAAGCCGGGACCCAAACCTCGAGGCGCACACCATCATCACGCCAGGCCCTAAGCCTTTAAAACAAATACTTCTCAGAAAGCCGAACGCTCTCATAACTCGGCCAAATTGACACCTTGTTCAAACCGACGCGATTTTCAACAATTTGCGATACCTGTAAGTGGCTTATTACTGGTAAAAACCAGTTTGAAAGTACCTCCCATCCACGCGAAATTACACCTTAGTGTTTAGGAAATAAGGCTTTAGGTGAAGGGAGGACTGAAGTGGCCGAGGAATAAAGCGAGAGGCAACTCCGTAAGTCGTATACATCTCATCGACATCGATTTTGTACTTTTTTCCCATCACGAATATCAATGAAAATTTGTTCGTATCCAATTATGTGCGCATGCCTTTATTCTGTTGCTAGTGATGGGCTCAGGAGCGATGTTATCGATATCGTTTTTTGTTTTTGCTTCGCAGCGTCTTTGATGCAGTTGTTATGAGTTCTAGTTACTACTTACATTATCGATCATAGATGTGTGAGTAAGTTCTTCTTATTTTATTTTTAAAATTGGAAGGCTTGACATTTCCGATACGAGTACATACAAAATATATAGATATGATAGGCGTATCATTATTTATTTATTTCTTCACAAATTATATGTTTAAGAGTACAGTAAGTGACTGAACACTTCACTAGGCAAGCCCGTGCTGAAGTGATTAGATTCCATTATCGATTGCTTTGTAGGTAAGAAGAGGCAGTTCGACAGAATCATATAAAACACATTAACAAACAGCACACCATATAGGTTAGACAAACAGACATATAAATACGTAAACACAATAGACTATAATATCAAACAACATGATATTACATAAATGCTATATATAGAATATTATTATATAATAAAAATTATAATATATAAAATACATTTCACTCATCATGTTACTAAGTATATCCATTACTAGCTTTTCCGCATCTGTAATACTCATGTTACGAATCCAAGATTTATGTCTCTCATTACTCCTCCGCAGACATGCTTTTATTTGTACATCAAGAAAATATACATATAATTCGTTGGCGTAATGCTTATTACATAGGCTATGACGCCCGCACATGTATGTGCGGGCGTCATAGCCTCATCGGGCGCCATAGACGAATTGATTGAGATATTATTCGTCACAATCTGACCATTATTATACTCTTTAATGCACTAACCCGTGCTAAGGACAATTTTAAAAACCTATTTAGAGGCTAAAAATTCCACCCATGCCGGATTCGAACCCGCGACCTCTGGCTATCCGTGCCAGCGCTCTTTCCAACTGAGTTAATGGGCGACTCTGACTATTAGTTAAGGAGTTATGAGGGCACGGACAATCGGACATACATTCATAGTTACACACATACGAGCCAAACACATTACCCTCCTTTTGGGCTCCGTCGCAGTCGGGTAAAAAGGCCTGTTAGTATCATGATCGTTAAATATTTGTTAATACTGGGCCGGTAATGATGGTGCCGGGACATACCGGACCCGCCCCTACTGTACAGATAGCAAAACGACAATTTTTTTTTGGAAAAAAATAAACTCTTTGTTTTTGTGTAGCCTGTAAAAGACCCACAGTGGGGCTCAGGATTTCGCTCAGAGAGAGAGAGAGAGAGTATGGGCTAAATCATCATTCGCAATTCAAGTTCTGAGGTATATATGAACACACAGATACTTAGGTTTCCTCACAATTATATTCTTTTTAATGCACTAACCCGTGCTGAGGACAATTTTAAATACCTATTTATTATAATTATTCTTTTTTTGGAAATTCAACAGCACAAAATAACAATAAAATATCTGCAAAAAATTATTGTAACAATAAAGCCAAAAAAGAGAATTCACTTGTAACTATTACTATACAATATCAAGCAGTGGAGCAAATTAAATATTAATATGTTTTAATTTAATGTAATTAGGAAGTGGACGGGGCGAGGAGAGGGAGGGGTGTATGTGTGTACGTGTGTGTGTGTGTGTGTGTGTGTGCGTGAGTGTATGTGTATGTGTGTGTGTGAGTGTGTGTATGTGTAATTAGTTAAGTAGCACCTGTAGAGCCTGATGTTTGAAGGAGGCTTTGCTAGATGTGAATAAGTCAAAAGGCTAAAAATTCTTTTTAGAAACACTTTTTAGAGGCTAAATATTCCACCCATGCCGGGATTCGAACCCGCGAAATGTAAGTAATACAGAGAATATTGTAAAGAGGTTCTAAATTTCACTGATGCCGGTGAGTCGCCCATTAGCTCAGTTGGAAGAGCGCTGGCACGGATAGCCAGAGGTCGCGGGTTCTAATCCCGGCATGGGTGGAATTTTTAGCCTCTAAATAGGTTTTTAAAATTTTCCTCACAATGTTTTCCATCAACTTAGCAAGTGGTACAACTTCACAATTGCACGTAACTTAGGTAACAAAGTTATTGGGAATATGCCGAGATTCGAACCCAGGGCCTTTCTTCCCAAAGCCAACGTTCTACCCCTCTGCTACCACCACTCACCAGGACCAGGAGAATCATTGTTTGGGAGAATCATGGCTTAACGACTACCATTTCATGACAGCCGGCACCAATGGCTTAACGTGCCTTGCGAAGCACGAAAGCGCTCGGAAAAATGCCATTAGCGATAGTCACAGGATGGTTACCCAACCAGCACCCGACCGCGCCTGTTGTTGCTTAACCCAAGCAATTATTCCAATCACTCGGTTCCACGAGCGCTTCTTTACGCGCTGCAAAACGCCTACGAGATATTCAGACAAAAAACTTCTCCAACTAAACTAATCAACCCAACACTAATTAAAACTCATCAAAAACCATAGTCAGACAAGGAATTAACACGCCTATAACCAAAAGGTTATTAATAACCAATTCGAGTCAAAACAGAGATTCTATTCAAAAGTAATGTATTCCGACAAAAACACACCAAAAGAGTGCGCCTCACACTCTAGGTAAGTAGATGTGAGTTAACAGAAGGCCCACGTGTTCTCTCAGAGAGAGTGATAGAAAGGCAATTGTCACCACTCAAGTTGATTTCAAGTCGGCCTCGGTGGGGCAGCCGTTTAGCACGCTGACTGTACAACGGAAGGTCTCGGGTTTGCTCCCCGGCCGGGTCAAACTAGGAAACGAACTTTTCTAGTTTATTTCGGGTCTAGGATGTCATTTATGTATTTATCGTCAAGTTAGCACCTATAACACAAGTCATTTAGTTGTACTTAGTATAGGGTTAACGAGATCTGTGTAATATGTCCGTGAATATTTATTTATTTTATTTATTCCAAGCGCTAAGGTATGAACACGTAGAAACTCAGATTTTATCAGGATGCTTTTCTTCAGATGAAAAAAAAAATACGTCATTGATACTTGTTCAGACCATATTAGTCCACTGCTGGACATAGCCCTCCCCTAATGAGTGCCATAGCACAAGGTTGTGCCATCATTGGGGGGTAATGCCCATAATCCCCGCGCAGGGCATGCGGGTTGGGGATCTTTGGGGGTCCAAAGAAAAGGGGGTTGGGGGTCATTGATACGCAAATACCAAAATACAAACTTAGATAACAAATGAATCGCTCGTAGCCCCGGCTGCCTGAGTGATCTTAAACGATCACGAAGGTTAAGCAACACAGGGCGCGTTTAGTGCATGGATGGGTAAACCGTCTATGACTAACGCTAGTGGCATTTTTCGGAGCGATTCCATGCTTCGCAAGGCACGTTAAGCAGTTGGTGGCTTGAAATACGACAGTACGACCAGCCACTAGTTTTGCAAGCCTCCACCAACCCGGACTTGGCTCCCGAGGTGGAGTATGGCTTAACCTTCCTGTGATGCAGGAAGAGACCCGTGCCCCAGCAGTGGGGACATACAAGGGTCGATATCGATGGTCTACAGTAGACATTGAATCGTAGTCTTGGCTGTGAAAGAACCTTCTGTTCATTCTATGACGGGCTGGCCAAGTCCACAAATCATAATCGGACATTCCGAGAAGGCTCCAATTTCGGCCTGATATTGGCCTAAAATATAGCGTTTAGATGCTCAATTTCAGGCCCATAAAATAATGATCTAAGATCGCTGCCCTGGGCGTGGCTTCTTTTTGCTCTTTTTTGTATTTCGGAGGTTCTTCGCTCGGTATGCACAAAATTAAGTGGGTTTTTATTTAGCTAACGTCTTTGGCGCCTGGATTTCGCTTTAATTATTATGATACACCTCGTTATAAACGAGATACTTTGTAAGTTGCAGTAAGGCAGCCAAAATCCATTAACGGGTCGTCAGCGGATCAATCATTGTACTTTTGTTATGAGGTCGCCCAAAAATTGGTAGTGGTCGATTCCTGTAAACTTTTCGTGGAGTTTACTGTTATCTTTTTTCATGTAGCCTGTTATAAGTCCCACTGCAGGGCAGATGCCTTCTCTCAGAGAGAAAGAGAGAGTATGGGCCTAATTAACAAGAGAGGCTCTCAAGGGGTTCCAATCTGCAATGGCCTACGTGGCAGTCACTCAACCGACACCGGACCCAAGTAGGTCGCTGCAGACAAAACCTTAGCAGAAGGGGTTATATTGCACCAACGGAGGAGCAATGTGATTGTGGAGCCTCATCACAATCCATGGAGCACGTACTCCAATGCCCATTGTGTCCCCACACCTGCACTCTGGAGAACTTAACAGAGGCCAACGCTGCTGCAATTCTAGTAGCCAACTATTGGGCAGGAATTGTAGATTGTTAACCGAGGGTCCAAAGAATCAATTCCCGAGGTATTAAGACGAGCTATAGTCCGAGTAGGAATTGATTCTTTTACCCGTGTTAAACACTCTACTTTTCATTTCGAATATGAGGAAAATAAAAACTCATTTTTAATTTTCAAATTTTGGCATAAAACATTATTTACCTATTTTTTTTTAATTCCATCACAGATACATTAACAGATTAGTATCCCCCTAATTTATGTCGACTTTTAAAAATTTTAAATGTGGAACTCACCGCGTAATTGTTGTGGCTTATTCCGCTCAAAGAAGTATGCGCTAAGTTCACACTGGCTGTTTAGAAAGTCACATGGCCGCAGCATTTTTTTTAATTGGTATTTTTTTACATGAAACTCTTCACAGCTGATAGTAGTTCTATTTTTAAAGTTCATTCCGGCCCTTAGGTGGAAAGTAATTTGAATGAGTTTTTCCCTCTCTATGGAGGGATGCAGCATTTTCCACCCAATAATCAGATCAAAACAACACTACTTTCCGAGTACTTATAAGAAATTAAAAAATATAAACTGGTCGAATCCCTGACACGAAAAGAAGAAGAAGAACAGCAAACAGAATGTAAATTCTTTACATTGCAATTAAATTTGATTTGATTGTCGAGTGGAGCCCACGAACTGGCAAACGCAGGACTGACAATCTGGGGCAGGTTACTGGCTGGATGAGTATGGCCGAGGACTGAGGGAAGTAGCGTATCTTTGATAAGGCAAACCTTCGAACCCGAGACCTCTCGTATGGTACGCAAATGCGCTACCGCTACGCCACGGAGCTCGTCTAAGGGGGATCTAAATGGGGTATGTATTAGCATAAGGGAAGATAAAAAGTACCTGGATCCGGCGTGCGTGCATGCAACGACTTATGGACGTTGATGAAGCGAAGGTGATCTGTCAGGATCCTGGAAAGGGGCCCTGGTCTCTGCCTACCCCTCTGGGATACAGGCTTAATGTTATGTATGTATGTTTGGATGGATTGAAGCTCCTCGTGTATTTGTTTTCTCATTAATCATTGTTCCACCAAATCCGCCCCAATCGCCGGTAGGTACACAGTGCATTCCTCGCCGCAGCTTCATCTAGAGAAAAATACTCCCTTAGTTACAGAATTTGTGGTGTTGTTAACTCATTTAATTTATTGCCGTTGAAATGTTCCTGTTAAATTGTTATATTGATGGGCCCACGGCAGCGGGCTCGTTTGTAGGGTTGCCACGTTCAAGATTGTTAAAAAAAATACTTTTAATGTCGTATCAACGTTAGTCGTATAGATAGATAGAATATTGTGTTTTGTTTGCACACCACGAATTGTATATTTATAATTAGATTACGGAACCGGCGTGCGTTCATGCAACGACTTATGAACGTCGATGAGGCGAAGGTGATCTGTCAGGATCGTGGCTAGTGGCAGTCCCTGGTCTCTGCCTACCCCTCTGGGATACAGGCGTGAGGTTATGTATGTATGTGTATCTAGGTTACATGTACGTAACACTTTAGCAAACATGACGAATCGATTGAGATATTTTTTTTAAATCGGACCTGTGTACATAACCACTTATATAGAATTAGACACACCTACATACCTACATACGAGCTAAATACATTACACACCTTTTTTCAAGACCAGCACAGTCGGGTGCTTCCGTGCTTCACAAAGCACGTTAAGCCGTTGGTGCCGGCTGTCATGTAATGGCAGTCGTTAAGCCATGTCAGAGGCCTTGTGAGCGGCTTCATAACTTCTGACAATAAGGGCCGCCACTGTCTTACAATCCACCACCAACCCCGACTTGGCCCCCGTGGCGTGGTATGGCCTAACCTTCCTGCAGTGCGGGAAGAGACACGTGCTCCAGCACGTGTCACAGGTTTGCTGGAAGAAATCTCTTACAGAGATAAGCTCGCCTTTGTAGATGTTATTTCTTATGTAATGTCCTATTTAATGTTTCGTGTGCAATAAAGTAAAATAATAATAATGATAACGAGCTCTAAATAATGGATAATAACTGCACTTGGCTTCGGCCCGTGCCAACTTGTACCTCTTTTAAAAGAGTGAGCGAATAGTTGAGTAAATAACACTTGATATTTTCATTAATATTTTCGCTGCCTTTTGTGGCAATTTAGACGCACCACAGGCGAAAGCAATTTGTGTGTTTTTTGTTTCGTTTACTTGTATATTTGGTCAATTTCTGTTGTGCTCATGTTGTGTTTATTTTGTGGTTTTTTGTTACTGTGATGTGTCTTGTTGCTATAATAAATGTCTTTCTTTCTTTTTATTTTTTTTCTTTATTTGTTACAGTGTTTGATAGCCCTAGGCACAAAGCCCCGCCTATTAGCTCCACAACTCATGCTCAGGGGCGAAGTGGGAGCCAATTTGAGAGCACAAACACACACATACCTGCTGTACTGTCGGGGCAACAACGCTATCATTATTATCAGCTTTGAAAGAGTTCCAATCCTACAGGGTGTCTCAAACCCCCCATATACGTCCAAAAATGGGTATGTTGCATTTATTTTAAAAAGCAACAGTCTTAAATGGTAACATAAATGTATTTTATCGTAAAAGAATAGAGCTCCAGTTTCTCATGATTTCAAATACAAACATTCTCTTAAGGTAAGTAAGATATCGTTCGGAGAACTTTAAAAATAATACGATGCAAAGTAATATGTTAAAAAATTCTAATAATATTTCTTAGATTATTCTAATTAACGACCCGTATCTTTTATTACGTAGCCTCTATGTTTGAATCCTACCAGTTTTTTATCGATTTTTTATAATATACTACTATAACAAAACATAACATTTACATACAGGCACATACATTGCTTCTGGCCCCACACTAGGATACCCTGTGTCGTGGGAACTGGAAACAACGACATCACAAACATGTTAACATCCAAGACCTGGGGTTTTTTTTGTCCCCAGCCGGGATTCGAACCCAGGACCTCCTGCATGGTAGGCAGATGCGCAACCGCAACGCCACCGAGGTCGTCAAATAATATAATATACCACTACCCTTTTTTAACAGGATCATTAAAACTAGTAACACCTGAAGGCAATTTATTCATCAGTATTATAGTAAATTTTAGCTTTGATATTTTTTTTATTTACTTAAGGACGGATTGGATGGGTGGTTGCGGCAGTGGTAGCGAATGGGTAGAACGCCAGCTTCTCAACCGGGATGTCGTGGGTTCGAATGCCAGCATGTACCAACAACTTTGATTTCTAAGATATACAGTACATTTGTGGAGTGATATTAGCAATACCGTTCGCTAAGGAAAACATGAAATTAAATGAAAATGTTTTATTCAAAATAGCGCAGAAGCTGCGGCTTAGTGAACGTTACAATTCAAACTAGGTGTCCATTTCAAAATCTAGATCATTTTGGAGAAAAAATGGACAAAAAAACTCTAAACTTAGTCTTTTCAAAGTCCTTAATTAACAGAGTTTACATAATTATTTTAAAACATAGAACTCATGCATTGTACTGGCTTCTAAATAATCTTTTATGCTACAGTAGCCCTTTTGGCTCAAAGTGTGCTTAACATAGTATAATCATGTGGGTACAGTGATATCATTCCGATGTTAAAACCTAACTGCAAAGTAGGTAGTCGGGGCTGTAAGTGATGCAATTTACTTAAGCCAGATGTCGCTGCCTGTACGTAATACAGAGAATAGTGTAAAGAGGTTCGAAATTTCACTGATGCCGGTGAGTCGCCCATTAGCTCAGTTGGAAAGAGCGCTGGCACGGATAGCCAGAGGTCGTGGGTTCGAATCCCGGCATGGGTGGAATTTTTAGCCTCTAAATAGGTTTTTCGATTCAGGCAAGCTTACTTCATCGTGAGGAAACCTGAGTTCCTGAAGTGTTCAAATACCTCAGCTTAAAATTGACAATTTGCGATGGGCACTCGCGGTAATTAATCCCATACTCTCTCTGTCTCAGTGCCCTGTGGGTCGTTTATAGACTACGTAAAAAATTGAATTAACGCTTTTTCTAACCAATTGTACGTGGGCAGACTTGTTTGTAGAGCACGAAGAATTGTAGATGAAAGCAATACAGACAGTCTGGATCACTCGTTAGCCATTATTCTTTCTCTATTGGATGGTAGGTACGTCTAAAGAACGAAGTCGTGGCTAACAATACAACTTGATCGTCACGGAGTACTTTTATATGTAATGTGAAAGAGAATTGAATTGATTGACTTTCAATAGACTTTATCACTTAATAATGCTTGAAACACGTTTAGGCTTGTCCAGTTTCAGACAGAAATTTAGGCCTTTTTGAATCTATGTTACATGACTCATACAATCTAGTTCACTGCCTTGTCGGTCGAGGGATTAACACGCGTGACTGCCAAAACAGAGATTCCCGCTTGAAACCGCTGCAGGTACAAATAGCCACAGTCCGGGTATAGCTCCATATTTGTGACGTCTTTGACTATTATATACAGGTAAAAAAATCTTCTTCAGTCGATTTCAAGTCAAATCGATTTCAAGCGGTGTGGTTTGGCGATACCTCAGACACTCAGGTCTCCTCACGTGTTTTCCTTCAGACTATGAGCTGACATAATTAGCTGGACCATAAATCCAAAATTAAATCGCAGTGTTGGGTCTGATAATGGCGGCCTCCTAAACTCAGGCTTGGTAGCTTGAAAAACAAATCACTATTGACCTTTCAAGCATTTCTTAACGCTTCCTGTCGGTCGGTATGTTTGTCTTGCTTGTCCTCTGTAGTGTTCTACTTAGTTCTCAAGATTTGATACCTGATTTATTTAAAAAAAGAAGATTCTAAAGTATTATCAAGATATAAATTGATTTGAATGGATTTGAATCAAGAGGCGAAACATTATACATCATACTAGATATTTTTTTCTCGATAGTAATAACGGCTACAGGTAGACGCTTAGAATATTTTTTTTTATAGATAATGTAGGGAACCTTTCGTGCGCGATTCTGACTAGCACTTGGCCGGTTTGAGTAGCAAACATTGGTCGCCATGCAATAAGTTTTTTTTTCACCAAACAGGATCAATAATAAGGTCAAAAGGCGAACTTCTATGTCTTTAAGCTGTCCACTCAGTTTAGTTATGCGTCGGTAGTCAAAACATTGGCTTAGCTCTCTTCAAATAAAACTTAGAGCTGATTATCCTGTTTTTAATGTTTTTTCCTCAAATTTTACAAGTGCTTATCTAAGCTGCTAATACGGATGCGATCTATTAAAAGGTGATTGAGGTTAGCAGCTAATTTGTAAAGAATAACACTGTGAAGAAGTCCGTTGGACAAATCATCCGTTTTATGTCTAATCTTGATTGCAAGTGGATTTTTGTCCACCGTATAGATAGATCTCTTATAAATTGTATCGAATAACGCACACAAAGGACTAAATGTACCCCTTCAAAAAGTCCCTCAAGTTACCGAGGTAATCAAGAGACTGGACACAAGTTGGGTGTTTTCTTTTAAAACGCCTTTTCTTTTTCAACTTCATGTAAATACAACACAATGTAATCTCAGAATATTTGCTTTCATAGCGTACGCTTCATTCAATTTCCGGGGAACAAATGACCGCACACCGTAGGCGTTGAGTACGCGACAAGTACTCGGAGGACAATTTTTACGATTCAGGGACAAAAGTCCCTTTTCTGCGCAGGCCTTTAGATGAAAAGATTGGGACAACGCAAAAATATCAAACTGCATTACTTAAATGCATCTGCCTAATTGGTATAAAGGTAACAAGCTTGACTCCCAAGCTTGACCCTTGGGGTCGTGGTTTCGATTCTAACTGGATGCTGTATCAATGACCGGAGTCTGTGTGTACTTCCACGTTTGTGATGTCCTTGCCTGGTTACCATAGTACAGGGTATCCTAGTTAGTACATAGTACAGGATAAGTGATTGTGTTGTGCGGAAGCTATTACACTGGCCTGCAAAATTAAGTATTACACTTTTAAAATTGCAATAACTTTTTAAGTACACAAGATACTTTTGACATAAAAAGGACACAAAAAGGAGTTTAACTGTGTGTATTAAATCTTCATAGTACATAACCTTCTTTTAAGACCCGGCTGAAAAAATTTTTTTTTTTTTTGGGTTGTTTAGTATAATAAAAAAAATTAACTGTAGTATTCATTTTTACAAATCATTGTATAATGGTATCTAGTGACCTTCAGTATATTTGTAACTTTCGATTCGTTACTAGTAATTGACTTTTGTTGTTGAAGAAGTTATTTTGGAGTAACAGTGAAACATGGTACTTCGCGTCAAAAACTTCATAAGAGCAGACGTCTCGAGCTTTTGTTAATCATTAAAACGTGCATTAATCAGCGGTTTTATCTTTTTCCCGCTCAGAAAAGCCACAAACAGAAGCCAGAAGAATCGGCCATCCCTCATATTCATTGTGAAAGTTAATAACCAAGTTACTGGCAACGCTGCTAAAAAGTTTTGGCGAAAAGAACGCATTTCGAAATTTCAAAGACAACTAATTTTGGTTTTTTTTCTCTCTCTCCACTTTTTGGTGGGAACATTTTTGCGTTCGAAAATTTAAAAGTGAAATTCTTACCAGCCAGAGACTGATGGACGCTTAAGTGACAAAGACGCACGGCCTCGCGCGCGAAACCCGAAAACAATCATCGGCAAAGAGAACAAACCGGAGTTTCTGAACGGATCGCTGTAAAAAGAAACAAAAACGCCATTTTGTGAGCAAGATTCCTTGCATACCGACGAGGCCAATTAAGATCCCTTACGATCGTCCCTGAGAGGTGTTTTTATTGGTTTTATTGTGACGTCATAGTTTCCTCAACACCTCGAGTTGTTTTTTGGCCATCTTGAAAGATTCGAACGTGATAATTACACGCGTTTCTGTGGGAAAGCTGATAATGGTTTTGTCGACGATAACTTATGCCTCCAATCGGCTATTTAGATAGCATCTGAACTTGAAACCTTTTAATTTATTATGAAGTGTGACAATTTATTTCGGGAAAGGTGCTTCGGTCGTGTCGATGCAGTTTTTGTTGCGTCCTTCGGGTTAGTTAGAGCTTTAACGACCGTTGAAACATCTTTATTTCTCACTTTGGTGAAGAATAAAACACTCACCTGCAGCTCTATACAATGTTTTGGTCAAATACGGACCATGGCCCGAAATTAAATTGGAGTGACATTGTATAGTAATAACATTGAATTTAAAGTAAAATTCAATGGTAATAATACCACAGAGAAAAAAGGTAATACTTAGGTACTATAAAGAACAGAAAAACTTAGGAGAAAATACAAGATTAACCAAGGACAATTTTTTATTTCGGGGTTTCAAGTGTGGAATAAATTAAATACTCCAATAATTTATTGAAATAAAATTGCCAAACACGAAAAAACTTAAGAAACTATTTAGAGGCCAAAAATTCCACCCATACCGAGATTCGAACCCGTGACCTCTGGTTATCCAAAAATCTAACAAGATTCTCAATAAATATGGTTATAAATTTTTTTTTGAGTCCTAAATATTTTCTATTAAAGAGGCACATAAAATCATACGTTAAACCAGGTTCAAAAAAGCCTAATCGCGCACTTATATTTTAAAACACCTGTTTCAGGGGCACGGTTGGAGAACCCAGCCTTAACATACCCAAAAATTTCACATTTTTTTGTTGTTTTTATTTATTCATTCAAGACATTTACAGAATACAGTCATATTAATTAAATACAAAAAACCTTAACTGAAACCTGTACAGGTTAACTTGTGAGGTGAGTTACTCTTATAACTAACTCAAGAGTTGAGTTATAATTGACCTCTTACAAGTTTCTTTACCTCTCCAAGGACATCAGGGTGAAGGTATAAATTACTTCTTATTAGAAACAACTAAACGTTTTCAACACTTCCACCGCAGTCCTATTAATCGACGAGAGAGGGCAAACTTGTAAATCCATTACGGCAACAGTTCCCAGATGCTAAGCGCTGATATTTAATTAGTTGCCCGCTCTACAAGCTTATAAAACCAATTTGCTACGGCTATTTATTGCCTTTGGTTGGGATGGGTTGTTCCCGTGACGGCAGTTTGTTTTACTTTTGATGAATAATCAATTTATCCGTAATACAGAGAGTATTGTAAAAAGGTTCGAAATTTCACTGATGCCGGTGAGTCGCCTATTAGCTCAGATGGAAAGATACTAAATGGAAAGATCTGGCACGGATAGCCAGAGGTCGCGGGTTTGAAGCCCGGTGGAATATAGGTGGAATTTTTAGCCACTAAATAGGTTTTTAAAAAATTGTCATTAGCACGGGTTAGTTCATTAAAAATAATATAATCAATTTATAACTTCCACACAACTCAATCACTTGACCTGGTGCCAAACTAGGAAATGCTGTACTATGGTAACCAAACAAGGACGTCACAAACATGAAAATACACCCAGACTGAGGCCACCTGTACTAATTGACTGCGGCCCCCGTGGGAATCGAACCCACGACCTCTATCTTGGTTATTAAAATATGCAAACTTAGAAACATGGATTAAATAAAATAAGCCCATGCATGTATCCTGAAAAGGTAGGCAGAAACCAGATCCTGATGATCCTGAGAGATCTCTTTTGCTTAATCAATATTAATTGAAATGAAATGAAGAGGTTTTGTTCAAAGTAGCGAAGAAACTGCGGCCTAATGAACATTACAATTCAACCTTGGTGTCCATTTTAATATCTAGATCATTTTTGAGAAAAATGGACAATAAAACTCCAAACTTAGTATTTTCAAAGTCTTTGATTAACAGAGTTCACATAATTATTTTAAAACACAATTCATGCATTGTATTGGCTTTAATTAGTCGTTGTATGAGCGCATGCGAGGTTCTTGATTGACATAAGCACCTATTTTATAATAATATGAAATAAAAAGTATTTTTCAAGAGAATTCTCAAGAAATATTCCTTTTATAAATTTGTCGGATATTATTACTCGTTAACTTCTAAATAAGACTAAGCCGTGATTGTTTTCTTTTATTCCTTCAAAAAAACATAAGCTGTTGTTCACATTATACCCATTTTTGTAGCTTATGATGCCCTGGCACAGCCTTCTGTCAGATAGAGAGAGAGAGAGAGTTTGTAAGTATATAACTCATATTTTATCTCTGAGAAAAGGCATGTGCCCTATTAAGGTGCGTATATAGACAAGCAAACGAGCTTATTATCACTTTGATCCAAAAAGTCTTAAGATAAATTATGTTTTTAAAGAAAGTTTAATAAAACGGCATAATTTCGGCAATTATTTTTATGTTCTCTGACTTTCCGTGTATTTAAGATTACGTGTGTGTTCACTTTCAAATTACAATTATGGAAAATTGGAACTGAGGATAATTTGGATAGCCATACTTAAAAGTACTTTTTGGTACAGCCTGATAAGCTCACATTGTATCTTGGCATTCGACAAATGCAAAATAAATTCTTTGCTTGAATTAAATTTTTATCAAAGTGACCAGCATACAAGATTCGTCGGGAACAAGCCGAGATGGAGCAAAGCCGTGGAATCACAATTATTTATTACTTTTAATTAGATATAAGGCGCGTATATCTGGCGCGGTTACTGCTTGAAATAAATACGTGGTAGAAAGGCAAAAGTCATCAAATACTTTAGCATTTTGAACGTCATTGGCATGCCTTGAACTCTCTCTAAATGAAATTTTTGTTCTTATACGAGAATAATTACGGCGTGAGTGCAGGCATTTGGCCTAGCCGAACCGAGTGATTGGAATCAATCGCTTGAGTTAAGCAACAAAAGGCGCGGTCAGGTGCAGGATGGGTGACCGTCCCGTAACTACCGCTAGTGCCATTTTTTCGAGTGCTTCCATGCTTCGCAAAGCGCGCTAAGCCGTAGGTGCCGGCTGTCATGTATTGACAGTCGTTAAGCCATGTCAGAAGCCTTATGGGCGGCTTGATAACTTCTGACAGTAAGGCTCGCCCCTGTCTTATGATCCTCCACCAACCTGGACTTGGCTCCCGTGGTGGAGTAAGGCCTAACCTTCCTGCAATGCAGGAAGGGACCCGTGCCCTAGCAGTGGGGACATACAAGGGTTGATATCGATTCAAATTCGCCACCAGCAAATAAAGTTGAGTTACCATTTAAAACACAAATGAAGTCAGGCATATCACATTCCTTTTGCACAAACCTTTAAGACATCGCAATATAAATGCTAATCGTTTGAACGACGCAGAAGTGACACATTAATAAGACATAAACTTTAATACAATAATATGGTATTATAATCTTAAAGAGCTAAAGATCTTAAAGGCTGTTGAGAGAAGCCCTCAAATTGATTTTTTGGCTGAACGCTTCGTACTCGTAATGTCATGGAGTAAAGAAAACCTCTCTTAGGATAGTCTTTAAATATTTCGATATCAACCCTTGTATGTCCCCGCTGCTGGGGCCTGCATCGCAGGAAGAGACCCGTGCCCTTGAAATATTTGCTAGTCAAAAAAGAAAGTTGGCCTTTGACTTTACGCTAAATGTATCCATAACTTTGCTTACTGTCTGAGTTATGTGCATCTGTAAATGTTTACTAACAGTACCACAGGCTAAAGGTGAAGGCAAACATCGTGAGAAAATCCAGTTGGACGCTATTTACATCGTCTCATTACGTGGATCCAAAGGCCAGTTTTTTCGTTAAAGATTCTATTTCAAAGTGAATTTCTTGGAGCCTACCGTATCCAACCACGTGATTTTATTCTTAGCTCCACAATCACATTGCCATTTTGGGTGCAATAAAAAAAAACCAAAACAACATGGTCTTGTAAAAATGTCAGCATCGGACTCCGGTGATTGTGACGAGATGCGTAAAATTAATCATTGAATATGTCTACAGGCGCAACTCAGTTCTGAGCGGTTTGGCGCTTATGTTCAGCTTTAGCACTTCCAGAAAAAATTAACAGTTTGTGTCTTTTAATGCAACCAAAGAAACAAAGTAGTTTATTAAAAATTGCACAGAAACTTATTGAACGTTACAAAATAAACTAGGTCTCCACTTTTAAATCAAGATAATTTTGGAGAAAAAATGGATACAATAACTCCAAACATAGCACTTTTAAAGTCCTTAGTTAAATCATTGTTATAAAACATAGAACTCATGCACTGGCTTTAATTTCAGACGTCATTGTCTTCTAAATAATCCTTTATGCTATAGTAGCCCTTTTGGAACAAAGTGTACTTAACACATTTTTTGAACCGCGTTTTAGGCAAGCTTAATAAATCTCCAGGGATTTTATTACAGAAGCGTAAACATGGCCCATGAAGGATGTATTAACTTTTGCCAGCCTAAATAGTGGGAACGAGAGTTTATGCTTATTTCTAGTATTTACATTGTGTTGGCTAACCAAAGTTTTACAGTGACTGATTTTTTCCTGACGTACCTACATAATGTTTTCATAGATATACCTACTGACTGGCAAGTGTCAGGGTGTTGGTTTCTTTAAAGTAATCTCTTAACTAATCTCTACTGCATAGCTTATAAATGAATCTAATCGCTCTCTTCTGCAAGACGAAGATGGTCTCATTATCTGCAGCCCGTCCCCACAGTAATATGCCATAACACTATGGAAGTATCTAAAATAAACAAGCTTGGTTGCGACGTCAGTTAGTTCTCTAATTCTTTTAACTGCATATGCTGCTAAACTTAGCCTATTTATGGTATAAATAATATTACTCAATCTGTTATTGAACCCAAGCTTCTCATTTACCTTATTTAGAAGTGCTGGCAGCCAAGATGAACTTTCTTGCCATCATTTGATTACCTTAAAAAATAATATTTATTTTAGACTCTAGGAAGACTAACAGCTATTACAAGGTTACAATAAATAGATAATTAGGACCCACTCAGCCAATTAAAAGTCTTCACAATAAGTTTTAGATTTGTTTGAACGCAGACAGTTCATATGATGTGATAACCACCATTAAGCTAAAGAAAAAAATACGTAAAAAATAGAGATACAAATAAGAAAGCGATAATTAATAAATTTATAATAGATTGATTAAACCAAGCTCCACCCAGTTCAAAAGTTTGATATGAATATGAGTTTGAAGTATGAAAGTTCCATATGACTAATAATCAATATTGTTGACTTTATATAAAATAATTGATTTACCTATTTTGGAACGTAACTTCATAATTAACTTTTGTAATTTTTGCCTTGGGTAGTAAACTAACAGTTAATGCTTTCAAAACGACGCCTGTCACCTCAGTCATCCGAGACCACGGCACCTGTAAAAGTGCCGAAACGTCGCAAAATTGTAAAAATAAAAAAATATATAATAAACGAGCGAAATCCGTATAAAAACAGTTTTAATTAGAAACCTATTTAGAGGCTAAGAATTTCACCCATGCCGGGATTCGAACCCGCAACCTCTGGCTATCCGTGCCAGCGCTCTACCAATTGAGCCAATGGGCGACTCACCGGCATCAGTGAAATTTCGAACCTCTTTACACTATTATCTGTATTACCTACAGGCAGCGACATCTGGCTTAAGCAAATTGCATCACTTACAGCCCCGACTACCTACTTTGCAGTTAGGTTTTACATCGGAATGATATCACTGTACCCACATGATTATACTATTTTTATTTTTAATGCACTACCACGTGCTAAGGACAAATTTAAAAACCTATTTGGAGGCTAAAAATTTCACCCATGCCGGGATTCGAACTCGCAACCTCTGGCTGTTAAATTTGTCCTTAGCACGGGTTAGTGTATTAAAAATAAACATAGTATAGTTTTAATTAGTTCCATATATGAAGTTTCCTTTTTCTAGACACGCGTTATAAAAGAAGATATTATTGTTTTTTTTTCCATTGGCGGCGCTAGATAGCACTGCATAGCGGTAACTCAAAGCATAGACTTTTAAAATCCAGCGCTACTATCACCTTGCGTGGCGCTCGCTGAATGTTGGTATGGAACACCGCTCTGACCATCAGCCTGTCCGCAGAATTAAGTGCCCTCGCTGATGATGATATCATTTCCTTTGTCGTGGACATAATTGCGCTTTATCCGTGCAAATGTGGTACAAGACAACTAAAGGTAGGATTTTTCGCTCGATTTTAGCCTTTCTTCACTTCCAATACGAGTTACGGAGAGTGGACAGTGATTTTAGAGCCGTAGAGAGACGGGACTGACCTTTAGATAAGTTAATCAATTGTCTACGTTTAAAGTGAGATTTAAGGAGTGTTTATGAAAAACGCTGTGCTGTGCAGAATAAACACGAAAAAGAACAAAAAAACTATACAAAGTCGGCGTACATGTCTAACGACTTTATAGCTATATAAAACTTAAACTTTATAGCTATATAAAACTTAATAGGATGTTATCGATATCAACCCTTTTATGTCTCCACTGCTGGGGCACGGGTCTCTTCCTGCATCGCAGGAAGGTTAGGCCATACTCCACCACGGGGACCAAGTCCGGGTTGGTGGAGGGTTGTAAGACAGTGGCATAGAAAACTTCTCTTACGAGAGTCTTTAAATATATCTATATCCACCCTTTTATGTCCCCACTGCTGGGGCACGGATGCAGGAAGAGTGCCCTTAAACTGTACGTCTAACTGTGATGGAAAACACAGTGAAAAATCCTGAGCGCCTGATGTGTTCACATAACCTCCTTATGCTTTAAATAACCTTATACTCGTAACTCTAAAGAGTAGGTCAATGCTCAACGTATCGTTCTAACAAGTCCAATCCAACATCAACCTTTCCACTCCACTTGCCTAAACATTAGCGTACACTTAAGTGATTAGTTACATATTTCAGTACCCACTGGCGTATAATTTGCGCCATTTAAATGAAGAGGGTAATTTGCGAGTTTCACTTAATATAAGAGGTGCTTAGCGTTTCCTTGCTAGTTGAGGCTTGCTAGGTGCGTGCGGCTTTCAGACGAGGAGAATGTGGCTAGGCAAGTTGGAAACACTAGCTGTATAATGCGCATAGCTGTGGCACATATGACGGGCCACTGCCCACTGAATAAACACTTCCACACTGTGGGACTGACTGACAGCCCTTTGTGCCGAGGATGCCACAAGGAAGATGAAACACCCGCCCACGTGACTATCCAGTGTGAAGGCATGGAAGTGCAATGGACAGCCACCATCGGAAAGCTGGGATCCCTTCGGGAGGCCAGCAGTAACATTGGTGCACTGCTGGCTATCTGGAAAGAAATTGGATGGCTAGAGTGATCTCGGCTAAGTGCGGAAACCACAGGATAAACTAACTAGCTGTATAATCATTTATTCATACATACACAACCTCTTGCTGTGTGGTGCCGGCCTAGAGCACCAACCCAATTCTTCCCACGGGTGTCGTAAAAGGCGACTTAGGGCACAAGCCGGGGGGTGGGCAGCAGCGCCCCCTGCAGTACACTTCCACCCAACTGCGATCCCCAACCCGCATGCCCAGCGTGGGGATTATAAGCATTACCCCCTATGATAGCACAACGTGGCGCTCTTTATCACGTTATTAGAACTTTTGAGAGCACTGAAAACTTAATAACACGGAACCAATCGCACCTATGGAATATTGATATCGATATCAACCCTTTTAGGTCCCCACTGCTGGGGCACTGGTCACTTCCTGCATCGCAGGAAGGTATATCACCTATGTAATATAACTTAGCTAAATTTGTGTGGCAGATCCTGGATGAGGATGGCGAAGATCGAAATGGAGTGACTTAGAGTCTATCAATGGAGGAAAATAAATTTTAATCATGAATTTTTAACAGGTCTTGATTGTCAAAAACCGATTTTATTTGATATTTCGTGTTACGTTACAAATATTGGATGAAGCATTCATTGTCGTAAACGACAAAAATCCCTCGTCTGCGAAATCCTTAAATAAAAGCATGCGTGTACGCATCAACGAGCCGTTAATTCACCTGATTAGGAGACGATGTTCAACAACCTCTAACCGTCTCCCTCCTCTCATTTTCCGTCCTTTTCACGCGTCATTATGTTATTATACCAATCTCTCCAAGCGATAGGTTTTATGGTAACTCAGTAGCGTTAGACGAAGTATGGAACCGGGGGTCTTCGAAAGCTGGTCGCGAGGAAACTGCTATTAGGTCGAATGTACATGAAGAGCTGTGATTAGCAAGTGATTAAGGGGCATTCAACATCATCAAGTAATTATTTATTTGTGTTTTAGCCTGTGTGTTTTTGTTCGTAGTATATGCGAGGCCAAGAGAGGGTTTAATTGATTTATGAAGATGGAAATTGTTGATTACAATGTTGCGTTGCCAGTTAAGTATTGACTCGATACGCTGTTTTTTTTCTGAGAAACAGTTGGTCTGCAAAGTTCATGGTCTCAAAAATCATACCAATCTTATGTATCGCGTGGTGGACTACATCCTTCTCTCTTTCAGAGAAAGGCTTCATCTATTGATGGTGGCATTTATTATCATACTCTTAATACTTAGTTTCGATTCTCATTTTCGACAGATTAATCTTAGATGTCAGGCTTTTAGTAGCCTTTCTTAGGGGTAAGAGCCCAAGAAACGTTTGACATTTTGAACATCATTTTAGGGCTAAGAGTAGGTATTTAGAGATTTTACTCAAGTAAAATCGGTAATAAAAGTTTATATAATCGCATAGAACAGAGGTTCCTTTAACTACAATAAATATGCATGTGTTTTTTAAGTATAGTAAGATTATGTGGGGCATCAATAAACGATAACTATCTCATAACGAACTTTTCAAGTTTGTCTCGGGTCTTGGATGTTATGTATTTATTGTATTAAATATATCGTCTAGTTAGCACCTATAACACAAGTCATTTAGTTGTACTTAGAATAAGGCTAACGAGATCTGTGTAATATGTCCATGAATATTAAAAAAAAATCCTTTAAAACAGCAAAAAGCAAGGGTAAAAAAGGAGCTACTTCCTGCTCTTTATACAGAGCAGGAAGTAGCTATTACACTTGTGTGCTTTCGGCAAAAATCGAAGCCTACTCTAGAGGCCGAGGTATATTCTAAAAGCTAACAGACTATATTTCTGTTACCACTATAACAACTAATACTAAAAATAGTACAAACGTGATTTTTTGATGACCATGGAACCCTCCGTGCGCGAGTCCCACTTGCACTTAGCCTAGTTTCCAAATTTTACATATCAGTGCAAAACCATAGCATAACCATAGTTACTCAATTCTGATGAAGCAGAGAAAAAAAAATTCTACTACATACCATTAGATCGATAAATTATCTTCATATTTTGCATATACTGCCGCCGGTGAGCACATTATACGCCGCAGCTTGGTAATGATATCGGCGCACGATCTCTCGCTTAATGATCGGGAACGCAGCCTTAACTTGTTTGTACACTAACCGACTCCAACCTCTGGTCTCCAGTCGAACCCGACCTTTGGAAGAGGGTGCTAATAATAAGCTGCCGATACTGGATGAGCGCGCATTCAAGAGCGGAAGAAATAAGTGGGAGTTTTTTTTTGCAACGTCGAGAAGTAACAACGGCGTGAATTGGAAATAGTTGGCTGTCAAGGAATGGGCTATGTTATTAAAATATACTAATAAACACGGGTAAAATATAGTATAGTGGTGAAGAGCAGAACAGCAAGATTATTGCAGAGTGCTTAGTGCGAGTTTGACAGATCCAATCGAATAACTTTACTACCGCGTTAATCGAGCATTGAGTAGTGAGTATGAGTAAGTTAATCGTTCGAACTGGCAAAACGCTGTCACGGTACAACTCGAACTCGCGTGTATTCGTGTTTTGGGTGGTAAACGTGGTTACTTCTCAACGTAAACCATTACAACTCGCACTCAGCAATTTTAATTTCCATACTTGTCGCTAGGCGGCGCTTCCTCGATGCCGTAGAAATATGAGTTTACGTTAACGCGATCGAGTAGTTAAAAAACTCGCACTAAGCACTCAGAACTAGCTTTTGCCCGCGACTCCGTCCGCGTGGACTTTAGTAGCTTCAACATTTTGCAACCCCGTTTACTCCTTTAAGGGTTGAATAAAAAAAAAACGGCGAAACACGTGTTCAATCAATAGTGTTGAAGAGTATTTATTTTAAGTTTCAAGAAAATATACAAAATTCTTTTTACCTCCCGTACAAATTTTGGCAATCCTTTTCGCCCCCTTAGGAGTTGAATTTAAAAAAATCCGGTCTTATTCCTTGCCTACATTATATATAAGTAGACCCTCTGCAAAAAAATTAGCTTCCTAGGTACAAGGGTAGCTTTCTAGGTACAACGGTAGCTTTCTAGGTACAACGGTAGCTTCCTAGGTACAACGGTAGCTTCCTAGGTACAACGGTAGCTTCCTAGGTACAACGGTAGCTTCCTAGGTACAACGGTAGCTTCCTAGGTACAACGGTAGCTTCCTAGGTACAACGGTAGCTTCCTAGGTACAACGGTAGCTTCCTAGGTACAACGGTAGCTTCCTAGGTACAACGGTAGCTTCCTAGGTACAACGGTAGCTTCCTAGGTACAACGGCTTAGTCTGGGCGTTGAGGAATGAGTCAGTCAGTCAGGACTTTGAATTTCATTTATATAGATACCGTAGGTAGATGAGATGAGATAAGAATTAGATAAGATTATTCTTTATTGTACCCGAGGAAAAAACAAATATATAATAATTATAAAGATACAGTACACTTCGTCGCCTTATTGCTTAGAGCAATGCCTTCCAGACAACCTTCGATGGAGAGTTGCTGAAGAAAAAGTGAAACGGGTAGTGAGTGATACGGGAGAAAAAAAAAACAATAAGAGGAAATAAACATACAAAATTATAAAAAGATTTCAAGGAGTCTTCAGCATACACAATAAATTAAGGGAAAGTTGCTTTCTTTATGATAAACAATTATAATCAGTCATGTCAAACCATTATAACAATCAGTCATAGTCATGAAATGGTCACCCATCCTGCATCTGACCGCGCCTGTTGTTGCTTAACTCAAGCGATTGATTCCAATCATTCGGGTCAGCTAGGCCACGAACGCTTCAAATAAGACGCAAAGAAAGCCTCCGGAGTTGGGAACAGTACGGATTGATGGCTACCTCCTACCTCTTCTGCCGTTGAGTCTACAAGTCAATAAATAAATTGGCATACGCATTAGACGTAGAACAAGTTATAAATTAGCAAAACAGCTGGGTTTATGGCCGGCCTTAGCTAATTAGGCATGAAACACACCTCGTAATACTGCCGGATAACCAGCAATGCGTGGGTACTTCCTTGTTGCAAAAAAGGTGATTATATTGTAGACTTTTAGTCCGGATTTACTTACGGGTGTTGTTATATCGGAAAAGTCCGACCAGTTACGAAAGTTTTAGTTCAAAAAAAGGTGATTATAGGTTTATAGAGTATTTGTCTACGTTTTTTTTCTCAAGTTTGTATATTTTATAGTAAGGTATACTAAGTAGTATTACAGATACTAAGTAGCTGTAGTTAAATACTTAAGTATTAGTATTGACTGGGCTTTTTTTTGCATCTACATAATGAGATGATTTATACAGCGTCCAGTGGTATCCTTACTCACACTAGATGGTTGAAGGGACCACTCCGACGCTGTAGTGCCTGGGACATGGTTTTATAGATTGACTGGATCACTGCAGTAATCTGTAATATTGATCTGTTGTTGTTTATGTTTTTTTTTTAATATGTATATTTTGTTAAGTATTTATGTATTTATACAATAATATATATTTTTTATTCTGTGTAATTGTAAATTATTTATATGTATCAGACTGTTGATAACTATATACACTTTTGTTTAGGCGTGTATCCATTTATACGTTTGTAATAATCTTGTATGATTGTATATCTACTTCCTTCTCCAATATATTAGTCCAGTACATCCAAAGGTTGTCTGGAAGAGATCACTTTTAGTGATAAGGCCACCGTCTGTACTGTTTGGCTAAGAAATATCTGTGTAATTTCTGTTTTTATGTACCATAAAGTGTAGATTAGTAAATATATATATATATATATAGTATTACAATAAACCTCTTTTGCCCTCTTTTTCTTAATTTTCTACTGCTTTTTTATACTGCAACACACATAGGTAGACTGTAGGTGAATTATTTTACGACCACCACCTTACAACCAATAAGGAGACGGTTATCTTACGATCTAAAAATTTACTTATAAAATCTCTGATTTACTTCGTCAGCGACCCATTAAGTCCCCATCGAGGGGCTCGGGTCTCTTCCCTAAGGAAGGTTAGGCCATACTCAAGCTCCATACTCCAGTAATGTTCAACAATTCATGAAATTTTAAAAACCTATTTAGAGGCTAAAAATTCCACCCCGGGATTCGAACCCGCGACCTCTGGCTATCCGTGCCAGACGTCGCGGGTTCGAATCCCGGCCTGGGTGGAATTTTTAGCCTCTAAATAGGTTTTTAAAATTGTCCTTAGAACGGGTGCATTAAAAATAAAAATAGTATAATTCATGAAATTACTTCGTTATCAACCCTTGTATGTCACCATTGCTAAGGCACAGGTCTCTTCCTGCATCGCAAGAAGGTTACGCCAAACTTCACCACGGTGACCAAGTCCGGCTGATCTT
Organism: Yponomeuta sedellus; assembly: GCA_934045075.1. Lineage (NCBI taxonomy): Eukaryota > Metazoa > Arthropoda > Insecta > Lepidoptera > Yponomeutidae > Yponomeuta > Yponomeuta sedellus. Next base: position 3,618,925 of record OW203743.1, read on the forward strand.
ACTGGCTTAACGACTACCATCTATCGACGGCAGCCGGCACCATCTGCTCAATATGCCTTGTGAAGCACGGAACAGCTCGTAAAAATGCCACTAGGGTTAGTCATAGACGGTCACCCATCCATGGACTGAACGCGCCCTACGTTGCTTAGCCATTGTGAGCAACATAGGACGCGTTCTTATATACTTACTAGATATTTTGGCTTTAGTATTACGTTGTACTGCAAGTCGATAAGGTACGTTGGAAACTAAATCAGGACATAATTATGTCTAAATTAAGTGTCTGTATATTTCTTTAGAAATCTAGAACTCTCCAATTTGTGTATTAAATACTTTTGTGAGTTAACTTGCAAAACGTAGTGGTACTACGTTTTGCAAGTTAATTACTGTGATGAATCTCGATACGATTTGGGTCAAAGTTAGTGTCTTTACATTCCTTAGGAAATGAGAGCTTGAAAGTGTGTTAGTTACGTTACAACCCCCTTACATTTATGGCGGTGAGCCCAAAACCTGCCCTTCAGTGCCGCGTTATCTACTTATAATAATCGGTTTACCACCTCGTTAGCTTGTCCGTTTGTCTGTCAGGGGCAGATCGACTAACTGATGTGGGTAGTTCACTAATTGGCCTATCATCTTCGCTGTTATAAAACCTAATTGGGGACTCGAAAGGTGGTTGTGTATTGTGGTTTTCTTCGTTGATTTACTCAAAGCGGTGGGTAGAACATTGGGCTCGGAAGCCAGAGACCCAGTTACGATCACCATTCCGGGAATGTAACGATGCCTTTGTTTATTTTCAAAGTCACTTACAGATGCGAATTTGTGTAGCGATATCACATGCTAGTGAAGGAAAACATCGTGGGAAAGCCCGTACCTTGGTTGGCTAAGAACGTATTGCAACATAGCGTTTTGAACCCTATCTGCTAAAACAAATTTATTTTTTTATCTGTCAATCACTACTAACTTATTGTATATCTTCGTGGGGTGGAATAGCTAAAACGTATCTAAAGACTATAGTATTTGCTCAACGAGCAGTCCTTAAAGATTGCACTTTTAAAAGCTTTTATTATCCGACGACCCTGTTATATCAGTTCTGTGATATATTAACAGTTCGCCATATATAAGAATATATAATAATTAAAGACAGTTATTTAACAACATAGTAAGATTAAATTTATTAGCAATGAAACACAAAAACTAAGAAAATATATTATGGATTTCATAAAAAAATATTGGCAAATATTTTACATTTTTGGGTCCCTTCATATATAAGTCACTGGACAAAAAGTTAAATATTCACACAATGACTTCAACAGAATGCAAAATATTAATAACTGCCTTTCTCAAGGGACTTAACTATGAAGAGACTGAAGTTCTGCTTAAAGTAAAGGAATAACAATATATATATATTACTTATATAAAAATAAAGTTTCCTACATTTATTGCATCTACTACACACCCTCTCTCACATACACACACTCACTCACACATTTACACACCGAGAGGTTCTTACACTATACACAAATGTTCTCTATACTAGATTTATAAGATTTAATTAATAGCTGGAACATAAAAGATTGTACAGAGTGCTTAGTGCGAGTTTTTTAACTACTCGATCGCGTTAACGTAAACTCATATTTCTATGGCATCGAGGAAGCGCCACCTAGCGACAACTATGGAAATTAAAATTGCTGAGTGCGAGTTGTAATGGTTTACGTTGAGAAGTGAACACGTTTACCAGCCAAAATACGAATAAACGCGAGTGCGAGTTGTGCTGTGACAGCGTTTTGCCAGTTCGAACGGTTAACTTACTCATACTCACTACTCAATGCTCGATTAACGCGGTAGTAAAGTTATACGATTAGATCTGTCAAACTCGCACTAAGCACTCGGACTTGCACTGCAAGACTGCATATTCTGTACTAATTTCATCATCTTACAAACAAATTGAACTGCCTTGATTTGGTCTAAACTTTTTTGTAGCTAGATCTATCTGTATAGTTTTTTCCAGATGGGGGCGCTGTTTGCTAAAGTACAGGTTCACGCCTAGTTTAGCAACAGATGCTACTATTTGCTTTTTAAAAAATGTACCTTGCATAGTTCTAATTCAACAAAAAGACACAACTTGTATGATATTTTTGGAACAAATAAATTCTATTCTATTCTAAACTTTATTTACAGTCTCATTCCTTTTGGCAGCACACTAGGACACTGTGTCCTGGGTAACAGCGACATCACAAACATGTAAACATGCAAGATCTGTTTTTTTTGTCCCGATCCGGTGTTCAAACCCGGGATCTCTCGGATGGTACGCAGATGCATTACCGCTGCGCCACAGAGGTCGTCAAATTGACTTGTAGCTAGTAACTTACATGTCGCTGTTGCATGACCTCTTGTCAGGCAGTCTCGACTGTCTCGAGCTAGTCTCGGAATTGTCGTAATCCGTCCCTGCTCGTCGGACTCGCCATACTTGCAATAAGATGTTTAACGTTTCCTCTGTGAATACAAACTATGCCCAGAGTGCTTAGTGCGAGTTTGACAGATCCAATCGAATAACTTTACTACCGCGTTAATCGAGCATTGAGTAGTGAGTATGAGTAAGTTAACCGTTCGAACTGGCAAAACGCTGTCACAACTCGCACTCGCGTTTATTCGTGTTTTGGCTGGTAAACATGTTCACTTCTCAACGTAAACCATTACAACTCGCACTTAGCAATTTTAATTTCCATACTTGTTGCTAGGTGGCGCTTCCTCGATGCCATAGAAGTTAACTAAGCACTCAGAACTCAACCCTGATACGTATGATCCGCCTTTATAATAAATGTTTTTGTTCGGCTGATTCTTTCCTAGGCTCTAGACTTCCTTTAAACATAGTATTTTAAATGTACTCAATAATAATACGTAATAGGTATATAGGAGAACAAACGATGAATCGTAAAGCTGACCCAGTGAACTTCGTACCGCCTAACAGTCGATTCTTTAAATTTTCTTTTATTTTTCTCTCCGTAAGAACCATCCTCTTACTCGTACCTACTTCAAGGAATAGGTATTCTAAAAAAAGAATTAGCGAAATTGGTTCAGCTGCTCTAGGGATTTACGCTTACCAACACATTCAGCGATTCATTTTTATATAAAAGAAGAAGATGGGAGCCTGGCCTACATCTAGAGCCTGTCACACACAAAACAAACCTAATACTAACTCATCTCATTGCAACGGCGCTAGAATAGATGAATTGTGCATTCAGCCCACACTGCATTGCTTCCTGGAAACCACAGCATTGTCTCGCTACTGTAATAGTTCGAGCAAACGGTGATAATTTAAGTCGCTGAGCTGTCAAACCATTTGTATTAAACTAGGGGTCTCCAGAGATTACTCCTGGCAACATAATGACGCACACGCTTTAAATGGTTTCATTAGAAAGCGTCCTTATGGGCTTTTGTCAGTTCCTGAGTGTGTTACTTGTGAGGAAATTAGTACAGGAAGGTGGGTGATTAGTGATAGGATACAGGATAATAGTCGGTATGCTATAGGTGGATCTGGATGTGGACTCACAGAAGAAAGATCTCTCTTAATTATAATAATCTTTTGTTTTCTTTAAAAGATTGAAAAAGAAAAAAAAGACTTGACAAGTTTGAATACTATTTTTTAAAAATCGACTGCGTAGGTGGAGGGAGCAGACAAAACACCTTCCTGACTTCATAAAACCGGTGGAGTCAATACCACCTGGAGGGCATGAGCAGTGGAGAGTCTGGAGATCGCTGAACCGTTTGCGCGCTGGTGATGCTCGATCCAGAGATAACCTGAAAAGATGGGGGATCCTGCCCGAAGATGCTGACATCCTGTGCCGATGTGGAGCTGCACAAACAACAATGCATATTTGTGTCTGCCCTGAAGCTCC